>CM053604.1:164249584-164275904 GCA_028646535.1 Procyon lotor | reverse complement strand
ACGAGATTGTTCATGAACCACACCCAGTGCTCCATGAAATACGTGCCCTCCTCAATACCCACCACCAGGCTCGCCCACTCCCCCACCCCCCCAAACCCCCGGTATCTTTTTTTTTTTTAAAGATTTTATTTATTTGACAGAGAGAAACACAGCGAGAGAGGGAACACAAGCAGAGGGAATGGTAGCGGGAGAAGCAGGCTTCCCGCTGAGCAGAGAACCCGATGTGGGGCTCAATCCCAGGCCCCTGGGATCATGACCCGAGCCGAAGGCAGACGCTCAACGACTGAGCCACCCAGGAGTCTCCCTCAGAATCTTTCTAAATCTAAAATTCTGACATATGTTTCAAATTCATAAAATGAAAAGTAAGAGGGGGTTTCCAGTCCACAACATGGGGAAAGGGGGAGGAAGAAATTAACATGAGAACTTAGCCAAAAGTGATCTGAACATTCCTAACCCACTGAACTAGAAAATCCTGAAAGGGCTAGCTTCTAAGATATGTGGGACCTTCTGGTGACAGCCAGCCTGGAGAAGTCAGAAGAAAACTAAGCCAAATGTTAATTCCATAATATTCCCACCATTTAAATCTCTGATGGAGGGAGTGAAAAGGGTCATTTCTGACTATTGAGGGACTTTTTTTCTAGCAGTTTCTGCCAAAGCTTACAATAACAGTCACATGATTTCTGGTCAACATAATGAACTCCTGTGAACCTCAAAAAAACATTGCAAGTTCACTTCAGTTTGGTGATCTAACCGAAAGTGACTTTTAAATAGGAAATTTGAATTTTCAATTAATTTTATTTTAACAACCAGTGCAATATAATTTTAATTTAATGATCAATATGGTGGTCGTTTTTAAAAGTCTGCGGAAATCCACTACCCTCTTCACTGTTTCATTTGCTTTGATAAAGAGTATGATACGTGAATAATTGAGAGTCTGAGTTAATTTAACAAGCATGTATTTTCTTCAGCTTTTATTTGATCAGTTGTAAAGGTACCTGGCACCCTCCCACTCCACCCCGTGACTCCAGAATTTTCCAGAATCTTTGACTCAGTGCTCATTAGCTCAGTGCCTCTGGACAAGTCACTTAATATCTTTGGCCTCTGGTTTGTTATCTGCAAAACGCGTGTTTATGAGTAGATCCATTCTAATACAGAACTCGGTTTTGAAAAAAAAAGATTCTAAATTTAAATTCCATATTTACAAAAAACAGATACTGACATTTTAGGGTTTATGGGAATGTACTCTCTCAGAATGTTTTATAAGTTTTGAACTACAGCTTTGTTTCTCTTTTATCTCAAGTGGTTAAAAAAGAATTCTACAGATAACTCGAGAGTGGTGTTAATCAGTTTACCCACATCAATAATTGCTGAAAGAAAAATAAGTTTGAATTTGGTAGCTCTAGGTCATATTGACTGTTTTATTTGTCTCTGGCAGCCCAGTTTTGTACCATTCTGTGCAAATAAAAAGATCTTTTCCTAAGGGTATTTCTTGAACACTAAACTCATGATTAATGAAGCTTTGTCCTGAGACTAACAAGAAAAAAAGAGATGGAGAAAGTATTTTATTTATGATTGGACTACAAAGCGTTATTCATTAGATATGCCTTCTAAAGTTGTTTGTCTCATCACATTTCATCAAACTAGTCTACATATGAAAGTCTTTGTCCTTCCTCCCTATCCTTGTCCATTTTTTTCTATAATCCTCTATCTGAATTGTCTAGGAAAACACAAATCTGTGATTCAGAGGACCTGATTCTCTCCTTACATATTATAAACTTTAACCACAATGGCCTGAAAGTTTTTGTTTGAAAGGGAGGGACTTTAACATGTGGCTCTGATATATAGATAGATATAGATAGATGATAGAGATAGAGATAGAGATAGATAGATATATGATCATTACAGGATTATAAATCAGACATTGTCTTTGCAAGCTCTGAAGATACAAGATATTCCCAGCTGTTTACTTGGATGAATGGCTCCTGATTAGCATAAGCATTTCTTAAATATCACTTTTCAATCCCAGGTTAAAGAGAGCACATCGGCTTCATTCAAACTTTTCCTAAGCTAGGGGACCCCGGTGCTGTTGTTTAACCAAACTCAGAGCCTAGCGTGGTCTGCAGGAGGTGTAGGTCTCCCAGAGCAATTAACTTGGCTGGCCACACGATCCCAGAGTCCTGGGATGGAGGCCGGCATCGGGCTCCCTGCTGGGCAGGGAGTCTGCTTCTCCCTCTTCCACCCTCTCTGCTTGTGTTCCTTCTCACGCTGTCTCTCTCTCTGTCAAATAAATAAATAAAATCTTAAAAAAAAAAAGTCTAAAAAATGTAAAAATGTAAAAAATGTTTGGGTCATAAATTATCTCCTAGCCATGTATGAGAAACAGTTATATGTTTTTAATTCTTTAAAAAAAATCCAATTCGGGGCACCTGGGTGGCTCAGTGGGTTAAACCTCTGCCTTTGGCTCAGGTCAAGATCTTGGGGTCCTGGGATCGAGCCCCGCATGGGCCTCTCTGCTCAGCAGGGAGCCTGCTTCCCCCTCTTTCTCTGCCTGCTTCTCTGCCTACTTGTGATCTCTCTCTCTCTCTGTCAAATAAATAAATTAATTAAATATTTTTTAAAAAAATAATAATAAATTTAAAAATCCAATTCATTCTACAAATTAGTCAATTAAGAAATTGAAGCCAATACCGAGGAACAGCAACTCGGTGAGCTTGCTGAGTTCCTACAGGCGGGAGCCAGAGCCACCATCAGGGACTATGGTCTGGACGAGCTGGGGTAGAAAACCAAGAACTCAGCGCATTCTGTCTCAGGCCATTTCATTTTCCTTCCTGAGGCTTCCATCCGTAGCTTTCTCTGTGTGGATCCTGACAATGCCTGTTATATGATTATGAAATTAAAGTTATGTCTTCTATAAAATAAAGTCAAAGATTGTGACCTCCAAGTTTGATGTGTCACCAGATGTGTGACAACAGGCACTCAGCAATAACCAGTCAAGGGCTGGAAACCCCAAAGGACGTGAGTTGTATTGCATGACAGGGGATCTGGGCTTTGGAAGTTATTTTGTAATTATTTGTTGTTGGCCTCCAGAGGGTATGTTTCATGTATTTCTTCCTTTTTACCCAGAATGTCATTTAGCCTGGGTGGTGAGAACAGCGGCGCTGTGGGAAGGGGGTTTATGCAGTTTTCCCTGGAATTTGAGCAGTCTCAGTAAGCGGTGTCTGAAAGCTATTCATATAAAAACAAACAACTCTTTAGTAGCCGTTCTTCCACGGCTCAGAGACGTGACAGTATATGACTATCAAAAACCAATGCATAGAATAATAACAAATGTTCTCCCAAGAGATTGTCTTTCTGAGATTTCCCCACACCTCCCTTTATGTTAGAGCATCAGTGGAAAAACAAAACAAAACAAAACAAACAAAAAAAATGGACAGTAAGTCAACTATCATCATTGATTGAAATAAAAATAAAAACTTAGGTTCATGATGTGGAAAAATCAGGTAAAATGTCGAGCAGGATGATCCTTGGATTTGAGTTGGTGGGACAGCCCAGGAGGTCGTTACTGATCAGTCACTGGTAAGGAGTCCTGGAGGGCTTGGACTGTGCCTGGCTTCACATCTGTCATTCTCAGTCCTTGATGTTAGAAACGGGAGAATCAGATGTGACTCTTGTTACTTCCTCTCTCTACCTCCTCAATCACCAATTCTAATTTCGCCTTCCAACTATTTCTCACTTGTGATTTTTTTTTTCCTGGATCTCTGAACGCTGTACTACTGGTTGAGGTCCCATCATCACATAACTGGACTACTGCAAGGGTCTTGTTACTCCTCTTTCTGGCTAGAATCTTGTTTCCCTCAATTTCATCTTCCAAATAGGCATGAAGTGACGAATAAAATGTAAATACCACAATGTCAGAGTATCCTTGGTTGAGACCCTTGCTTAAGGACCCATCATCTGGCCCCTATCTTCGTCTCTTGCTACTTTGTGTCCCAAACATCAACCAAATTTAAGAATATTTAGTATCTATGTGCCAGGCATCGTGCCACTCATTATTGTGGCTCCAGAATTTAGCCTGGTGCCTTCAATAAGAGAAGAACCTAATAAGTATTTTGCCTCCTAAATTTTTCTTTTTTTTTCCTCCTAAATTCTTCTGGAACAAACAGCCTTCACCCTGCTGCCACCATCCAGCCCGAGTCCGAATCTTGTCTGCACGCTGTAACTGCTTCTTCACTCTTCTTGCCTTACTCACCTCTCACCTAATCTCCCCCTTCTACGGCCAGAAGGACCTTTTAAAACTACAAATCTGATCACGTCATTTCCAAATTTAAAATTTAGCAAAAGTTTCTCAACAAATCTAGGATAAAGGGAAAACATCTGAGCTGGTTCTTGAGATGCTGCACGCAGTCTCTCCCCTTCTCCCTTCGTGCACGCCCGCCATATAGAATATTCCATTTGCCCCACTGGCCCCTTCCTCCTCTCCTTTGTTAAATGCTCCTTATCCCTCAGGGCTCAACTTCCACATCAATTTCTTAGTGTGGCAGCCCCTGACCCTCTTGACTAGGTGAAATTATTTTCCCCTGAGTGACCAAAGCATTGCTCCCTAGCGTGCATCACACATGTAATTACTTGTTTAATGTCTGTAACTTCCTCAGAGAAGCTCTCCCTAATCCCCTTAACAAGGGGAAGTGTCGGTATTAAACATTCTCTTAGGTCATCGTACTTCTCCTTAGCATGCAACACAGTTCAATAATTATTTGTCGAGTTGAATTGAAAATATATCTCTAGTCCTCAAGGAACTTTGCAGTTTGTCTCTAGCAATACCTATGTACTCCTAGCGAACTTGTTCTCATTTTTGAAGTCCTCGGCTCACCTGTCAACAGCTTTCGGAGCCTCTGCTGATCAAACTTTACACCACTCCAAAGCTAGATTAGAGCCCTTTTCTCTGTACTCACATAATACCTAGTATGCATTTCTGTCACTGTACTTACTCGAAATGTGTTACGGTTGTAGACAGTAGTTTCTTTGAAATGAGGGATGATGCCTTATTCATAGTTTATATTTCAGGGGTATCAGAACCCACACACATACGCACTCCTTGAATATTTATTGAGTGACTGGATGGACGATTACATGTGACATAAGAATTAGATGACCGCTTGTTTCTAAGGAATGTATCTTCTTTGGTAGGAATGAGAGGCATCTCAGCAGCAAACCTGTATGGACTAAAGAGTGAGGACCCTCTTAGGTGCCCCCCCACATTTCCACCCTGGGCTTTGACATTTTATGGACACAACCCTGACTTGACTGAAATTTTTCTGGAGATCCTTATAAAATTAGTGATCAAAACGAAGCATGAGAGACTGTGGACTCTGAGCAACAGACTGAGGGTTTTGGAGGGGAGGGGTTGGGGGGATGGGCGAGCCTGGTGGTGGGTATTGAGGAGGGCATGGATTGCATGGAGCACTGGGTGTGGTGCATAAACAATGAATCTTGGAACACTGGAAACAAAAAAAAAAACCCACATAGATTCATAGGAAAATGAATGCTGTTTAAGAAAAAAAAAATAATAAAGTGACTTAAGAGATCAAAAAAGAAGATAAATTAAACCGAGTTATTAAAAAATATCAGTACCATTATATTTCTTTTAGCCCCAAATTTGTACACTGAGAATTATAGCCATTGGATACATACACTTGTGTGTGTGTGCGATAGAATATGGTCCCCCAAGGATGTCCATGCCATAATCCCCTGTGACTCCATTGCTAGATGAGCAAAAGGCACTTTGCAAATGTGATTAAGGTAAGGATCTTGAGATGGGGAGATTATCCTGGATTATCTGGGCAGGCCTAGTGTAATCACGAGGATTCTTATGAAGGGGAGACAAGAGTGTCAGAGCCAGAGAGAGATTTGAAGGCGCAGTGCTGCTGGCTTTGGACATGGAGGAGGGGGCCTGACTCCAAGAAAGGCAAGTGGCTTCTATGTGCCTGAAAAGGCAAGGAAATCAATTCTCCCTGCAAACCTCCAGAAAGAACACAGCCTCGCTAACACTTTAGCCCAGTGAGACTTCTGACCTATAGGACTATAAATGTGTGTTGTTTCATGCTGGTAAATTAGCAGTAATTTGTTACAGCAGCAAGAGAAACGTGTAAGTAATATGTATTTGTGTATACCTATTGGCCAGAGCTCCAACACTATTGCTTTTGCCTCGCTTAAGAATCTAAATGAGGGGGAATGTGACTGGGTGGCTCCGTGGGTTAAGCATCTGCCTTCAGCTCAGGTCATGATCCCAGAGTCCTGGGATCAAGCCCCGCATCGGGCTCCCTGTTCAGTCTGCTTCTCCCTCTCCCTCTGCAGCTCCCCTCTACATATTCTCTCTCTCTCTCTCAAATAAATAAATACAATCTTTAAGAAAAAAAGAGTCTAAAGGAAGACACAGACAATAATGAACCATACACAGATCATCACATATTTACAACAATGGGGTATTAAGGAGAAGTGCATCCACTTAATCCTTAACACCCATGTTTTCCTTGTCAAGGGTGAGGGACTTTACACACACACACACACACACACACACACACTTTCCCCAGTGGTCCAAAATTATCAATACAGACACGGTCATCTACCTATATCTCAGGATGTTTTGATTTTGTATCATGTATATAAATTCAAAAAATAACTCTCTGGAAGAGAAGTAAGATCATGGGAGTTTTCAACATACCACCTGATCTCTGACTACAGCTTACTTACATCTATATTGGCAATGTACGAGAGGATTCAAACATGTTTTATTGAAACAAAACAATTGTTGATAGAGATGTCAAAAAGTAAATTTTCTGGACCTAGCAAAATCTTAGGAGATTTTATCCATTTGGAATATTTCAGTCTCAAAGGTGAAACATCCCCCCAACACCCCACGTATGGCTCCCCCTACGTTAGAATTCCGTGCTGATGAATGCAATTAATCTCCTTTCAGTCCAAGATATTTTACTTTTAAGTAGTCAAAATATTTGTACTTATGTCCTTTTACAAGACTTGAAAACAGACTCCTTTTCAACGTAATTGTTTCAAAAACAACAATAATTATATTGGTTAAGTATTTCCCCATTATATCTAAATCATCATGATTGCTTTTATTGTCAGAAATAAAACCCCTCCCCTCACTGCCAACCAGCCATATTCTTCCAGGAAAAGGTTACCTCCAAATTCTGCTAATTACATAGTGCAAATTAAAGATAACAAAGATAATGAATATTGATATAGCCATCAGTTGGCATATTCCAAAAAAGATTGAAATATACTTAAACTCACAACCAATCTGCACTACTTAATCATGGGTTACGGGTTGTTGTTGTTTTTCCTGGCACAATTGATTCTTTGTTGCATAATAAGAAATGTGCAGAAAATTCATTTGAACCATTTATCATAACTTCTTTCAAGTGTTATTTTTTAATATGCTCTTCCAGGAGGATATGTGGTGAAGACCACAGAAGACAAATATTAAAAGTGAGGTTTTTTTCATAGTTTTCTCAAAAAAGGGATTAGTTTTGGAAATATTCATCTTTTAAAATATGTTGACATTTTAGGTCAGGAAGTCTGAGGTTAATCTTATTTTTCCCCAAGGGTTTATGATAAAAAGATAACTATCTTGATAATTTTTCTGTTTTGACAAGAATTGGGTTTACATTCCAAAATTATGTTAAGGAAGAAATGCCCTTTAAAGAATTTAATCTAGAGAAATAAATGAAAAAATGGAAACTCAAATAGTTGATTTAATTCAAGATAGATACCTGTAATCTTCCTACTCCTAAGGATAGGATCACTTAATAGATCTCAGATGTTTTACAATACCCATTTATAATGACTATATTCAGTAATATTATTAAAATTTAAGATACGTCCATGGTGTTCTAAACAAACTCTAAAAATTATAATATTTCATAGATGAAGAATATTTCAGCATTCCCTAAAAGTCTTAAATTCATTCTGTACCAAATATGACTGAGAAAATCTTGATGTAAAATATCAATTAGATATTTTTACTACAGGACTTATCAGAGTCTTAAAAATATTAATGAGTGTAGTACATTTCCAAAAAAAGAAAAGATGTAGCATGCAGTGCTTCCTCAGCTAGGAAACTCAGTCCTGGTTCTCTTCACCCTATAATTCTGACCTCCTGCAGCAGGTAAGTGGTCTAAGTTGAAATCATGTTACTCCCACGTATGCCCAAATTCCCTAGGAAAATATCTTAGCTCTGTTCTCTCTTCCTATCAAGAGTCTTAGATACAAAGAATATTCATTGAATTGAATTGTGGATTTAAATTGAAATTAGCTTCAGTGATTTATGGACTTACCCAGGATTTATTCATCCTTATGAGGACTGAACTCCTGATTTTTAGAGGTACACTTCTGCTCTACTCACCTTATTCACTCCGTCAGTGAGGGAGGATTCCCACCCTTGGGTTATGAGGATGGCTGAAGACATGACACACAACACTGGACAGAGGAGGTTGGCATTTCTTAGTCACATATCTTCACAGCCATCTGGAGGAGGACATGGCTGGCCACACAGGGCCACATGGAGGTTGCACAGAGAACCGAACGCCCGGGGATAGGAGGAGGCAGGCTTTGTAGTAACAAAGGAGTAGAGTGCCCTTTCGTTTCTTACAGGAGGATGTGATCAGTTTATTTGAATAATTGCACAGGCTTGTAGGAAACAAAAATCCACCCCTCGGGGATAAGCAAGAGCTGTATGTGGTCCCCTTGAAAAGAAGTGTTATTTGGCTGGGACCCTTACCTGCAGATCAGGCAAGGGGTCCTGTGGGGTCAGCTAATCCAGGCCCACCTGGTTTCAGACATCAGGCAGCACAGCATATCAGGTGCTAATGTAGACGTTACACTCCTCCCTCTTTCACCCCCACTCGGTGCATGTAGTTTAGGTAAGTCTTATTCGACCTCTACTATCAGATAACGGTGTCTGGCCTAAGTTGGAGTTTACCATGGCCCCATCCATGGAGATTAATTCAGGATTGACTTTATTGCCCAATTCATGCCAATGAAAGTCAAGCTAAGGAGTTTTGAATGGGGAGGAAAGAAATGTGCTGTTTCCCATGCAGCCACTTGCAGTGAGAGTGATGGGAGCACGATGCTCTCAGGGGCCATGATGCAGGGCCTGATAAGCAAGCCAACAGGGACAAAACAGAGCCTAGAAATGGCAGCAGATGGTCTTCCCACCTCATCTGATCTGGAGCCAGTCATGCCTGATGCCTCTCTTCCACTGGTTTTTCTTGGCATGTGAAACATCCCTTTTCCATTTTATGATTAAGGTGATTTGCGTTGAATTTCATCACTTACATTTTTAATAGTTCTGATTGATATGTGAACTATATTGAATAATGCCTGTCAGCCATGCTGAATGATTTTAGTAAGGACCACTTCCGCTAAGTTACCTCGGGCGGTATTCTAGAACTTTGCAATATCTTCCTTCGTGACCTAAACTAAATTATGGCTCTCTTTCAAAGTCACCTCGGTGGATAACTCTTCATGTACTGTTATTGTTATACAAGATGGATCAGCATTTCTACTACCATATAGTAAGCGATCTTTGATGGCCATGTGCACAAAAATAAGAACACAATGAAAAAGAAATGAAGGATAATTATTATTATGGCATGAGTCTGTGTTAGAAGACAGAAATTGATTTGGTCAATTCAGAGTCAATCTATCTCAATCTATTTATAATTTGAATAAATATTACAAAACCTTTTAAAGAACCCTCATCTAATGATATGAAATTAGAAATTAATTTTTAAACCCGGAGCAAGCAGTCGGCACATTTTGTTAATAAAGAAGAACATGCTCTAAGAGGGAAGTATAAATAAATGTGATGATTATGGCTCCGTGAATGACTTTGAAACATAAGGAAATCAAATGGTAGAACTTGTGCCTCTAACTTTTAATATTTTCTTAAGGAAAACATTAGGGGAAATATCAACAGCATTTACACACTCTTTGATATTTTCATCCAGATAAATCCTGCAACCCATCGCCACTCAGCAGTGATTTGCAGCAGCGAAGCTGCTGTTAACATTTACACTTGCTTGATGAGAAAATGCTGAAATACTCAGAAGTACACTTATTAAGTAAAAGAAATGACAGTGCACACTGCCTGTCTCCAAATGTTGACAAGGGACACAGAAGTAAAGGAGGCAAGTGCTTTCAAAATGCTAAGTCACCCATAGAAAGAGAATGAAGCCAGTTTTCTAATGTTTTTTTGATACATCATCATCAACAACTGTTTACCTATCACAACCATGTTTTCTAAATATAAAAGGAAAAATATCCCATCAGAAAGCAATGGAGGTGAATTTGAATTTAGAGTCCCATCAGTCCGTGATCTCTATTATTGGCCAATAAGATGCTTCAGGGCATGAATTAGTCATGAAATCCCACTTGCCTCTGGTGACTACGGGCACAGAGGCAGTCATGAAAGTAATGTATTTATCTGCTAATTTAGTCATTTAGTTGATGGACATAAGAGAATATCAATGGAAGGTGTTAAAGCTACTTGGGAATACTTTCTCAATGCACTGGAATGTTTGCAATAAATACAGCATATAAAACTTTCCAGGTACATTTGAAGTGTCAGAAGACTAATTCATTATAAAAGTAGATCAAGCTGGAGAGGAGTGTGATTTCTTTGAAGTGCTACATATAGGTGTAAGCCATATACTTCATGTAATCCAAAGAGCTGTGGTGTAGGGGGAAGGACAGAAATGTTCCAAATGCGCTTCTGCTGGGCTGTGTCTGCATTTTTTTCACTTGCTGCATTGGAGCCCCAGAAGGTGGAGGTTAAATGGGCAGAGAGGGAGAAGATGTGGTGTATGGAATTCCCTGCTAATGAGTCCATCTCCCATCAACCAAGCTTTGAGTGGTTGTTCTGTCCCTTTACAGGCTGGAGTTTCGTAAAATACACTAGCCCTATTTCCCTTTGAGTACAAATGTTAGTCTGTGGTGTAATATCCAGTAGGCATGTTCTTAAAAATCCTCTGGTTTCATTAGCATTTAAGCCAGTATTTGTAAAATAATATGTAAAGATACACCTGCTATATGAAGACTGGCTGGATTATTTCAAGCGTAGAGCCAATGGGAAGATACTGTTTATGGGTTGGATTGCTATATTTTTATTACAAGATATATACAATATAGAAGAGACAGCATTTAAGAGTAACACTGTGTTTCTCTAACTGCTCTGAAGACGATCTCACTTTCTATTTTTGCTGTGGATAAGATCGGCACATTTAATTTTTTATGTCAATATTCCCCTTGGATTAACTTTTATATTTTTCTCAAGTCAGGCTATTGTCAACTTGGAATCAGAGCCAAGAGTCTTTCTGTGTTTAACTGTACATCAGTATTACTAAAGGTACAAATGGCTCCCACCCTGCTTCGTTATGTTGAAGCTGCAGATAAATGCATATGCCAGATCTATGGATTTGCAATACGAAGCAGGGGCTCCCTCTGCATAATCATCTGCACGTTGCTTTTGTTTCTTAGGTTTCATAATACAGAAAAGAGAGCCAAATTCTCTTTAAAATCAAAGGTAGATAATTGGAACATGAGGCCAATTACATATCATACCATATTTCCTAACCATTCAGTACATTTGCAATGATAATAGGATTGGCAGTAGTAAATGAATTTTTAAGAAAACATCTACCGGTAGGCCATGATGAAGAAGTTATATGACAGCATTAAATATTGTGATTGCAAATGAGAAAATACAGCAAATTTACTAAACTGAAAATACATGGAAAATATCATCGGCTGTGCATTGTTCATGCTACATGTTGGACCATCGAAGATAGAAAATGCAAGAAGATACTGAAGATATTCTAAGAATCAGAAAGTCCATTAATTACATCACCCACCTCGTGTCACCTCTGAATGAGTGACTTCTCTGAATGAATCACCTAGTAGTGTAACTCTCCGGGCACTCATTGCCAACTCCAAAGGTGGATTTTCATTTTTGTTTCTGCAATCCATCCCTAGATTCTGCCTCAAGACCGCAGTACCCAGTCCTGTTTGAGCTTCTAGCCTACCTCCTTACTCTGTGGATTTCAAACTCAAGCCTAAGACATCAACCCTTGCCTTAGTGACCACCCTGCTTGGCCTACTCAACATTATTCAGACTTGGAGGATCTCTCGGTATCACATAAGCCAATTCCTAAATCAGTCAATCAACTAATCAATCTCTCACTCACTCAATCTGCTTCCACTATCATGACAAAATATCTTAACTGGGTGGCCTAAATAACAGAAATTCACTTCTCACAGTTCGGAGGGCTGGGAAGTCCAAGATCAAGGTTCTAGAAAGGTTCTCCTGGGGATGACTCTTTCTGGCTTGTAGATAGATGTTACCTACTCTCAGCGCCCTCACGTGCAGAAAGGAAGAGAAAGCAAACTCTCGGTGTTTGGCTTTTTTTTTTTTTTCCACACACAGTCTGGTTTACTGGCTCATCGTACACGCACACCAGATATGTACACAAACATAAATATTCCGATGTACAAATTTACATGGGACTCCCAGATCACCTCCTTGTCTCTTTCCTCCAGGACCCCCAACCTGTGCCTGGTCCGTCCAGGCTCCACTTTAGGAGGAAGGTTTATAGGGGGCTGGCAGTAGAAGGTAGGAATCTGGAGGAGGGAGAGGTCCTGCTCCCCTCTCCTCACAGGTACCTCCAAAGGGTCCTGTCCCTTTTCAGTGGCACCATAGGCACCAAAGCAAAGTCTCCTCTTTTAAGGGCACTAGTCCCATCTTGAGGACCCTACCCTCATGACCTCACTTAAACTCAGTAACCTCCCCAAATCCCCATCTCCAAATATTATCATATTGGGGGTTAAGGCTTCATCATATGAATTTGGGAGGGACGCAATTCAATCCATAGTTTTTATCAATGTCTTTATCATCTGTCTACAGATACATACCCTATTGGTTCTGTTTCTCTGGAGAAAATCGATGGAGCTTCCTGGCATCCAACATCCAAATGGCTCCCTCTGACCAAACCCTATTTTCAGGTCACTCATGGCTCACTGCAATTTCAGCTCTTCCTCATCTACTGGGAGACCTCTAATCCTCGGGCCCCTTGATTCATACAAACCATCAGGCCCCTCCTAGCTTCAGTTTCGACTCAGCTGTGTACCTAGTGCCCCCCTTGTAATTGCCTCAGGAGTCATCCCTCATGTAGAGGTGCCTGGGGGCACAGTTGGTTGATCTTCCCACTCTTGCTTTCAGCTCAGGTCCTGATCTCAGGCTCCTGAGATTGAGCCCCATGTTGGGCTCTGAGATCAGGGTGGAGCCTGCTTCAAATTCCCTCTCTCTCTCTTCCTCCCATGCGTGCGCTCTCTCACTCTCTCTCTCTCAAAAAAATAAATAAATCCTTACAAAAAAAAAAAAAGAAACCATCCCTTGTGTTACCTCAGCCTTTAATCATAGAGGTTATTGATGGCCTTCATCTGCCCAACCAATCAATACTTTTCTCATTTAAGACCTTTGTGTCTTTTGACCCTACTAATTCGGTGGATGATTCTGTGTACCTGGACATCCTGTTTGCTGCACGCATGAAGAATATGTCAGGATAATTTTTACCACAGGAAGGTCACAGTTCTCTCCATTGTATTTTACCTGGTTTCTGGTCAGTAGTAGATGTTCACTGAACAAATAAGCCCTCTTGCAAAGAAAAATTCTCTGCCCGCTGATGATGGTAGTCTAATGACAGAAAGAAATGGGTTATTAACATTAACATAGAAAGTGGAGGACACGTTGAGGCAGAGGAATTTAGTTCATGGTAATGCTCCTTTTATCTTCGATGAGTGACAGCAAAAAGTTCAGTCAGCTCATAGGAATGATGATGCAGACAGAGATGCTACCCCCTTCGTTCTGTCCTGCAAATGAAGCAAAAGATCCATGAGTTTTCCTGTAGAATAAATCTTGTAGTGAAAGTACCGTCCCGTAGTCTTTAAAATACAATCTCAATGAACATGATGTCCACAGACACAGCCCAGTCAGGGGAAAGCGTACCTGACAGGCCTCAGTTGGACCTCTGATTCTGGTTAATTTGCAGTGTTTTCTCAGGGAAGTTAGTTAACTTTCTTAAAATTCAATGTCATTACTTGTGAAGAGATTGGATTTGATCATTTCTAAGGTCTCCGAGAGCTCTAAATTTCTATTCTAGTCTAATGAGATTTAAATTTTTAAAAGCCTTACTTCTTACTTTTTTAAAAATGTAAAATTACCAGGCAGCACTTTCCCTGGCCAAAAAGAAGCTACTTTGTCAGCATTTCAAGATGCTTAGATATAAACCTTTATATCCTCTACCACAAAAAATTGGTAATTTTGCAGACATTTTCCTTCATTTAGTCTTCCTAAAGTCTATGTCATATTATTTGTTATTTTAGTGAGACTAGTAATGAACAATATAAACTAAATCTTTAGAGTTGGAATATATTTTGCCTGGTTTTTTTTCCCCTCTTAAATTGGATGTTGCAATATTTTATTCCAGATTACCATATCAAACTCAAACAATGCAACTGCAGTTATAGGATATTTACTGACATCTTATATTTATAAGAGCAATTTAAACTTATGCTGAAATGATGTTCAGTTCATTTTACCATTTTAAGATTCTCAAATGAAGATTGACACACTAGCACTGTTAATAATATGGTACATTTCAGCATTTCCTGTTTGATTTATAGAATAACAAACTAAAAATTCTCAATACAAAGAAGAATATTTCCAATCCTTCATCAGCAGTTATTACAAGCAATATTTAATGTGGTCGTATTAGACAAGTATGTTGAAATTAACATTTTACAAGCCAGTAAACAGGACAGAATATGAAATATCACACGAAATGAATGAAATTTAATTTTTCTTTTACTTTTTCCCCACCTGTCAATTAAATGGCTTAAGTTAGATGACTCGAGATAGAACATTTTTGACTCCATGAAGAAAGCATGGTAATTAATGAGTGATAATGAGGTTTAAGGAAGACCCTGAAATTATCACAGTTGAAGAGATAAACAGGAAGTACAGCTTAGATATGTCCTGACTCATCTCTTGTTTAAATGATAGAGATAAAATGAAAATTAAAACTCTACATTCATAGTCCTATATTTTAACTTCTAGCTAAATGTGGCTATTAAAATTTAATTTTAAATAGATTTAAATTAGATAAAATTTAAAATTCATCTCCTCAGTCCCACTAAACACATTTCAAGTACTCAGTGGCCATACGTGGCTAGCACATATGGAGCATTTCTATCAAAACAGAAAGTTCTGTTGGTCACCAATGAGTCTGAATAATAATAAAAATGGGGACAGAGAGATTCAATGCCTATTTGACTGTAATATGGGCTGCATCTTGCTTATGAGAAGATAGAAATAATTCTTGACTTTATTTTAAAATATATAACGAAGTATGTTTGCTGAAGAAATAAGAATAAGATCTGTGTTCTTCTCCATGCATGCAGAGAAAAAAGAAGGGGGTGTGGAAAATTATCACCCCAAATAAAAGTCACAGAAGGAGAAAAATTATGGGAGAAATGGTGTGTATTTTGGATTAAGGTTGGATTCAGGATAAGGTTGGATTCAGTAAAAAAATATGCACACACACACACTACACATACTGATTTACATGAGGAAGGTGTTTATTTGTGTTCGTGTTAATCACATAAATGTCCAAAAAAGTCCAGAACTGATATGGCTTGCAATTCAGTGCTATCCTGAGAGACTATCCTTAGACATTCAGCCATCTCTAAAGTATGGTCTTCATCCTCATGGTCCAAGGAGGCATCCATATACTGGACACAATGATGATGGAAGGGACAAAGAAGAAGAAGAAAGGGCATCCCCAACTGTCTTCTAGGGAAGACTCTGTGAGACTGATATATCCCTTTGACCAAAATTTAGTCACGTACTCACACTTAACTCCAGAATGACTAAGACATGTAATATTTATTCCAGTCAGCCATGTGCCCACCTAAGAAGTCCATTCACTCAGAAAAAAGGGAGAAGAGATATTTAACATTGGCATGGATATTCAACACAAAATAAAATGTTTTTTATAAAGCTAAGATATATCCGTAATTATGATAAATATTAATAAATATTTATATTTATAAATATAAAAGATTAAACTTTTATATGAAAAGATAAAAATTGTGACTATATTTTCTAATCTATAAGCTCCTTGCAAGAAATATGCATAGAACAAAACATAAAGGGGGAAAATGAATGAATGGGAAAAGTATACTTTGCAAATGATGATTAAAAGAAAGATATTCTAGTAATATGAAAATTAGACAAAATAACATTAAAGGCAAAAGGCATTAATGGGGGGCACCTGGGTGGCTCAGTGGGTTAAAGCCTCTGCTTTCGGCCCAGGTCATGATCTCAGGGTCCTGGGATCGAGCCCCACGTCGGGCTCTCTGCTCAGTGGGGAGCGTGTTTCCCCCTCTCTCTCTGCCTGCCTCTCTGCCTGCTTGTGATCTCTCTCTCTCTCTGTAAAATAAATAAATAAAATCTTAAAAAAAAAATTTAAAAAAAAAAGGCATTAATGGGGATCAAAGAAACACAGAATCCTCCATGAAACAGAAAAACTATGGGCTTGCATGTCCCTAAGCACAAGCCTCAAAATCCATAGAGAAAAACAAAGAATTATTAACAGAACTGATAATTCCATGGTAATAGTGGATAATTTTCATACAACTATAACAAACTGATTAAACCAAAAAAAAAATTTATGTTCAAAAATAAGTCTCTTCTAGTACATATGTAGGCATCCTGCATACAAGAAACATAAAATATGTATTCTTTCTTTGACCATTTTCCCACTAATGTCCTTGTTCTGTGTGGTGTCCAATTCAGGAGGCCACACTGAGTCATCATTTCTCCATAGTCTTCAGTCTGTGATGGTTTCTCAGCCTTTCCTAGTCTTTCATGAACATCACACTTTGGGAGAGTACCAGTTAGTTATTTTATAGCATATCTCTCAGTTTGGGTTCATCTGATGTTTTCTCATGATTAGATAGAGTTTATGCATTTTTGGCACGAATACCACAGTTAGTTGTGCCCCTTTCAGTACATCCTGTCAGAGAGTACACAGTGCCCATATGTCTTATTACCGTGGGCGTTACTTCAATCACTTGCATGTGCTGTGTCTGCTTTAATCTCCATAAAAACTATAACAACAAAAAAATATTAGACAGTTTTATAGGAAGCTTTGCCAAGCCCTCAAATAACGAATAATTTGCACTCTATACCTACTGTCTCAAAGAATCAAAAAAAAAAAAAATGAGTGAAAGGTCCTCCACAATTAGGATGATATTAACTTGATATTCAAAGTAGACAAAGACAATACAAAAATAGTATTTTAGATAAAGCTCCTTTGTGCATATAGAGAAATTCTAGATAAAATATTATTGAGTTCAGCATTTTATATATATATATATATTTTTTTTTTAATATCTATTTATTTAAGTAATCCCTACACCCAATGTGGGGCTCAAACTCGTGACTCTAAGATTAAAAGTTATGAGCTCCACCGACTAGGCCACCCAGCACCCAGGTGCCCCCATAAATATATATATATTATATTATTTTATATATCATATCATATTATATATTATTATATATTTATATTATATATTATTTTATATATTATAATAAATATATATATTTATTCTGATACTCTGTGTCTTTTGATTGGGAAATTTAGCTCATTTACATTCAGGGTAACTATTGACCGATATGAATTTAGTGCCATTGTATTGCCTGTAAGGTGACTGTTAACTGTATATTGTCTCTGTTCCTTTCTGGTCTATGTTCCTTTTAGGCTCTCTCTTTGCATAGAGGATCCCTTTCAAGATTTCCTGTAGGGCTGGTTTGGTGTTTGCAAATTCTTTTAGTTTTTGTTTGTCCTGGAAGCTTTTTATCTCTTCATCTATTTTCAGTGACAACCTAGCTGGATATAGTATTCTTGGCTGCATATTTTTCTCATTTAGTGCTCTGAATATATCATGCTGGCCCCTCCCCCTGGGGTCTCTCTTCCTGTCTCTTTGGATTCACTTTTTACACACATCCTACCTTTCGGAAAGTGGTTGATTTTCTGCTTCTAGAATTGCTGTTCTTCCTCTCTTCTCTCTCCTGTTGAGTGTGCAGGCGTTTAGAATGGTTTGATAATTATCTAGCTGAACTTCTGGGATCTGATGCTATCTCAGCCTCCTACTCCTCCGCCATCTAGCCCCCAGGCTATATTTTTAAATATGTGACAGCTAATAGTCTATTTCCAAAAATTTTAAGGATGTTTCAACATAAAAAATGGGTTAATTGAATAAACTATATTAATTGATTAAAGTAGAGATCTTTTTATTTGAGTAGATACTAAAATAGCATTCACCAAAATCAATACTCATTCATGACAAAAGCAAAAAAAATTTAGCAAACTAGGAGTAAAAGAGTACTCTACCCTAAGCCAGTAAAAGTCATTATCTCAAAAATCACCATAGATACAGGCAAAAAATTTTTAATTCCCATAGGGAAGGAACAAGGCAAAGATATCCTCTATTGCTATTTCTCCAACTGAATATAAAAAATAAAACATGTATATAAAACTTAAAAAGAAAGAGACAAATCTGCTTTTAATTGCAGGCAATATTATTTTTCACACTGAAAAATCAAGAATCTACATACTACTTGAATTAATGAGCTCATCAATTTTCCTAGATAAAAAATCAGTATGACTCAATAATACCCTAATAACAAGCGACTGGAAATAAAATTAAAAGAAGTAAGATTACATTAGCTATGACATCCAATACATCTAGCACCTAGTTGATACTATTAGATGCTACTTCTAGTATCTTGTAAAGGTGCATCAAATGCATATTTCGATCAAAGATCAAGTGCCCTAATGTTAAAATCAATATATAGCCATAGTGGAGACAAAGCCGAATATGACTACCACAGATGAACTTCTAGAATACAAGAATAAATCTGAAACTTGGTTAAAAATATAAATTTTACTACAGTTTATTATTTAAAAGGTGTGTTGTCAAAATTATTTTTTAAATTTCATATTGCAGGAAATATTATTTATGGGGGTGTTATCATCTGCTGGAGTGTTTGGGCATTCATTTCGATTATAGTTGCTTAAGGAGAAAAACTTAAAATGAGTTAAATATCTAAAATTTAGAGTTGTTTCATTCATTTCAATTTTTGGATGTTGTACACTGAACAACTGCACAAAGATTAGAATTATCATATAATTCTATCATATAATATCATATAATGGTTGTATAAACCATTGTCAGGACAAAAAAGTATTGAATACTATTTCTTATGTAGCTAACATACTCTGTTAATATTCAAATTTCATTCTCAGATTCTAGTTTAATTTTCAAATTTGTTGTTTTTCATATTTAACTATTTGAAAGTTTTTAACAGTTTTTTCATGATATTAACATTTTAGTCATTATTAGTTGCTACAGCATTCTCCTTTTGCCATAATAAACATTTTCATTTCAAAATAACAGATTTTCATCAGAAAAACAACATAAGGAGAATTTTTACTCTGAATAGCATCTAGAATATTTACACATATTTGTAAATGAACTTCAGATATTCACAATAAATCCAAATAACATGTCTTATTTGTATTACTGATGTTGAAACTTTGTTTAAATATGAAAGAAACCTTGGGATTACAGAATAACTGATCATACTCAAATTCAGTGATTCCAGAAATTACACTGAAGTTGGCTTGCAGCTACTTAATGTTCTAAAGACCAAGGTTGAAGCCACATTAAATATCTGGTTTGGGCCAAATATCAAAGTCAAACAAAATCTCTGTACAACTCTAACAACTAGAAATAAATCTAGCAGAAATTATAATGCCATGTTGAATAATATAAATAAGGACTTGTGTAAATGGAAATAAATCATGCTCATGGTTGAAAGCTACAATATTATAAAAATATAATTCTTTCAAAATAATTACTAATTTCAACTTAATTCCAAGTGAAATTCCAATTTTTTTCATAAAACTTGACAGTCTTATTCTAAAATTCACATGGAAGAGCAATGAACAAAATTAAATTAAAAAAGAACAATTGAGAGGACAAAACAGACCCATGTATGTTTATAAACTTGATGTGTGATCGAAGGGGTATTAAAAATAAGTGAAGAGTGTGTTCATCAATAAATTTTATTGTGAGAACAGACTTTGTCATACATGATTAAAATAAGAGGTATACCTAATGACTCATTCTAAATGAGTCAAAGACCTACTCTGTAAAGCTTTTGAGAGAAGACAGAATATCTTTACAGCAACAAGGTAGGAAAAGATTTCTTAAACATGATTCAAAATCTTGGGGCACTTGGGTGACTCAATCAATTAAGCATCCGACTATTGATTTTGGCTGAGGTCATGATCTCAGGGTTGTGAGTTTGAGCTCTGAGACGGGCTTTGCACTGGGTGTGGAACCTGCTTAATATTCTCTCTCCCTCTGCCTCTCTTCCTCACCTCTATCTCTCTCAAAATAAAAAATAAAAAAACACATAATTCAAAAGTTCAAAACATAAAAGAGAAGATTGATGAATTTGAGTACATTAAATGTTTAACCCTTCAACTATTGAGACCTTAGAGGAATGAAAAAGACCAGTTACCAAATGGGAAAGACTATTTGCAATGATTAGTTGTGAGAATATG
Organism: Procyon lotor; assembly: GCA_028646535.1. Classification (NCBI taxonomy): domain Eukaryota; kingdom Metazoa; phylum Chordata; class Mammalia; order Carnivora; family Procyonidae; genus Procyon; species Procyon lotor. The sequence goes on along the minus strand of CM053604.1, from coordinate 164,255,133 downwards.
TAAAGAGCTCCTACTAATTAATAAGAAAATAGTTAAATAACCAAAAAAGTGAAAAAAAGGATGTGAATATATTATCCAGTGATAAATTAACATCCAAAAAATGTATGAAAAGATATGCCAACTCATTTCTAAGTAGGGGATGAGAAACAAAACAATAGTAAAATATCACTTCACATCCATCAGACCGACAAATTGAAAATATTTGATATCAGCCATTGATAAGGTGGTGGGAAAGTGGGGAACTTTCATACACCGCCCAAAGTGCAATTATACAAATACCCAGGAGGGCAGCATGGCAGTATCCTAGGAAAGTTGTAGATCTACACAGCAATTCAATGTTTAGGTATATATTCTTCTAAAGAAACCCTAGCACGTGTGTCAAGTAGATATATGCTGGGACATTCATGTTCATAAAAAATCAAACACAGGCCTAAATGCTCATTGAATAAAATGTGATATACTCCCTCAAAAGCATAATATACAGTCCTAAAAATGAATGAACCAGGGATATATGTGTTAACATGGTGAAAAGTCAAAAATGGAGCACTGAAAAATAAAGGCAAGCTAAATAGTGATAGTCACAGTCTCAGACTATTTGTATAAATACCTGAAAATACACAAAACATGCCATAGTGCTCATGCATAAGTCCTTGTGCCATAATAGTTTATGTGTGTACCTGAAATTTACAAATATCTACTGGGTGTGGTATGAATGGCGGGTAGGGAGGCGGTCTGGAAAGAGTAACCAAAACTCTCCAATTCTTTCCCTTTTCATTTTTTTAAAAAATCTGAATCTATCAAATTGTTAAAGATTTGATAGAGCTCAGCACTATTTTCTCATGGGATGTTTTTATTGTTCCCATACTTTTCTATCTCAAAAAATCTGCTGATAAAAATGGAGGTTTTACCATGTTCCTTGAACAAAGAATAATTGAGCCAGAACTAATGTAGCTGTCATAGAAAATACAGATGCAAGACAAACTATGTAAGACAAAAAAAAAATATGTAAGACAAAAAAGTAAAATAAGATACAAGGAACTTTAGCAAGCACTGCACAAGATTTCCTCCAATGTATCTATAAAATGCCATCTTGGATTAATAAAGAAGGATTCATGGGAATGACATACAGCTCACTGCCTTAGGAGCCAATCAGCAAAGAGAGGTGAAGTCATTTCTGTTGTATGTTCAGGAAAAATAATGCCTTTCAAAAATAAAATCCTCTCGCCCAAAATGAAAATAATAAGACCACGGTGTGGCTAACAGCTTAATGAATCTAACAGCAAAGATTAGAGAGAAATTCCTTTGAAATTTATAAATTATCAAAATTATGTATGATGATGGAGTTGTATTCAGGTAAGACACATAGACTTTGTTTTTTAAGAGTAGAAATTAAATGTTAAAATTGAGTTATTCTGTGAAGAGCATGATATTTTTAATAAATAATCTCGAGTCATTTAAATGGCTGATCATGATGATTTTAATTTACCAAAGTCATTTGTTTTATAGGTAACTATGATCATTTTCACCAGACTTCCAAATGCACTTTCAAATACACAAGTTCCAATATGAGCTAGTGCCAACATCTCATCTATTTATAAAATCTCATGTACCCTTTTGCTACTTAGCATAGCAAATACCTATTTGTAAACAAAATGGTGATACATGATGATAGCTAAAGGGCAGAGCTTTACCTGGACAGAGATTCATCATTTTTTAATGTAGCACAGCTTGAAGCGTGCACTACCATCAAGCACTCTGAAAGGTTCTTGCCAGAGATTGATGACCTAAACAATTACTGAAACTTAATAAATAGCATCAACAACTCAGGTGGATATTGCACACAACAGACATACTACTTTTGTTCTTGTTCACGCTTATCTTTGACCAAGTTATATTAGTATTTGACCAGACAGTGTTAGAGAGAGCTGCAATCTTGTTCTGTATTAGTAGTTATACTAATAACTAGTAATACTTTGATAAAGTATTAACAAGTGCCATTGCAAAAATAATTCCCTTGCATGGATACCCAGAGACAGGATTGCTGGATCATGCGGTAGTTCTATTTTTAATATCTTGAGGAACTTCCATACTGCTTTCCAAAGCAGCTGCTCTATTTTACATTCCTCACCAATAGTGTGCAAGGGTTCCAATTTCTCCATATTGTCAAATTGAAATCAGGTTCTCCTAGAGGTATCTGCACCGCCATGTTCATTGCAGCACTATTCGCAATAACCAAGGTAGGGAAAGAACCTAAATGGCCATTGACAGATGGCTGGGTAAGTAAAATGTGGTATAAACACACAACGGAGTATCAGTTGGTCTTAAAGAAGGAAATAATGCAATATCCAACAACATGGATGAAACTAGAGGACCTGAAGCTAAATGAAATAAGCTGGTCATGGAAGGACAGATTCTGCACAATTCAACTTATATGAGATAGCTAAAATACTCAGATTTATAGAAGCGGTGGGGAGAAGGCTGATTGCCGGTTAAGGAAAACGTGGAGTTGTTCAATGACTATAACGTTTCATTTATACAAGATAAGTAAGTTCTAGAGATCTGACCTTACAGACAATGCCTCTAGTTAACAAGAGTGTGTTGTGTACTTCAAAATTTGTTATGAGGGTAGGTCTCGTTTTCTTATCACAATTTCAAAAATTCATTCACCTGCAAATCAACTATAAAATATTATGCCAAAAATATGTGGGTATATTGAGAGGGTATTTTGTTGACTATATTACACATGGGAAATCCCAAATGGAAATCTAGAAAGAAAATTACATGATCCTGATCATGTATGTATTTAATGTCGAACATATCTCCCAAAACCCAAGATATATTTAATTTAGGCTAGGCTGTATGAGACAAATGTGTCAAAGAAAGTCATTTTCTGGTTTTCCTGTTTTTACCCCTCCAGAAAATTCTTTATTTCCTATAACTGATTTGATAATTTGACGAAAATATTTTTCACGAGAACATGCCTCTATTTGGGCTAAAAATGATTTATCTATGTATACAATTTAGCTGACTTCAGTAATTTCACTGAGAAGGATTAGGAATGATGGCCTGATCCTCATGAACACAGTGTTATAAAGACAGTTTCTGTAATACTCCGGAAGTGGTGAGTCGTCAATGGGAAGACCATGGTTGATTACATCCCTCCTAAAGCTCCTTGCCTGTGCATAAAATTCAAGACTACAGTTGAATAAAATACAAATCAGTGAGTGATTTTTTTTTTTTTTAATTTAAGTTTTGTTGTGAGCATTACCAACCATGGCAGGCCATTAACAAGGTTATTTCTTTACTAGCGAATTAATGATGGAAAGACAACCAGTGTAAAGTATTCCAGCAGCAGGCCAATAATGAAAACATAGTTAGAGCAGTAAAGCTTGCCAACTACTGATGAGACTCAGGAGAAATTCCTTAACAGATGTTTCCCTGAGCAAATATATACTTTGCCTACTCTGATTATGATGGTCTTGAGAATTCGTGATTTGATTCAACATTCAGCCACTCTTCAGCAGGCTCATAAAAATATGATTTTTACAAAGAGTATATTCTATTTTTTTTCCCTAAGAACCAACACATAACATATTTATGGTCCTCAGTCCCATATGCTGAAGCTGTGGTCCAGCGGCACTGTTTATAACATTATAATTAAGGTTGTGTCAGCATTTTACTATGAAGGAAAGGAGGCAAAGCCTTTTTGTTTTGTTTTGTTTTCCTTTTGTAAGCTTCGTTTAGCTGAGTGCCCACTGGCTGCATCCAGAGGGGTCCTTCCTTATCCACCAGGAATCTGTTCCAAGACCCCCAGGGGAAGCCTGAAACGGTAGACAGGACCCTAACCTGTATATACCATGTTTTTTCCTGTCCATGCATACCTGTGATAAAGTTGCTTATCAATAAGGCACAGTGAGAGATCAACCACAATAATATAATAGAACGATGACAATACACTATAATAAAATCTATGTCAATGTGGTATCTCTCTCTCGAAATATCTTGTATCAGCTTGTGATGATGTGAGATGATAAAATGCCTATGTGATGAGATTCGGTGAAGGTGAATAATGTAGGCATTGTGACTTGATGTGAGGTCTCTTTTTGACCTTCGTTCTGATGCTAAGTCAGGAGGATCATCTGCTTCTGGACCATGGTTGACCGCAGGCAAAGGAAACTGCGGGAAAGGGAAGCTCCGAGAACCGACGGGGTACTACTGTCATCTTCGACCTCCCGTTTGCCTCCTGCTAAGAATTTCTGATGTGTTGCTCCTGACTGAATGATTTGTGAACAAATAGTTTAAGAGGTTTTTTTTGAAAACCAGGAGACTGCTCCTGACAGTTCAAACTTTCAGGTACATGCCTACTCATTATAATATTCTGGAGACTTCTTTCTGGAATGAGCATTAGCAGGAGAAGGTGGTGGCTTGTAACAGCAATAAACAAAGCATACAGGGAGCAGTGGGGGTCACAATTCTTGAATCCCATTACGACGCCTGTCACGGGCATCTCTGTCGTTTTAATAATATCTATTTGTGTGTATCAAAGCCTCAATTATTTTAACTCTTTCTTTTTAAATATCTTCCCTTTTCTAGTTCTTCTGTAGTTGGGTTAGACATTTAAAAAATTTGCACTTCCTAGTTGTGTGACCTTGGGCAATCCATTTAATTGCCCCCCAACTTTAACCCCCCTGAGTATCCTCAAATGAAAAATTTCTACTTCATCAGACTGTGTGAGGATCCAGCTGGATAATCTATGCCAGGATGAAGCACAGTGCCCGGGGCACAATGGTCTCACCTTCTCCACCTTACCCTGTATGGCTCCATCTCAGTTACTACTATTGGCTCCCTTATTCTCTCATTGCCCGAAATAAACTGCAGTTACCTAACTTTCTCCGCCCAAATCAATCCTTTTTAAACATTCTAAACTCTTCCTTATTCAAACACAAGTGACAGATTAACCAAATCAATGAATACTGCTGTAAGATTAACAAATTACCCGCTAGGCCCCATGAAAGGGAAAGTCCATGTCTGTTTTATTAACATAGTGCCTCATGCCTGGTGTGGGGGGATGTGCTTCATTAAAATATTGGTCTTTAGAGCTATTAGTTATGCTATGATGTGCAGTTACACCGCGACTTAAGTGAAAGTATTTGCGAAGCTGTGAATTGGGTTTCTGCTGTGGTTGGTAAATGAAAAAAACAAACTCGCCCTGGAATTATTTTAACAGCTTTTACATGAACCGATTATTAAAACTAGCACTAACTCACGCTCTCAAGAAAAGGCTTTACGTTAACACCAGAAGACACGCATCGTTGCTGTCAAGGCGCGCTAAGCAAGATGCCGGGACACAGTGAATGGCAGGGAACCAAAAACCCACAGAAATCCTGAGACAAGGAAGAGTTCAGTACACCTTTTTACATCCCCTCACCATGGCCTGAAAATATTAATTGCATTTAATGCCTCTTAGGCACTCGTTCCACCACCCTTAATTTTCCTTTGCAGAATTTCTGGTATTTGAGAACCATCTCCTATCCAACTCCATTTAAAAG
>CM053604.1:164224372-164249084 GCA_028646535.1 Procyon lotor | reverse complement strand
TTTTTTTTTTTTTTTTTTAAGATTTTATTTATTCGACAGAGAGAAACACAGCGAGAGAAGGAACACAAACAGAGGGAATGGTAGCGGGAGAAGCAGGCTTCCCACAGAGCGGAGAGCCCGATGCGGGGCTCGATCCTAGAACCCTGGAATCTGACTTGGGCCGAAGGCAGACGCTTAACAACTGAGCCACCCAGGCACCCCCGGGTAGAAAGCTTTAGAATTGTGCTATAAGTTTAACATAGTTGTTTTGGGGGTGTGCATGAAAGACACAGCCAGAAACAGAAAATAATCTCTCCAGAACATTGAGAACCTAACTGCAGCTGGGTAACAGTAATTTTTAAAATGACTATGCAATAGTGCTCAAATAGCCTGGAGCAAGCATAAAGATACTGGGCACTCCGTGAAATGAGCACCGTCCCAAGTGGATAAGAAGCTACAGCATACATGCTTGTAAATGTTCTCATCAGATGACCATTTCCAACGTGATCTGGTCACAATCCACAGACAGCTTACAAGAAGAGAAGGGAAGCAATTCATCTTTAAGAGCCTCTCCACTAGCAAAGGTCTGCCGCTCAACCAGCTGCCAAAATTTTAGAAAAATACACAAGGCTGAGGAAATTAGGGTGATGCAGTTCTAATAGTGGAACAGAAGCGTCTATACTGATGAGGAGGGTCTATCTCCTAGAGGAAATTTCTTCCAAAGGAGGGTATGTAAAATTGCTTTTGGTCTAACAGTGTGACACTAAGTTAAAATTGTATACCATATACCAGATTTGGATCATGATTTATTCCACTGGCAAAATAATACATACAGTAGAAGAGTCATGAATAGTTGTCACATTTATTTTTCATAAAATTAGATAAATATATTATTTTGCATCACCTTAGAATAGTACTTGAAAAATGTAACATTTTTTTAATCAAGAAAAAAGCATTTTCCATGCCACTTCATGCTTGAAAAATGTGATTGATAAGAGTTACTAAATACTTCTGTTCCCCTTTTTACCTAAGGGGAAAGTATCTAAGGAGATTCATTTTTAAAATTGCAGACAGTGGGATAATCAACACAAAGTTCTTATCTCTTGCGTAGGTTGCAAGCTGAAAAATGAATCTTGTTGTCTTGTTTGTACATCCCTATAACAGGGCCTGAAAGTGATTTATAGTTTCCTCACTAGATATTTACGAAAATTGATTAAATTCTACTGGAGACTTACAAAGATATTTGCAACTTTCAAAGTAAAACAAATTCTTCCTTCCATTCCTATGTTCGAGGAAATGTAAAAATATGCTACAATCCACATATTTTTTTTTCGGTACATTCCTAATTGAAGAGGGAATCATTCAATGAGTTTAAATTATTTTCCATGACCTGTCCTTTAACTATTTTACTTTTAGCCTCATATTATCTACTATAGAGCTCCATTTACAATATAGTCATAGAGACCGTATCATTCTGGTAACTATGTAATATGTTTTAGTTTGCTAAGAAAGATATTATGTGGCAAAAAGAAGATTAAATTTCCTTTGTTAGTCATTCAAATGTGTTTCTCTATTTACAATGTTTTACCATGGCCAAGGACTTAATGGAAGATGAAGTCCAAATCCATGTTTCTGTTTATTGTAAAAAGTGATTTCCTGGCCTCTTAGCTTAATTGATACAAGATAAAAAAAAAAAAGGAAGAAAAAAATCTCCACTGTATACTTCTACTTCATGCTGTGACTTTGGAGGTTTGGTACATTTTTATCCTCACTGAAGCTCCTAATCCACCCATACAATATAATTATGTGAAGGAAATATGGGAAATTACTTCAGTCAAATCCTAGTAAAAGAAGTGTGGTGCTCACCCAACCAGTCCAGAATAAATACCCTCCCAAATCAGAAAGCGTGTCAATGTACAATTAACAGAAGGTGGTACATTTCTCACAGGAGCAGTGGAGCTTCTTAATTATTCACATTCAGGCTCTCACACTTGCATATGAAAAGCACCTCTTTCCTTCCTAAATGTCACCCACAATAAATCCATCCTTTCCCTGGGTCTCTATTCTACCCTTCCCCAGCCTGTGACAAAGTAATTCCACCTCTCACAGAGGAGGTACTCAGAGCCTCAGAGAGACAAAGGGATGCAAAACCAGAGAGCTCTTCCCACACCAAGGTCAGTTACCTCCAAAAATCAAAACTCTGAGACCATGTCTCCAATTACTCCAAAGAGGACTATGTGAGGGTTCCGCCTGCCAACTTGCAGAAACCAAGTATACTTTTAATCCTATAGGACTTAAAACGTGCTGTGATGTCTTGTTTCCCCTCTAATGGTAGTCTGTTCAGTTTACCAGTGTAAATACAGTTATTTAACAAGCGAGCTTCGGTATTTCTGGACGCCACAGTGAATAGCAAATTGTCAGTCCAGAAGACCAAAATCATTGGCAATTGGATACTTTGTATCAAAAGAAATGACTCTCTTGATGGGAGATGATACTTTATTCCCAAGTAACTATATATACTTGAAATCAGAGAGCACAATAGTCATAGAGAGAGAATCTAGACCGGGTCGTGTGATAATTATAACAGCTGCCAACATTTATCAGTGTTCTTCTCTCTACTAGGTAACGTGCTAGACCCTTTATAGCCATAATTCCCAGTCAATAACTTGACCATGGTCAGTCATCTAGTAAATGGCCTGAGCCAAGATATACAGCTATGTCTCTATGATTCCGAAAGCTCATTCCACTCACTAGAAGTCTTGTGTCAGGTTCCCACCACACCTTTAAGAATTACTGAGAATTCCCAAACACTTAATGTTTATGTGGGGTACATCTATTAATATTTATTATGTTAGGAATTAAAGATGAGCAATGTAAAAATATTTTATATGTTAAATCATTTCACACTAAGAAAATTAAATGTACTACATGGTAACATGAATGAAAATTTTGTGAAAATGTCTTTATTTTCCAAAACAAACAAAAAATAGTGAGAAAGGGGCACCTGGGTGGCTCAGTGGGTTAAGAGCCTCTGCCTTCGGCTCAGGTCATAATCTCAGGGTCCTGGGATGGAGCCCCGCATTGGGCTCTCTGCTCAGCGGGGAGTCTGCTTCCCCCCTCTCTCTGTCTGCTTCTCTGCCTGCTTGTGATCTCTCTCTCTGTCAAATAAATAAATAAATAAATAAGATCTTTAAAATAAAATAGTGAGAAAAATAGCATTGTTTTATATCTTTGCAAATGTCTGGCTTTGGAAGATAGATATGCCCAGATGTGCTCCTGGATCCAATCTGTTGCAATTTTTTTTTTTTTTAGTTGAGGTATACAGAGACAATATGGCTTCACACAGATATGCAATAAGGAAAGGGATGGCTTTTTTAGCATTTCCAGATAATTACAACTATTCTTCTTGAATCATACCCTCTATAAATTGTACATTATTGTAGTTGCACTGTGATCTCTGAAATTAAATCAGTAAGCTCGATATACTCTAATATACTCATTAATACCAAAATCCATTGTTCTATTTTTCACTTTGATGAATCTTTTAACCATAAATGCTTTTAAAAATACCATTCAGTGGTCATTTAGAATATATTAGTTCAATGAATTATTCAGATAGATCTTCCAAATGTTGGAACATTTCTTTATATAATATTTAAAAATCACATTTTAAAATGTTATTACAAGTGACATTAGAAAAGTCTGTAAATGTTAAGCTGTCAAGCTCATGGCGATGCTTTTCAATTTTCTAAAATTCCAATTTTTAGATGAAAGCTCAATTTTCTGTATTGACATATGCTATCTATTGTTTTCCATCACGAGCAAGAAAATACATGTCCCTCCCAATTCTGACTAGCATGTATCTTAGCCATTTTTTTCATGTAAAAATGGTTTTCCATGAAAACAGTGAATAATTCAGCTCATAATTCAAATAATCATATGAGGACTTTTCTAAAGAAAAGTATCATAGTTCCACATGTAGCAAAAATGTTTATACATAGTTCTATTTTGTCAGATAGACTGTTAAAGAGATGTGTATCATGAGTTAAGATTCTATATTATTTGGTAGTAAAGCACTAGCGATTTTACCCACTCTTTCTTTCATACCCAGTGTCAACACAGTGAAAAACCTTTGGCCCCTTCCTCCTCTTCCTCATCTTCTTCTTCCTCTTTTTCTTCTTCTCCTTCCTCTGATTTAATATTATTATTATTATTATTATTATTATTATTATTATTAAACACTTGGACTTTGAAGACCCCTTAAAAGGATCTTGTGGACTCTGAGAGTTCTGTGGGCCATACTTTCAGTATCACTGCAAAATCTCATAATGATGTATTTTAGGTCTTCCTTTCTTCCTCCCCACTCTTCCTTCTTCCCCACACTTCCTTCCTTCCTCCCTCCCTTCCTTCCTTCCTTCCTTCCTTCCTTCCTTCCTTCCTTCCTTCCTTCCTTCCTTCCTTCCTCGCTTCCTTTCTTCTTTCTCTTTCCTACCTAAATTCTTTTCATTTGAGTTAGACATAGTAAAATATCTGAATTCCTGGTGATGTTAAGTGGCAGGTCTCAGCTATTTGTTGGCTGTGTGGTCTCAGAATAATAAAATTGGTAAGAATGGGTTAAGATTTTATGTTCTATTTTCTGATGCATCAAGAAACACTGACCTCCCAATTCCCAGGTTTACTCAAAGGCTCTACTTTTAGATTTACATTGTCCAACATGGTGGTCACGAGGCATGTTTGAAATGAACACTTGACCACTTGAAATGTGCCTAGTTTGAATTAGATGTGCTGTAAATATACCCATCAGATTTTGAACATACACATGAAGTATGCAAAATATCTCATTAACTTTTTAATGTTTATTTTATGTGGAAGATATCATAGTTTGAAAACATTGGGGAAAATAAGATATATTCTAATTTAATTTTACCTAGTTTTTAAATTTTTTAATATGGCTACTAAAATTTAAAATTTCATGCATGGATTGCATTACATTTCTATTGAATATTGTCGCTATAGCCGTTGGCAAGATGAGACTAAATCAACCACAGTATAAGCTAGGGATTATAATTAATTCAAGATTTTTTATTTACTCAGACTAAAACTCTGTCACTTAATTTCCTATTGGAAACTTGTCATTTTATCTCAACTTTAAACACCGTATACTCTCAATATACATTGGTAGATGTAAATAGGTTTGGGATTATGGCTACTTTTTCTCGTTACTATAATTTGTTTGTCTTAAGAAATACATAAGCACACACACACACATGCCTATAGACACACTCAGTTTCTCAATAAATTAAGGAGAAAGAGAGGAAAAGGAACACTGATAATGTAACAACCAATGTTAGAAATTTCTGGTGAATATTATTTCCTTCTTCATTTAAGTCATTCTCATTGGTCATAGAATATTGATTTTACTTTACCAAGAGATTTAATTCTGATCTGAGTTTATTTTATAACAAATATTAGTAGACAGGGCACCTGGGTGGCTCAGATGGTTAAGCGTCTGCCTTTGGCTCAAGTCATAATCTCTGGGTCCTGGGATTGAGCCCCACATAGGCTCCCAGCTCAGCAAGGAGTCTGCTTCTCCCTCTGACATTCCCTCTACTTGTGCTCTCTCTGTCTCTGTCTCTCTCTCAAATGAATAAATAAAAATAAATAAATAAAATTAAGAAAAACAAATATTAGCAGAAATGATATATTTGAAATACGTCTTTCCTTCATGTTACATTTTTCAATTTAAAATAAGCTGTTTGAATCAGACACAGATTCAAAATGTTTACTGTTTCTATACACAATGAACATTTAAAACATAATAATAAAAAATTAAAAGTAAATATAAAACAATAAAAACCTTAAGTCATACATAGGAAAAAAAAGATACTGAGAAATATCTATGTAATCTATATTTATATTGCTATCTACATTAGAAATTATATGTATTAGAAATTAATAAGATATGGGTGTCTTGACAAGTTGAAAACATCCAAAATGTTTTCAATTTGTAGCAATCAGACTGAAGTTTGAATATCCCCATTAGTCCAATTTCCAGCACTGCGCTTCTATTGCAGGAAATTTGGTAACGTGGGAGGGGAGGGAGGCACAACCCTGACATTGACCCTGTCACTTACTAGCAAGTTATTGCACATACTTAAGTCTTGGTTTGCTTACTTGGAAAATACGTATAATGTATCTACAGGTTTTTTGAGATTCTGGATATGATGGAACCATCTACATAAAGCATCTAGCCTGGTGCTGGAAGTGTCCAAAGGCATAGAAACCATTAGTTCCTTTCCCCACTTTACTTTTCCAAAAATGACGAAATAGATATCTTTCCTGACAATGTTTTTCATTCTACATTTATTCGTACCTGTTTCTCTGACCCCAGGAACTTCCCTTCGGTTCTCTCTCACTCTGCTTTTTTTCTGATGAACGTTTTCTCCCCCACTCTCTCACACTGATGTGTAAGCATACATTTTGTTCTTTGTGATAAATGGTCCTTTTTAATTCTGGCTCTCAACTCAGAGTTTAATGTACCTATTCTCTGATATCAATTGTCCCCAGTGTGTTGGTGGGACCAAGGATATTTGTAAAATTAGCTTTTTTCAGAGGAAGCCTAAAAATCAAAGACAATCTAGAAATTTTGTTTTATTATGTTTTGTAATGGCTAGAAAATGTTGCTTGGATGACTGCAAATAACGTGTTAAACTTTTGTGGTTTTTTGTTTTCAATAAACGTGCATCAAGCCTCAGAATTTTGTCATTTTTGAACAGGATATAAATTGCATCAACCACTGTAACAAATGACCATATGGTCAGGGCCTCAGAAAGATCAGACAGGAGCCAGAAACCTCCAGGCAAAGTAAAGATAAAGGAAATCAGATGGAAAGTCACAGAACAATTTGATAACTTCGTATCTTATTTATATTGTAAATGTGGCAGGTTTGACAGACACATTGAATTTCCTACATATTTAAGAATTTAATCCAGGCAGATAGATGCATGTTCAGAGAAATGCCCAAGGTGAGATCGTCTTGAACAGATTAGCTTCGGCATAGGAAATTTGGGTAGGACCAACACAAAGATGGAGTTGGTGAAAGTGTTTAAGGGAGTTGAAAATATTTTTGTTAAGTGCTAGGGACTACATTATATAATGTGGTACCTTAAATTTTACTCTGGGGCTTTTACATTTTCTCAGAATACACACACACACACACACACACACACACACACACTATATGTTCAAATTAGAAATTGTGTGTACGTGTGTATTCCAAATCACACAGTTCCCAGCTTTCTAGACTAATCCTAGTTAGTGCTCAAAATAGTGCCAACCTGACATGTTACTCTTTTCCACAACCCTATACCATAAATATACACACTCTTATCTGCCCTGTGCAATGGGAATTTCCTAGGAGGACTCTATGCTGTGAAGTTTCTCAAAGCATTCCACTGATGAGAAACTGCCCGTGTCAGCATTAGAAGCATATATTTCAATCCAATTAATATTTACCTAATGCTCACAGGATGCCTGCCTTTGTATGAAAATGTCTTGCAGATATCTCTGCTCTGCTGTGTATCATGTGTCATTAACAGGCTTCAGGCTCTAAGGGCTAGATTGGTTATCTCAGAGAGGGTTCTTTATTAATTAGTAGAAGAAACCATTAAGGCATTTTTTGTGCCCCCTTGTTCCTTAGGACTCAATTCTTACAACAGCATGCCTTAAATTGAGAATAATTTTTTCATATGATAAACTCTTAAGTTTGCTCTGGGCTCTTTTCTGATATCTTTTAATGTGCTCCAAATTATATTCATGTATTTTTTTTGAGCATTTCTGTTTCTAAAATAAATTTTGTTAGCATGTAATTTCAAGCATAATACAGTAAACAGAGAACTGTAATGATATCAAGCCCCAAAACGTAATGAGTAACTTTGCCAGGACAATTAAGTCATTCTTTCAAATATCTGCAAATTACATTCTTGGTGTGTCTTCATCTCATTTATATTCTGGAAATAGCTTCATTTTAGTTATGTAGAAAACAAAATGCTTTCTTTTATCTGACTTCATTAGGAATGCCTGTGTCTTTTGAGTTGGTACTTAGGATAAAACATTTCCCTGTAAGTATTCCTTGCAGACAAGCTGTGGAAATTATTCAGCAGTGAGAGTTCACTTGGCCGACAGAGATTTGTTGTAGGTATGTTTTACTTTGACCACTTAACAGTTTTTCTTCCCGGGCGTCACTCTTCCTACTGCCCTTTCTTACAAGAGGAACAGACAGAAGTTATCCCTCGAGCTTCCCTCAGTCTGTCGTCCATCAACACATAGACTCAGAGAAAACAACCAGAAATTTATCTGGAAGGAGTGTTAGAGTAGATTTCATCCCTCACGTCTTTGCTGTTGGGTTGTTGTGGTACTGCTAGATAGTGCATGTTCATCTCGGGGCAAGTTGTGTCGTTGCTGTTGTAGTCTTTTATTTCTTAAGCTTTAGAGAAATCTCTCAGGAATCAATAAAAGCCTCTGGGAAAGTTTTAACTTCGGCTTCTAATCATTTAGAGGGATCATCGTGCAACTGGAAATATTTTGACCAAATGTTGTGATTATATTCTGCTGTGTAACAAACCATCACCAAATTCAGTAACCTAAATCAGGAAATATAATTTGTTTTGCTCTGGAATGTGCATCTGGGGCAGGGCTCCTGGGTGACCGTATGTTTTTGTTCCACACAGCATTACCCAAAGAGGCTTCTGGGCAGGAGGGATCGCCTTCCAAGGTAGCTTTGCCACGTGGCTAGCAAGTTGGTGCTGGCTGCTGGTTGGGTCCTCAGCCAGGACTGCTTGCAGACGCATCATTGCTTCCCTGTGGGTTCTCCTATCAGCTTTCTCACAGCGTGGCAGGCGGATTTCAGAAATGAGTGTTTCAGGTGTCCTGCGAAGAAACCACAGGTCATCTCAGGATCTGGTTTCATAGCCACTGCATTCTATTGGTCAAACAAGTGACTAAAGCCAGTGTGGATCCCAGGGGAAGGGAATTAGACTCTCCATCTTAATGAAAGAAGTAGTGAAGAAGAATTTGTAGCCAAATTAGGTCAACTTATAAACTTTTCTGATGCCATTGTTTACCCTTACCTCACGGCTGAAATCAGAGATGTTTTTGGATATGGTAGCCCTTGAATTCCATGATATTTTCTGTTCTCTCCAGGTTGACTCTTTGGTCTCTAAGTGCAGTCTGATTTTTCAGGTGGGGAGAAGTTCAGCTCCTGAATGGGCTGAAGAGTAACAAGGGTATAATACAAAGGCATGGAGTTTTATTTAAACTAGTTAATAACCTGTATCACTGTCTTCTACCATTCCTCTACTCAGTAAGTGAAAGGAGGGATGCCATCCCAAGGAGTCAATATCAAGATAGGCTTATTTGGGAATATGATAGAGAAGGCTGGCAAAGCACTGTCTATAGCCACTGGTCTTTAGGGTTTAGGATGCCCTCCAACTAGTCTGAAAGGGACACAGATTCAATGAGACTATTCATCACAGAGCAAAGCTAAACATCCTAGAGCTGAGCTTCCTCCAGATCCTTCCTGACAAGCATCCTGTCTTATGGGCTGGGTGTCTAATCAGGTCCTATCAGAGACTGTGCAGACATTGTGCTTTAGAGTTTCATTATGGACAGGTGCCCCTAAAAGAATTGTTTTTATCCGCTCAACTTGTTGACTTAGTGTACCTCTTACCCTTAACAAGGAGACCTTCCAAATCATGTCAATCATAGGAATTTCTCCATTACAACTAGAATTCAGGTTTTGTTGCACTAAAAAAAAAAAATCTAAATTTGTTTTATATAACTATTAATGAAAACTGTCTCAGAGCAATATTGGAAGTTTCCATCCTATGGGGAGATGTGGACAACTCTGAGACTATGGTAGGATTTTCCCCCACAAACTACATAATAGCATAAAGCCTCCTTTTCATCCATTCAGCCCCTTAAAGGTGAGAAGTTTTCAAGATTCTAACTTTAGTCTTCTTTTCTAACACTACATGCTTTCACCAAATGGTCCCATTTGGTGAGTGCATTTGGGATGCACTATTCTAACAACTTCAACTATCACCTCAACATCAATGGCTTGAAAATGTGTATCTCAAGTTCTCTCCTTTCTCTCGTATCTTCTAGAATGATTATTTTCATTTAAATTCTCCTTAGGTAATGTCTGCTAGCATCTCAAAGCCAGCAGGTCCAAAGCTGAAGTCATCATCCTTATTTCCCTCTTGTGGAAAACTATTTTTGCTGTTGTAATTTTCTTAACAAGATTATTAGCATACTTATATCCACCTGGGATTCCAAATGAAAGAGAGAGTGGCTGTGGCTCTTTCTTTAGTCAAGACATTCACCTGATGCCCGTCTAATGATTTATGTCAGAAATGATCTCAGGCTCAGTAGGTCTAAATTCTCCTATAATTTCTAGTGAGTGCCAATCCTCATGCCTCATATTTGGCACTTATATTTGGCTTCTGCTGTCTCCTGCCTTTCTAGTCCAACCACCAAAGATATCACCAAAGCATTATCTACAAGCATCACCACCAAAGCATTATCTACAAAGTACACATCTGATTATATCAGTCTACTTCCTCAAAATTCTTTATAAGTCCAACTACTCTAGTGTACTTATATGCTCCACCCTGATCTAGCACACTTTTCACTTTCATTGTCATCTTCTTGATGACATCTTCCCTACCCCAGAACTCTGGCCAAAACAGACAACTCCCAGTTCTCTTAAAGATGCCATAAACTTTCACTCTTTGGACTTCACACATTTTATCTACCCTTTCATGAAATTCCTTTCCCCATGCCAACTCTAAAAACCCCTTCTCATCCCTAAAGACCCAAATTAAAATACCATAGGCTTTATGAACTGTGACCTGTCAGACAGAATTCATGATCTCCTATTCTTGTTCCTGTGGCACAAAATAGCTCCACCATGGCTTGAAGTAATAGTTTCCATATAACATTTCCCACTAGATTAGACAGGATGGTGCTTAATTAATTTTTAGATTATTATTTTATTATACAAGACCTTACATACAGTATGGACTAAATGTTCACTAAATGTTAATTAAATTAAGAGTCTGGATTAAATGATATAAAAAAATAGATTTCTATCACATGTTACTGAAACAATTGTGAATTGGTAGACCCTTTTAAGAGATCAACAGCCTTTACTGCATTCATACTTTTTTTTTGGTACATTTAGAAATCCATACTAAACATGGAAGAGGCTTTACAACAATGAAGACAACAAACTCTTTGAAATCAATTTTTGTTTCTTATTAGTCTTCGTATATACATAGGACTTTTGTACAATGTTTAATATAAATTATTTATTAAATCAACCAATTAAGCAATATTGCACATAATTGTTTATTATAACTTAAGTAACCTTAATGTACAAATCTTTGGAGAAATGATTAACTTTCACATATACACTTTATGGTATATTATACAAACTGTTCACTCACAGTTGCCTTTAAAGAATGCTGGGTTCCCCATGAATCATTCTCCAGTGTAGAGCTCATGGAAGGATTAAAGCCCCAACCTCCTTTCTTCTCAGCCTAACATGCATCCAAAACAGGTCTTGGATTTTTATGTTGTTCCCCATAGCTATTCAAAACATCAAATCATACTGCTTTTGATGGCCGGTTTTCTAATTAACTGAAAGTAAATATCCTATTACTGGCACCAACACCATTATGATAGATAATGAGCATTGGGTCTTTTCTGTATGCCAGGTCTTATGTAGGTATTTTAAAAAATTATCTGGATTTGTAATGGAAATTTTTATAAAGGATATTTAATCAGATTTGAGATAAAACCCTACTTAAGGAATGGAAAACTGGAGTTATGCCTTCCTTGACAAATATTTATCTGTCTTCCATTATTCTCCAGGATTAGGGTCTCTTATAACCCTGTCATCTAATTTATAATAACTCACAGCCCTTTATCTGACATTTTGCCTTCATTATTTGCTTCTTTGATAGGTGGGGTTTATGTAGTTTTTCAGGTCTAATGATCCTGGACATGAGTGGGACCCAATGCTAAGTGCCAGGGGGTTAGGAGTTCATGCACTAAACATGTGTAAACTCTGCAGGGCTCTTCGGGTTCACCAGAAGATTGGTTTGGGGTGTTAGCACATGCTGAAGACTCACCAAAAGAAGATCATTATCACCACATAAGAGCAATGTGCATAGACCTTTCCATATTTGGTACAACAATTGCATTAGGTTATTTATTTCTTTTTCATTTATTTGCTTCCTGACACTGTGCTCACTGTGTTGAAATTTGCTACAGAATTAAAGTTGAGAAGAACTTAGCAATGGAATGTTGTAGTTTTTAAAAGAAAATATTTCTTTTATTTATAGTTTATTTTTCATTGTTTTTCATTTTTCCTTTGTTGTTTATATTTCCATTTCATTGAAGCGTTTGGTTCTCATTCGGCCATATGCCACATATCCCAGCACCAGGAGGTGAGCTGAGAAACAGGTGTACTTAATATTCCCCTCTCTGCCCCATGCAGCTTTTTGACCATTATCAATTTCTTTTTTCAGATTAAGGACAAGCATATTAACAACTTCCCAGCCTACCCCCTCCCAATCTGCTCTTCTGCCATCATCCTGTCTATAATATTGTTCCCTCATCTCATTATTTCCACTCACTGTCTACTGGGGAAACCATATACTTCGGGTTGGCCAGGTTTGACTTAGTGCCAAGAGCAGTCAGCATGCTCAGTTATGATTGTGAGGATGTCCTGGAGTTGTTTGGTTTTTTTGTTTTGTTTTGTTTTGTTTTTTAACCATTGGATTCCTTGGGGTTCTAAATAGGCAAAGGGGAATCTGGAATAAAAGGTAGTAGAAGAGATTTGTGTCAGGGGAAAGCACATTGGAATACAGAGATAGAAATAAAGGGAACCACAAGGATTTACATTTTGGTATGAAAAAAAGATATATTGAATATCTTGATATCTTAAGTGTCACAGTGTAATTAACTGTCTTTGGGACGGCTTTTATTCAGAATGCATGGTTTGAATGGTTTGTGCTTGTTTCCAAGAGTTATCATGGATGAGATATAACAGCAGCCCCTAGTGGATGAGTGGTGATGAGAAAGGAAAGCAAAGAGCTCTCCAGAGAAAGACAATTGAAATCTAAATAAATTATGCTTCTAAGACAGCTGTTGAGTAGTAGAGAAGGGACTCAAACCACGCCAGTTGAAAGCTGTGTTATTTTCTTTATGATTTTCTGTCTTGTCCTTTTCTAATTTTGCAGATAAGAAACTGTATCTACAACCACCCTATCTTAGTATAGGAGAAAAAATAATACCTTGATAGAAAGCAACCGGAAACTGGAGATGTCCAAATAATAGCAATCATAGAAAAGTCTGGCCTGGCAATAGGGGTCAGTAACTTAATTATGGGAAACTGAGGCACAGAAGGAGAAAAACCTGATGCACAAGATGTCCTTTGGAAGAAATATTGAGTCCCAAAGAATATAAAGTAAACGTCATTAATTTGACTTAGACTGTGACCTTAAGGTTAAAGGGATGTTGGAGCAGGGAACCAGCCATGCCTTTAGTTATGACGGAAAGATTATTCTACTTGGTGTATAAAGTTAGTGTTTCAGCTTCCAGCTCTTCTTGCCACTAGCCAAGTGATTCTGGTTGAGTGATCTTATCTCTTTCAAGTTTCTCTGAGCTGCAGTTTCATTAACTAAAGATAAAGGTACTATCTGTTGCCAACATGTGTCATGAAAATAAATTTTTCTCAGGGTGTCTGGATGGCTTAGTCAGTTAAGCATCTGACTCTTGGTTTTGGCTCAGGTCATGGTCTCAGGGTTGTGAGATTGAAATGTGTGTGGAGTTCCGTGCTCAGAGGGGAGTCTACTTGGGAATCTCTCCATCTCCCTCTGCCTCTTCCTCTACTCATGCATGCACTCTCTCTCTCTCTCTCTCAAATAAAAAATAAATCTTGAAAAAGAAAAAAAAATTTCTCATTACAAATATCAAATTGGTAAAATCTGATGAACTGAAGGCTATTTTACAGTGATATTTTTATTATCCCGTACATAGTGACCAGATTGATCTCTAGTTTGACTATACCCCTACTCTGATTCATTCCCTCCAAACTAAAGTATTTTTAGGAAACTCTGGACTCATTAGAACCTATCTTTCTAGCATAAATTCCTATTATTTGTCAACATAAGTAATCTATTCCAGCTAAATTATGTATTTGCTCTCAAATAAGCATACCTTAACTTTCATCTCTAATCCTTGTTCTCACATGATTGTTTTGTAGCAGGTACAGATCTTTTTCTACAGACTCAGTTTTCAGGGATTTTAACTTGATTACACCCAGATTTAAGTTTGTTAAGAGACTTTATTCAGGCAAAGAAACTTAATCTCAGTCAAATTATCCTTCCCTCTCTTCCCTAAACAGGCGAAATTGTCCCCATTCCCCCCAAAAGCTAATTTTTTTTAACCCAGCATTTCATGTACTTTCCAAGAGCATTCATCTGGTTTAGGTAATCATCCATGCAAGCTAGAATTTGCTGACCTCTCAGGTGTCATCCGGCACAAGACTTGCGTGATCTCTATTTCATGCCATTTTGGAAACGGTAGAGCTTCAGTCCCACTGGAGCACAGGGAATTCTAGGCAGTGCTCTCAAGGCTCATCAGCCTAAACATTCCAAACCCGTTGTACCTCAGGGATTTTGTTGTTTCCCCAGGAATTCCTATGAATTTACATACAAGATCTCCAATTTCAGGTACCCTAAACTTAAAAGGATTAGTGAGAAGGACATCCCCCCACCTGCCAAAATGTCGCTCACTTTTTGATTCTTTCCTGCATCCTTCATTTGTCTCAATTTAGAAAAGCTTGATCAGTACTAAAGGTAGGCAGTCGAGCTGTGTTAAATTACTCTTATCTATTTTCTCACACATCCATTGTCTTAGATACAAACTCTACATGGTCCTTTTGGGGTTATGGCTTTAAAACATCTTCTCTTTTTTGCCTTATCCCTTCCCCAAGAAAATCCTGTAAAATGGCTATGGATGAGGTTAGAAATGGGGCATTAATGTTGTGAGCTCTTCCATGTAACATGCCTTGATAAGAGAATTTTCTCTTCTTCAAGAAGTAGGTGGAAGGAAGTGGGATTCTAGAACATTTTGTTAGGGAGAGTAATAAGCATTGGTGGTCCATTGGATCCAGAGCCAGGATCATGTGCTTTAGCTATAGCATTAAGAGAATTGATAGAAAAAACTCTGAATTTTTGGAGTGGTGGCTACTTCCTTTGACTCCTACTAAAATGACTAAAGGAAGAGAGAATTAATCTAAAACAGGCCAATTCAAAGGCACAGAGGGGAAAAAAGTACATAGTTCTGCTAAAACAAGCATTCTCTGCTTGCAAACAATAATGTCAGTGCCAAAAATATTTGTAATTTGAAATCTGGCAGAGTTGTAAAAGCCAAATACTTTACCCCAAGCGAGAGCAAGGGGCAGAGAGGTGGGATTCTTACAAAAGAAAATAAGAAAAGAAAAGAAAATACAGGGATGAAAGACAAGCCTGATGTCCCAGAAGTCTCTGAGGTATCTTTATTAAGCATTGTTTGACTGATAAAAGTGGAACTCAGTCTTATGTTGAAGATGTACTTGGGATACAGCATGGAGGCAAGTGGCGCATTACCTGCCCTTCTCCTCAAGAGAAGGTATTTTTCCATTTATTCCAAGCCAAGTGTCAAGATGAAGTTAAGGTCTATTGACTGCACAGCCAGAGAGAATTGGCTCTACACAGGTACAGAGCTTCAGTATGGAAGATCGAAATGCCCAGGCTCACGGAGTAGACCCGAACTCAATTGGTGCCTCTGAAAACGAGGCTGTGGAATTTATCAGAGGCAATTAAACCAAAGCTAACTACATTTTAAAGTGAGTTGATTACCAAAGAAACCTCCAACTTGGCCGAAAGCAGGCAGGTGATTGCTTCATCCCCACCTAACGAATCTTCTAAAACTAGAAATCATTGCCCAGCACCGTTAAGGTAGTGCATTGCATGGAAAGGGAATTATCCCCTGATGTGGTTATGTAGGACGATGGACAAGGAAGATTTTCCCAGATAGATAGATTTTCCTTAGTAGCTTTTGTCGCTGGTCAAAGGACTGACTCCATTTCTAAGAAAGGGGAATCTTAGCTGTTTCTGGACAGCAACATGTATTTTGTGCTGTGAAATATTGACGATTATATATTATTTCTCATTCTCTCCTTTTCCAAATGAGAATTTTCATTGACATTATCCTATTATTTGCCCATGATTATACATTTGGAAAATCGGAGATGGGTAAAATATATATTTGCAATAGACTACTGGACCATATAGACCATATAGAATGTCAACCAGTTCAATTAAGAGTATAACATGGAGATCTTGCATATATAACCTGAATGCAGCTGATAAAATTTCCCATGTTACTCTTTGGGAGGGGTTGAGTATTTTCCTATCATTGTAGAGATTTTGAAAAATGCATAAAAATTTATGTGCGGAGGGAGTAGAATTAAAGAAACAGAACCAGACATTGTGAAGGTTATTGCTTGTAGATTCTTTCAATTGTATATCGCTATGCGGTTTAGGGACAGAGTGAGACACAGAATATGGTGTGCTCCTTGCTCTAGGCTGATTTCAACCCCCTTGTCAAAGTGAAAATTCAAGAAATTCATGATTAAGTCAATCAGCACATGTTATTCTGGGCAAAGTGACGGGTTCAGAAGAATGTTCTTCATTCTTGTGGGAGAGCCAGTAAAAGCCATTGATCTTTCTCTTTTTCGTTGATATATTATACAAATGAGACCTCCAGAGCTACTGCAGACTTTTTGCCACCAAGACCTGCTTAGGATGAAACTGACACCATAGAAGGTGGAACACGGAGAAGGAAAGAGAACGTATCTTTCATTCTATTATAGTAGATAATTGTAGCACTGAGGCCTTGCAGTCTTCCAGTATAATCAGTTCTATCGTTTAAACTAAATTGAGTTAGTTTTAGTATTATTTATAACAGGAAAACTTGCAATTGTTATAATTGCTTATATTGTTACAAAACGTATAACCTTTTTTTTTTTTAAAGATTTTATTTATTTGACAGAGAGGAAGCACAAGTAGGCAGAGAGGCAGGCTGAGAGAGAGGGGGAAGCAGGCTCCCTGCTGAGCAGAGAGCCCGCTGCGGGGCTCGATCCCAGGACCCTGAGATCATGACCTGAGCCGAAGGCGGAGGCTTTAACCCACTGAGCCACCCAGGCACCCCTAAAACATATGACCTTATTTAGCTTCTTTTTTACCCAACTAAAGTACACACTGTTTGAGAGCAGAAGCTATGTCTTATATTTCTATTTCTAACATTAAAGAAAACACGTAACACATAATAGCAGTTTATGGATATTTGTTAACTGGATCACCAAAGGGTCAGACATGACTAGATAAGTTTGACCACCAATAGAGTCTGTTATAAAAATGTTTTTAGGTGTTTCTGAATTCTTCTAAAAATGATAAATTTGAAAATGATCTTTTATTTCAGTCACAAAGTAGTTTTTGCTTGATGCTAAAACTGGTGATTTTCAAACTACCTGGTTTCCTGGCCAGTTCTTTTAAGATGATTTATTTCTATCCAGAAACTGTCTTTAGAGAGCTTCCTCAAGTTTTAGACTCACCACCTTGCTGACTATCCATGATGAGAAGAACTCAATGGATTAATTTATTGCCAATGGACACACCATGAAATCTATGCAGTAAAAATCAGTTCTTTAAGATAAAGATTGTTTTTAATTTGATATGTTTCTTTAAAAGTATCTGAGGATTCATACATTTTCCTTCTAGAATTGCAGAATATAAAAAATGCATTTTGTGGTCAAATTAACCATTGCAAAAACCCCCAAATATTTAGGAAATTTTTTTCTGTGTGTAAATATTGATCTGAAACTTGTTTTGCTTCCTCCAGTGAAGCAAGAGCTTATAGGGTCATGACCCAATTACAGACCATTTGATTTTCTCAGCTCAACCTCCTAACTGCTCACCAGAAATCCCTAAAGTAAAATTTATCATTATTTGCTTAAAGTTATTTGAAAAGTAAATGGTAAATGAATAGTTTCATCATATCTTGCAGTTTGTATGTTTTTTTTGCCCTAAAATACAAATACTATAGTGTACATCCAGCCAAATATCTCATATAAAGTTTTAAAACAATGTATTCAATGAGGTAACCAAATCTTTTGTAAATAAACTCACATTGAATTAAAGTATAAGTGATTTTTTTAAATTATGGAGTCTGAAGATTGCCAGTTTTCCTTAAATTCTTTCAAGGTTACTTTGTCTTTTCTATTTTTAGTCTCCAATTTCATGGGGAGTTAGCATCTGTTATAATTTAATGCTGGATCATTATAGAGGTTATTCATATCAGTTGTTTTCTGCTGTTTTTCATAAATCCCTTGTCAATTTTCAAGACAGCCAACTTCTCAATCTATAAACTCTTATTTTATCACCCCTGTATCAAGGGCACCAAAAGGATGAGCCTGAATGAGCTCCAGCTTTTAGTTTTTGTTTCTTTTGTGTCTGTTTATTTTTGCTGTCTGAATATTAGTGAATTTCTGCAAAACTTCATAAATGGCCATAGTTTGTTGATATCATAACAAAAAGGACTTTAAAACAGAGTATGTTTGCAAATTCCTCTCTGGAACTTCTGATCCAAGGATTCTAAACCATGAATTAGAGGGTTTTGTTTTTTGTTTTTTAATTTAAGGGGCTCTTTTCTAGCCATCTTCTACTGTGAAGGTATGGTGGACAATTAAATACTGATTTTTTCCAGAGACATGCTCTCTCTGAGCATTTTGTTTGTTTTCTCTCCTTTTACCTTTGTCCTTTTCCTTCTACCCTTTCTTTTTTTCCACAACAAATGAAAATCTCTCCCAAAAGTCTGTGGTAAAATTAAATGGCATAACATTATAACATGCACTTTGAAAAAGTTGAAAACAGCTCACTTGAGAAAGGAATCAAGGAAGGCAAAGTGACACAGTGAGTGGAGATGAGCTGGGAGTCCAGAGGACTAGATTATTGATTTTCAGTAATGGTTATAGTATTAAACAAGTGTGTACTGTCCATCCATTCTTTCTAATTTTACTAAATGCTGTAATTAATATGTGCCATGCTCTGCACTAAGAGTTGTGACTATGTGCAAGGTGGACCAGACAGACAGACAACCCACTGTGGTCACGTGGGTTACATTCTTGTAGGAGAACCTTCAAACACATACCAGTGAATGTGGTCAGTGCTTTGTATAGGGAGACCAAGGACCAGTGGAAAGCTATGATAAGGGCACTTGACCCATATGAGGGGTTAAAGAAGCCTTTTTTAAGTAAGAGATTCCTACTTGAAAATTGAATAATAAGGAGAAATTTCAGTAGGTCAACTTAGGCAGAGAAGGGGTATTTCAAAAGCAAGAGGGCAGAAGACCTCAGGTTGGGGACTGAGTAGGCTTAATATGGATATTTCATAGATTGGGTGTTTAGCATGAGGTCAGAGTAACAAGGGGGAAATGTGGTAGGGGTTGGATAGGGAAGCTAAGGGTGAAGAAACAGGTAAGAAGACTGTTATGAAGGGCAGAGGAAACTGAGTAGGAAACACAGAAGGACTCTTGGTCAGTTCCAAGGGAACAGTTAGGTGAGAACGTGAAGATGATGGGTATTCTTGGTATTCTTGATATTATTCTTGATAATTTGGATAGGAAAAAGGATCGCATCCAGGGAAGCACAGGACACTGTCTTGTGTCTCTAACATTTTCTATTTCTGTTTGATTTCACAAGCATAGGAAAGAATATGAAACAACCATTAAAAAACAGCAATAAAGAAAGTACAAGTACCTTGTGACTAATAACTCAGCTTTGTGAGCTTTGTCCTTGAATTTTGGCACCAAATTTTTACTACCTACAAAAACAGTGATATTTCTGAGAACCACCAATAATTTAGTGGTTCTTAGAATTATAGAATGATAGAATTGAAAAGATCATGAACAAAAAGTTGAAATTGGATATTTTTAGGTGCCTATTCTTTCACAATATTAAGGTAGTCATAGATCAACGTGATACTACATTTTGCTAACTGTAAAGAAGTGTGAGAAAGGAAAAATATTGTGCTATCATTTTGGAGTATTCTTCTGGAATATGTCTTTGATTAAATAGATACATTTGTACTTTATATGCAAACTTTTAGGTTTATTTCTCTTAATATCATACTTAGATTTCCATGGTATTACATATCCTTTTTTTTTTTTTAAGATTTTATTTATTTATTTGACAGAGAGGAGAGAAATCACAAGTAGGCAGAGAGGCAGGCAGAGAGAGAGGGGGAAGCAGGTTCCCTGCCGAGCAGAGAGCCCGATGCGGGGCTCGATCTCAGGACCCTGAGATCATGACCTGAGCTGAAGGCAGAGGCTTTAACCCACTGAGCTACCCAGGCGCCCCTATTACATATCCTTTATAATATCTTAGTGACTGTATAACCTACCATAAAGTATATGAATGAAAATTAACCATTTCCCTAAAGATCTGTGCATTTAGGTTAAGTTATGATAAACAATTTTGGTTAATACTATTTAACTGCTTGATTGATAAAATAAGTAATTTATACTGAGCATTGTGCTAAGTGCTATGTATACAATGATTGATAAGAAACAAAAATCACATCAAGGACTTTGTTGTGTTCTTGTCATAAAACCCCTTCTGTATTAAGGATGATTCTTTTTGTTTTTTAAGATTGATTGATTGATTGATTTGACAGAGGGAAAGAGAGAGAGAGAGAGCACAAGCAGGGGGATTGATAGAGGGAGAAGTAGGCTCCCTGCTGAGCAAGAAACCTGATGTGGGACTCAATCCCAGGACCCTGGGATCATGACCTGAGCTGAAGGCAGGTGCTTAACCTATTGAGCCACCTGGATGCTCCACTGATGATTCTTAAGACAGATTTCCAAATGTGAAAAAATATATATGAACATAATAAAGGCTCTTGATTTCTTCAAAGGGTTCTACCAATTTCTTCACAGTCCTTTGATTCTTTTAATTATTACATAGAACTAACTGAAACTAGGATAAGTTTAAAAAAAAATAGTGTGGTGGTAGAGTGAGGGGGACATTGATAGAGGATCACGTGACTGAATAGTGACCAGACAGTGTTGGCTTTGGGCGTTGAAAGACCCCATGGCTCAAACAGGGCATCTGGGCTCTGTGTCTTTCTATTGCACAGCTGGGATTCTTTCTGTTAGGGCTTCTCTCAGGCAGCCTCCATCCACTTAGGAATACACATATTCCAGGTTTCATCCTCCTCATTTCAAGTATAACAACAAGAGAGCTAATTTCCCATTTCAGTAGTTTTAGCAAGTATCCCACAGTTGACTTTCCTAGGAGTGGCTTGGTCCTTGTTGATCTTGGAACGGATCACTGTGCCATATAATGGAATGTGCTGATCAACGAGGCCTGGATATCATGCCTTACTCAAAAGACATAATTGAGCATCTGAAAGCAGTTGTTTTGTGATGGAAATAAGTTCGCTCACATCCGAGGAAAAGAAGATGGGTATGGGGAGTGCACACATGATATCCACTGAAATTGGTCATATCATGTGTTAAGCAGATGGGAAAACAGAAACACGAAGAGGTGAAATAATTCAATGTCAACCTTCTAATTAGGCACAGAGCTGAGATTTGGACCCAAATCTATGTATTCATGCTTCAAAGCTATTCAGATTTGACCGTATTTCTTCTTTTCATGATCAACACATAACCAAGTACCTATCATGAGTAAGGTTATACTCTTTAAAGGAGCTTAAACTTTAGGTGGAAGACACAATTAACTACATGCTAAGTGACAAAAATACATAAATAGAAGGAAATGAGTTGGTGGCCCCAGAGAAGTATAAGAAACCTCCCATAAATGAGGTGGTGGACTGGGGCAAACTAAAAATTATACTGTCTTTGCTGTAATGAGCAAAATCTTTTGCAGGGAGAGGGCTCTGTTATGCCTCCAAAACACCCTTCCTCTGAGAAGGTCTCAGTGCCCTTCTGACACCAGGCTGAGTGTGTGACTCAAGCAGCCATGTGTGCACTATGTCACTTTGAACCCCATGGTCAGGCTATGCTCTAAACTCAAAATTTTTGTCCCCCCCAAAACGCATATGTTGAGGCCTGATCCCTAGTGTGATGGTATTTGGAGGTGGGGCTTTTGGGAGGTAATTAGCCATGAGAATGGAGCCCTTGAGAATGAGACTAGTGCCCTTATAAGAAGAGACACGAGAGAGATCATCTCTCTCTCCACCATGAGAAGACATAGCAGAGAGATGGCAGTCTGCAAGCCAGGAGGAGATTCACCAGAAACGCCCCTTTCCATCCCGCCTCTGAGTTGGCACTCTGATCTGAGAGGTCCAGCCTCCTCACCTGTGAGAACTAAATGTCTTTTGTTTACACTAACCAGTCTATTGTATTGTGTTCCACTGGCCCAAGAAGACTAAAACAGGTAGATGTGCTCAGAAGTGGACAACTGAACTGGGCTAGTTGTGTTCTCTCTCACAGGAACTTGGACAGCGCAAATTGAGATAGTTCTACAGTCTCAGGTAGAACCGAACCCAGAACTCACTTGAGGGCTGGCCCTAGGCACAGTATGATATTCAGAAAATAAGCAGGATCAAGAGAACACCTGATCCTGGAGCAATTCCTGGATTTCTATTGACTTCTCAGTTTGAGCTTCTAGCCTTTGTGAGGCCATTACAGTTCTGTGAGTTCAGCATCTACATCAATCCCCATTCTTTACTGGACTTTTTAAATTCAGTTTCTAGTATTTGCTTCCAAGAGGAAATACTGAATATGACATTGGTCCTTATACTCATCTTTCAGTTGCTATGAGTCGAATCCTGACATTTCCTTCTTTTCCCTCACACATTTCAAAATCCTAGGGTAATTCTTGTTTCTGAAAAGTTCTGTTGATGTAGATTTCTGCTTTCATTCTCCTATAAGCTTCAGGAAATTTAGAGAATAAATAATTTTGCTTAGGGTGTAGGCTTTTTTTTAGTGTAATTAACGCATAATGTTGCATTAGTTTTAGGTGTACAAGGTCGTGATTCTACAAGTTTAAACTTTATGCTGTGTTCACCTCAAGTGTAGTACTATCTATCCTGTTACATCACCTATTACAGTATCATTGACTATATTACTTACATCTTACCTTTGATTCCCATGACTTAATCATGTCATAACTAGAAGCCTGTGTCTCCCATTCCCCTTCATCCATTTTACCCATCCCCCCACTCCCCTCCCCTCAGGAAACCATCAGTTTGTTCTCTGTGTTAATAGGACTGATTCTGATTTTGTTTGTTTATTCATGTTTTCTTTTGTTTAGATTCCATATATGTGTGACATCATGTAGCATTTGTCTTTCTCACTCTAACTTATTTCACTTAATATAATACCCTCCAGGTCCATCCGTACTGTCACCAATGACATAATCTTTCTTTTTTAAGGAGTTGTAGTATTTTGTGTGTGTGTGTGTGTGTGTGTGTGTCTGTATATGTATCACTCTTCCTTAACCATTCATCTACTGATGGACATATTTAGGTTGCTTCCATACCCTGGCTGTTGTAAATAATGCTGCAGTAGGTATAGGGGTGTCCATATCCTTTAAAATTAGTGTTTTCCATTTGGGTGAATACTCATTAATGGAATTATTAGATCATATAGTATTTCTGTTTTTAAATTTTTGAGGAACCTTCCCACTATTTCCACAGTGGCTGTATCAGTTTATATCCCACCAGCAGTGTATATGGGTTTTTTTTTTCCCTACATCCTGGCCAACACTTGTTATTTCCTGTCTTTTGGAGTTTGCCATTCTGACAGCTGTGATATGATATCTCATTGTAGTTTTCATTTGTATTTCCCTGGTGCTGAATGATGTTGAGCATCTTCTCACGTCTGTATATCTTCTTCGGAAAAATGTTTATTTGGGTTCTCTGCCCACTTTTAATCAGATAATTTATTGATTTTTTTATTTTTTGGTGTTGGATTGTGTAAGTTCTTTATGTATTTTGGATATTAGCCCTTTATCAAATATATCATTTGCAAAGATTTTCTTCCATTAAATAGGTTGTCTTTTTGTTTCATTGATGGTTTCCTTTGCTGGGCAGAAGCTTTTTATTTTGATGTAATCCCAGTTTTGCTTTTATTTCCCTTGCCTTTGGAGACATAGCTAGAAAAATGTTGCTACGTTCAATGTCAGGATAATTACTGCATGTGTTCTAGGATTTTTATGGTCTTGAGTCTCTAGTTAGGTCTTTAATCTATTTAGTGTATTTTTGTGCATGATGTTACAAAGTGGTCCAGTTTCGTTCTTTTGCATGTAGGTGTTCAGTTTTCCAAGCACCATTTATTAAAAAGACTGTCTTTTCCTTATTGTATATCATTGTCATAGATTAATTAACCATACAAGCATAGATTTATTTGTCACAGATTAATTAACTATATAAACACGGATTTATTTCTGGGCTCTCTATTCTATTTGACCGATCCGTGTGTCAGTTTTTATGCCAGTACCATACTGTTTTGAGTATTTCCACTTTGTAATATATCTTGAAATCTGGAATTGTAATACCTCCAGCTTTGTTTTTGTTGGTGTTTGTTTTTGGTG
>CM053604.1:164208293-164223872 GCA_028646535.1 Procyon lotor | reverse complement strand
GAGTGATGTGGAGCACTTTTTCATGTGTCTGTTGGCCATTTGGATGTCCTCTTTGCAGAAATGTCTGTTCATATCTTCTGCCCATTTCTTGATTGGATTATTTGTTCTTTGGGTGTTGAGTTTGAGAAGTTCTTTATAGATTTTGGATACTAGCCCTTTATCTGATATGTCATTGGCGAATATCTTCTCCCATTCTGTCCGTTGTCTTTTGGTTTTGTTGACTGTTTCCTTTGCAACCACATCTTCTTCATCCATTCATCTGTTGAAAGGCATCTTGGCTCTTTCCACAGTTTGGTGATTCTGGCCATTGCTTCAGTGAACATTGGGGTACAGATGGCCCTTCTTTTCACTACATCTGTATCTTTGGGATAAATACCCAGTAGCACAATTGTGGGGTCATAGGGTAGCTCTATTTTTAATTTTTTGAGGAATTTCCGCCCTGTTTTCCAAAGTGGCTGCACCAACTTGCATTCCTACCAACAGTGTAAGAGGGCTTCCCTTTCTCCACATCCTCTCAGGTGGAGGGACATTTAACAAGCAACCTGTGATAGAGGCCCCTACACAATGCAGTGGGGCAGGGAGCAGGGGTGGGAAGATAGAACTAGAGATTAATCACGTGTCCACAGAGGATGCAGCCCCTAAGGGAGACTTGAGTCTTCGCCCATCTTTGCCAGGGGAACAGGGAAGCAAAAGCAGGGTCCCCATGGGAAAGGGCACATGAGGTCACAGTTAACAAGGAATCTCAAGAGAGGAGGCTCCTTGAACAGGCACAAGGAACAATGGACACAGTGGAAATGGTGAGATAATCAAATCTAAATCTGGGCTTTAGAAAGAGCATTCTAGAAATGTTGATATGGATAGAGTCATGAGATCTCTCACTGGACAAAGAACTATTTCTTTTGCTATCCAAGTTTGAAATAATGAGACCTTAAACTTCAGGTATTTATGTGCCTGAAGATGAGAGAGCAAATTTTTAAAAAACATGAACAGTATAAATGAAGAAAACACAGCTATGAACAGGAAGCAGGAAATAAGAAAAAGATTGTTCTAAGGAAAATCTCGAAATTGCTTGAATGACTAGGCTAATTGTGATTCCACTTTCTGAAATAGGAAATGGAAAGGAATGGGTTTGGGGAAGAAAGGTCTGGTTTTAGACTGAGCATCGATGTGGTCTAGTGGAAGGAGAGGTTTTTGGAGGATGCAGAGTTGAAGAGTTGAATACTGACCCCAGCTCTGCTATTGGCCCTGCCTCAGCCCATCACCTCCCTGAGCCATGATCCCACCTGTAGAATGGGCATCTTAATTCCTTACTTGCAGAGTCACTTTGTCGAACACTATATGTAGGATGCCTACTGGTGCCCTGCTCCCTTGCGACTGTTAGCACTACTAACTTGACCGTGAAGTCCCTGAGTGACATCCCGGTGACAGTCTTCGGGGGTTGTTGAAGCCGTACATCAGTACATACATGCTTGCGTGTAGTTGGCACCGAATGTGCATTTACAAAGTTTAAGTGAATCTAACCACAAGAGAGATGCAGCAAAGGGCAGAAACAGATGGACAGGTTCAGCAGGGGTGAGAGGAGAGAAAACAACTATGTGTAAATTGCTTTGTGTCAGGCAAATTTATGTGCATTAGTTCATTTCAATCTCATTTGAACCTAGTGAAGTATGTGCTGCTCTCTCCGATTTCACTAATAAGGAAATGGAAATTGAGGAATATTAAGCAGTGCTTCCAAGGCCAGAAAGTCAGTGAACCCTTCTTAGGAATGGAGCCCATGTTGACAGCTGCGCCAAGCCTGTGTCGTTACGCTAGCACTTGTTTGGGGCACCCCTTATTCCCCACCGTCCACACCACCAGACACTCTGATGGGGAAAGCTGCACAAAACAACGACTTGTCATGTGCAGGGCATGTGGTCAGGGTGAGGCAGTAGAACAGGCCTGCGGCCAAGCTCCCAGAAGGGTAGGCCCTCCTTGTCACTCTTGTGAGGGCAAACATAATTTTTGAAGGCCTAGGAAGGTTGTATTGTTTTTTGGGAAAATAAATCAAGACTTTAAAACACCTGGTGATTTCTTCGTACCCTAATAAATGCCTGGCCGGTACTGCATGGGTCTGTCCGGCTGAGCAACTTCAATCTCGGGCCCTTCTCTCCTCGGCTGCAGCAGGAACAGTGAGGGCTGCATGCTGCCCACTGCTCCTCAGCCCTCCTTTATCGAAGAAGTGCTGGTTTTTCTCGCACCATGTGTAATTACTGGATTTTTACATTTTTAGCTGTATGACATCACAGACTTGAAAATGGCCACGACCATTAACCTTCCTTTAAAAGACACAGAGACCAAGCGGTCACTGTCCGAGGACTTGCAAGTATCCCATCATTTGACCTCTCTGTGTCAGTCTCTGTAAAAGGGCCATTTGCAGGGACGAGAGTGCTCATGACCCACGTGGGAAATTTGGACCAAAGGAGCTCATTCCTGATGACTCTGATCCAGTTAGTCTTGGGCAAAGACCACGAAGTTGCCTTTTTAAGGTATATCCACACATTCCAAAGCAGGTCTTCCATAGGCCCTGTGTTGAAAAACTTTGATCTACAATCCTCTCGTATCTCCCTAAGTTTTATAGAAAGCTGACTCTCCGGGAACTTACGTTTTTAATTTTTCTCTCTGTCCGTGTAACCATAAACAATGCAGTCAGCCTCCTTAGCCTCTATCTCTTTGTCTGCAAATGCCGATTATTGTCCACACAAAATCTGGCTCTTCCTTACTTCTCAGTGTTCATGAGCAAAAACATGTAGCACTTGTGTGTTGTGTTCAGCTCCTTGTGCATTTCTCAAATGCAGTATTATTTTTGATCACAACCAGAAATAAGCAAACTGTCAAACAGGTCCTCTTTCCCAGGGCACACATAGGAAAGTGGGTCTTACAGCCTTAGGAACAGCTGGTAAGGGCAAGACCTCACTTAAACCTGGACCTTCTGGCTTCAAATACAGTTCTCAGTTTGCTGCATGGTCTGTCACCAGAAGCTTTTCTCGAAATTCTTACTCCATATGTTTTTAACTAAGAAGCAAAGGCATACAGAGTTCTCCCAGTGCCCCAGGAAGCTTTGGTCAAACTCAAGGGAACACTCTGGAATGTTTTCTCTCTTCTTCAAAGTAAACCACCTAACTTCTACAGAATGTTCTGGAAATGACAGGTTTATTATTTGGGCATCTGGGGACCCACACTTAGACCAAAGTATAACCATTGCTCTAATTCCAATCAATCTCTGACCAAGACGCAACTTGAATGTGGATTCCCATGACAGGATAAGTATAAAGGTTTTCCCGGCTAGAAGCACACTTATTTTTAATTTGACTTAGAATCCCAGAGATTACATTTGACTCAAACATTACCATGATCCTCTTTCCCTCCCTTGTAAATCACAAAAATGTAAAGAGTACCTCTTCATGATTTATACTACACTCACTTAATTTTGGAGGTGGTTTTATGGATACAGAAGTGTGTATTAACAATGCTATTCTTATACTTTATGTGTTGAGAAACCACACTTCCCAGTCCTTTTAACTTCTACAAATCTGAACACTAAAGGAAGAACATATGTTAGAGGATATAGATATAAAAGGGAAATGCTGCTTTATTAGAAGAATTTTGTTGTCCCAAGCTTGTTCTTACTCCATTGAAGTAGAAAATAAAAGAGAGCTGTAATAGAGAAAGAATAGTCAGCCATAATAAAAAAAAAAATAAGCAAATTAAATAAACTAGAAGTAGCTCCTCTGATAAAAAGTAAGAATCTCTCCTTGGGGTATTAACTTTTCTGTTTTATAACAGAGTAGACCAAGAGAAATTTAATTGAATAGTTACTAGCGAAGTCCAACCCTAGGAGAGCAAAAACTATGCTCAAGCAAAAACTTGCATCATCAGATTTTTCAAATCAGAACTTTGGCCAAAATGGAATTGTGGGCAGGTTTCTATAAGCTGTCTAAAATAGGTCAGAAGTGTCTTTTGAAACTTCACAAGGCAAATCAGGAGAAATAAGAGATGGAGGACATTTTCTAAAACTTAGTTCCCAGCAAAATTCAGAGTAAGATTGTTGCCTCACTTCGGGATGTTTAAATAAAAGTCACGTAAACACACAAGTCCTCACACAAGACACACCATCTACAGGCCTGATGAATGGATAAATCTATTTAAAAAGAAGATATGCTACATATACATCTGACATATATTGTACAGTTTTCATTATGTTCAGTAAATTTCCAAGAACAAAATCAAAAGAAAGCAAAATCTCTGTTCAATTACAATCCATATTTTTATAGTACTTGATCCAAGAATACCTTTTATATGCTCTAACCTCAAACTACATAATCTCTAACATAATACAAACTTGGTTTATTTCTGCTTAATTAATATTGTTTGTTTTTAAAAAATAAACTTTCTCTTCTTTCAGGAAATCCCATATTAATTGTTAACATTCACAACACATATTTAATGTGTCGTTCTTTCTCTGATAAAACATTTGTTCAAGGAAAGTCTGTTCTCTCTTCTTCAATGGTAGGAATAAATGCCTGTGGTACTTTGCCTGATTATTTTCTTTTTCCAACCCTGTCCATTTTTTGTTATTCTTTATCTTCTTCTGTGCCCTCAGAGGTAAGCGCTGTAAGACTGCATGAACTAGTTTCCATTATTGGCTAGCTCTGGTTGGCACGCACAGTCAGAGGCATCCCTGCAGGAGTCGGGGGTGGGGGGGCAGGAATGCTGCTCCCTCCATGCTTTGTTCCCTCCCTGCACTGGCCCCTACTGCATGGTTTCAGCTTTTGTTGGACTCTGAGAAAACGAATTCTTCCACTTTTCCCTTTCCCTGGAGTAATAAAACCTTCCATTCCTTCAAAGATAGCCTTTCCTCTACATCATAAGGAGACAATGTGGGAATTCTGCCAGGTGCTGAGTGTATCTCTTCCAACTCCATTCTGAACCTGGAAAGAACAGTACAGTGTTTCCTTGGGCTCACAGAACCCACTGTATGATGACTTCTGCCCCAAATGGTACCTGCCACCTGACTTCCAAAGTCACCAGCCTCTTCCCAGCCCTTACAACTAGTGGACCTTGGTGATGCATTGATCATCAGGAATTAATGTAAACTCAAAGCCAGTGTCAAGAAACTCTTGGCAAATCTGGTATTTACTACTTTCTAGTTCATAGTTACCCTGGTAAATGCCTATTGTCCCTCTAGTGAAGGGATAGAAAAAATTTAAAGCATATATTTGAAGTGTGTTGTGGGAGCCCTCCTCAAAGGGAGACAGTTTCTCCCTTGATCAATAGACTCTGGATTCATGAACTGGCACATCTAGGAAGTGGGTGAAAGGTTGTGAATCACTACTATGATGATCCTGGTAGATTTTGTCCACCATGTTGGATTCTTGATGGATGATTTAGATCAGCAATATCTATCTACTAGGCTCCCATTATCTGCCCCAACAAGTTGTAAGGTTGAGCACAAGCACCAGCATTCCATTACTAAACAGAAAAGCTCTGTATGAGACGCTCCCAAGCAGGTCCAGAAAATAATTGAAAATTGCATTTGCAGGTGTCCCAGTCCTTCTCCTGCTGCTTTGTGGTCTTTTCTTCAGCTCACATCTGAAACTTGGTGGAAAATTCCTCAGTTTGACTAGTTTTCTGAAGAAGAAAATAATTCAGGCATAGTTGGGTAGGGTTTTTTGTTTGTTCATTTTTGCTGGATCTGCATAAGTTATTGGGTGAAAGTGGATGTATTGTATCCTAGCTCATTCAAAAATATCCTTGACTGATGGTGGTGAAATGAAATTTTCCCAGTAGGAATAAGTTGGGGCATATCTGGTTCCCCATGTTGTTTGTAGGAGAAATAATTTGAGGTATGAATTTACACCAAATAATGAACATTAGATAATGGTATGGCCAGTTGAAAAAGATCAGATTGGTGACAAGTGATTGATCTTTCAAAGGGGTATTGAGTGTGTCTCTTGGAACAGGTATATAGTATATAAGACATCTGTGTGTTATATCAATTTCTAATAAGGGGAATCCACTGTAGAGGATGTTCTTAATAATCAGATGACCAAAAAAACTCATTTTGTATATCTGTAACCTATTTCTACCCAGAACAATGATGCTCAATGAAGGCAATAAATAGACTCAACAACATAAAATTCTCTCTTCATGGCTGTTATGGATACAGCCATTGATGATGCTGAGTGCCCTACCTACCATTCACAGATGTCAACACTGAGCCATCAGCATGGCACCATTCCTCTCTACAGAGTGATCTGGAGAGGTTGGTTATGATCTAGCCATCTGGTGGCAAATTGATTACATCAGCTTCCTTCCATTATGGAAAGGCAACAATTTATCCTCATGAGAATAGGTAGATATCACAGACAGAGATTTGTTTTCTTGTCTGCACAATTTCTACTCACATCTTGACCCCTTCAAAGAATTCCCTATTGTGGTGCTCCGTGCAACATTGTTCTGACTGAGGAATTTAGAAACTCTTTGCTTCCTGTCCCACAACCCTGGACATGGAAGGTTTAGGAGTACTAATCCCAAGAAAGAAAACCTTCTACAAGAGGTAAAGCCATAGTTCCACTGATGTAGAAGCTAAGAATGCTTTCTGGCCATTTTAAACTCTTCTTACTACTGAACAAATGAGCAGAGATTGATTCTTATTAGTAACAGGAAGTTGGCTCCTACTATAAAAATGGTTAAGGAGTTCTATGGCTGGAATCCAGAGTATTCTTTGGATTTCCATGATCATTAATAATACTCAATGGAAAGCTATGACAAAACAAAATAGAATCTACAAATTCAGGGACATGGATTGAAAAAAAACTCCTTTGAGCAGCAAAATCTGATCAAAACCTAGCCTTGAGGCGAGGATCCAATCAAGGCTAAAGCTGTTTATTCCCATTATTAAAAGCCTTTGAATGGATTAAGGTAGCACACAGTAAATCCTTTCAATTGAATAAAATAGCTCAGGGAAAAGAGATTAAAGGAATGTATCTCCCACCTCTGCCTGATTGGCCCTAGGCTTGTAATTAAGTTGAGACAGAGAAAGCATGGGCCAGGATGCAAACACTGTAAATCTAAGAAATATGTCTAGAAAAAATTCTGGTTGTGGCTGTTGGCACATGTAACTGACCAAGGCAAACATTTTAAAAACTAGTAGGATTTTAAGAGTGTGTACTGTGGGAGAAATGATGAGCATGGACAAAATAATTTGTGCTTGTCCAAGAATTAAAATGACCCTTGGTCCTAACTTTCTGGGAAGTTGGGGCAGCCCACTGAGAAAGTTGCTCAGCCACCAGTGAGGACATAGCATCACAGTCTCACTTCCAATTCAGATGTGAACAAGAAGGACAATTTTAAAAATAAATAATCAGAAGAGTAGCCGAGAGCCAGTTGAGAAAAGTCAGGCGGGGTGGGGGACCTTTCTAGAAACTAGAATCACAGTCTAAACAACATTCTCCACTCTTCCAACCTAAGGGTCCCCATGACTTTCCTAGCATTGTAACAGGATTTCTTCTCCTTTGGTGCCCCTAGTTCTTGGTTGCACCGCTTCGAAGAATGAAGGGGTAGACCAGCAGAAGAGTGGTAGCTAACAAAGCAAAGTTTACTTAGAGTATGGTAAACTACAGATAGTACAAAGCTCCCAGAGAGGGAGGGGACCTGAGTGGGTTGCCACCAGAGTTTCTAAGTCTAGGAGTTGATACGGGCTTATTGGTGAGCTGTTTTAATCTGATTAATCCTCCATGCATCTAATCAGGTTTTTGTCATCTATCCAGCATGTGGGAAAGGGTGGAGGGCTCCTTGCACGGTGGTGTAAAATCCTTTTAAGGGTGGTTTCCTCTTAAGACGGGACCTCTTGTCTCTTCCTGCCTTTCTTTCAACTATCCTTCCTCAGAATGATACCAGAATTTCTACACACATTGACTTCACTGTTCTCCATTTGTCGCCTTTCCTGATGATGATAGCGATCTGTCCGTACTACCATTGCATATTGGGGTTAGCAGTTGGGGGGATTTGGTGCTAGATGATGACTTGTCTGTGTATAGATCTCCAGACAAGGAGAAGACATGTCAGGACATTTAGTATCATTGGGAGATCATGGACATTGAAGTAGTGCTGTGACTTGATGACACTTTGGGAAGTGAGTCACTATATGTTTTAGAGAGAGAGGAACTCAAACATTTAGTAACCAGAGGGCAGACTATTGAAGTGATTACTGCTATTCACTGAATATTTTATTTTCCTCCATTTTGGACACAGAGTTCACATTACAGTTCCTGGCCAACCTGAAGTTGCTTTGATGAGTGAAACATAAGCTGATTTCTATCATTTCAGGTTGGAAAGTCTTACTTAGTACACAATTGCTGTGCCTTCTCTTTTTCTCTGTTATAATTACCGGCAACACTCTCTAGAGTAAGTGATCTATTGTCCCAAGTAAAAGCAGTAGTGAAGAGAGTCTCAGCTCACCCATAATGGACATGTGGTATGAGAGAGAAATAAATCATTGTTTTTTTTAAGCCTTTAAGATTTAAAGCTACTTATGATGAGGATGAGGATGAGGATGATAGGCTAGAACATTATCACATTTACTTTTTTCAAAAAAAATTACTAGACCAGAAAAAACAGTCTATTTCCATTCACCGCATAATTTCTCACTCTTTCTAGTTTCTTGCCTCGTCTTTTTCCATTGAAGATCCTATAAGATATACTTTCTTATTTCAAACATCAATTCCATTAATAATGCTATTGCTGATTATTCTTAATCTAGTAGCTTCTACTTAACATGTCTACCCTGGCCACATTGACATTAGTCATGTAGTGTGTTTCTATATGTAAGTCATTTTAAATGTGATGAAACTCAAACCTTTGAAAGAAGACTAAAATGGAGTTTGAACAACCCCGTGGGGGAATACAGACTTAAATGGCACATGCATGCTTCATCAATCAAATCAACTATTTAGGAGTTGTCAACATTAAGACAGCTTGCAGGGTGGATATCTTACACATGAGTCTCTTCAGGCACACAATGCTCTGAAAAGAAAGACCATCGTTAAAGTATCATATCTTATTGCCAACAAGATTCTCAGACCTTCTGTTCTTCATAACCATCGTTCTCTAATTTATCTTTGAAAATAAATCTCTCCCCTTCTTTTTTTTCCTTCTTTTCACAACCAATGAATTTTATGCAATGTAAGTGGGAGCAGAAAGCCTTCAAATCTGTGAGCAAATTACAAAAAGCACACCCCTATGCACTTGATTTTCCCTACTTCTTCGGAGACCAGGAAATGGAAGATACCAGATCAGGGAAATGTTCTCTCCTGTCTTTAATGGATGAGGAGGTGCTGGGGCAAATTCTGGGGGAGGGGCTTTGAATCTGTGCTTTGTGGTCCCTTCTGCATCACAATGCCCAGGTTGAGGAATGACAAGAGTCACCTGCTGTTAAGTGTGGAAAACCAGCCAGAGAACTGCAGAGACCCCTGGCAGCTGAAGCTGGCGCTGACCAGTCACATCTGGAAAAGCCAAGTTACTGGTTCCAGTTCCTGTGTGTGTCAGAATGTCCTGAGGAAGTTTGCAAAAAAGCAGATTATTTGATCTCTCATTAGACTGGATAAATAAAAAAATTTTAATTGACTAATTCTCTAGCTGATTGTTAGCAGGTAGCTAGGCTTATACTGATGTTTGGGGATGGGTGCTTTGGTAGACACTGGAGTTCAGTGCTTTCTAATTTGAGGGTGGGTTCTTGTCAACCACCTTATCCACATTTCCTCAGCTTCCTCCTTTCCCTGTGCAACATAGAGGCCTAATTAAGGCAGATTTTCAAGATGTTAGTATATGAACATGCCAAAACGCCTGTAAATTTGATTTGCCATTTCGAAGTTCTACTATGACCATGATGCTCATTGAACCTACAGATTTTATTTTATAAATTGTGTTTACACTGACTTACAGCCATGGCAACTTTCTCTTTATTCAAGGGCAAGGAAGTATGTGCCCAGTGAAAATCTCAGTTTCACCCTACAGTCTTGGACATCTCTGGGCATCACTTCTTTTCCTCTGGCATTTGTTTTATGCTTCTATAACATGATTGTTTATATCTTCTGTAACCTGACATTAGCCTTTAATTTCAATTTGCCATTATCAGTTAGTCGATTGTTTTTAGTTTGCAATGTTTCTCACTTTTCTAGAAGACACTTCAGTGAGATAGGTTATTATTTTCAGATGGTTGAGATTTCTCCCAAAGACTTCAGCAGGATAGGTCTCTAGTCAAATTTATGTTGGCTAATATACAAACATCTCCATGAATTAATGATCTGTAATGCTTTCCAACATTTGAGATATATTTTAAATTAGTTATAGGTTTTATCATATCACAATGTTGACATTACTTTCATTTAACTTAAGTTTCTTGGGGCGGGGAGAAAGCCCTATAATCACCTATAAACTGAATCATTTCCTTTTCTGTCAGAGGGGTACAATGGGAACAAACTCAAACAAGCAGATTTGAGAAGGTCAGGAGGAATATTTTTGTCTTACTCCCACTTCTCTGCTGTAATGCCCTATTCTGTCTAGCAGTGCATATTTCTGATTGGCCTGGTGCTCAAATGCTGACTCAGGTTGTGGTCTGCTAACAAGATTATGGCGTTTAGCCCTCCTGGGCTTCCTTGTGTCTAGTAATAAATTCAAAAGATCGGGTAACTTTGAGAACTAAGAACCTAGCACCATCTCATTGGAATGCAATTCCTGCCCTTGCTATGGCTCTCTCCCCTTAACAGAGGGCTTTGGTGGAGATTGTATAATCTCCAACCTCCCTGAAAGCCCAAGGTACATTTTCTTTCCATGGATGCTTATGCTGTAAGCCTCAGAAGGTTCAAGTGTCACATGATTATAGTTCATAAACCTCTGAATGCAGTTAAATGGCAGCGTCTATCAGGAAAAAAAGATAGTTGAGACATTTATGCCACCCTTAAATGTATTAAGATATTAAAGCATATAAAAATAATATTCCAACTGATGCCATTTGCAGTGTCAGGACACAGATATATAGAGAGAGTTCATAATTCTATACTTAATTAATGTGCAGTAATAGGCAGGTTTCTCCATAATTGAAGGACAGCCTGTGCTAAGAACTGATCCTTCAACATGCTTTGGGTCATAAGCTTGAATAGCCTTGCTCTGATTAGTATAAAACATACCTGCTAATGCCTTTTTGAAAATTTTTACACAGATATGGGTGGTTTAACAGAGTATATAAATGTCAGGGAAGTCCTCTGGTTATGAACAATG
Organism: Procyon lotor; assembly: GCA_028646535.1. Taxonomy (NCBI): domain Eukaryota; kingdom Metazoa; phylum Chordata; class Mammalia; order Carnivora; family Procyonidae; genus Procyon; species Procyon lotor. Next base: position 164,212,556 of record CM053604.1, on the reverse strand, counting down.
AGTCACAAAGTGGTTATGGATGTCATAGGTCATTTATTGTGGTTCTAGGGCATTTTGAAACTGTGATCATTAACATAATATGGTTGTGAATCTTTTTGGCTTCTGTGTCTGAGGAATTAAATGGGAAAAGGCCATCAAAGCACTTGTCACTTTCGTGCTTGACTACACAAAGGAATCTTACATAAAATAAATCCAAATTTTATGACATAAGTTTTGGAGGTAGTTAGTATTTTATGAAGATGCTTAGCCTCCAGGATTACAAAGATGGGCAGGGATATACAACCAAAAAATCAAGCCTCTGATTTATTTTGAATGATTCAGGTTAAAAAGGTCGTAAGGTTCACTGATAGTTTTCAGGCACGTTGGTACGCCAAGCATTGTATATTGAAAACAACCATGAACAAGGTATTTGTATCCCCATTTAATAGGTGAAAACATTGAGGCTCATCAAGGCTGATTTGCCTTCTTTTAAGCTCAGGATTTCCTAAAGCCCCCACACTTCACTCCACACCACACTCTAACAATGGAATCAGTGTGGAGGAGACAGTATTCATAATTTACTTTGACTCTTTTGCAGTGTAGTTATCAGCTTTTTAGCACATACTTGATTTAGCAGGCCAAGCTTATCTTACAATGTGCATCTGTTCTCTGGGTTTGCAAGGGATATTGACCACTACCAGTTTCCCCTGCTCATAGCAGTAAGACAAATAAACAAGACCTGAACTAAATACCCAATAGGAGGAAATATGTTATTATTATAACAACTGTTAAGAAGCATACAGGAGCTATTCATGGATCCCCTGCAAGTTGAATTTTTATCAAAGATAAAATACGTTCAAAATTCTATTGATATCCCAAAGCTCCTCAGAGACTGTTAACATTAAAAAAAAAAAAAAAGTGGTTTAGTGACTGAATGAGAAGCCATTTCTACAGTTATTAGTACATGTGTCGAGGCATTTTACTGACTTTGTAGCTTCATGAGTTTATGCACTCATTAAAAACCATATTTTACTCCCATGTGGAGCGATTAGAAGAATACTTATCTGGATGATGTTTTTGCTTTGAGTTTTTTGAAAGTAGAAAACCTAATAGATAAAGTCGAATTTTACTCAAAAGGTTTTAAACATCAAATGTCTTACCGATCTATCTATTTTTATAGAAAATAATTATTTTAGGACATTTTTTAAAAATGCACTTTGTCTAGACACCTCAGATATGTGTGCGTGTGTGTATTCTCAGAAACTGAGTGTTAGTCATATAAAAACAAATACAAGAAGGATAAAAACCCTTCTGCCCAGGTAATAAGCTAGTTCAGTATATACTGAACACCAATATCATACTTCATAATTTTGTTTTGTTTTGATTTTTGTTTTTAAGCACATGCACAAGTTTGTGTTTTCAGAAGAAATTCAGAATGGGAGCATACCTCACATCCTTAAATTCTGTACTTCAGCTAAACTAAATAAAGGGAAATCTAACGGGAGGCTTTATTATCCAGAAGAACTATTGGCATTTCCTTTCATAAAAGCCCCTTGTTCTAACTTTTATATTCTTGGTTTTCATGTTGATTTATCTCGTAGTTGTTTAGGTAACCACCAATTTTACATTCTGAATAAGCAATGTTCCCTCTCGCATTGATCTTACTGCTCATCTTCACATTGTCAACTTCCAACCATTGCCACCATAGTAACAGCAGTACAGTTCAGCTCTTGTCCTTTTCTGGTGGGCTTCTTAAGAACCTCACACTCTCAAAGCGACTCTTTCTCTCGAGCTCATCTTGTTCCTTCCACAAGCTCTTGCCTAACAAATTTTAGCCTGAAAATAGGAAGATTGCCATATTTTGTTTGGTATCTCTTAAAGCACACCACATACCTCCACTTTTTAACTTATCAGATGCACAGAAAATGCCAGAAAAATATTTCAAGTCTTTCAAGTCTGAAGGGATGGGGGTCTTACATTTTAAAAACACTGTTCTGAAAGTTTTACTTTGTTTGAAGGCCACAGGGCTATAATTTAAATCATTAGATTTCTGCAGAGATCATCTATTAAATTTTACACACAAGTATAAATATTATGAAAATAGCTTTTACAACTATAACTTTTACAGTTTACCAAGAGCATAAATTCACAGCAACATTAAGACAAATATTATGAATATAATATAATTTCACATCTATCACACATATATATGCATATATATTATTTTATATTGAATATACATATATTATACATATATTATGTATGCATATAATTTAAGAAGATTTGTGTACCATGTATTTGATTACATATAATTCTTCTTTGGAGATCTTCATAACATAGGCAGAAGGATGTTGTTTTGTATTAAGTTTGAGGGTAGCATATACAGAGTCATGCTCTGCATTTCAGATGAAGTGGTACCATTTTCATTCTGGAGAAATATGTGGACCTGGGTTCTCTGCCTGATGCTAACTTCAAAAAATACGGAAGTTTGGGCTTTTTATATAAGTTGACATCGTTTAATGACTACATACTTGTGTTTTACTTTGTTCTTTGAAATAGTGGATGTAAAAACTGTATGATTTTGTTATGAACGAAGAATCAGTGAAACGTTATTATGCCCGTTGGCACTTGTTAATCAACATACTCTGTATTATACCCACCAGCACGGTCCTCTTAACATATTCTGTGATTTCAAACATAACCCACTGTCATCAATACGGTTCTCTCTCCTTGTCATTTACTTGCATTCGGGTATATGTGATAATGACCAAATAAATAGAATAGAACACCAAGATTCGATGAAAAAAATATAAATCACTTACACTAATTTAAAATTAAATGATGCTCACTAATGGGCTCACTACTGCAAAATTCTCTTCTTTAAGCGTTTTTTACAAGGGATGCAATATTTGGTATAATGTGCCCAAAAGAGTGATGCTATCTAAATTGTTTACTTTTTGATCTAGTTGATATGGTTATTTTCAATAAAATAAACTAAAATAATGCCAATGGCAAAATATTAGTATGTAATGTTAAACTTGAGTGTTTAACCTACTTAATCCTATTATAATGCAGAAATTTTGGAGATTTTAAGCAGGCTTTCATGTTGTTGATAGATGGGTCTGATTGCTTTCAAGCAAGACAAAGCTGTTCATTCTTTAGGCTAGATATGGGGATGGGAATGGAGAGGAAGAAACAGATCAGCAGATTCTGCAAAAGAGAATATCTTGGACTACAGCACTTAATGCAATTTTATAAGAATTGTCGTAGGGTTCAGCTTTCTATCTGAACTAGCTCTCAGTTCAGTTCTTCTTAAGGAAATTCTTCTTCTCACTAAAATAGATTTAAAATGCTCTTGAGTTTGCTGCAACAGACAGAATGCTGATGGGAGAGAGGTTGTAGCTATGTTTTTGCCAAAAGAGCATTTGCAATGGGAAAAAAGATGTATGGAGCAATTCCCAAATGAAGTTTTAAAAAGCAGTCAACATTTTGTAGAACATAATCAAGGGACCAGTCCACATTATAATGACAATGATTTAAATTGAATTTTAATACTTACATTAGCACAGACTAAGATTTTTCTGTACCTAGAATGACCAAAATTAGATAAAAATAAAATCCCTTTATGTTACCAAAGCAAAAGTATAGAAATTACATGACTACGTCAGGACTGCTTTCCCAATCCCTTTCCAGCCATAGGCAAACCACTTCAGTTTCCTGTGTTCCAATTTCCTTCAAAATGGTATTTAAAATAGCAACCCACCTCATTGTATTATTCTGAGTCTAGCACCAGTAGTTAGCTCTCAAAAATATTAAGTCTTTTTAATACAACTGCAGTATGACCCAGCTGTCCTGCTTCTTGGCACAAATCCAAAGAAAATGAAAGCAAGTTTACAAGTGATATCCATATTCTTGTGTTTATTGGTTATTTACAATAACCAAGATATGGAAAGAACCTAACTGTCAGATAAATGGATAAAAAAGTTTCGATGTGCATGTATATAAATATCTAATGAAATATTATTTAGCCATAAAAATAGAAGGAAATCCTGCTATTTGCAACATTATGGATGGACCATGATGACAATTCTCATTAAGAAGCCAGACAGCGAAAGACAAATACTCTAATGTATCACTTACATGTTGAAAACTAAAAAAGGTGAATTTGTAGAAATAGAGAGTAGAACAGTGGTACCGGGGGTTTGGGGACCTGGAGGAATTGGGAAGATAATTGTCTAAGGATACAAACTTGGAGTTAGAAGATGAATAAGTTCTTTTTTTTTT
>CM053604.1:164182502-164198408 GCA_028646535.1 Procyon lotor | reverse complement strand
GGGGGAAGGGAAGGAAAGGACTGGGAGAGAAGTTAAAGAGGGAGGAGGAAGAGGAAGGAGAGATAAAGGGAACAAAAGAATAAACCAACGTTCAGGAGGAGCACGCAAGTCAAAATGGCAAACGAGTGAGGAAAAAGATAAAGCTTGGAAAGGCAACCAGTAAACCAAAAAAACAAAACAATCAGGAGATTAATTCACACCAGAAAAAAAAAAAAATGAAAATAACAGAACACCTGGAACATTGCATTAAACTAAGCATGTTTAGGCCACTTGATGAAGGATAGGAAAGAACAAAGAACATGAAATCACAAAACAGCACACGGAACTTACATCACAAACGGGTAGGTAAAAGCAACTTAACATTTTTGGGGAAGAAAAACATAGCCTTTGGAATAAAATCTAAATATGTCATAATATTTCCTATCATGAAATACCATCATTTCATATCATACCATGATAACTCTGGGGCGGGGTCAAATTAAAGAGGGAATAAACAAATCAAAATGTTAATCTAAGAGGACCTCACCTCTACGGAGATATTAAACATAGAGAGCACACTAACCGAAAAGAAGCCGAATGAAGAGAGAGCCAGTCCAGAAACTGGATGGAGGAAAGACGTACCCCAGAGGGCAGAGGTTACCCCAAGCATTAGCGATGGTATTTGGGGAGATGAGAGATGAAGGGATTAGCCCTCCAGGCTCTCAGAGTGGGCTTCGAACCCAAGTGTGTTGCCAGGCAGGCGGCCGCAAGGTCAGAAGGTGAAAGGCTGGGAGCTGGTGAAATGTTAGAGGATCTTCTGAGCTCTCAGCGTCCCTGTCCCGAGGCAGCAGGGATGGGACCAGGACCAAGGCACGCCAGCCCCTCAGAGACAGAGGCAGCCCACGTGGGAATGCGGAGCTACTGTTACAGGACAGTTTTAAAAGAGATGCTTTCCGTGTTGGCAAACGATGTAACACCGGGAACCCTATAAAACCCGGCGGGCCCCAAGTTGCCTGCAGGCTGAAATTTGCACCGCTCACTTCAGAGAAATGTGTGTCATTCGTGGAAGCCTTAGAGTCCTGAATAGGCTCGGTGTTACTCTGCAGGTTTCATTGACCTGTCCCCTCTGTTGGCACAACAATGCTATTTAAATCAATACCACAACATCTGTACAACAGACTTTATATGGTGACCCTAACGGATCTCCTTTCCGCCCATGCGCAGTACAGAAGTGGAGTTGTTACCTTTCCCCCTGGAGTCAAGAACTGTGCCTGATATTTTGTGAGGCTGGACAAAATTATGTCTCTAAGGTCCAAAATACTTACAGGATAGCTTCCTGAAAAATTATGTTTGGCTTCCTTGTTTTCTTTTAACTAAGGAGAATGATTGCATCGGCCACATCTCCCTTTAATTAATAAAGACAGGATATAAATGAATTTTGAAATACTTGGTGCTTTCTTGTGCCACAGTCCTTCTCCATAACTTCCAAGACAGTTAAATGGACATTGTGAAGATACTAATGTATTGGAAGATACTTATAATTTATTATCTCTTTGGAGGAAAAAAAGCCATATTTTGTCTTTAAGATTTTATTTTTAATTGATCTCTACACCCCACGTGGGGCTCGAACTTACAACCCCAAGATCAAGAGTCACGTGCTCTACCAACTGATCCAGCCAGGGCCCCGGAAGTCATATTTTAAAATGTTCACCCCACCACGTTAATTTGTTCATTTTTGTTTCTTAGAATAACACTGCACACAAAAGCATCATCATCTAATAACAAACTTGGGCATCATAAAGTAACAGAGTTATGATGATAGAACGTGCTACACCTATGTTTCTCATAATGACGAGAAATAATCCAGTGAGCAATTCGATGTGGCTTTTTCCTCCTTATGTCACACACACTACTATACCAAGTTGTGCTATTTATTTAAAGAAATAGAGTCAAGGGTTATTTTGAAGGTATTTGTGTGAGAAGGGGAAGGCGAAGGAGCTACCCTTCTAAAATATGTCTTGCTTTTATTTCGTCTAAAGACACCTTCTTTTCTTTAAATATTTTACTTGAAAATATTTCAAGTTTTCAGGTAATAGGAACGTCTCAAGCATTATGCTGCCGCAATAAATCACTTAAATTGCCAGGTTATATTTTACAGCTTTGGTCGCTTGAATATTTATTGTAAAGCACCAAGTACAATGATTTCCATTTTTGTAATTAAGAAGAAGATCTGGAAAAATAAATCTAATTGCTGAGTCAAGAGTGAGAGTGATGTAGTCTTGGAATTTTGTCGAAGTCCGGAGGTATCATTCCCTTTTGTGAACACACTTTAATTAGAAGATCAGTGGAAGAATAATTATTAGAAGCTGAGTTCCAGATACTTTAAGGGGAAGTGAACTTGGGTCCTATTATGCATGTCCTTCTTACCAAAGCTGAACCATCTCTGTTGGTGCACTTTTCCATAATTTTTAAAGTAGTTCTCATTCTTAGCTCACAAAATACTTCCTTCGTAAGGGCAAAGAAGCCTGAGATTTGAATCTCCAAGTGTTACTCTGGTGACATATTTAACGAGTGTCTAGGTCCCAAAGCTAGTCTGTCTACCTCTTCTTTCCATTAGTTTGAGTCTGTTTCCTTTCTGAACCTATCACTCCATTCTTCATTCTTGAAAGAATGCAGTCTACCTTCTAGTTATGCTAGACAGTAATTGGATTTTGCTGTTTTTTCCTCCAAATTTTCTCATTTTATATTGCTCCCAAGACCACACATAGTTAAGTTATCCTTGACTTGAACTCGCCATTTTCTCCTCTGTTTTCCCATCTTCCATCCCCTCCTGAGCATTTCCAATATATTCCCTCACTGGAGGTGTGCCTACGCTGGGGCTCTTATTTATATTTTAATCATTTTCTATATCAAATACTACCTCTACCTTATTTATAGCCTTCTTAAATCTTTAATCTGTGAGCTTCTAAAGATTCAGGATTCTGCTGCTACACTGTGTTACCTCTGCATTTTTCAAAGCTCTATATTCTTAACCTTTTCCTGTAATCTCTGATGGCTTCTTCGTCATTTTTTTTAACTCTCAGTTACCAGCTCACTTGCTTTATTCTTGATATCTTTTTAACTTGCTCATACCCTTCTCTTGAAATAGTCCCATAAAAAAAAAAAATCACACTACAATGTACCTAATTTCATTGTGTTTCTGTGAAGTTTATCTCACACTATCATTCAACATAAAGGCAGCTGAACTCTTGAGTCTGTGCCAGAAAGATGAATTGGAAAGTGCATACAGAATTGGTGTTCTGTATATAAGGCATCTACCATTTAATGTTTACTGAGTTGATGACTCAAGGGTAACATTACGAACAGGAATTACTATTCTATGCCATAACAAAGGTCCGACTCTAACACCGAAAGAGACAGGAAGTCCCCTTACATTTCGAATTCTTGAAACAGACATTCTATAGTTTCTGGCATTTGTGTTTTCTTGCTTTTATCAGTGTGGATACCAATAAGCAAACTCCTCCCATTTTTCAAACACTTTGGTCATCTGAGGTCTGGAATACCAGACAACTGATTTTAGGAAAATAAGGTATAAAAGTAAATAGGTTCAGGATCTGATCCTCATCCTTAGGGTGGTAGGAGTGTATCCTGAAAGTAAGTTGTAGAAACTTAGTGCCTGGGCTTGGGGACTTATATTTCATCTCCTCAAAAGCACATTTTGTACCCACAGTGTTCCATTGACTGTTAGTTACCTGAATTCAAAATGCAGAAGTTATTAGATCTGTCAGTGAGGTATCTAAAGGTAGGTTAAAACCTTATTCAACCTCTGAGATGCACAACCAACTCGTTTTGGTCAAGAGAGTAACTTGAAGCCTTTGGCAATGGCAATATTCTTTAACCAAAAAAGTGATTTTTGAAATTTCAAAAAACAGAGTTATTTGTGCTTTTGTTTTTCCCTTTCAAGTTCTTTGGGCACTATGTCAAGAGATTACGTTTCCTGTAGGTTAGGGATATCTGAAGAAATAAAACAAAAATGCGTTTTGTGTACACTCAACTTTGACCTGTACCTCTCGTCTCTTGAAAGCAATTAGAAGTAGGTCAGGAGACAGAGACTGGGGGTGGACTTGACTGTGCAGATGGAAGGCACCAGAAATTCTGGAAAACCAGGGCTCCCAAGCAACAAACTAATTCGACAGTGTACAAGGAATAAGCCAATAAAACCAATGCACTCCTTATCCACAGACTAAAAGAATTTCAGTCACTAATATTTACCACGAGATCCTTCACACTCCATTGAATCTTTTAGGGGAAAAAATGCTTAGACAATGGCTAACTACACTCTAACATTTCTAGAGGAGCCATAGGCAAGCCTCTGATATTTGGTTTCCGTGAATACCAAGAGAAGTCTTTTCTTTGCTCTTCTAAAGGAGAAATTTCTGGAAAGTCAAATATATAGATGAGCACAGCCCACTCCACTGTTCTATGACCTCCGTCGAGAACAAAGAGCCGAATAGCTTCCACGTGTATTCTGCTGACCCCTCCTGTCCCCGACCTGCGGTCCCCAGAGCCAGGAAAGGTGCAGGGCGGCCTGCTGGAACTCCTTCCTGACCTCACTGTGCCTCACAAAAAGGACCCGAATGTAAGTCCTTGGATACGAACTAAGTTGTGATTCTCAAGAATGTGTAACACTGAGCCATCCGAAACTTATTATTTTTAACCCACTCTGCTTCTTTCTGCCTGCTCTCCTCCTCTAATATCTAGAAGACAATGACATAAACTTCCACCCCAGGCCCCCAGTGAAAAATCCATGAAAAGCTCTTACTCTCTGTTAGGTCACACAGGAGTAAGTCTCTGCCACTGGTCCTCGGAGCTGGGGAATAGTCAGTAGAAAAAGAAAAGGACCCAGAGCCTTGGTTTGTTGCTTCTGAAGCCCCAGGAGTTCGGGTGGGGTCAGTACTGACAGGGAAAGTGACCCAAGGAGTTTGAGATAAAGCTGCCCTCCAAGAATAAAATCAGGAAGATTCAAAACAGAATGGGTGAGATTAGTTTCTGTAGAAATGACGCACCCTAAGGAGTAGCCAAGAAGATTATGAGGAGAACTTTAGAAACACCCTGAGGAATTTGACAATAGCAGAAGCTTGATTGTATCCATATATTTCCAGCAACAGTCTAATCAAAGTAAATGGATGAAGCTATAACACAATCAAGCAGTAACCTAATCAGTTATAGTGAATAGATTAAGTACTCTAATCACAATCAATTGTATTGCAACCCACCTGAAGAAAGGGTGGCTGGGAGGAAACAGGGAGGCAGGACAGGGAACTTCTCTGGGTCTCCGGCTCCCTCCAGCGTGGGAAGCGCAGCAAACAGGTAGGACCCAAGGCTGTTTCCATGGTAATTTGGATCCTGTAGGCTTAGTCACGGGTCCATTTCCCTACAAGGAGAGAGTGCACTTGTCAGCAAAGTGGCAATCCTTATCAGGTTTGAGGCCAAGGGACTACATTTTTAGAATTACAGTAATCGCCAAAGAACAGTCAGTAAAATTAATAAAGTAATTGGATACCATTAGTTCGCCCACCATTTATGAAATGGCTGTTGTACTCAAGCCACTGGCCTAGGAGCTGGGGGGCGGGGGGTCCAGTGTCGAACCAGGACACTCTTGCCCGCATGGAGCATTCATTGTAAGGAAGACGGATATCAAACAACTAGTTAGACGATAGATTATTGTGTTGTAATTTTGACTATTTCTAGGAAGAAAACATGCAGAATTTACTTGAATGGGAAAACTTTACAGGGGTCCCTGAGCTGATGGGAGGTTTAGAGATCGCTTTCATGAGGACCCTTGGGTTGATTTAAGCATATCTTATAAAGGGAAAAGACATGAAAAAGACAAGAATGAATACACGTTGAGGAGTAAAATTAGACTAACCCTGTGAATAAAGCAGGTGATAATAAGTAGCTCAGAAATGATCTGTGGCAAAACAATTACCCACACGGAGACCGGAAAGACTACTGCTAATATTCCCTTGAGAGCAGCACCAGGGGAGGCTCACCTAGCAATCCACATTCCAGAGGCAATCTACTGTTTAGAATTGAACTACCTTGATATTTTTGGACCTGGTAAGAGCAGGGAAGATTTTACACCACTGGCGTTGACCATGGATCAAAATTATCTATGTTCACTCCGGAAACAAAAGGAGAGTGCTGGAAACGGGATATGATCGTAGCCCCACATTGCAAAGCACCAGAGGATCGGCTATGGCAGTTAGACCGATTTGGGGATGCAAGACCATAAGGCATAAAGGTAGAATGATTGCAAAGCTATGGGCAGAGAGCGCACTCCCCTGTAATTTCCTATCCGAGGCAGAGAAGGGTTATTGAAAAGTTTTAGATCAACCATGCACATGCTCTAAGTGGATCTCAAGGGCACTCAGGCAGAAGCTGCATTACCCAGGAACGTGTTAGGAGTGGAGTACCGGGACATAAAATATGGAGTGCTAAAACGCGGCTCTGTGTAAGACAGAAGGGAAGTGCAGACATATGTTAGCTCCCCAGTCATAGAGGAGAACAGAAAGGAAGCAGGAGCTGATGAAGCAGCAAATAGGCAAATCGAAACACTACCTTCTTGCAAAAATACAGGTTAACATTTTGGAAAGAAGCTCCAAGGACTGTAATGAAAACCGATTTACTGACTGTGGCCAGGATTATAAGGCAGTAAGCACTGGATTCCTTATGTATTCCTTAAGCTTTGGTTGAGAAATCATTTGTTTAGGGTGTTAGACTTAATGTTAGGGAGGGTTTTTACCAAATCTTGCCTTTCAGAAGTTTGCGGGTTTAAGATAAGCAAGATTTGGTGACAAAGCAATTCAACCCAAAGAAAGTCTGCAGAAAAAAAATTTAAAAATGAGAAGGAAGGGGGTGAGGCATACGGAGGGAGGGAAGGAAATTCTAAGGCACTGTGTACAAACAGAACAGTTAAACTCTCTTCCCTGGGTCTCTTAGCTTCTGAAATCTTAACTTCAGTGAATGTTTGTTTTCTTCTTCATTCCCATCCCCTGTGAATTGTTCGATTGACATTCAAGAGAGGATGTTTCACTCTCTGAGATGAGTGCTATTTATTTTGTTTTCATCTAAAAGTCTATTGGGGAGTTTTAATCAAGGAGCCTTCATGAGAGTTAACGTGTATAAAAGGAGTATCTCATTTTAAACAATCCTGTAACTGAACCAATCACTGACCCAAAAAGGGAAGGCAGAAAGCAAAGCAAGTCTGAAGTGATGACTGGAAAACACAGCAGAGAGCAAGGACCAGAGGGCTCGCAAAAGACACTAGAAGTGGGTAAAACCGTGGAAGGGAATCAGCAAAGAGACTGGTGTAATTACATTATTTAATTATGCAAATAATTGATGTTGAAACCCATTCAGAGCCGCAGTGTTTCAGACTTGGAAGGGGATGGCAGAATTCTTCCAACACCACCTCCTTGTTTTATGTCTGAAGACTCGGAGGTCCCAGAGCTCTTCCATCTCTTGGCAGGTTGCACATTATTTAGCAGCAATTATTTTTATTATGTAGTGCAGGACCAGCATTAGAAACCAGGTCATCTATCCGTGGCTCTTTCCTCAACCTCACATTCCCATTCCATTTCAAAATGAGTCATTATTACAGCACATTTAAAAAAAAGAAGCATTACATGTTGGTTTTAGCATAGTAGATGAAAATGTTTTCTAAAACCCACATAAATACTCCATTCCAGAAGAGTGGTTCACAGACAGGGGCTTGCACAAGCTCCCCGAGGGCTTCCTACCGCAAACATCTCTGGCCCTAATCCTGGAAAGTCTCCCAAGCTTTAGGACGATGCTGATGTGACCAGGCCACGTTTTTATTAGTTTTCCTAGTACGGCTCCCGGAAACAGCTAGTATTTATAGTAGACCTACTCTGGGAAGTTTGCGTGAGAGTTAACAAACAATTTGTAATGAATCAACGACATGAAAATAATCACCAGAACCCAAGTTGGCTGGTTTGGGCTCTAGTTGTCTCCCATCGGTAATAATACAATAAATGGCCTCTCTCCATGCCAAACACCTCACACAAACTCTTTGGTGCCTATGGGCTCCTCCTAATCTCTGCCTGTTTGTGGAATGCCAACTCCTCACCTCCAGTCTTTCCTCCTACACGAAGCCTTCCTGGTGTCCCTCATGTTGCCATGGGAGCTCTTTGTCCTTTCTGTTTCTCTATGACACCTCTTGTCATAGTGGATCTAACTGCAACTGTTGTCCCCCAAGACTTGAAACAACTTGGTCACAGCAAGAGCTCCCTAAATATTTGTTAAAATATTACAAAAATGAGGATAACCAGAGAAAACAAATACACAATACATACAAGAGAACTAATTCTCTGTGAGTGAAATTCATGGTTTTTAATTCTATGTATCTATCTTATCCTTGGTAGACCTATAAATAAAATGAAAACTAACTTCCATCAAGAAACAATAAATGTGCTAAACATAATTTGACACAATACAAATCTTCAATGCAAATATTGAGCAAGTGCCACCAAAAGTTTAGCACCATCAATGATTCATTCGTTGCCAAACCATTTACTTTAAAGGTTTAATTCCTAGGATTTTACAACGGGAAGAAGCCTTTGATGGAAACTGAGGTCCTTTCTAACCACATCTGCCCTTGGTGGAGGTCAGTCAATGAATTTATTTGCTGACATATGGCAAGGACCTAAACATCTCACACTGTACCCAGTTCAGTTTTAAGAACTCTAATTTTGGAATATTTATTCTATTAAACCCATAAATTCATGTCTCTTAGTTCTGTTTTTCTGGACCTGTATGAAAAAACATAATTCTTTTTTTGTCTTAACAGTCCCTCAGATTTCTAAAGATAGTTATCATGTTCTGTTCAGTATGTTTTCTTTAGTTAAAAAAAAAAAAAGACCAAAAAAAAGGATACTCACTTAAGAAAGAAAGACTTATCAAGTATATTTATTAATTCAAATGCAACTATATACTTACTGTAAAAATATCATCATTGAGGTATATATCCGAAAATAATCTCACCCAGAAGGGATATATGGGAATGTGCAAATCAAATTTGATCAAAAATACAAACAAATGTGAATGATACAGACTCATTACAGGAATTTTACCAATGGATTTCCCTATTACTCTATTTCATAAGTGCTTTCTGGTCACTGGTAATATCCTTATTTCTGTATTTTTCACTTACGGAACTTTATTTTTATGAACATAAGGAGTATTATCAAAGGAAAATTTAAAATGGCCATATGCCATCAAACGTTAGAATCCCATCCCTAATTTTGTTTCACGGTATTACTCCCACCATTTCAGGACAGAGCTGATAAACCTCCCTTCCCCTTGAAGTCTCCATGTCTGATAAAAAATGGAATACTTGAGTTTATGCAGCTGTTCATGAGCTAATTATCTGCAATCATTTCTGATTACTTAATAGGCCATGGTAGGATGTGTGTTTGCGGCTACGTTGAGTTTAGACATTAGGCTTTAATGTGCTGATATGGTTAATTGTCGCGCTCACTGCTAATAGACCATTCCTGAAAATGAGACCATATCTCAATGGAATTTGCTTGTTTATTTTAAATAAGTAATAACTACAAACTCAGATCCTAGATCCAGTGTTTGCCATTTTAAGAATGCACTTTTTAACGCTGTATCATTTCTAATGCATTTAAATTATTCAAGTTTGGAGAACACACGTTATTAAACTAATGAGTCAATAACCAACTCAAATACTTAGATTTCACATTCTTCCTGCTCCGTTCGGCTTCCTAAATTGTTTTCTGCCACTGATAGCAAAATAAATTCTTTTTAAATGCGGCCAAACAAGCTGGATGTAATAACGCAATAATGAGAAAAATACATGCATATTAAAAGCAGACAAGTATTTATGAACATGTGAGCCAAGATGCCTACGCGCGGGGGCGGTCGGAGAGACGTGGAGGCACTAACACACAAGGTGGACGAGGAATTGGAATGACGTCGCTAATTGGCTTTGCTGTTTTGCATTTTATGAGAGCATTTAGTCCAAAAAGCTGGTCTGTAGTTTTAAAAATTTAGAAGGTTGTTCTCCTGTCGACTCTTTCTATATATCTGTAATTCTGATTGCCAGCTACGGAGGCAAAGTGTCCATATAGACCCTTCTGGTGTCTCCTTCCCTTGCTGTTCACAAGCTTTATTTCTTCTTTATAGCGTCACGATTTCATTTCTTCATCTCCTTTAAACTTCCTGTCTTTTTCCTCTCTTGCTACTCTTTGATTAGAGGAGCCAATGGGATCCAGATAGTAAGTAGAAAGTGTCCCAACCCCCAAATGCACGGCTTCCCTTCTGCAACTTCCAAGAACAGGGTCTTTCTATCCTCTGCCTGCCCCAGGCCTTGTTAGCTCTGGATTGACCCCTTTTAAAGTAGACTTCAATGAACAGGACCCTGTGGATGGTTTGGATCCATCGCTCTGGGTGACACCATAAATTCTATAACCTGCTTTCCCAGAAACACTGTGCACGAACTTAAAGCTTCCATGAGCTTAAAGCCATGTCTTTTTTTAAGATTTATTTATTTTTTTTATTAGAAAGACAGAGAAAGAATGAACAGGGAAGGGGCAGAGAGAGAGGGATAAGCAGACTCCACGCTAAGCACGGAGCCTGATTCAGAGCTCGATCCCAGGACCCCGAGAGGATGACCTGAGCCAGTAGGCAGATGTTTAACCGAATGAGCCACCCAGGTGCTCCCAAAGGGCACTTTCTCTTCTGCCATCAAAGAAACAGGGAGAGAACTAGAACTAGAACAGAACTAGAATAAGGAATTTATGTTCCTGATTGGATTTCTAGGGTTTCGGTTTAGAATGTAATATATGCCTGGATTTCTCTGCAACTTTGGCTTTCCATCATGAATTAAGGTTCTTAGTGGTTCTTGCATGTTTTCTATTTCTAAATTTTTGAGGTTTCCCTGAACACATAAAACCCACCCCAGCATCTCCTTCCTCTGTGGGCAGCCGCGGACCAGCTGGAGTGAGTTAACCAAACCAGGCTCGGACTTGCGTCCCCTGGACACCCACAAAGGGTTAAGAGCCCTGCAGGTGGACAGGCTGAGTAACGCTTGAGAAAGAGCTTGAGCAATGGGTCCTGAAACTCGCTGGTACGTGACTGCTCATGTAAACATGATTGGCACAATGCAACCAGGCCTAGCCATAAATCTGTTATGGGTCTGTGATGTTTTTGCTGGTCTACAAACTACATCCATCGTTCTTTTGAAGTATGTGCACCTGGCATAAACAACCTATCCACTAGCTAGAGAGTCAGCCTTGAACGCCTAGGATAGAGATAGTGGGGAAGCTTGAAGAGTTTCTCATGCATGCAGAATAAGCGCTTCTTTATCATTGTTTCACTCATGCTATATAGTACTGTAGAACTTTGAATAAACTTGGCACGGCTTGGACATCGCCCACTGTGTCCCTCCTGTTCCCATCTCTTTACTTCTCTACTATTTCCCCATCCCCTTACCCTCAGAGCCCTGGACGAATTGCCGTGCAGCGCGCGACATTCCTCATACCTTCCTTTTTTAAAGTTCTGGGCTCTCTGTTCCCCAGACTCAACATGCACTTTCTCAAGTCCTCACGAAAGCCTCCCTCTTGTGAAATTCAAATCCTGTGTGACCACTGGCACCGCGCTTTCCTCTCTGAAACCTCCCACAGCAGGTGCGCGGTCGTAGTTAAGAGTGGTGATAACAAAGATAATGAAACGAAATGGAGTTTTTTAACTGCCAAGGGCTGTGCTAAGTCCCTTTAAATGGATGTAGTACTTTATCCTCAAAACAGTGCTGTGAGGTGGTACCGTTACCATGACTTCTTGGAGGAGCTGACTGGGACTTAGCTCTCAGTAGCCAAAACTTAACAAAATATGTTCAGGGTCACACGGTCAAGGTTAAGGTAAGCGACAGGGCAGGTCTTGGAACTAGCAGTTCAAGTTGCGTTAAGAACTCAATCTTATTCCAGAATCCGCATAATTGAAGACTGGACTTTCAGTTCCCCACAATGCTGGCAGAAGAGAGGCCTTCTTCTCATTTGTTCAGAAAGCCCTCTGTTCGCATCGGTGATCCGGCACAGGTCCCAGGGTGCACTGGCTTGCTCTCTGCCCCTGGGCTCCTGCAGGGGGGACAGAGACTTCCTTATATTTATATCCTCAGAACAAAGGACTGGCCCATCTCGCAGTAGTGAAATGGAATTAAGTCTTCCTCTACAAAGATTTTTCTTCCTGTACATACCTTTCCTTAAGATACACTATTTCAAGCCACCCGGGACTATTTGCTATTCCCTACACGTCCCCTGTGCTGTTCTTGCTCTTAGATATCTTTGCTTATGCTATGCTCACTGCCTGAAATGCCCTTCTACATATGCAAATCTTTGGCAAGGTGGAATTCCAATTGCTGCCCCTTTCCAGAAGTTCTTCTAGCTCATGACTCAGATGAAAGTGAGCTCTCCTTCACTGTTCTTTCTGCCCCTTGCTTATAGGGCTGGTATCCCTTATGATTTCCTACCTCAGAGACTGCCAAGCTCTTCTTTAAACCTATGTAATATTGATTTTTTCACATAGTAGGTGCTTGATAGAGACTAAATGAATTCAAAACTGAGAAGTTATTTAAACCAGTTGATTTGGTTTTCTATAAAATGAAGAGATTCAAACTCATGGGCACTGGGAGTTGTAGGTACACATTTTCATCTTTATGTTATTAAATACAGTTTAGTAGTAGGGCAACATTCTTCTTCTTTTTTTTCCCCCCTTTTTAATGATGGCATACCCTTTGATCTTTAGTTTTGGCCTATCCATTTGCAAGCAAATATCTACGGAATGCCAAAAAAAAAAAAAAAGAGAGAGAGAGAGAGAGACAGAGACACTTTCATTTAAATTACTAGAAAGACTTCAGACAGCCTATTTAGACACAGGAATTTCTTTCTCTTTTATAATAAACCAGCAATCTCTCTTCAATGACATTTAAGTGCATTCATGTTTGAGTAGTGGTAACAAGGTTAAAAATGTTCAATAGACTGACACTATGTTAAACTTTTATCTATTAAATTCAACAGATCCTTACCAAGTTTCTACTGTATGCAAGGCACAATGCTTGGCAAAATTCTGTGAAGAACAAAGAAGAGTTATATAGGGGCGCCTGGGTAGCTCAGTGGGTTAAAGCCTCTGTCTTTGGCTCAGGTCATGATCTCAGGGTCCTGGGATCGAGCCCCGCATCGGGCTCTCTGCTCAGCAGGGAGCCTGCTTCCCCCTCTCTCTCTGCCTGCCTCTCTGCCTACTTGTGATCTCTCTCCTCTCTCTGAGTCAAATAAATAAATAAAATCTTTAAAAAAAAAAAAAAAGAGTTATATAAAATCCCTTAAAGAAGGGAACATCAGGAAATGCAGATAGGACAAGTAACGTAACAGGAAACACACTGTAGTATTTGCTCCAGAAGACACAGCAAGTACTGTGAAGATAGAGAAAGAAAAAAAGAGGTTACATCTTTTGGGAAACTCATTACAACATTTCTTCTTTCATTTCACACACCAACTTGCTAATGATGGTGACTTGGAATATATGACAACAGGTGTCTTTAGAAAGTACCTGAAAATAATGGATTAAAAAAAAAAGGAAATTAAAGAAATAAAAGCAATGGAAGGGAGTAGAAATTTAAAAACAAATTTATGGGCATTTTAACACGGCCCATTTAACATGATACATTTTAGGGAAAAAAGGAGCATAATCTTATCATTGACCAGGATTATTTTCATTTGCCTGTTAGATTTTTGTGCTATTTTGAGAACAGCATTTTTCTTTAATACATAGAAAGAACAGCTTACTTCCGAGTGTGGGCTTTGCACGTTGCAGGCCTCATTCAACACAGCCCGTGTGACAAGGACACCTCTCCCACTTAACCTATAGGAACCAGGTCTCCTAAACTGGAAAATGAGAAGTAACAGCAATAATAAGAAAGCCTATTTCCTGGGTGGTCAGGGAAATGACAGCCGCCGTCCCAAAAGAAGTGCCCAGGAAACAGGGGCCCTTCACACCATCTTCCTCACTTTACCTCCTACCTCATTCTCAGTCCGCCCCATCCCTGAAATCCTTCATACTCCCATGATATGGGTCTGAAATACCAAGAAACAGGCAGATCAATTCCAAATTGCTGAATAGCAGCAGACCACACAGTGAGTCCCAGAAATGCAGCACAGTGTTGAACAGCAGCCTCCAGAAGGCTAAGCCCGGGTCCTGGGCATGGGCGTCCATGTGGTCGATGTGGGCCAAGATCCATACTTGTTTCCCTCCAGCAGGGAGCAGGAGACAGAGATGCGATGGCTTCTGCCCTCGTCCCTCCCTTGCAGAAGGCGGCCTAGAAGCCCCTGGCAGCCTGGGGAGTCACCCCTTTGCCGAGGACAGCACCAGAGGCACCAAGTTGGAACCACAGCAAGAGCAAAAGGAAGCCAAGCAGAACCACATGACAAGGGCACTGTGACCTCCACTGTCCCTGGTCCCACAATTTACACCGCAGCCTACACATCCGATCTAAGTGGAAAAACATGCTAAAGTAGAAGGACTTAAACAGGCTCAAGAGTTTCCTAACATCATAACCAAACATCCAGGGTAGAATAAAAGATCACCCATCCTGCCCCAAACCAGGAAAGCCACAATCAAAAGAAAAAAAAAGACGCTGCGCCGGCGGCGATAACAAGGTGAATCAGAAGTTTGGATTACCCCACCGGGAATCCCTTTCCACGTGCTTCCAGACTCGACTCCAAGTTCTCCGGAGACCAACTTAGAAAATGGAAGATCTCAGCAAACAGACATTGTGCAAAAGACCCAGGTTGGAAATGACAGGACTGAGGAGCCCAGGCTCCGACAAGCTTGCTGGGCGGTCTCGCCAGCGGCAGTGGCAGACCCAGGGACCGCAGCAATCGGGGAGGACCCAACATCTGTGTCCCTGGGATCTCAGAAGGATGGGGGCAGAGGGCGGGACTGAGAAAATGTGGGAAGAAAGAGTGGTTGAGAAGGAGTAGGTATTATGTCTACACACTTCCGTCAACCGAGATAAAATGGTACCAATTCACATAAGAGAGAGGAAACCAGGAATCTTAGAGCTCCTTGGACCTCCCCTTCCTTCTGCTACAGGCATCAGCCCACCTGCACGCACTGTGCGTCTCCTAAGGGGTTCCATTATCTTCCTTTCAACAGTCCCGCGTGTTGTAAAGAAACTCAGAGAAAATAGGAACTACATCATATTTATTTAAATATTTGCCTTTTCGGGTTTTCTGTCTTGCTTCTTAATGATTTGCTTTTCTGGCTAGCATCGCGTTCCTTTGGCACGGACGTCAACAGGCACTGTTCGAATAGCCGCTTTAAAACCCTTGTTTGCTAATGCCTATGTCTCGGTCATCTCGGACTTGGTCTCCGTTGTTTGTCTTTGCCCTGAAACTGGGTCACATTACTCTGGTTCCTCTTGTGTTGCATAATTTGGATGGAATCCTATCACATGGAGGTGGGTCTGCATTTGGGATATTCCTCTTGAGAGTGCTGCTGTTTTTGTCTCCACCGGCGATTAACTGGGTTGGATCCAAACTGCAAATTCTCTCAGGCAACGGATCAAATCTTGGTTGGGTTCTTTTGTCCTTAGCTGCTCTGCGTGCTGTCTGTCCCCGCACGTGGCTGGGGTGACTCAGGGGTCAGGTGAGGACAAGGGCAGAGTCTAAGCACAGAACTTGGGGCTCCCCCTCTGGGATCTCTCCCATTTTCCCCATTTCCAGTGACCCCTTCAGCCCCTTCTCTGGCAGACCTTGGCCAGCCCCACTAGGTACTGGCTTTGTTCTGCCCTCAGGATAAAAGCTGTAACGTGTGGGAAGTCACCTC
>CM053604.1:164161532-164182002 GCA_028646535.1 Procyon lotor | reverse complement strand
AAAAAAAAAAAAAAAGGAAGTCTGTAGTTTTATTCTGGATGCACATCCATGTACTTCACACGGGGTCAGCTAAGCTCGCCCGTGGTCCAGCCCAGTCCACCTCTGCCTTGTAGTCATTGTCCTGTTGAGCTCTTCGGGTTGGGATCACTGATCTTGGGTTGGTTCCAAGTCTGTCTCTTCAACGCAGAGTTCACATGCAGATAAGACCATAGCATATGCTCTGGCCTTGTCGAGAATTTCATATGCTGGTAACTCTGAGAGCTATGCGTGGACATTGTAGCAACAGAATGGGAAAGGGGGTCAAGCCATTTCTCAGCGGGCCTTTTCTTTTCTAAAAATCTTTCTAATAGACCAAACCAGCTCTGAGTAGAATTTTCCACAAACACACAGAAATAATACAAGACTGCGATTTTCCTTTTCTTTTGGTAAATATATAGTTACCTACACTAAATTTTTTTGGGGGGAGGGGTGTACAAAAAAACAGAGGGAAGTTAAAATGAGAAATAAGAAAACAATTGCTCATTATTAAGCTTTTTAAATGGCCTCGTTTTAAAAAATGTCAGATAATAAAATTGACATCAGAAACACTGAAATCAACTCTTCTAGCAAAGACCTATCGACAACTTCTGTTCCTAAATGTTACTTTTATATTCCGAATCCCCACAGGTTTCTAGGAAAATGCATTTGAAGTTATCCAAGTGTTTGGCTTATCTCTAGCATCTAACAGGGAACCTGATGTCTACTGAATAGAATAAAAGCAAGCAAATGTTCTCTTCCTTAAAGGAGATCTCACTTCCTTAAATTTCATTTAAGAAAACAAGAAGTACTTTGATCATACGCTGTGAAGAGTGGCGATACCCGAGAACATTACTCATTACAGATAGGAGACAGCTGTTTCACTGGACTGTATATCCTTTCCTTAAAAAAGAAAAAAATCACTCCTTCCCCAAAGAAGTTACAAGAGACCAACAGCACACTAAAAATACTTTATTGTCATTACTTCAATGCATTATATATACATGATAAATAGAATATATAGTTATATCTGATGAAACACCCACAGTCTTTATCAAGGTAAAAGAAACATCCATAGAATGGAAAGATGGCACACATTAAGAAAAAAAAAAAACAAACAGCTCTCAAATATTGCAATGACTATAAAATGTGCCACAGATATTCTATAATCTTTCTATTAAACAAAAGGGAACTAAACATTATACATGGTTTGAAGAAATTAAATGTCAGATATCCTACAGAAGGAGAAAACATTAGCATCCTGGAATTATGTTTATTCCTGGTCCATTTTCTGCCCACTGGAAAAAATTGCACTGTTTTGCCTTTCCAAGAGGACACACAAAAAAATTCTTTCCGTTATTAGGTCCAATCTTTAGCACGGTTCTCATGATGGAGCGTTTGCCATGGTTGCAGAATGGGAAGGATAAATCTGCCCACTGCGGGGTGAAAACAGAAGGATTGTAAAGTTTAGGTGCAGATTAGAAATATGGACAGGCTGAGCCTATGTGCACGTGATCAGTGCAGATCGTGGTCTCCGCTACCACTAATCTGTGAAATCTGCTACTACGACATTGTGAAATTGACACAGGTCATCAGTTTTTGCCCTTAAAAAAAGCTTATAGACTGTAAGAAGCATCTCTCCTACAAATTTGCTTGAATTACACAGAAAACTGCCAAGATTGAGTTTCTCTTTGTCTACAGGCATGCTTAGAGGAGTTCTTTCTTCTTTATGGAAAATAATTGAAAACGATCAGAAACTTGCCGTCAAGCAATCGTCATATTTCTGCTCTCAGTCTGTGTCAGTTCAAATGATTAAGTTCAAAGATTTGGTACGAGTTTGACACTAAAGTTCCTTCACCTCTTAGGAAAAGAAAGAATCCGATACAGAATTACGTGGATGAATTTAGGCAGATTCCCTTGTATTAGTCTTATAAGTTTTGGCCACAAGAGAGCTTTAGAGCCGGCTGTGATATTATTAATTTGTTACCTAATATTTTTTCCATTACATTCATAAAACTCCTTGAAGAGGAAAGGTGTCGTTCAGGAGGGCGGAGTTACATCTTGAGCTGGGGCCAGACCTGGAAAATTCCTAGGATGGTACCACACTGAAGACAGATTTTCTCTCTCAATGAGCCCAACCCCAAAAATTTTTGCTCCAGCACTGAAACAGATCAGTGTTTTCTTTTTTTCAACTGGAAAAATACATATCTTTCAACATTAGAGTCACACTCAGCATAGTGAGAGGCTCACACCCTGAGAAACACAGAAGGTGAGCCTGAGGAAGAAGGACCCCCGATTCCAGTGTCCTATCCCATTTTCGTTTCCAGGGACACACTCAGATCGGCAGGAGGGGTGGGGGAGGATTCACCCTCTATTTACATTATTATCGTGCAAGCTTGTGTAATAGGATTCATTAAGTTTACTGTAAATCTAAGGTATGTAAACTATTTTTCCTGTGTACTTCTATCCAATGCACAAATCCAGGGTTTCGTAGCAAAAGTTAGGAAGAGCACATTTGCATCCTGGATTATTTGCCACCTGGGTAAATCACTCAATACCCTTCTATCTTTATAAACCAAGGGCAACACATCTATATTTGTGGCTACATGTGTGACATACTAGAATCATCTAACAGCTATTATTTGATTACTTTTTTTTTTTTTTTTTGACAAAGCTCTTTAAATTTTAAATTCTTCAACATTCAGGCTTCTGACTGAAGTGTCAATATGGCTATTTAAAATTTAAAGGTGAAAAAGAAAATAGAATTTAAAGATGAAGGTGGAAAAAAGATTGCTTTTCATTATTATTATTATTATTATTATTATATTTTGGAGAAGCCAAAAGGAGGGGCAGTGGGAGGAAGAGAATCTTAAGCCCTGATGTGGGGCTCGATCTCACAACCTTGAGATCATGACCTGAGTCAAAACCAAGAGTTAGATGCTTAACTGACTGAGCCACTCAGGGGCCCCACTATTCATTACATTTTAATAACAGAAGTATTCAATTACACTAGAGTGAGCTTGAAAAATCTTACACGTACTTGGAAAAATCCACACTGCACTTCGCTAGGTAGAGGACAAGCATAAAACTGCCTGCCCTTGTTTTCACCATCCTTCCGCACCACTCGGAGAACGCAGAGGCGGCTGTGTTTACTGCAGCGAGGACGGTCAGCATGTAATGCACGAGTACCATCTGTCAGATTAATTCCAAGTTCACTGAAATGACAGGTTACAAAGTTACTACAGTGTAACAGCGCGAAAGGGACCATTCCCACCACCTCCCCACCGGGTCAGAATTCTGTTGGTACCAAGACACGGGACCAAAAAGAGGACCATGGTCCACCGTAGGTCATTACACATGCTGTGAGACCTTTTTAATTCTTGGTTTTCCCAGGTAATCCCAGTTTACTTCCAAAGCTACCTAGGCACCCAAAGCACGCAATTAAAATTTCTAAAGAATAAAAACAGCTGAAATGTGCCCCCAGTACACCTACTTTACTTAGGTTTCCTTTGTGATACCCAGTTCTTCCCTTACTGAGGATTAAAGGGCGGCCTCTTTTATTTCCTCTAAAATATTCAAGTCCGTGGCTCCCCGTCCCCCGAAGTAACTAGAATGACAGTCTCCTCTAATTATTTTCTCATCTGTAGCAAATTCTCATCGATGGCTCTGACAAGAGCCAAAGAGGTCACCCTTTCTATTGTCCACTTGAAAGACAATTTTCTATGCTTTTCTTTGATCAAGGCTACTATAATAGTGGCACTCCTATTTCAGCAAGGCATGGGCTGCCTGGCAGAGCAGAAATGTGTGTTCTGTAATGCTACTAGGGAAGCTTTATTTTCCCCCACAATTAAGATCAAGAGTATATGCAGGTCCCCGCATACATTGGACAAAGGTCAGAAGCCAGACCGCTTCTGTTAGCTGGAGAAGCGGAATTTTCTCTTGGAAAAGGAGATTCATGATTATTTTAATTTTTTTTTATATTTTGCATATTTTTAATAATGCCCTTATAAGAATTAATAAACTGAGAAATAATAAAAATATTATTTTAATAAACCAGTTGAAGAGAAAAGAGCTTACATTAATTAACACCAGAAGTCCTTCCCCTTAATATCGCTATTTTAAAACTTTTTAATGATAAAAAATTCATCCTCTCTCATTTTTTTCAGTTAAAATACTATTAAATAATTTCTAGGAAAGGATAAAATATCACTTTTAAGTACTTTTTAAAAAATACTTAAAAATCATAAATACTTCCCTTTTTCTTGCTTCCTAAACCACATTCTTCATATGCTTGTTCCTATGTAATGATGCCTCAAGATCATATTCAATTGAAATGTTCAGAGTCTGAGGTATTTGTTTTCTTTCCAGTTTTATTGAGATATAACTGACATATGAGGTCTTTTATTTGTGGTGAAATTGGTTTAAAATCACTTATAAAGGACACCTGGGTGGCTCAGTTAATCATCTGCCTTTGGCTCAGGTCATGATCCCAGGGTTGGGGGAACAAGTCCCACATCAGGCTCCCTGCTCAGTGGGGAGCCTGCTTCCCCCTCTCCCTCTGCCTGCCCCTCCCCCTGCTTATGTGCGCACGCTCGCTTGCTCTCTCTCTCTCTCTCTGACAAATAAATAAAACCTTAAAAAAAATAAAATCACTTATATAACAGAAGCTTAAATACATTGCTTTAAATTAACTCAAATATTCTGAGGGTAGTTTCTGAAGCTGGTCATGCAGTAGGCATCGCTAAGGAAGTCGTTATAGTTCAGTATTTTGCCAGCAACGGTTTTTTTTTTTTAAAGATTTTTTTTTTTTTTTATTTGACAGAGAGAAACACAGTGAGAGAGGGAACACAAGCAGAGGGGATGGTAGCGGGAGAAGCAGGCTTCCTGCCAAGCAGGGAGCCCGATGTGGGGCTCGATCCCAGGACCCTGGGATCACGACCTAAGCTGAAGGCAGACACTTAACGACTGAGCCACCCAGGCGCCCCTGCCAGCAACTGTTTTGCAGCTGCCTCTTGGGGGTGGGGGACGGTAGCCAGTGTTTTGGAATCAGAGGTAATACCAGCCAAAATAGCAAAGCCTGAAGATAACAGGCCTTTCTTGTTCCACACTCCCTCCACTTTACCAAAGCCACTTCCATGAGAGGGGACATTAAAACTTTAACTTCCAGAGAAGCTAAATATGTAGGTGGTTGTAGAGAAGTCAAGAATTGTCAAAACCAAAGGGGATCATACATGTGCTTTAAAAAAAATCTGTTAAGAGGGGGAAAAAAAGGTAAAGAACATTAATAGAAAGGAGTGAAATGATGCTTTCTTACAGAAAAACATGCACACATACCAACACAGCTTTATACATTATTTTGAAGGTGGCTGCCTTAGGTAACAATTAGTTGAACATTTTCTATCCCATTTGCTTCGACCTTAGACACCACCACAGCTCTAAATTCCCAGGAGAGGTTTAAATTTCCTTTACTAGTAAAGCTTTCCTGAGGAGGGCAAGGTGGAAGGTAGGATTAAAGGGGGGGCCCCCAGTGTCCCCCTTGGGCTCATTTCTGGCTTTCATTCCATTTCCTCCTTGGTATAAGGACAAAAATATCAACATGCTATCTAGTCCCTAGTACTCGGAGTGGGGTCTGCCGACCAGAAGCCTCAGCATTACCTGGGAGAGCCTTAAAAACACAGAATTAAAAAAAAAAAAAAAAAAAAAAATTAAAAAAAAAAAAAAAAAAACCACAGAATTACCCACCCCGCTCCAGATCGCCCGCAGAATTGGAATCCGGACGTTAACAAGATTCCCAGGTGATTTATACGCACATTAACTTGTGAGGCACTGAGTTAATGTGACCAAGGTACTGATGCCACCTGTGAGCACATCAAGTCTAAATATGCACAGCTAATCTTAATTTTATGATAGAAACCATTATGCAGGATAATTAAATGTTCTGATTAATCGAGGACATCTTGGTTCCTCTTTATTATTTAAAAACTTCCTAAAAGGTAGCAGAGCATTTTCTTAGGTAAACTATACAAAATAGTTTAACTTGCTTTGATAACTAGAACCATCACTTTGAATATCCACAGTGGATTATACGCGGCCCTGTTACAACAGATCAGGGGTTGGCAAATTTTTTCAGGTGGCACATATTTTCGGCTGTGGGTCTTAAGTCTCTGCTGCAACTACTCAACTCTGCTGTTGTAGCATAAAAAGGAGCCACAGAAAATATGTCAGCCAATGGGAATGCAAGGTGTTCCAATAAAACTTACTTATCAAAACACGCGGTGGGCCCGATTTGGCCCGGTCCCGGTAAAGTCAAAGTCGTCAGAAGCGAGCAACACTTGATGCATAATAAGTTCTCAATAAATAACGTTAATTAATAACACTGAACAGACATCGGACAGAGTATTATCAAGAACAAGGACATGGTCGTGCATAAGTCTGTAGTTTTAAAGTGGGTAGTTTTCGATGATCGATTTGTCATGGTTTAACTTACCTTACAGATAGGGTGATTCATTATGATGAAAACACTGCCTACAATGTTGTGAACTTATCAGTGTTGTTGAAGGTAGATTTCAGAGCTCGGTGGTATTTCAGGAAATAGAACAGAGGTTCAGTGACTCATCCTAGGTGGTCCCAGGTGGTTCTAAAGTCCTTGGGGACTGAAACCGGCCAGGGGGACAGGGAGCGCGTCTCAGGGCTCTGTGCTTCTGGTGTGAGGGGTGGGGCTGTGCGACCCTGACTGGCTGACTGGAGAAAAGGCAGTGATCCAGCGGCTTGCTTTCCACCTCCAAGGGAGCCTTGGCTCAGCTCAGGAAAAGCCTTAACCGAAAACACATGTGCTCCTTGACTACGCACCACAGCGTTTCGCTCTGCATTTACAGTAATTGGATCAAAGACTTAAGACTGTTTCTAGCACTTACTCTGAATGCCTTAAAAACCGGTTCAACCATCTAATTTATAATCCAGTAGCTGGACAAAATTCAAGTATCTGGAAATATGCCTCATCAACATCGCACGTATCATGTGGTGATGAGCACAGTAATTAAGAGAACAAAAGGCGAATTAATTACCATATAATTATTAAAGAAAAAAATAATAAACCGGCTATAAATTCTCTGAGTGGACCCCCTGCTTTAATCGTATTATGTTGTGAGCTTCTGCTCGGCATCTTGTCCGCAAGATGAACACAGTAGCTGCCAGACAAGGAGAAAAATGAAATAAATGACAGTAATTTGCAATTTATTCCTTGTAAAGTAGCTGGGCGCAGAAGGGCTGCTGGGTGAATGTATTTCATCACTTGACATTTATTCTGCTAGTTGATCTTGATTGATTTTAGAATCTCGGTCCTGGGCTGCTTCTATTCAACGCAGGCTGCAGCGTTCCTGAGTAATGCTGTGTGCTGTGATTAATCATAAGACCCTCTTACTAATGGCTTGTGAAGAAATCATTTAAATTTAAGGTTACGTTAATGTTTTTTTAAATCCCTAATTCATTAGTTAAATTGCTGAGATTTCCTACAAAGCACTGAGGAAATAAAAACATGCCAAGATATTTCATCTGGGTACAAGGAAGGCCACAACACTTTCAGATGTCACCTCTCCTCCTTTCTGCTGAAGCTACAGCATAGAAAAGACTTCAGTATCTTTCCTGAGTATCATAGACAAAAGTTAAAGCAGTTATTATAAAGGATTATGAACAAGATTTTTTTAAAGAAATCAGCCAAAGATAAATCATCAAGACTAACTGGACGGTAAATCTCGAGTTGGGATAGAAGACCCGAGACAAAACCATCTATTGACCAAACACTGCCTCAGAATTATGAAATAAGCTCCAACAGTTCCCAGAGGCTAATCTGAGACGGTACCCCAAGCTGTTCCCCCATCTTTCTGCCGAGGGAAGAATCTTCCCCTCAGCCAAGACACAGCCCATCTGGGGAGAAGCAAAAAATGCAATGCCCCCCCCCCCCATCACTTTAAATGCCATGCACACCACCTTTTTTCTGCCCGTTTCCCATTGGCACTAAAAGACCCGTGAGAGTAAGACTCTCCACCTTTACTTCACTGTAAAAATGCAGGAAAGGAAGCAAGTGCTTCCTTTCCCACATCTGGGAAAAAAACTGTGGAGAAATGTCTCTCTCTGAGGGAAGCCTAATACCAGGTGAGAGTTAGGAAGCCCAGATAAAAGGGTCTAAGCAAGGTAGACTGGACAGGTAGTTTTAGCGCTGCCAAGAATCCCGAGAAGGGGTGACATTGTTCGTTAGCACTGCTATATCTCTGGTGACAGCCATGGGGGTGGGAGGGAGCTTCTTCTAGATGGGAAGCTCATAGTCTTATTAAAACGTATCTGGTCTGTTAGTATTTACTAATCAAAATGACAACTTTTGGGGTAACTTTTTGGTGGCTCAGTGGGTCAAAACCTCTGCCTTCAGCTTGGGTCATGATCTCAGGGTCCTGGGATCGAGCCCTGCATCTGACTCTCGGCTCAGCGGGGAGCCTGCTTCCCCCTCTCTCTGCCTGCCTCTCTTCCTACTTGTGATCTTTCTGTGTCACATAAATAAAATCTTAAAAAAAAAAAAAGAAAATAACAACTTTTCTAGCTCAGATACAAAAGTACCACACATGTTCTTTGGCCCTTACGGGCTGAAACAAACTACACCATCCCACACGGCTACTGAGATAAAGCCACCTTCTCTAGCAGAAACGACACTAGAAGTATCTCTGTCCCCCTCTCTTTAGAAGACACTTAACTGTCATGAGTAAGTCTCCCTTTTAGAAGAATTCTCTTTCTTTGGGAGGAAATGTGAAGAAAAAAAAAAAAAATGCTGACAGTGGTGATTGACATCAGCTGGGATGATGGGGGGATTGAAACATTTTTCTTTATACACTCAATTCTTTCCAAATATTCTGTATTGAACTGTAAACAGTCAGAATAAAATAACTTTTTACAAATAGACGTAGAAGGTTCTGTTTTCATTCTCTTCTCTAACATTATGAGCTAGAGAAAGGGAAGTCAATTACCATAATCATCTTTCCAGGTTTGATTTACCTTCCAAAATCAATGCAAATTGCTTTAGCAGGGGATGACTTCCCTGCCCTCTTAAGACGTAACGCAAGTACCTTCAAGATCAAGGTTAGAACCATCATACCTGGTAGAAAATCCACGGTTCCCACTTTGGATGTCTGGTGATGAGGAGTGGGTTGTTTTCAATTTTTTGTATGCTGGACCAAATAATTCAGACTGAGAGCAGACCGTAGGCGATTCGTTTGCTTTGTTAGATGGTTGAGGTATATGGTTCGCTCTGTCCTCGGGACGGTGCCGTGGGTCATTAAAACAAACCTGAGTCAGAGGACGATTCTGAAATTCTCCGTCTAGAGTCTGGTTTGGGCTTGTTTTTCTTTCCAAAGCACTGGATTTATTGTTGAAATCGGTCAAGACGAGGGTTGTAGTTCCAAATGCTGTTTTCCTGTTGATCTTCACTTCCCTACTTGGTTTTCCAAAGCTGTTACAAGGATACTTCACCAAGCTGTTAAAGGCAATAGAATGTTCTTCATTCTTGATTACCGAATCTGGGAGGAGAGAGAGGTAATTCTGCAGTGTTCCTATAATACGTCGACTATATGAAATACATATAAACACATATATATTTGTAATATATTGACTGTTTGAAACATCTTCTTATAGGGCTCGAACTTATTCACCTATAATAGTGAAGACGCAGAATGAATAACACAAGTTACTTTGGACGATGCAGGATTAGCCATCTTCTCGCTAGGAAATCAAGTATTACATAAAGAGCAAAATTTCAACCATTCCTAGAGGCACCGAGGTGGGTTTAAGAAAGACTTATATCTGCTTCTTACTAGGTCTAGCCATTTAAAGGTCATTGAGCCACCAATTCTGTTACTGTGAGGCAACATATTAACGCTGCAGTAATTAAGAGGTTGGTATGCCATGAGGCTTTATATCAGCGGCTAGACACCTGTCTCTGGATTACCAGGAGTGTGTCTGTGAATGACACAGTAAAGGGAAAGGCTGAGTAAAATTAAGCAAAGATGAATTACAAAGACTTAACATCAATTAAAAAAATGTTTCAGCAAAGCATCCCAGGATTTTGGAATCAGACTGCGGATTTCTAAACCGCAGTCTTTCGTACTTGGAGAAAAAACAAGAAAATAGTTAATAAGATGCAAAGCAGCAGTTCGGTTGACGTGAACGAGGAGACCTAAGACTGTGGTTTTCTGAGGGCTCTCTGCCGAAAGATCTCGAAACAGGAGGCGCCGTCCCTTCCAGCAAAGCTGGGAGCACCAGGCGAGGCCCGCCTTTCTGGCCCAGAGAACAAAACGCTGTGTGACAGCCAGCACAATGTGGGGTCCACAAGTCAAGACGGAACTTTCTCATCGATAATTGAAGGAAGAAAGAAGGCTTTGAGAACACAATAGAAGCCACATCAATGAGCGGGTTCTTAATCATGGGCTCTCTCTGAGGTTTAACTTCCTCTGAACGCATGAAATTGTGAGCTGTAAAGAGTTATTTTGAAGGATTTCAATGAAATCAGTACAATTGTCTGGGTAAGGATTTTAATAACAAGGGGTAGGAAGGATAAAGAAGAGAAAAAATTCAGCATTTTTCTATTCCACCTGCAACGATATTCTTACAGAAATCCTCCCTTTCAGTTTATGAAGCACTTGGACTGAATAACAAACTCCAAAGTTGCTGAAATCTGCATAAAACAAAGCTTTATTGAATAATTCATTAGAAATAGTAGAGAACAGATGTGATCATCTCCGTTTTTTGAGATACAAAGGCACATACTCTTTTAGCACAAGCATGTTTCCCCCTCCCTGTTGAAAAAAAAAAAAGTACTCAACAGAATATTAGCATGGTTTACACGCAAAGGCTGGTAATTCCTTTAAGCCTTTCAGAAAGAAAGCATTTGACTTACTTATGAAATATCAAGATGGAACAAGATATATACCTTTGTATAATTAGCCCTCTTTGAAGTGGAAGGAACTGAGAATCAGGATCCAGGCTTACCGGGGGGCCTTGAAGTCAAGCAAGCGACACAGGTCTTCGAAGATGGGCTATTTATTAGCGTACAGACCACACACGTCCATTGCTCTTCCCATTTCCGGGCCACGTGCTCCCCTATGCTGGACGGCCACCTGACTGCAGTGCTTCTCCTGGGCAACTTGCTGCAAAAAGGATTTTTGAAGTTCATCATGCACACTGTTGCTGCTGCGGTTATACATTCTGGGTAGTTTAGAAATTCTTGTAACTATTAATACCCAAGTGTGTCCAGGCCCTAACTCTCTTGGAATAAAATGTTTCCTCTTGCGCCCTGCTGATTGCTATTAAAGACAGAAATAACAAATGTTTTTACTTAAATCAGAGTTGTGGGGGTTTTGTTATTGTTGTTTTTAAACCCACTAAAAATAGTTGACAATAACTGCTGGAAGCATTTCTCAAATGTTTTAAGTAAGTGCCACTATTCCCGAAGCCAAACTAAGATAACGTTATTCAACCAAATTCGGGAGGTGGTAGGGGTGTGGGATGGGGGAAGAAAAGACTTAGGCAGAACTTGGAACATGGAAAGTAAAATGAGAAAAATTTTAGTTACTTCATGTGCATGTCTCTCTAGGATTTCTCAACACAGTCTACTAAGCACTAGATCGACTAGCTGATCTATAACAAAGAAGATTCCTGGCCTCAGATTACTTCCTCTCAGGTAAAACTGTTTCCTGTTAAATATCTAGTTAATAGATCAGTAAGAAAACAGTAAAACCAACCTGGATTTTAAGACTCAAATGTAAATCATGATTTCCCACCTAGAATTTTTTTTTTTTTAAGATTGTGTTTGTTTATTTCACAGCAAGAGTGCACAAGCCAGGAGAGCCGGAGAGGGAGAGGGAAAAGCAGATTCCCCACTGAACAGGGAGCCCAAGGCGGGACTGAATTCCAGGACCCTGGGATCATGACCTGAGCTGAAGACAGATGCTTAACCGACTGAGCCACCCAGGTGCCCCTCTTTCCTGTAATTCTTAATTGACTATTTATTGTTACACAAAATACCACTAAAAGTTCGGCTAAAATCCTACTCTTAAATACTAGTACTAGTACTACTCTAGTACTGTAGAATGGTTCACATTGGTAAGCAACATGGCAGACTCATGGATTCCTTTCAGGGTTCCAAATGTCCATACTGAGGAAAGGTTTTTGGTCAAGGCTATGGGACCCCCCCCATCTCAGAGCATGAGTTGTTTGACTTGCAAAAGTACCCTGTCTCCTGGAACATTTTGCTCCTTACGTATAATTATAGCAATTTTTAAATTCAGGCTTGTCTGGTGAATTAACAAATAGCATAAGAAAATCTGAAAGTGAGACACATCTCATTATGGTTCTCTTATCTTTACTGACTTTTAACATTACTGTTTCTATTTCTATGGAACCCCAGACTTCCTATAGAATTTGTGTACTTGACCTAACTAACTCCTGCCCTCCTACCAACTTACTTTAAAAAGCAGCAAAATGCATTTATTCATAATTAAATATACAGTTTAAATAATCTTCAGATTTTCTGCATGCTACAATCTTTCACCATTTTCACCTTCTACCCTACAGAGTTCCCTAATCATAAACATACATTCATTGTTACCCGTAGAAGCTGAGGAAGCATTTCTTCCCTTTACTGTTCCACTTCTTAATAAGCAGTTCTTCCCAAACCCCATTTAGAAGTGCAACAGGAATCTCAACGTGAACATACGTCTGTCATGGACTGAGGAATGGTCTCCCAAAGAAAATGGGTCATAATACCAGGAACCTGTAAACACTACTTTATAAAGAAAGAGCGCCTTTGCAGATGTAATTGAAAATCTTGACATGGGGAGATTATCCTGGATCATCTGGGTGGTCCCTTAATCCAAACTCCACTGTCCCTGTGAGAGAGGCAGAGGGAGGTCTGATACCCACGCAAGAGAAGGTGATGTGACCCCAGTGGCAGAGACTGGAGCGAGGCAAACCGCAAAGGAAGGAGCCCCGGCTACCACCAAAGGCTGGAAATGGCCACAGAGTCCCCTCTAAAGCCTCTGGTGGGAGCACAGCCCTGTCCACACCTCTGGCCCCATGAAACTGATGTTGACCTTCTGGCATCCAGATCTGCGAGAATGACCTTCTGCTGTTTTAAGCTACCAAGCTGGTGGTCATTTGTCATGGCAGCCACAGGAAACTAGTGCAAATAAAATCCACGATCACCCCCCACACCTACACCTTGCAACTCTGCTGGTTCGTCTCATCTCAGCCAATGGCATCACTGTGCAACTCCACTGATCAGGCCAAAAACCCGGGAGTGGTCCTTAACGCTTCGTACCCTCACGTCCCATGGGCCGGGTCCACCAGCAAATCCTGTGGAGTCTGCTCCAGAGGCAAACTTACCCTGAAGCTACCGAAGCTTCCAGAGCTCAGTGTGTTCTCCTCTATAGACCGGAGTGGGGAGCCTGGAGAACGCAAGCAGAAACCCCAGCCATGAGATGTTGGCTGAGAGCTCCGTTGGGGGCGTCTGCCCTGGGGTTGTGGTCAGGCAAGGCCCACGCACCGCCAGCACCCTCTTGCCTCTGCTCAGTGCCAGGGACGAGGTGCCCTGTGTCTCTGCTTTCAGGAGAAGGACCCGAAAAGGGCTGCCGCATTCTTTGCTCAGGGGCCTTTGTGACCCAGGCTGCAAGGCCATCCGACACATGCACCACCCCCCAGCAAAGGCAAGAAGCGTAAGGCTGATAAGAGTCTTATATGTCTCATGTTTGTGGTGTTTATAAATTATAATTTGTTGTTTCTTATTCTAAATATTCATAGTAGGAACAAACTTAGCATTCATACTTATACATTTTTTTTATAAAGAAGGCCCCTTAAATTGCATTTCATCCCTTAACCTTTACTACCTCAACTTCTAAAATGATCCTAAATTCAGCCACGTTTTTTTACCCCCTAATCCCCCCCCCAAGTTGCCGTCATTTACCATGGGCGCTACTGTTGAGGGCACCCAGACACCATCCCTTCACTCTGGTCACATTTACAGTCACTTTTCCACATGGCAGCCTCACAATCTTCATAAAACACAAGTCAGTGTATGTCACCCCTCTGCTCACAATGTTCCAGCGGCTTCCCAGCTAACTCAAAGTCAGTACACCCCATGCTCCCCAGAGCGATCTTTCAATACCCTCTTTCCCATTCCGAACCTCTGAGGGCACCCCATAACACTCAGAATATACCCGAAACGTCTTGTCATGGCGGAGTAGACTCTCCACCTGCATTCAATCTGCTCCACTCAGAGCCACACCTGCATCTTTCTCCTCATAAACTTGATGCTTCTGCAGTCACCTTCCCCTCCACCTTCACAAAGCATCAGACTCTTTCGAAAGTCTCTTCAGAGGCTTTATGTATCGTTGCCAGACCCCTTCTACATCATCCAAGGACGTAGAGCTTCTAAGATCTCTTCCCACTGGAATATAGAGTCCCCTAAATAGGTCACGAATACAGGTGAAATGAATGAATTTTGCCTTGCAGAGGGTACTTTCTGGAAGCTCACCATTTCTGAGTCACTGAAGGCAGTGGCCATCCCTCAGGCCCCGCCTGCTCCCTCCTGGACCTTCCTGGCTTCTCTTCGCGCATCCTCTCAATGAGTGTGAATACGACCAGATTCGACTCTCATCTCGGATTATCCCAAGGTGGGTCATGGGGAGGGGCTCTGTTCTCGAAAGCCAGAAGCTTACAAAACAGGTGGAGGATGACAGGGTCTCCAAGGAGTGTTTGCACTTCTCAGTGGAGACCAGTCACTAGCATAGGAAGCAGCCGATTTCTTTCTCTGCACAAAACAGATTGTTTTTTAAGGACAGTAACGTAAATGTTAATAAAACAAAAAGGAAGGTACACAAAATACAGTAGCATTTAAAGAAGCCTGGAAAAAAAAGAATGACCGAGCGGCTGCCCAACTGCTATTTTAGGGGAATCGACTGCTATTCTAGTCTAATCTGATTCCTTGCTTGCTCGCGGAGCACCAGTACTTCCTGGAAGCCCCTCCAGCATGTGTTTCTTCTGCAGAAACCAGAAGGGGTTTACCATCGTGAGGCTTGAGCAAGCTTCAGCTTACGGCTGCCTTTATTCTTCCTCCCTGTTCTAGCTGTGGAGAGCCCAGGCAAGGTCACCTTCACGGGTCCCAGGTCCTGAGACAAGTTGTGATAGCTTTTTTATTAATCCTGTGAATTCCACCAATATTCATTTTGGCTACATGACCCACAGATTCCCATTTTCGTTTAAGATAATTTGAGCTGGGTTTCTGTCACTGTCCTCAAAAGAATGCCTTTTAAATTATGTTTTTATACATGACAACTGTGTCCTCAAACTCTTTTGCCAGAGCAAGTCTACCCTATCAAGGTTAAGCCATGACAGATTTTCTTCGATTTGTCTCTCCCAAGCGCTCTGGAATTGCTCCAACCCCCCTCAAAAATCTCTACCAGTTCAGAACGGCCTTAACAATTGGCTTGCAAACATCAGTAACTTCTCATTCACTAGCAAGCAATTCTCAATACTTTCCAAACTAGATGGCTTTCTGAGACCTTTTTTTTTTTTTTAAGATTTTTATTTATTTGACGCAGAAAAAGAGAGAGCACAAGCAGGGGGAGCAGCAGGCAGAGGGAGAAGCAGGCTCCCTGCTGAGGAGGGAGGCCGCCATAGGGCTCAATTTCAGGGCCCTGAGATCATGACCTGAGCTGAAGGCAGACGCCCAACCAACTGAGCCACCCAAGTGCCCACTGAATATATCTTCTTATAGGAACAAAATGCCCTTCCCTTCATGTGGCTCTGCAAATGCACATTCCTGCCTCTTGTCTTCAGTGAATCTCTATTTC
This sequence comes from Procyon lotor, assembly GCA_028646535.1. Taxonomy (NCBI): domain Eukaryota; kingdom Metazoa; phylum Chordata; class Mammalia; order Carnivora; family Procyonidae; genus Procyon; species Procyon lotor. The sequence goes on along the minus strand of CM053604.1, from coordinate 164,166,100 downwards.
CTTCCATTCTGATCTCAAAGGCCACCTTCTTCAGAAAGACTTCCTTAATCTTCCTACATAGATTTAAGTGTTTCCTCCTCTCGACTTCCACTGCCATTTGTACAACCATGTCCTCTGCAGAACTTCCGTTCCAAACCCGGTGGGGTTTTAATGAACTATTTACCATTGACTCCCCACCTTAAACTCTGAGTCCTTTGAGGGGCTGCATTTTATTCTGCTTTGGATTTCCAGAATCTGACATATAGCAGACACTAATAAAAAAAGTAATAGACGATTTTTTAAACATATTTATAAACTAAGTACTAGTACGGAAAAAGAAACGATAGCACAGTTTCCCCTTAAGGAAAAAACACTCACCTGTATAAATTAGGCTAGCTCCTATATGGATTAGAGCCAATGACAAATGGTACAGGTATTCAGAGTGTGCTGTGATCAATAAAGATTGCAACTTGGGGAGGACTTCATGAAGGAGTTAAATAAACTCTGTACGACTGAGGGAACATGGGGATTTAGATCAATACTGTGGGGCTTTTCGTATTGCTTCAACTTAATTCGAAATGACTTTAACTTAAAATGAGAAAATGTAGTCAACATTAAAAAAAACTTTCAAAAACTCATGGGGAAAATGAACAGAATATACTTCATGATAGAAATCTCTAAGAATAAGGCAAATACTTCAGTTTTCAAATGTTCCATTACACATACACTTATTTTTAGTTGCTTTTCCAGATGACGTCTTAAGCTGAATGCCAATACATAAATCAGAAGTAGCTGAGGAGGGAGGAGGGATTGCAGGGCTCAGAATATTTTGACTAGAGCAAGCCCTCCCCTAGTTCATAGGTGCCCCATGTCTCTTGCAAGGAACTCCCGAGCTTTTAAAACCTAATTTCAAAAAACCTTTGGAATAGACAATTATTTATACGGTAAATAATATATTTCTTTAACAATTTGGAAGGATGCATTTTTTTTGTTTTTGTTCTTCAAGATTTTATTTATTTATTTGAGAGCGAGAGAGGAGAGAGCGAGAGTGGGGACAAGGAGGGAGGGGCAGAGGGAGTCCAACCCCCCTCATATACCTTAATACCCACTTTGCCTTCTGCTCAGGTCAAGACTCCAGGCTCTTGGGATCGATCCCAAGAGCCTGGAGTCTTGACCTGAGCAGAAGGCAAACACTTAATGGCCTGAGCCACCCAGATGCCCCAAGAATACCTTTTTTTAAAGCCTCAAAAGTGGGCGACCCGGTGGCTCAGTTGGTTAAGGGTCTGCCTTCGACTCAGGTCATGATCCTGGGGACCTGGGATCGAGCCCTGCATCGGGCTCCCTGCTCGGTGAGCCTGCTTCTCCCTCTCCCTCTGCCTGCTGCTCCCCCTGCTGTACTCTCTCTGTCAAATAAATAAATAAAATCTTTAAAAAAAAAAAAAATAAAGCCTCAAAAGTTACCAATTCAAAGAAAACAAATATAGAACATTAAGCATTTATTCAGTAAACACCTAATGAATGTCTTCTATCTGCCAGATACTGTGTTAAACACATTTGGTCAGAGGAATGTACACCAATAATATTAAAGAAAACCACAAATCTGCACAATAAATATATTTACGTAAATACATCACAGATCTCTAGGGCAGTACGGTGGGGTGAGGAAGAAGCTGTGAGAGATTCTGAGAAAAGGAGCTGAGAACAAGAGAAGGAGAGAAGAAAAGGAATCCACAAGGGAAGGGCGGACAGGAAGTAAGTCACAGACACACCGGGGAAGGCACAGGTGGGGGCCTCCCTGCACACCTCCTGCCCATCACCCAGACTGCCATGAGCAAGATGGCGCCTCCCGGCCCAGGTTCCCCGGCGCCAAGATGGCGACTCCCATCCCAGGTTCCACGATGGCATCCTGCCCTGCCCTATTTCTAACCACAACACTGTGCTTCGCTCACTCTTTTCCTTCTACTCTGGATAGTCCCTGAAGCTCAGACCTTGGTTCCTTCCTCCCTACTTTCCCTTTTGAATACTTCACTTAACCACCGTCAAGCCATTACCTACCTGCCACCTGGGATATGTGGCCCGTGATGCATCTCTTCTGACAGTCTACTGCTGCTTCACAGACACAAAGTTCATCTGCTCTACTCTATCCCAACTTCCCCAGACCCACACAGTGAGCATTTCTATTAGTCTCAAACTTTTTCCATTGTTCTACATAACAAATCTGTCCCAATTTTTGTTGACTTTTTAAATTCTTTAACTGAAGTACCTATTTTCTTTTCCATTTCCAGTGTCCCGACCTCAGGCCCGGTAACCTCTCGTTGTTACGTTGCACTAGCTTCTTCACCTGTGAGGTTTAGTCTCACCATTTCCCACTCACTGAAAAGTCCTTCATCTACTGATTTTGGCAAGACTTCAACCATTCCCAGAAGGACTAATGATTCCTATTATTTGATCCCATTCTATCAGGAAAACTAGCTTTTACAATCCAACATCTCAGAAACTCCCTGTGGCTTGGCCCGCGTTCCCATCTTCCCTCCAACATGCCATGCTAATGAATAGTTAGCGTTTGTGGCCATGCTCTTTCTAATTAAATAATGTTTGTTCTCTCATTTATTTAGCCAAAATTCTATCTTCTTAAAGTAAACTTCAAAATCACACTGTTTCTAGATCTTTCCAGCTTTGTGTGTATGTATAAAACTCTAACATCCCTGAACTCTTGTAAGACTTAATGGGTTTCATGTCTGCACTGGTTATTTTGGCCTATAATCACTATTATTCATATTTGTCCCGCTCTTTCCTAAAGGGACGTAGGGCTTCTTATCAGGGTAACTGTGCATGCGGGAAAAGGAAGAAATCAGACTTCTTGGGAACTACTGGACACTGGCTCCAAACAGATACTAATTCCAAGAAACTCAAAACATCACGGTGCTTCACCAGTTAGACCTGGGGCTTATGGAAGTCAGGTGATCAATGGAGTTGTAGCTCGGATCCATCTGAACGGGTACCTGAACCTATCCTGTGGTTCTTTCCCTAGTTCTGGAAGGCATAATTGGAACACACATAACCAGCAGCTGCGAGACTCACCGCATATGTGTTTAGTAAGCAGTCGACTGTTTCACCCAAAAGACATGAATTTTGTAGATATCTTATGTTTTATAATATTACTTCTAAGTAAAGCAAAAACTTTTCAAGATAGTTGCAGTTTGGGCGCCTGGGTGGCTCAGTCGTTAAGCGTCTGCCTTCGGCCCAGGTCAGATCCCAGGGGCCTGGGATCGAGCCCCGCATCGGGCTCTCTGCTCTGCAGGAAGCCTGCTTCTCCCACTACCATTCCCTCTGCTTATGTTCCCTCTCTTGCTGTGTTTCTCTCTGTCAAATAAATAAAATCTTTAAAAAAAAAAAAAAAAAAAAAAAGATAGTTGCAGTTTTTCAAGTGTTGACATACCTACATCTCCTGGCAATCACTCTACAAACAGGATTAAAGCGAAACACTGAATATTAACATCTGAGCTGGACATTTTCTACTGAATCCAGAAGTGGTCCATACATCATCTTCAGCTTATCCAGGCTTTTTGATGATGTTATTTACTATTTCCTTTCAAGGGTTCAAATACCTTTGAATTATGTTCTTATTAATACCCTTTGAGTTAGTGACTAGAGCAAATAGCATACGTTTGAATTCGATAACTCACCGAACGTCAACATGTTGAGGATTTTCTTTTTGACAGCGAGGGCAGAAATATGTCATCCTGTTATTCTCTCCTAAGCGACACACAGTTATTTTGCAACAGCACTGACAACAATTCGGACGCTTATAAACCTTATAGTGTTTAGAGATAACAGTTCCCGTTTTATGGCACTAAAAACAAACAAACAAACAAACAAACAACATTATCCTATCTATAAGACAGTGTTGCTAAGGAGCCAAAGACACATTCCAGAAAGTCATTTCTGAAAATAATTTGTTGAAAATTTACATGTTTGTACATAAGTCCATATAATCTTTTCTTTCATCTGAGAAAAAGGTATTGACAAGATTCAGCAATATTTGTCAAACAAGATTTGTGTGAAATAATTAAGTCATTATTTTATAACTTATTAGTATTCAAATTGCTCTTTGCATAGCATTATCTTTTTATCTAAATGGGATGTAAACGTTCTACAATTTAAAATGTCTCTCATGCTTTTAAGTTTTTTTTAAATTAAACATAATTATGTGGTTATAAGAAAAAGACTAGATTAGCTAGAAATCTGATTATTTTTAGAACACTAAAGCTGCTCACTTTCTTTCAACAGACAAAAACAAAAAAATTTATTGCTACCATGAAAAACTCGAGATCATCTTTTTTTGTTGACCTGACAAAGGATGCTTTTTCATTTTTAATCTCACAAATTCACTAAAAAAGAAAATAAAAATTCAAAAGCCTTCCTAGCAAAGAACATGTCCCATTTGGTATACATTCTAATTCAAAAGACATTTTGATGTTGTCACAGTTTTATTCTACTCATATATATATAAAGCTTCCAAAATGACAATGTTTTGGGTTTATATCAGTATTGTAAAAATCTCAAGACCCAGAAATAGGAGTTGCCAT
>CM053604.1:164111505-164154810 GCA_028646535.1 Procyon lotor | reverse complement strand
ACCAATTAATAACAAAATCAAAGAAACACATCAACAATAATACAATAATAGTGGGGGACTTTAATACCCCCCTCACCGAAATGGACAGATCATCTGAGCAAAAGATCAACAAGGAAATAAAGCTTCTAAATGACACACTGGACCAGAAGATATCCCATATTCTTTTAAGAAACAAATACCAAACTCATTTGAGCTGGGCTTCTGTCACTTGCAACCAAAGTTCTAATATAAAAATTATACCCAAACTAAACAATGAAGTGATATTAAGAAAATGCCTCTAGTTTGAAATAACTTCCTAAAACAAATCAATAAACAAAACCTGATCCTATTTTAAACATCAGCCACATGCTTCCAGGTTATCACTATGAGAATGACCAGAATGATCAGAACATCCTAAAGCAAACATAAATGGCATAAATAATGGTATCGTCATAGGTTCATCTTAGGGATGACTAATTGCTAATAAGGCAACTGCTTATGAAAATTATCAAGTGGTCAAAAGTGACCTAAGGATAATAATCAGTGTAAAATAGTTGAATATAATTATTGTAAAGCTTTACGCTAGAAATTCAAGAAAAAAGTTATAAAACAATATGGAATGAACCATGTTAAAAAGGAAAGAGGGAGTTCTGCATCTCCTTAGGGTATAGAGGCTAAAAGGACATAGAGCTCCTATCCTAACACGGAGAGAAAAGTAATATTAATTACAGAATAGTAAATTCTCTTGAACCCGTCAGAGATGTGAGGCTCCAGGCAATCAGGCGAGTTAAATTCCAAACAGTAACAAGCCCCACCCCGTCCACGTGGAAAGAGACACACAAATTATTTTACCTGTGGCAGAGTATAGGCAGAAGAGCCTATAAAAACAGGTAAGAAGGAAACAGCTAAAATTTTCCACGAACTTCTAAATACGGAGTGTGGCTAGTATAACCTCGTAGACTCCCTGAAGTCCCAGACATAAGGACAGCCTCACACGTAAGCCCTTTTCCACAGGTGAGCACCATTGTGTGTGAGAAGATGTGTCATGGGAGGGGACCGACAGAGCCACCCTTGGTGGCATGGCGCTGGTCTGTAGCCGAGGGAAAGGTACAAACAGAAAGCCCTCTGTCCCTGAAGGAATAACAGGAAGCCTCGTGCACACACAGTCAGTCCCGCACCAGGCAGCAAACAGAAGCAGGCGGCCACCACCGGGGAGGGCAGGAGAGTCTTTGCCACCAGGCTCAGGCCAAATGCACTGCTGCTGAGGTTATGCAGAGCAAAAGCCATCCGTCTTCAGGCGTGAGGCAGGCCATCAGCTTTGTCCTGTAATCCTGCAGTGATATGGGAACATCTGTTCCCGCTGAGAGAGAGGAAGGAAATGCTCTTTTACTGGGGACCACCCACACATGGAAGGAAGAATTTGACTGCCTTGGGGAGGAAACGGTCAGTGGCTCTGAGAAAAGTGCAACCCTCACGTCCATGTGCACAGGGCCTAAGACAAAGGCCGGCCTAGAAGAATCATGTTCCCCATCATGGACTTCTCACTGAGTAAGGCAACAGCAGTCTACCGCTGGGGCGGGAGTGGGGGGAGGGGAAGCGTGTGGAGAAATCCCCTCATGATATGCATACCCAGGGTCTGCTAAAAGCTGAGGGTAGAGGACAGAAACACAGAGAACCAGCCCCAGCCATACCAGGCCACACTTGAGGCACAAAGTGGTCAGAGCCGCTGAACTTTCTGATGTCACTGGTGCACTGAAGCCAACTATGACACAACAAAATCGAAACCAAGCTCGACTGCTCAGTCCCCTGCCCTAATGACCTGACAGAAGAGGCAGTACTATTTTTGAGGTTAAATACTAACTTAATTTGGTTTCTATTGTTCCTCTAAACATGATTATCTGGAATTCAAAAAAGTTATGACACATAAAAAAATAAGATAAAAATTAAAAAACGACAAAAGGACTCAATGTCAAGAGATAAAGCAGACAACAGAGCCAGACCCAAAGATGTGCCAGATGTGGGAACTATGAGGCAGATAATCTAAAATCAACTTAACAATTAAAATTACAGTTGTTGGGGCACCTGGGTGGCTCAGTGGGTTAAAGCCTCTGCCTTCGGCTCAGGTCACGATCTCAGGGTCCTGGGATCGAGCCCCACAAGGGGCTCTCTGCTCAGTGGGGAGCCTACTTCCCCCTCTCTCTCTGCCTGCCTCTCTGCCTACTTGTGATCTCTCTCTCTCTCTGTCAAATAAATAAAATCTTTAAAAAAATAAAAAAATAAAAAATAAATAAAAATAAAATAAAATTACAGTTGTCAATTGAGAATACCATGCCAGGTCAATCTGTTCTGATAAGGTCTCTAACCTTCCACAACCACTATAGTTCTACACATGCGTTTCATGCTAACATGTTTCCAGACTTTTATAACCTTGCACACAGGTGTGAATAAACCTACCCAATCAGAGCCAAGGAAGGCCATGCACGGGCCATTCTCTACTGTAAGGCCAGTTGCAGATACTTCCCACTCGTGTTAGATTTCTATATGCCTTCAAAAGGGATATAAGAAAGTGCCAGTAACCAAGATCTAGCAAATCTACATCAAGGAATTTATCCTAAGAAAATATCAAAATGGTAAAAGATATACGCTTAAGGACATTAACTTCAGAGTTATTCATTAGAGTGAAAAATGGGGGAAAATGCTATTCAGTAGTGATGATATCATGATCTGTGTATATGAAATACAAATTATGTATGAATATATGCTATATACACAATTTATATTTTATCTATGATATTTACAAAACCTGTTAAGTGTGCCCCTTTTTGGTGGTAATAATTACAAGTGGCATTTATTTTTGCCATTAGACTTTTTAGAACTATCTTAATGTTTTATAATTGGCTTTTATGTTATTTTTAAAATAAGAAAAATATGCAATAAAATGATGTGTATTATTAAATAAAGCGAGAAAAGGAAAACAGAACTAGTAATCATGTAGTGCAGGCCGTCAGGTGCAGAAGGGAAAGCTAATGAAAAAGGTAAAGATTTCTAGATTTCCTCCAGTTACACACAAAGCATCATGGTAACTGAAATAGAAAATTAAAATTTCAAAATCTACCATTTTAAAAACTAAGTATGTTTAATTCTCTGCCCATAGATTACTTTTAACGGTTGGTTTTCTTCTTTTCTCTTTCTCTCCTCCTTCCTTCCTTACTCCTTTCCTTCATTTAAATCGAGGTATCCTTGACATATAACGTAAGTTTCACGCGCATGACATAATGACTCAACATTCGTAGACATTGTGAAAGGATCACTACACTAAGTCTAGTTAATCTGTCACTGAACAGAGTCACAATCATTTTTTATTGTGATGAGAACTTGTAGGATCTACTCTCTTTGCAACTTTCAACTCTGCGGCACGGTACTGTGAAACGTGGTGGTCCTCATGCTACATGTTACATCCCCCTGACTGACTTGTTTCCTATCTGGAAGTTTGTGCCTTTTGATCATGGTCAGTTTCCTTAAACTGCAGGTGACATAACTCAAGGTTTAGGCACTAAGGAATACTTAGTAGCTCACAGGATTGGAGGGAGGGTTGAAGAATCAAGCTACAGGAAAGGAGGGAAAGCAGCTGGATCTCAGGAACAGATGGAAGAAGGGGCCAGAAGGCCTTTCGGATTCTCGGATTTGTGCAGGCTGGTTTTATTTCCCACCACCTCATAAGCTGAGTAATGCAGTCCCCTGCAAGTTCCAAGGCCTCACATCTAGCTTCCCTACGTTACAGAGCCTGACCCTCCCCAGCTCCAGGTGAGGAAGTCTCACAGAAGAACCCACACTGATCCAACCTCTGTATCAGACAGAAGGTCCAGTAAGATCGTGCCAGAGTCAACTCGAACTCTGGGGTCAGTGTGGCCGGATGACCACTTTCTAGAAGGAACACTGTCCCTAAAAGACAAGTGAGCATGGTGGGCAGACAGATAGCAAGGGTGACTACTCCTTAAGTACCTGATTTCATTTAGAACCTTTATCACGCTTCAACTTTTCTAACATGGTAATGTGGCAGATCACAAAAACTACGTCAAAGCTGTAAAACCCTTTTACGAGGAGTGTAGAATAGATTCCTTAAAGATTATTTTGCAAACTACAAAGAACTGTCACATTACCTCATGCATAGCTGTTTAGAGGAGCAGATCACTTATACTCCCAATAAATTACAAAATTGATAATGTACAAGGCTTCTCTAAAATGGCAAAGCCTGTAAAATATTTCAGATACACTTTCGGAACATGATCATGGCAAACCATCAGAGTCACATAAATCACAAATTGTAAATAGCAAAGTGTTTTGGAAAGAGAGATTCATTAAAAAAATATATCTTTTAAATGCGAGCCCGAGATGTAACAGCTGGGTTCATTCAGACGGAAAATGGTCGCTTCCAGGGTGGGTGTGTCTGGATAAATAGATGGGTAGACATACTCCCACACGGTACTGGCAATACATACACACAGACACACACACACATATATAAAGTTACAGTTATACATATAGTTAATAGGTATATATACATAAACATACATAGTTAATAGAGGTTATATTTGGGAGTGAGATTGTGAATGTATAAATTTATTCTTGCTTGTTCCTTAAGTCTCAGTTATCGCTGAGTATTTGTTACATATATACCCCAAAAATTTAAAATGATTTCAGTTATAGATGACAAGCTTCTTTAAAGTGTTCAGGAGGAGTGCAGGTATTAATCACACATAACACTACAACTGCTCCAAAAATAAATGCATATCAAATAATTTTTCGCATTCTATGGCACTGTTAGGATCACTTGAGCACTTTGACAAATCTTTTAGTAACAGAAAGAGTTGCTTTAATTTGTATCTCTCTGAAGGGTGGGTTTTTTTTGCACGATGGATTCTCTCACAGAGCCTAGGTCTGGATCCTATTTCCATGACAAATGAGTCCCAGGAAGATCATGGCCTGCCCCATAAGATGCGTTAAAATCCAGGACGATTTTAACTGTAAAAAGCTGCACGTTAAGGGATAAATAGCATTTAAGCATGTTTTGAGCATTAAGCGTGTTTCCTGCTACATGCTCTCTAAAACGCAGACCAGCCTGGTGGGTAGCAAGAAGAGGTGACGACTGAAGACTGAATTTCTGTGTCACGCTCACAGACCTGCAACAATGTTCTGTGTCACACAACAATCACATTTCTGTGACAGAGTCATCCATCCTCTTAAGAAGCGTATGTTGGGCGTGAGTGAGTGAGTGTGAGTGTGTGTGTGTGTGTGTGTGTGGGTGTGTGTTTTAACCTGCTATTCCATTGTGAACGGGGATGCAGTTGATTTTAGGTGGCTCAGTTTGTATTCAAATAGCTGATCTGCCCCGGCCCTTGGACTATTCTATCGAATAGTCGTTATGGTCGTTACGGCTGTAGGAAATTGAAGGGAGCAAGCCACTGCACTTCTCCGCATGCATACACGGAGATACCTACTCCCCACGGATGGTCCTAGCTCGGTGAGGTTAAGGCAGTGATTGCCCCTACATAGGGAACATTTACTGACAGCCCTGCACTGAGGGACGAGTCCCCCTTTGTCCGTCTGCTGGAGAACATTTGACAAAAACCTCCGTCTCCTCCTACAGAAATAAATCTGCACCTAAGACCAGAGAATCAGTAGCATATCAATGTTTTCAGCCACCTTCCACAGACGCCACTGCGTCCTCCTCCCTTCCGAGCAGAGTTTTCCATCGGCTCCATCCACCGCAACGGGAGATCTCCCCTGCCTGAGCCAGGAAGAACACGCAGACGTCAACCTTTCCAGACTGAGAAAAAGACCCACCGAGTGACGCTGTTGTCCAAGCACGGCAGCCGCTGACGACAAAGACAGAACATCTCAAAGGGAAAGCGATTACATAATCTCGACGTTCTCAAAACATGTGGTGGATGAGGGGCAGAGAATAACCATCAGTCATCTTAGCTCTCTGCCACCACCAGTCACCTCGGTTGGAGGCACAGGGCCTAGCAACAAGGCTTTTCCCTCAAGGTGAAATTGTTCAATAGCTTCCAGAAACATTAAGAGAGATTCAAGGGAGCACCACCGTTCTTCGCGGTGGCGATACCTTAGGCTAAACCCAGAGAAGACAAAGATTTGGTAGACATGTTAATCCACAGGCCTTTCTCGTTTTCCTGCAAAAATTGAAGAGGGGACCACCCTCTGGCGAGTACACACGTTCTGACGTTCTTATCATTAAGTCAACCAAGGTAAGAGATTGCTTGTCCTTCATTGCCCACATATCATCAGTGACTTTCCGTAAGCACTGTGGAAGAATGGAGAACTTGGGACTTCTGGGAAAAGTTCTAGGATTCTGTACATAAGTTTCCAATTCCGGACAAGTCTTCAGAAAAAGAAGGAAGACAGAAAACTATAAAAATCTAGAGATAGGTTGAAACCAAACTTGGAGCTCTTACACTTAGAAACTAATGTTGCTAACACAATAAATGCTTGGGGAAAACACGAGGAGGGGAGAAGTGCCGGGCCAAGCACCGTGTGGGGAATTTGCAAAGAGCCAAGCCAAGCTGTGTAGTTCTGCCATCTCCTGGAAGCCTGTCTACCGATCAGTTTTTCTCAAAAGAAATAAATTGACTAGTCCTCCCGGTAATGATGACATCACACCTTAATTCATCTTCTGCTCAGTGCTTTCCACGATAGAATCTCAACCTCTTATATTAGAGTTCTCTTAGAAATGGAGTACTTTCTACACGATTAAATGTGACACCGGGTGAGCTGCAGGAAAAGCCCTCTACACATCTCTAAACAGAGCGATAAGATGTGTTGCGCAGGGTTATCTTACCGTAGAGCTGTGGGCCCAAAGTACATAAAGAGCTCCTTCCCCAAGGTCTGGACACCACTGTAAACGTATCCATTAAACAGTCTCAAGGAATTCTGACTGGAGCCTTCATTATTATTCAGTGCAGCAGTCTAGAAGAAAATCCACACACACCCATGTAAACACACATACGAACTCTAAACAAAATTAGAATTTCATTCTTAAATGTATTTCTATTACTTCATGCCCAGGTGCATCCCAATGAGAAGAATAATCCCCGGCAAGGCAAGTAATGTAATCAGCTGTTTACATACATTTTGTCAAATGACCATGGAGTCATTTAAAGAGAGAGGCCAAAAAAAATTAGGTGAAAAAGAAAGTAATTGGCTTACAATCAAAATGAGTTTCTTCCACGACCATAGAGCTCTGCATGTATGAAAATAAAGTACAGAAAAACAATGTGACTGTTTTAAAACTAAAAAGTAGGAGAGTCTTCCATTTCCAGAAGCACAGCCAAGGTCCCTGAAAGAGGATTCGGATAGAAACAGCTAAAAAATAGTGGATAAAATGAAAACAAAATAGTTTCACCTGTAATGATGAACTCAAAAGCCGGAAAGGAACAATAAGAGGTTGAAAACCAAGTGAAAGGGGGAGAGAACACCAAAGAGAAGCAGTTCTCTGAAGCAGACTTTTGTTAGAAAGGCATTTATGGGCCCCAAGGAAGGGGAGCTTTAGTTTTCATAGTCTTGTGGGGTGTAGGGCAACAGTGGTAAAGACCGGGCTCCCTGAGTGATGGGATCTAATGCATGACCTGCTCTTCTCTCCCTCCTCAAACCACAGTGTCAAGAATAAAGGAAAAAGAAACCCACTACTTCTTCCTCCCTTCAACGTGCAAAACCAAACAATATATTGTGAGGATTACAATATATGTACTAAACACTGTAAAGATCAAGGGAGTTATAAAGAAAATATCAGCCTTTTTGTGGGGCAGGGAAAGGAATGGGACTGGGTTTAGATATTGGTAAGGCTCTTCTTCTGGACGGGCAGTGGGTAAACTGGCGTTCTTTGCCTCATTATTGTTCATTCTTGAGAAATGTTTATAAATACTCGTTAATTTGCAATCAAAATAATAAAAAATTTAAAACTATCATTAATGCCCAGCTATTTCATAAGATACAATAGTACATATAATTATATTTACACATTAACCCTTAATCTAAAGGAATATCCTCATGTGCTTCTAACCTTTTATTCCTTTTTCTCAAACGGACCTATGCATTCTCATAAGATCCAGGATAAAATCTTGGCGGGGGTTGGGGAGGGAGGTGAGGTAGTGGTGACAGTGACAGGAGATAATTATAAAACAACTTCAGACATAGTCTAGGAGCAAATCATAGCTTCCGGTCCACTTAATGGTAGAAGGATATTCAGTGATTCTCAAACTTCGGTTCATAGACATCTGTCATTCTAAATAGATGATATGTGCACTCTATTCTTTAGTTTCCTAATTGGCCCTTGTTATAAACAACAACAAAAGACACATTATAGTATTTAGTTCAAAGGAACAGAGGGATAAAAGATTTTTTAAAAATCTCAAAAAAACAAAAAACAAAGATTGAAAACAGCTAGGGACTGAATTTTATCCCTTCCAACTCTCATAGGTAGAAGCTCTAATCTCCAAAGGGACTGTGTTTGAAAATAGGGCCTTCAGGAGGTACTTTGGTTTCATGACGTCACAGGGTGGGATCCGATCCTGCAGGATAGCATCCTTGTAAGAGACCCAAGAGAGCTCGCTCTCTCTGTCCTGTGGCTCAGAGGCTGCACCACGGGAGAATGAAGTGGTGCCTGCAAACCGGGAAGTCAGCTCGCACCAGACAGCAAACTGGCCTGAACCTTGACCTCGGACTCTGGCCTGCAGAACTGGGAGAAAACAAATCTCCGTAAGCCTCCCGGGTGCTGGCACTTATCAGGGGGCCCGAGCAGCCTACGGCAGGAGCAGACGGCCTTCTTCCACGAAACCCACGTTCAGTTATAATGGCTACGCCGATGCTAGACTCTCCAGCTGCCTGACCTTCAGGGGGCGGGCTTCACATCCCTCCTCCACATCGTAAGAACTGGGAATCAGTCACACGCTCGGAGTGACCAACGAACCAACGCACAGAAGGGATTACAAGTGGCAGCCTTCCAGCCCTGGCCAAAGCCCAGCAAGAATCTGGGGGAGATTCCCCAAGAGGCCCTCTAGACAGACATGCTACCCTGTGCTCGGAACGCCTGCTTCCGGTTCCCTTCCTCTCCCTTGGTCGAACCCCGAGGCCTAGCAGTGACCATCAAGCACTCTCACAACAGGCTTGAGGACTCAGGGCAGGAAAAACCCACCTGCACACTTGCCTTGTTCTCATAAATGATTCTGCCAGAGCCTTGAATTGAGAAGCACCAGGGGTCTCGCTGTTTTCCTGCCTAACAGGAGACTTTACCTGGTCGCAGAGCAAGGCGTAGATGAGGAGGGTGGGTTTCCAGGCAGGTTTCCATGACAACCAGTAAGTAGGTACAAAGTTCTCCTGAACTAGCCAGGACCCTTGTAGGATGATGCCACACAGAGCAGACGTGGATCTGTTACGAGTAGCCTTTGCCTCAGCATAGACTAGGTTTGATACGTTCTTGGATCTTGGGTCTAAGGTCCTAGTGACATTTTAAAAACCTTTTCATTTCTAAATTAATGTTTCCCCACCACCCCCATGTCAGCAATCTCTTACCCTTTCCCAATACCGGTTCCCAGCAACATCTGAGGCACGGCCTGCAAAGTCCTCGGGCTGCTGTCAGAGCTCCGGCAAAGGCTCCCTGATCAACCTGGTCGCCATTCATACATGCGGCCCCACACGTGGCCATGGCTTCCCTGCCTGCTGCCCAGAGGGAATCTGGGGCCACTGCCACCACGGTGCTTTCATCTGCCTCAGTCCTCCGAGTTTTACAGGTTCATCTAGAACTCAGCCTGTCTCCAGAGTGCTGGGAAGGCAATCGCGCGCAGTCTGTCATGCCTCCCTCCCCTTGGCTGCATGAGAAGGGGCCCTGGGCCTGGAACATCACCTGTCTAGAGGCAAAGAGCCTCACAGTCTGTTGCCTTGGGAGGGAGTATCTGCCTCCTCCAGGCCTGATGTTCGTTCCCGGGTGTGCCCTTAGGCACGACCCCAGCTTTATGTATCACAGACCATGGGGAAGGCTCGGTGCCCTTCCACCTCCACACCAAGTGGGGGGCGTGCGTCTCACTGTCCGTGTCTCCCACACATGGGACCCACTGGCCGTGGGGACCCTTGCCTGGTGAGGGGCTGGATCTGTGCTCTCTCCCGTCTCGGGCAGTAAGTGCACACTGGACCACTGAAGCCTGCTGTGCGTGTTTTCCCAGAAAATTGGACTCAGGCCCTGGTTTCTCCCAGTGACACTTAGCTGCCTTTTAACCTCGGCCACTGTCCTGTCAGAGTCTAGCCTTCCGCACAGCCTGACCCCCAGGGAACAGAGATGGTTTCTCACGGTACCGCCCCGAAGCTCACCTTGCCCCCCACTACTCCACCCAGTGGGAGAGCGCAGGACTGAGCCGCTCTTACTCAACCAATTCTCTGTTCCCGGCTCAAACCACCTTTCCTCCACTTAGCTCCAACAGTACTGTATGTTATCAGGGCTCCTGGCAAAGAGACAGACAAGGTAACCTTGAGCTAGGCAGGTTGGCACAACACCTAATAAAACCGTACACGAGTCCCAGTTGTCTCCTGTGAAGTCTGCTCACGTTGCCAAATGAACAGCTTTGAGGAGCACCTGCACCCCTGAGGTTAAACCTCACCGTCAGCGGCTACCCCAGTTCCCGTTACTCACTCTTCACTAGGCTGCGTCTGTCATTTGACCGACAGCAGAGGTGGGATGTGACAGCTGGAAGGAAGTCCCTCAGCATTAAAAACGCACCATTCACGACTGTTCATCGGATTCATTCACTTTAGAAAAGTTTACTGACCTTCCACGATGTATTAGGCTTGTTCTAGATGCTAGGGATGCATCAGTGAGAAACAAAAAAACAAAAACAAAAACCTCGTGCCTTCAAGGAGCTTATAGTCTTCCAAGCCGGGGAGAGTAAACAATCAATATAACAACAGTATGTTAGGGGCGCCTGGGTGGCTCAGTCATTAAGCGTCTGCCTTCGGCTCAGGTCGTGATCCCGGGGTCCTGGGATCGAGCCCCGCATTGGGTTCCCTGCTCTGCGGGAAGCCTGCTTCTCCCGCTACCATTCCCTCTGCTTGTGTTCCCTCTCTCGCTGTGTTTCTCTCTGTCAAATAAATAAAATCTTAAAAAACAAACAAACAAACAAAAAAACCAGTATGTTAAAACTTTTGGAAAAGGAATCGAGATGAGAAAGAGAGATCAGGATTAGGGGAGGGTGTGGCAGGTTATAACTCTAAATGAGGTAGTCACCATCTCATGAAGGAAATGGTATCTGAGCAGGTCTCAAGGGGGTTTCGAGTGAGCCATGACCCACGTGGAGGGAACGGTGATGCAAAGGCCCTCCAGGAAAGTGTTCCTGGTAACAGTGAGCAGACCAGGACGGCTCACAGGGAAAGGTGTAGACAGATGGGAACCAGACCATGTGGCCCACAAGGTCCACTCGATGGACTGGCTGGTGACATAAATGAAGATGAAGAAAAATAGGATCTACGTTCCTTTTTAAAATGCTCTCTCTGGTTCCTGGGTAGAATTCTGACCCAGGGGATCTGGGGGCAAGCAGGCCAGGAACTCAGAAGAACCACTGCACCGATGCAGACAAGAGAGGAAGGAACTCTGGGCCGGCACTGGCGCGGCAGAGGCGGTGAGAAGGGGCCAGACTGCTGGATGGATTTGGAAGGTGGACCAGAGAGGAACTGCTGGCACGCTGGAGGTGGGAGATTTTTGGCCTGAATTACGGCAAAGCCAGTAGTGCTGGCAACGGAGATGAAGATTTGGGTGGAACTGGATGGGAGAGGAAAGTGAGGTCTAGGTTTCTGGTAAGTTGAGGTGAGATTTTGAGCAGGCAGTGGCGTGAGTCTGGAGGTCAGGAAGGGTCTAGGCCGCAGAAGTCACTGTATCCAGTCATCAGCATTCGGAGAGCTTCTGAAGCTGTGAGACTGGACGTCCACGGGAGAGTGAGTACAGATCACCAAGAGCAGGGGCCCCGAGAACGGTGGGCTAGGACGCTGCCGTGTCCTGGTGGCGGGGACAGGAGGAGGAAGAACAGCACAGGAGAGAAGGCGGCTGGCCAGGGAGGAACAAAACCCAGCAAGGGTGCTGCCCTACAAGCCACAGAGGTTTCGAGGAAAACTCGGGTCCGGTGCCGCTAATACATTCGAGTGAGACGAAGACTGAGACCTGACCACTGGATCGATCCATGACAAGAGTTTTGGGAGGAAAAGGCTGGCTGAAGTGGGCTTAAGGGGCTATGAGAGAAGAGGCATCAGAGGCAGCAAGGCGGTGTGAACACGCGATGCTGCCCAGGGTAGCACAGAAACGCAGTGATGGCCGAGGGGAAGAAGAGGCAAGAAGGTTTGTTTGCTTTAAGATGCGACAGCTCAGGAGAGAGGACAGCTGAAGCAATGTCTTCACGAGGCGAGGACAGACGGCTCAAGGACACGTGGGGTGTGTTGGTCTTGACAGGAACACGGACAGTCCATCCACAGCATCAGGAAGATGGCCACTTACAGGGGTACAGCCGCTGGCAGGGAGATGTGCGCGTGCAAACTCTCTTGTGGTTGATACATTTTCTCAGCAAAATGAGAATCAAAGTATCAGCTAAGAGGAAGGCCCCAGGACCCTGCCTCCCCCAGAGGTACGTGTAGCGCCTAATAATAAGATTCATTTTTGCCAGATTCTGACACAATTCAGAATGATCATTCACAAGCAGAGGCCAATGGCTTGACCCAAATGGTGTCCCTCCTTCCATTCTGGAAACATCTATGAGGAAATGTCATTAAAACCTCACTGTTTAAGACCACACTGGGTATCCTTAATTGCTCACATCAACCTAATGCTCGTCAGTGGATGCTGTTAATTTTAATACAAGGAAGTATCCATTTGTATTTGTCTACATAATCTGGCTTACTAGGATCATAAAGTTCCCTGATTTTTTATTTTGTTCTCTGCCTTCTGAAAACCCAGATTGTTTTCTGGGAAGTTTTCCATTCCGTAAGGATGAGTGCTCACTGTTCAGGAGCTAGACTGGACCAGCTGTCCCATTATCAAAACATCCAAATTTAATTCAGTAGTAATACCTCATGGGGTTTTGTTGTAATAGGTTAAACAAAATATTTAAGAGCACGATTCATATCTAATTTTCTGGGCCACTCATTCTTTGAACCACTCTATGACATACATTTTAGAAGAGAGCCATCAAAAGAAACAGTAAAAACTTGGTTAAAAAAAACATGGGCTTTTAATAAAAACCGCTGTTGTTTTTTTTTTTTTTAAATCCACGTAATCAAATGCCCCAGAGCTCCTATATGTCTATCAAGAAGAAATTCAAACCTAGCTCATCCTGGTTTCTATCCGAGATTTCTCTCCCAAGGAATGTTGAACAATTCACGAAAGGGGTCTATAAGGTCCTGCCCGAGGACTGTCTGAAACCCTCACTGTGGGGAATTTGGTTCCATAGACAGCTTATGGACAGCACAGCTGAAACAGCCTTTATAACCAATGCTAAGGGGTAGGTTAAAAAAAAGTGTTTAAATCCGGGATCAATTCCATTCAAGGCATCAGAGGTTGTCCTGGTACAGACCTCTACACGCTCCCCACACTACTGTCGATGGTCAGAGATTTTAGAATGTCTACGAGATCCGACCATGGAAATTTGGCTATTTAGCAAAACAAAGTCTCAGTGGATGGCCCTCCAAACTTTATGGTTACTAGACCGCATATTTAAAAGACCAAAGGGTAGTACATGCCCTTGTAAATAAATTCTGTTGTGCTTGGGAGGATGAATCTAGAAATATAAAGGCCGATATACTTAAAATGCATGAGACCATTAAAACTCTTTGCACAGCTGTCAGTGAAAAGTGAACTATGTCCTTCCGGCTGAGAAAGCCTGGAAGGGAACCATAAACCAAATCCTTAAAGATGTGCTATAGGTCTTATTTTACTGGTGTTTTACCCTCTTCTCCATGATTAAAAATAACACATAATAGGGGCGCCTGGGTGGCTCAGTGGGTTAAAGCCTCTGCCTTCGGCTCAGGTCATGATCTCAGGGTTCTGGGATCGAGCCCCACATCAGTCTCTCTGCTCAGCAGGGAGCCTGATCCCCCTCTCTCTGCCTGCCTCTCTGCCTACTTGTGATCTCTCTCCCTCTGTCAGATAAACAAATAAAATCTTAAAAAAAAAAAAAATAACACATAGTATGACACTAAAAAAGGGAAAAAAAAGACATGTTGAAACGGTCATGAAACTAACAACTCTCCACATACTGAAAAGACGACGTTTATGGCTCCACGACGGTGCACAGGACAACACAGGTGCTGGCAGCAGGGCGAGGACGGAAAGGATGGCAGGGGGAGCAGTGGTCGCCGTGGAAACAGACAGACTCGCAACTGTCAACCGACTTCAGTGCGGCTGAAACCTTTCCAGCTACAGATGCTGCGTGACCTTGGCGGGAATACATTTCGGAATTAGTTTTTTAATACTTGATGAGGTGTTTGGGAATTGAAATGAAATGTTAGCATAACCTCTTCCTTGCACCCACATACAGACTGCACTTCCCCCTGGCACTAGGATTTCCCCACCTGGGAAGCAGAGTAATCTTGAGGCTTTCCCCTGCCAAGGCCAGCAACCACTGTCACGGCACCTTCCACACCGAACGAGTGTTTGACTGTGACTTGTTCTCCTCTGACTGCCTCTAATCTCCTTGGGAACAGCGACTATGGTGCTTACCTGAGATTTCTGAGAGCTTCACACAATGCCTGGAACGAAGTAAGTAAAGATGTGTGGGATTAAGCAGATCCCTCCTCCTTCCCCTCCTAAAACTGCACGTGGCTTTAAAGAACAGGCTCACTCATAGCATCATGTATACACGTGTCCAGTCACCATGTTGCACACCTAAAACTAATGCAACACGGTGTATCAACTACACTTTAATGATTGAGAAAAAAAAATGCAGGCTCTCTCCCCACCTACCATTCCATCCTTGCTTACCCTTTCCCAGGATTTCTTGGCAAAAACTTCTACTCTACCATCTGTTTCATCTCCTCTGAAAATTATTAACACTCCAGTCTCCTGTTTTCTTTTCTTACTTTTTTTTTTTTTAAGATTTATTATTTGAGAGAGAGCGTGGGAGAAAATGCATGTGAGCAGGGGGAGGGGCAGAGGGAGAGAGAGAATCCCAAGCAGACTCCCGGAGCCCGACCAGGAGCTTGATCTCATCATCCCCAAGACCTGAGCTGAAATCAAATGTCAGATGCTCAACTGACAGAGCCACCCAGGCACCCCCCGTATCTTGTTTCCTAATGATCTGCAATGGACTGAGACTTACATATTAGAGGACCACATTCTCATAAGGACCAAAAGCAAGATGGGAGTAAAATCCTATATTAACCAGAATATCTCATAAAGTAAGCTTTATGGGAAGGTGTAGGAATTCTGTTGAGGAATTCTTCAGGGGGAGGGATTTAGAAAAGGACTGATATATTTTCAGCACCAGTACCCTGGTTTCTGTTTGAGATGTTTACCCATCATTTAAATGGTTGCTTTAAAACATTGATTCTAACGCTCCGTTCGGGTTTTGAGGGTAATGATACATGAAGATCTTTTAATTCAGTGGTCTATCATTTGGGCACTAGACTCAAGTTACCTGATTTCCTGCACACTATCATTTTTAAAATAAGCAGCTTTAGAAAATATACTTAGGGCATAATAAAATTTTTAACTTACTTGAATATATTTTTAGGTTTTTTTTAATTCCATTTTAAGAGGAAATTCTTGTATACCTATGATGGTTTGTTCCACTTGAGAGCTATTGTGTATGAACTGGCCAAGGCCTTTGAAATAAACCTAAGATTTCTAAGATATTCACTTGTCCAACGGTAGAATCTGATGTTATCACCTCTTTGTATAAGCTCCAGCTGCCCAGACAAATTCAAAAATTAATTTCCACAAGCCTATTATCTTTGTTATAACTATATACAGATGTCCAATATATGCTTGACTTCCTCACATTGACCCTTACAATTCTGTTACTGTGTGATTTGAACATTTCCTCCTCCCCCCCCAAAATAGATATGAAAATCTTCTATGCCACAATTTTAAGTATGATTGAGAAGGGTTCACCTTCCCATTTTCAAGTGGCTTAATAATATGAAATCGTCAAAACAACATATATCTTCAGAGACAGCACATGATTTATTGTGATGATTACCATTTATCCTGCCTATCCATGGGTAAACAAGAAAGATGAACTTTTCAGAATAGAGCAAGACTTTTCTACAGATAAATGTTTCAATTCTAGTGCAACTATATATTTTCCCCACAGAGAAAAGAAAATACTGTATTTACTTTCATAGTCTCTCCTCCTTTTTTGCCACATGTCTTTTTCTCCCCTAATACAACAACACTTTGCTTAATCAGAGGTCACTTACCTACCAATTTAAACCATCAAAGAACCTAATTTTAAAATGGTCTCTAAGCGCCCAAAGAGAGGTCTTTAGGTTCATACATCAAAACATATTCTACAATTTTTTTAAGAGCAGAGCCTTCAAGCATTTACCCAGAGGCTAAATGCTTTGTACATAATTTGAGGGCACCAAATGATTGCAAACCCTTCATTAAGGAAAAGAGCGTTCCTCCAATATATGGGTCTGGCAAGAAAGCTCAATCTGGGAGAAAACAGGGCAAATAATTATCAGGACACTTACTTTGCTAGACATTAAGCTAAGAGTTTCATGCACCTTCTAATCTAATCCTGACCAAATCAGCAAAGATGTGAATGTATCATCTCTATAGGAGAAAGTAACAAAAGAGCTAGAATTCAAAATCAAGATGGTCAGATGCTCTTTTCTCTACATCAAACCAAATACTTTGCTGTTGGATTAAAAGCTACAATGGTCATGAAAAAATCACCTTCCTTAGTCTCCCCATCTGTAAGATTGTTACCTGTTCTCCGTTATCCTTTGTTCCATGATTCCACGTAAGGCTGAATGCAGATAATAATGATCCTCTGTCACTAAGGTGAAACCATTATCAGTATGCGTTTAAAAAGGTAAGGGATCATATAATGTTCTCGATCATGGTATCTCCCCTGCCAGGTTAGTATCATATTGCACGTCCTATAAAATTATCAAACCCCTTTGTATTGAAAGGCCTAAGCTTCCTTTAGCTAGAAAATGAAATCTCTGTGGATTAGCTCATCCCTTCACACAATGGCATTAAAATGAGCTATGATTTCTTTCTTCCCTACTATGAACAAGAGGAAGGCAGGAGATCTTTCACTTTGTGGCTTCATTATTTTTTCGTGGTAGGAATTGCCGCATAACATACATAACAATACATACATATACTTATAATGAATGTAAGTATATGTAATGAAAATACATATAATGAAAGAGTCCTGACTGAATTTAGTTTTAAATCCTTAATCATTTTGGGTTATTCAAAACTTTTCTGTTCTCCATCCATTTAAAACATTTCTTAAATGCCTACTCTCTTCAAGACACTGTGAAGGACATAAAAAGATGAGTAAGAGTCGCTATCATATTGAATATATGTATCAAACCTTAAGGAGGTATAGAATAGCAGGAGCCTCCTGTTTCAAATGAAAGGAATGCTTATAAATAAACGGTTGCATATCCCGTTTGGTGAAAAGGAGATTGAAAACATATGCAGATTACACACCAACTTCACTGAAACATTGTATCCTCCCAACAATTAAAACCAGAGGATTGACTTTTAGTAGCTCCTCAACCAGAAATGTTCATTAATATTCCAGTACTGCTTCTTACCATAAGGCTCCACAAACTCCAGCAGAGTTGTATGCAATGTGCTTACACAGTGGCATAATTTTATGCTGACAAGACGGTGGATCAAAATTCAGGGAAAGAATATAATGCATACACGACTAGCAGATGCTGAGATCTTGTACCGGTAGGCTTCTTCAAAACGAGGATCAGATGTCACAAGGAGACACACATTAAAGGGTGTTCTCTCTGAACTCCAAACAGAAGCAAAAAGCAAAGAACACTACCCGATACACTGTTTCATTAAGGGCAACAGCTACGTAGGTGGGGGGTTTTCTGGTTTGTTTTTTCAGTGCACTGATTACCCAGATTATTTTAAATCCCCAGTTAATATTTCTTTAACTCTCCTTTGTATTTTTTCACGTTTAATGCAATGTGAAGAATACAGTATGCAGTTGTTAACTTATTTTAAACTCTGCCTTGTGAAAACTAGTGATTTCAAGCCAGTAGCAGAAACATTTCAACAGTTTTAACTCCCTACCATAAATGCCTGGGACACTTGGGATCATCTATTACAGCAATGACCATGCTGGAGATCTGTGACAACCTACCACACTTTGATTAAATTTACTATAGATCCAGCAACCCTCTACAATGCAAAAGACCCTTTCTGTTTACAAAGATGATGATGATGATGATGATGATGATGATTACTATTTGATCAACGGCCCAGCAAGCAAAAGCAGGGCAAAATATTTACAATTTTCCCAATCACCACAAAGAGATAATACTATTAATTCCATATTGATTTTCAAATCCAGTTCCCATAAAACCAGATTCCTGATCCCAATCATAGAGACATATTCTAATTTTTAATACCTCTTTATGTCAAGGTATTAAACAGAACAGCTTTAAGGGCAGGCCTTTTTTATTTAAGGGGCATAGCTTACTTAATAGTACTTCCAAGAGATGTTAATAATTGCTCAACAATGAATGAAGCATTTGCGTTCTATTATCAGGTTGCACTCTCTTGTGCAATCTGAACAGAGGACTGGAAGTCCTTAGAAGAGAATTCTCAGCACAGGTAAATTGATAATTGAACAAAACTACAAACAGTGGGTGGATATAACCAAAACCCCAAGGTCTCACTTCCCTAGTTAACAATCACTACTATCTATTAGGTAATGTAGTGTTTCTGCCTCTGAATTAGCCACTTTCCCACTGAATCTTTTAAAACTGAGAAAAGTTACAGTTAAGAGAATAGGCCTCAGATTCCAAAAGAAGGAACCCCCCCGCCCCTGGTCACCCCTGGTTCAACCCCTTGCTAGTCATGTGATTCTGGGGCAACTTAATTAAACTCACTTTGGACCGCCCATTACTCAGCTGTGGAATCTTAGGGTTATTATTTCTCCTAACTACATGAAATGTAAAGGTTCTTCAAAGGCAGTTTCTGCCTCGCCACCAGAGATAATCACAACAAACTTCAAGGAAACGTTCCTGCTATTTTGGCCTAAATACCAACGAGGTGATACTTATTTAAAACATTAAGTTGGATTCTCACAGCAGGAAGTTTATCTCATTCATCTGAGCATCCCCAGGAGTTAGCATAAAACCTGACACAAAACACAGGACTGTTGAATGATGTAAATCATGATACCCATACACATATTCATGTCCTATCTATTTCTGAGCCCTCACTGCCTTTGCTTAAGAAATAGCAACTCGGTCCCATCCTAACCTCCACCGCCAGCCCTCCCCCCTGGATTCCTGCAGCCCTCTCCTAGGTGGGGGTGCAGTCTCGCTTTGGCTTTCCCCCAATCTTTTATTTTTCCTTTTCGAGATACAGTGACCTACCAGAAGTGTGAGTGGACCTCACCACACTTTGAAGACCCCCCCATTACTCGTAATATAAATACAAAGTCCCTAACCAGGTCTATAAAGATCTCCATGGTCTGGCTCCTGTCCAGTAACCTCAGACAACCTACCTTCTAGCCCATTCTCTGTTTTCCAGTCACACTGCTTTTCTTTCAGTCCTTCAAGTATCTGAAGCTTGCTTTCTTTGCGAATGCTCTGCCCGCCAACCTCCCACCCAGGTGTTGCTCATTCCTTCCTCCCACTTCATAGCTCAGTTTAATTGTCCGCCAAGCCTCTCCTGACCTTTCTGAGTCCTTACAGAACCATGTAGGAAAGCCTTCAGAGAATTTATCAATTTATATTTATGTTCTTAATGATTGTCCGTGTACCTTCCCAACTCAAATGTAGGCTCCACAGGGAAAGCGTTTGTTTTGGCTCCCCAGGCGACTTGAGTATTCAAAATTTTGTGGAATGCGTGATTTTTTATAAACATTGATATTCTAAGAGAACACTCAAGATCCAGCCCGGTAGTACCCTGACCTGATTTTGAGAAACACTACAATAAAAGAATAGGTGCAGAGCACTTAACGACCTATAAAGTCAAAATAAATAAAATACAAGGGCAGTTGGAAGAAGATGCAAAACTTACTCTCTTCCAAGTTTGAAAAATATTATTTTCTCAGACTTAGAGCCTCATTTCTTTCAAGTTGTAAGCATATGCTAATTTCATAGCAAGCCGCTTTTTCCTCCTGGACGAAAGGCTAGGAGGGAATTTTGCAGGAGAAATTAAGTATAGCTCAATATTGCACGCATCCATGAAATACAGTCATCCACACATCTAAAGGGCTTTTAAGGCATGATGGCTTAATCAGAGTATTTTTAGTACAAGTTCTAAATTCTTAACAAATGTATATCACGCCATCTGCAATGAATGCCTTGAGTGGTCAGAAGCTGGGCTGCAATTTGTTTTAAGAAGAAAGAAATTCACTTAAGGGAACCAAAGCTGGGTTCCACAACCCCTTCAATTAGATGGCAATATTAAGTTGAGTGGGAAGGTCAGTGCTAAATTTTCTGTGTGCAATTTTATAATTATATGTTAGTTGTGCTACACTTATCAACTGCAGAATAGTAGGCAGGCGAGAAGCTGGAATTTCATGCTAAAAGCTTATTGTCTTAAAAATGCGAAGAAAAAAATGGAGAGCTCTGATAATATTAACAGCAGAAAATGCACCTATAGACACAGGGAGACCATCTTTTTTTGCTGGGTTATATATAGCAAGTTAAGTAAGGTGATTGGTAATAAAACACCTTCGACCAGTTCTTGCCTGGGCATCTCTCCCTGGCAGCCTTTGCTCAGCGGCCCAGCAGTCTTTAACTACACAGGCGCGTGAGCACTGATTTGTCCCTCTTACAAAGTCAAGTTAAAGTTAGGGAAAGGCTGAGCCCCAGGGAGCCTGTTTCAGGGCAAAGAGATGACACTTTGGGCCCTGGAAACCTGACGGGGTCTTTATTCCACCGTCCCCTGCTGACCCATAGCAAATTATATTAACAGCTCACCTGGGAAGAGACCACAGCCAGCGAGGCTGCGTGTGGCAAGACCTGGCCGCCCAGGCTCCACAGGGCGCTTCCCCGCACGTCCGTCACCGCCTGGCCCGGGCGCACTCGCGCCCGAATTTTCTCTCCATTTAGAGTACAACCTGGTCCTTCCACCATCTCCGGAGCCGAACTGGGGTTCGCTGGTTGCAGGCCCCCGCGGAGAAAGCTGCTGTGCGCTCCTTGCGTGGAGAGGAAGTTCAAATCTCCCGCGCTTCCTGCACCGCCTAGGCCGCCAGGCCCCGCCCAGCTCAGGCCCGCCTGGCCCCGCCCAGCTCAGGCCCGCCTGGCCCCGCCCAGCTCAGGCCCGCCTGGCCCCGCCCAGCTCAGGCCCGCCTGGCCCCGCCCCAGCCCCTCCCGTTGAAGTCCGCCTGGCCCCGCCCCAAGCCGCCTCCCAACCGCGCTTAACTGTAAGAGCCAATTGGGACCTCAGAAACTCAACTCTTTTTGCTTTGAGGTTTTGCTCTTGTCCTTGAACTACTCAATGCACGTCCATTCGTGATGTTGTCCTCTTATTCTGCCCTAACATTCAAACTCGTCTCAGTCTTGGCAGGCTTTGGTTTTTGTATGCCCTGTTCAGATGTGGGTTAAGGAAGAGAGGGACTCAGAAAAGGGTATTTAGAACAAGAAGCGTATATGTCTTCTCCTGTAGAGTTAGCATATTTTCGAAAATGTGGTTTTCTATGCCAAATATATTTTAGTCTCTATATTAAAAACGCTTTCATTTTTTTAGACAGCCGAGCTAAGTGAGCTCTACCCAAATTCATCAAGCGTTCTTTTATGGGATGCCCCAGATGAATGCTATTTGAAATTGCTTTGTAAAAGGCAGGGCTGTGTATAAATATGAAGGCAATGCATAGCTTTTCAAATTTACACAAAGATGCATACATATAAATATATGAAGCAAATGACTCCATACAATTTTGTAAATAATAAAAAAATCTAATCTTTTTTGAAAATTAAAATATAGCACATTAAAAGAGAATGTTAATCTATGATTTAATCAGCCTATCACTGTGCTGTAGTTAAACCAGAAGAATATGTATGTACTAGAGCCCTGACTTCAAACATTTAAGAAGCATTAAATCTTTCTCTTTGTAGGGAGAGATCAGTGATCAAGTTAGCTGGATCGCTTTCAGGATTCTTTGTACTTTACTCCCTTGTTTAACTGTTGTTTAGTCTTCTAGGTCAAATTACTAAATAATCGAGAAAGAATCCTCCTGTTTATTGCAATAAATTCAGTCATAATCTCTGCCCTTTGCTGGAGGAAAGTGCTGTACACCTTATTTGCTTCTACCTTTGTATTAACTTTTTATTGCTACCTGGTAAATTATCCTGTTTTTTATTTCAGAGCTCCTGTAGGTCAGGAATGTGGCAGTGGTCTGGCTGGGTGGTTTTGCGTGAGCATTTCTCAAGCAGTTGCCGTGAAAACGTTGGCCAGGGCTGCAGCACATAAAGCCTTGATTTTGGCTAGAAGATCCACTTCTGAGGCGGTTCAGTGGCATAGCTGTTGACGGGAGGTCTTGGTGTCTCATCCTCTGAATCTTTCCTGACAGGGCCACTGAGTTCCCTGGGAGGTGTGATCTGAAAGAGAAAGCAAGGAGAAAGCTGTAATGATCTTTATTACCTAGTCTCTGAGGTGACACACCACACCTCTACTTCCATTCTTAGAATCCAGGCAATCCGTGGAGCCTATGGGGAGCAGAGATGGGAAGGAAGCTTTATCTCTTGAAGAGAAGCGTATTAAATAATTGGTGACCATATTTTAAAACCATCACAATCTTCATTAATCCGAATGATTCATCACGGACTTCTCATTTCTCTTCAGGTTGCACGGTGTGCACGTTTGGATCAAATATCATCACAAGTCAGAATTAGGTTTACCATTCCCCACACTTCATGGATGTGCCCTGAAGAGCCAAGCCAGATTTTGTATATATGCTACTTGCCCTTGAGTCTACTGATACTTCTCTTTGTTATCCTTCCTTGCATCCAATTACAAGTAAAATCACAGAAATCCTGCATCTGCAGTGCCTACAAAGAGCCCCCTCACCATTGCAAGTGAACCTACCCGGGGGACAGACTCCTGCTGCTTTTCTCAGACTGTGTCAGAAATCTCCAACTGCTATCCTCCTTGCCCTTAACCTTTCACACTCTTATCCGATTCATCTTCTTAAGGTCTTTTGTTTTCTCTAAAACTCCCTGTCTTCATATGTAAAATCAAATATATTTTTCCTGTTAAAATATTAAATATATTTTTCCTGTTAAAACAGGATTTCCTGTTAAAAAAAATCCTCCACAGGATTGTTCTAATTCCCAAATACCAGAACATATGTGACAGCATTTTGAGAAATGTAAACACTCTACAAGTTCAAGGAATTAAGATGCATTCTGTTTGCTACTCTTAGAATTTTTTCTGTATTTTGTTTCTTGGCTCATGCTGTTATTCTTACCTTTTTTTTTTTCTTTTTAATTCCTCTTCAACCTAGCTTACTGAAATTTTCCTACCTTTAAATCCTAGTTGAATGCATATCCTCTAAAAAACCTTCCTTACAGCTTACAGTCAGATTTATTCTCTTGTCTTTTTTTTTTTTTAAAGATTTTATTTATTTATTTGACAGAGAGAGAGAGATCACAAGTAGGCAGAGAGGCAAGGGGAAGCAGACTCCCCGCTGAGCAGAAAGCCCTATCCCAGGGTCCCGGAATCATGACCCCAGCCGAAGGCAGAGGCCCCAACCCACTAAGCCACCCAGGCACCCCTAATCTCTTGCCTTCTGAAGTTGATTTTCCCTTGATTTTACCAAACCCACCTCATGTTAGAGTTAATTGGGTACATACTGGTCTCCCACTAGAGTCATTCCTTGAAAACAGTCGAGTGAGTGTCCTGGTTATCTTTAGACTTCCCATAGCACCCAGGGTGCTCTTTTGCACATAATAAACTTACAATGAATATTTGTTGAATTCCATTATGATTATTAACTTATGAATGAAATTATTGGAACTTTCTGTTCCCAAATACCTTTTCTTATATCTTTAGTGTCATTCTTATGAATTGAGATTTTATGTTCTCACAAGGCCTTGCTAAAATAAACATCAACAAAGATAGGTAATACATTAAGTTACCCTACGGTATACTTTCTTTTTTTTTTTTTTTCAAGATTATTTATTTATTTATTTGACAGAGAGAGAGAGAGATGACAAGTAGGCAGAGAGAGAGGAGGAAGCAGACTCCCGCTGAGCAGAGAGCCCAAAGCGGGGCTGGATCCCAGGACCCTAATATCATGACCTGAGCTGAAGGCAGAAGCTTTAACCCACTGAGCCACACAGGCGCCCCCCCACGGCATACTTTATTAGACCAATAATCTAAGAATCTTGATGTATCCTTGAGGAAATCGGATCAGCCACATGTACAATCATTAGTGTACATTCATTTCTACCTATTTATCTTCACAATAACCCTGTATGATAGTCAGGATACATGAAGTTTGTATTTTATGAATAAAGAAATTGAGTTTCAAACCACTGGTTATTTTCCACTATCACATGTAGGGACCAACAAAGATATAGAAATGAAGCGCAGATTTTCTGACTCTGAGACCAGTATTCTTTTCACTAGCACTGCAGATAAGTGTGGATAAAATAAAGATGTCTAAAACATTGGAAAATATAGCTTTCTCCAGGACCTCGGGTTGCTAATATACAGCACCTAGTGGCAGTAATGGAAAACATGTTGAACAGGGTAAGAAATCGCCAAATGGAGATGGAGAGGAGCTAAACATAAACCTGAGTTTTACTTCCAAAGATTTGCATTAATAAAAACATGCTTAATGCTTACTCTGCATGAGGCATTGAGTCAGGCTTCACACAAAAGATTACAATGTAGTTAGGGATGCTGACATTAAAAGACACAAGAGGAAAAGAGAACTCATGTTGTATACAAAAAAAGGATTTAGAGACTGAGAGAATTCACTGAAGGGACACATCACTCAGAAACAATATGTCTGGGAGATGCTCAGAGAAGAGACGGAGTCTGAGCCAGCCCTTCAAGAAGGGGGGCCCTCAGCAAGTAGAAAGGTCAACTAAGAGCATTCTAAGTAAGAGGAATACAGGCAAATATGTGATGTGTTTGAGACACAGTGATTAAAGCAGAATTGTCAGGCAGGGGAGTACTGGTAGATAACACTGGAAAGATTCCTAGGGACTGCTGTGTGGAGAGCCAAGGATAAGGAAGAGCAAAATTCATTTTCCTGGGATATGGGCAACCGTGAAACATTTGAGCAGATGTCGGGACCCCAAGCTCATAAATTCACTGTACTTATTTACTAAAACTGAAATCCAGAACTCCATTCAAACTTTGAAAAGGATCCCACTCTGCAGTTTGGATCCCTTATTTGCTTATTCTTCATTAAGAAATAGATGGGGACGCCTGGGTGGCTCAGTTGGTTAAGCATCTGCCTTTGGCTCAGATCACAACCTGTGGGTTCCTGGGATCGAGTCCCACATCGGGCTCCTTGCTCAGTGGAGAGCCTGCTTCTCCCTCTCCCTCTGCTTATGTTCCCTCTCTCACTGTGTCTCTCTCTGTCAAATAAAAAAACAAAATCTTTAAAAAAAAAAAAAGAAAAGAAAAGAAAGAAATAGATGAGTCACAGTTCCCCATAGTAGGTGGGCAGAATTGCTTACATAATGCTGAATTCCTAACACTTTGAAGAGTCCTTAGTTCACAATTCCTCTGTTTTCACTAACAATTATCCCTGATACTTATTTAGTGCTTCTAAATCCCAGGCAGTGTTCAAAATGTTCTGCAAATACAGACCTTTTTGATCCTTGCAATAATCCTCAGAGGTTTGCACTATTCTTATCTTCGTTTTACAAATGAAGCAACTGGCACAGAGAGGTTACGCACATTGTTCAAGGCCACAGAGTTGGGATCCAACCAGGCAAGCCATGGTCTTCACCAAATATTTTCAGCAACATCAATTATATTACACTGGCCTTCAACCAGACATTTTTTGCAATGACTTAAGAAAGGGTAGTTTAGAGGAAGAGCGACCTTTTAGTCAGCCTTACATAGGAATTAAGGACAATTAAAAAAAAACCTTCCCTTGGTGCATTAAATTTTGACATATTTTGGTTAGTGAAACTTTGTTTTCAGTCCTCTCTTTACAAAGTCTGTGGGCAGCTTTTTTAGGTGGAACGATAAAAATGTAGCAAGGGGGAAATTTCTTTAATTTCGGTGTTTTACATGAATTACCTGAATATATTTAACAAGTAGAGAGATAACATCCATCCTCTCTCAACATCCTCTTAATTTGAGCTCTGGATAGAGGAAACAGTCGTTAGTGAACATGAGGTGCAGGTGTTTTTGGTGGTATTTACTAAAGCGTCTCCAGTTCCTACCCATTAAGAGAAACTTGTAACAGTAGACTACCAGAAGAATAATAAAACGCACAGCAACAGAAGCCATTTTGACAGCTTTATTGTTCGAGGCAGGTACCAAATGTGGAGACTTTGCAGAGCAGTGGATTTCGTTCCACTGCAAAGGCTGGAAGTGCCAGGTGACAGTTTTCTGGCAGCACACTCCCGGTCGAAATCGCAAAACCAACCAATGGGCTCCTCGGTGATGCACGAAGCCAGCCTGACAGAGCGAGTCTTTTCGGAGTGCTGTGGAACTCAGGGTCGCAGCGCTTTAATTCCAGCTTTGTTTTGCACAGTTCTCCACAGAAGGGATTTTCCTCTTTTATTTTGTAACTCAGGCATATTAAGGAAGTAAAAGTAGTTTCTGAGCATGAACTTGGTTTGGGGGAAGTCAATAACTAAACAGTTAGTAAGCACTCACAGAAGAGCCAAAAGAATCCCTTCTCGAGGGTTTTCCTCCATGAGAGAGGATAGGAGAATTGATTTCTTTCCTATTTTGAAATAGACCAGTGAGTTATTTTTTGTTAATATCTTGGGGCAATCTCCTTCGTCAGTCTCAGCTTCCAGAGAAAGCACTCAGGCTGAGGCATGAAATGTGCCATCGACTCATTCATTCAAAAAACCATTATTGGGCTCCTTCTGTGTTGCAGGAAGGGTGCTAGATCCCTGGATACAGATACAAGTCAGAGATCTAAGCAGCTCCGGGACTAGAGCAGAGCGAAGAGGAAATTGATAACCGTTCTCTAACAGATAAACTCTGAGCTCCACAGGCAGATGTGAACCGGAGACCTGGGATTCAGACATCCCAGCTCCCTTTTGAGGAGGAAGAGGGAGAAGTGCATTTCATGAGGATTCAGAGGAGGAGATTTTCAGGCAGACAGGGAAGGAACAATTTCTGAAGCCAGGAGGTGTGAAAGAACTTCCTATTAGGGAAACTGCAAGAATGCCTGGAAGAAAAGGGGTCAGGAAGTGAGGGCTGATGGTGTCCGGAGAAGCCAGCATACCAAGATTATGAAAAATCTAGGATGATATGCAAAGAAGTACGGATATTATTTTGAGAGTAATAGGGGAGCAGCAAATAAAGAATCCTGTGCAGGAGAGTGACGTAGTGACATAAACTTTACTTAGCAGTCACCAGAACAGCGTGCAACACTCTCAACTGGGGCGATTTTGCCTGTTTGGGGACAGCTGGTCACATCTAGGGGGAAGGGAGTGCTATTGGCATCTGACGGGCAGAGGGCAGGGATGCTGAAAAATAGCTTACAGTGCACAAGACCTGTCACCACAACAAAGAAGTATCCAACCAAAGATGTCCATAGTGCCGATGTTGAGAAAGCCGGGCGTGCCATGCTGATTAACACCCGACTCGCCAGGTTCACGCACTTATCCCTGGAACTTGTGACTTTGTTTCCTTACATGGAAAAGGGATGTTGCCGATGTGACTAAGGATTGTGGGATGAGGTGAATAGCGTGGATTACCCAGGTGGGCTCAATGTAATCATAAGTGCTGATAAGAGGGAAGCAGGAGGGTCAGAGTCAGAAAAGGTAACGTGGGCGCAGAAGCAGTCAGTGAAGGAGACGTGGTGACACAAGGCCTTTGAAGATGGAAGGAGGAGCCATGAGCCAAGGATTGCAGGTGGCCTCTAACATGGAAGGGGCAAGGACAGAGTCTCCCTGAGAGCCTCCAAAAGGAGCCAGCCCTGCAGACCCCTTGATGTCAGGCCAGTAAGACTGATCTTCGACTTTTGATTTCCAGAATAGTCAGAGAATAAATTCGTGTTGTGTTAGGCCACTTAACTTGTAGTTTGTCATAGCAGCAATGGGAAATTAATGCATCTGTTTTGGAGGATGGGACAGATGGGAAGCAAATCTTGAGGCAGAATAAACAGGAAAGAGATGTCAGTAATACCAGGCACTCAACTGAGCACTGGAGATACGACAGTGAGCAAGGCAGGAAACAGACAAAATTCCTGCTCTCTTGAAGTTCATAAACTAGTGATTTATATGAGTTCTTGTTATACTCCAGAAAATAATCCCTCATATAATGCTGATTTCCTTTCCCCATCCCTTAAACATCAGCGAGCTTTTTCTATTTTGAATAGAAAGTTTTATTTTTGATATATTCACATTTATCAGTATTTCACATGATGATTCAAACTCCCCTCCCCATCTAAGATCATTTCAGTGTCATAAAATATCTCTCTACATTTTCTCTGTTAACTTTATTTATAGTTTTCTCATGATCAATTAATTATTGCTCCCAATTATTACTCACTTCTTCAAAGCAATATCATTAACCCTACCCTTGCCATGTGTCCCTATAGAGGAATAGACTTTATCACACCGTTGTCAGGACCAGCCACAAGACTACCTTTGCTCAATAGAGTGTGAGTTCTCTTATCTGATCATAAACTTGCGAAGGAGAAATACAATGTTTATGGTTGGAAGCCACTGAGATTTGGGGTTGGTTCGTTATGCAGCATAACCTAGGGAAATGGGATTAGAACACTTACGTTTGTATTTAAGTCTTTTAGCTATGATGCCATCATTGTCATCTGCAAAGTCCTCCTTAGTATACAAATGTATTCACTCTCTCTATTGTGTTTCATTGATCTATCTGATCCTGCACCAATTCTATACTATTTTTATGACTGTTATATTATACTGTGTCTTAATGTCTTGTGAGTTCCTGCTTTTCAGTCTTCTTTCTCAAAATTATACTAGCTTTGTAGGAATGATCAAGCTTTTAAGTTATATTTAGACAATGTTTCCTGTTCTCCCCCCAAATTCTGCTGAAATATTGATGATAAATACATTAAATGTGTAGATAAGCTTGGGAAACCATTCAGAGTTTCATAATGTTAACATGTCTGCTTTTATTAAGGTCTCATTTAATCAACTTTAGAAATTATACAAGTCTTCTACGCAAAGATACTGTGTTTTCTTCCTTGGTTTAATACCTAGTTGTTTCATACGTTGGGTTGCCATTTTAAGTGGCGTATTATCCTCTATTATAGTTTTAGTCATTGTTGTTGAATTTCTATGTGAGGTGCTAGACTCCAATGTGAAACATATACACCCAACTAGGGAAGAGGGGAAAATACTAGCACTTCTCTGTATGCTTATTTTTTAACTTTAATTTCACATTTTTATGTTTAGGCAAATAGCATCTAATGCACTAATACATTAGTTCTATAAGAAGAAGAAGAGCTAATTTTTAGGAGGCACTAACTTTGTGCTACGTACTACACATGCTTTCCAAATATGAATTTACTTAATCCTCACCATATCCTAAGTGGTTAAGTGTTGCTATTATTACTATTATTACTATTCTCATTTCACAGACAAGAAGAGTGAGGCAGATAGTGATTACGTAGTTTGCCTAAGTTCACACAAGCAGTAAGTAACAGAACCAAGATTTGCACCCAAGGCAATCTTGTTTCATAGTATATACACTACTCTGTATGTAATCTATGTAACTGCAATTTATAAATAAATATTGGGGTCATGGTAGGCCCATAGGATCAGTTGGCTTATTTTTAAAGACTGTTATTTTTTTATTTATCAACTTTTAGGGGAACCAATATTTTGAGAGTGGTAGAAAAATGCTGTTAATTTTTGAAGTTTATATTGTGTCTGGCAATTCAGTTAGCTTTTTTATTAGATGTCCTAATTTGTCCATTCTGTTGGGTTTTCTATGTAGAAAATCTTGTCATTTCCAGATAATGACAGTTTTATCTCTTCCTTTCCAATTCTTATCATTCCTAATTATTTTCCTTGTCTTATTGTGTTGGCTGGGGCCTTCAGTACTATATTGAATAGTAGTGATGATAAGAGATATCCTTACTTTGTTGATTTCAAAATTTCTTCAGTAAGCGCTATCTAGCTGGGCCTTTTAAGTAAATACTTTTATCAAGTTAAAGGCATCGTATTTGTTCTCAGTTTTCTTAGTTTTTCTTCTGTTTTATCAGTACCTAACTGCAAAACTTATTAAATGCTTTCTGTATCTACTGAGATCATTTATTTTTCTTGTTTAGTCCATTATTGTGATGAGTTACATTGATAGAATTTTGACAAGCCATTATAGCATTCCCAAAATAATCTCTACCAATTCACACCATATCTTTCTTGACTGATTATGAATTTATTTCGCTACTTTTATTTCATATTTTCTCATCTGTATTCAGAAGTGAACTAAGACAATTTACTCTCCTTTTTCCTTTATATTGTACTTAATCAGTACAATATACCAAGATATAAAGATTATAAAGTGACTTGTACCCTCTTTGTTTTTTCTGGAAAAGTTTTCACAAGATAAAATTATCTGCCTTTTAAATTTTCACTTATCCATCTTTAAAGGACCCTATTTCAACAAACTCTGAAGTATTTAGCTAGCAAGGAAGGAAAGGAGGGATACAAAGCTGTGTTATGGCATTTTCTAGAGGAAACTGATTTACTTGGCTAAACATTTTCTGCAATTCAGCATAAGATAAGTGAGCCTTAAAACTTCACAGCAGAATTTTGAAATTCATAGTATTTGGCAGTTAGGAAAAGGATTAGGAACATTAACACTTATGTTTATTTGTTTCCCATGTCCAACCAATTTTGAAGACAATTTCCCCCACAACTCCTACCAGATTATTAGTGCAAAGAATTGAAATAACTATGTTAACACAAACTATGTTTTATTAGTCAAACTGAAAGACAAAAAGGGATCAGGTCCCAGAAGGTAATTACTATAAACATTAAAATTCTGCTGGAGACCATGTTTGTTCCAGTGAGAAGATACATCAAGGTAATCATTCTCCAAACATGCAGGATTCCCACTAAAGGGAAGGTAAAGGGGCAACTGTTATCTGCCCTGACTGGGTCAGAATGTGGGGGGTGGGTTTAGTGAGGCGCTCCCCTTAAGAAATAAAAGCTGAGAAATAGGTCTTACTAGCGTTTTTTTAAAGATTTTATTTATTTGTTTGGGAGAGAGAGAGAGAGAGAGAGAGAACACGTGTGCACAAGCTGGGGAAGGGGCACGAGGGAGAAGCAGACTCCCTGCTCAGTGGGGAGCCCAATGGGGGGCTTGATCCCAGACCCCTAGAATCACTACTTGAGCTGAAGGCAGATTCATTGTTATTTTAAATGGTTGCTGGTTGTATATAATGAACTGGAAAACTCTGAAAAGTTAACAACCCAACCTGTGTGCTTGTTTTAGGGACAGCAAAGCATCTGGAGACGTGAAAGCAAAGGAGGGGGCAGCTGACAAGAAAAGCAGATACTAAGCTAAAACCTTCTGGCTGCTACAAAGAAGATGCACGGGAAGGTCTTGAGCCTAAGAATGAACCTGGAGTTATTTATTATTTTATTTATTTTTGGGGGGGGGTCAGACCCGTCTGACACAATGAGCCTGGAGTTTAGAACAGAAATGCTTCAGTTATGCCATTATGCCTTGTCATCTACTTTGTGGACTTCGGAACTCACCTGGATTGTGTTGAGGCATGATTTGAAGTTCAGGCAACACTGAAATTGAGGGCCAGGGAATGACAGCAACAGATGGACCTTGCTAGCATGAAGCAATCAAAGGTGTGCAAAGTCTGAGCAAAAATAATCAATCCTGAGCTTGACAGACCATATAGAAGCAGGCTATATCATTAGCTAAAGGTCAGATATAAATATAGTGAGCTTGCTTAAGACAGTTGGATATGCTCTATCCTTCTCAATCACATTTATATACCTGGGGGATAACTTGTCAGCTAGATGCAGATCCATCTCTACCTATGTAATAAAACACGTAGAAATCTCAGGAGGTGCCTGAGTCCAATCCACTGTGTTTGACGTCTTAATGAAAACACAATAATTAGAATATGGTAAAATGGATTCATATTCCTAACAGAATAGAGGGGTCCATTTCGACAGCCAGATATAAGATCACTTCTTGCCTTAACTTTTAGCATATAATGTTAATCAGCTACCAAGGTCAACAAAAAAAAAACCTCAGTCTTATTTGTAGATGTGTTGAAACCCATTAAAAAAATGAAGAACAATATTTTGATATTGCTCATTTTATGCAGCAGAGTTCAGAGTTTATCTGGTAAGCCTCAAGAAGGATTCTTTGGCATTTCTCAACTAATTATTGTTGGCTTGGACCCAATTTGAGCTAGTGATTAAGTCACAACAGGCTCTATTTTCCATTATTAATCTCTTGGACTTGAAAGATTTATCAGACCCAAAGCAATTAGACATTTAAAATTCTGGGCTTTTTGCTTACTTGCTAAATACTGACACCTTAGATTTTTCTGTTCCACTGTCTTCATTTGTGAAGCAAGTGGAAATGATAGGGAGTGTTTGTGTGTGTGCACACATGCACATGTGCACACCCACGCACATATGTACATTTCATAGTCTTGCAAGGATAAGCACCCACCTTTGCAAAATATTATATTTTAGATTAGCAAAGCTGAGAAACTCTGCATTCTCTTCCTGCATTAACTCGACGAAGGCATCCAGGGCTATCTCCTAAGTGCTGACTGGAATTATGGTGTACTTCATATATGGAGGTTTGCTTCAGCAGACATTTTTGTGACAGCTTGATCATCAATGGTGTGACTAATTCCTCAGCACATGCACGTCAGGACTTGCTTCTGAGGTTGAGTGCTAATGTCAAAGGGATGGGTTAGTGCAGCACATCGGGAATTCAAAACTCCCCAGAACGGAAGGGGTAAGCATGACATCAACTCAGATAGAAGTGGCCAAGCCAGTTACAGAAACGTTTGCAAGGATTCCAGATGAGAAAATAATTTGTACAAATTTCACCTCAGAGTGTCTTTCAAACTGTGTAGGAAGTGGAATTGTTTTACAGCAGGACAGTCAATAATCTTCCTCAGTATCGCTTGGATTTAGTGCTTCATTTGAGGGAAAGGAGTGATACTTCAAAGAGAGAAAAACACTACTTGGAGGGTTTCTGATTACCACAATGATGCCTGATGGGAGAAAGTCCGCACAGAGTTCTTGCATGAAGACAGAAAGTTTTAAGGCGTTTTCTTTATAGAAACTCTTCTAGAAGAGTAGAAAATGTAGAAGCATAAGTCTCCAGCAGGAGTTTGAATTTGGCTTCTGATAGATTCGTGATTCCTTAAGAATTTCTCTTTTGGTATTAGTTAGGGATTATATATGTTTAGCTGCATAAAACAGAAACACAATTATGGTAGCTTCACAAATAGGGGTATCTTTTTCTCATATATTAAGTCTGGACATAGGTAGGCAAGGTGGGTGTTGGGGCACGATATCGTCAACATCCTGGCCTTATTTTGTCTTTCTGTTCCTTCAGTCTTGTGGTTACTTCATGGTTCCAAGGTAGCATTCTCTACCTCTATCGAAACTCCTTCTGTGTTCCTGGCAGGAAGGATAAGAAAGCTATGAGGAGGAAGAGTTGGTACCAATGTCAGGGAAGCAAAACTACTAGAAATTCCTGCTAGGTGTCAGCTTATCTCATTGATCAAACAATGTCATATGCTGTAATAGAGCCTGAGAAATGGTCTAGATATTTTTTTCTTTTCTTTTTTTCCCCCCTTCCTTTCTTCTCTTTGCTTTGTTTCTCTTCTTTTCTCTTTTCTCTGTTTTGGCTGTATTGCCAATAAAAAGTAACTGAAAGTTCTTTTGGTAAAAACCAAGGAGAGGATGGGTATCAGGTAGGCAAGCAGCACGTTCTGTCACATGTTGCTTCAAGATATTTACCCGTATCCATTCTGGTTCAGTGATAACACTTCAGATTTTCTGTGACATTCAGATTTCCTATGACATTCTGATTGCTATTTTGTACCCCAGGCCTTCTTATCCTTATTTTGCTTGATTAGGTGAGGATTTTGCTTAATATAGCTTTGGCGCAGAGAGCTGATGCTCTCAAGGAGTAATGGCGTCTTAAGAGCTTGTTGCTCAAATTCATTCCTCCACAGTGCTCCAAAAAAATACCACCAACCACCCAATTACTCATTCATGCAGGAAGGCTAGGTAGGTGTTCTAGGTTGGCAACATTGGATAGAAAGTCAAAAGCAAATCTGCCATCACTCTTCACACGGTGGCCCTGAGAGTTGAAACCTGAAGGATAAACTATGTTGATACTAAAAACCCAAAGCAAACACTGGTAGAACTAACAGGATATATAGATAAATCCAATGGAGAGTTTTACCATCCTTTCTCAAATGCAGGTAGTAAAATCTCCAAGGTAAACCATATGTTGGGGAATAAAACTTATTCAATAAATTTAAAAGGCTCGATGTTTGAAAGTGTGTTAACTGATAATGATAGACTTAAAGTAGACATAATAGCACATCTAGATAAGCCCAAACATTTGAAAATTGAAGAACTCCCTTCTCAATGTCAAAGAGATCAAAGATAAAAAAAATCACAAAGGAAATGAAAACTTAATTTGATTAAAGTTATAATGAAAAGAAACCTATGAGCATTTGTGGGATGCTGCTAAAGCAGTACTTAAAAAGAAAATTCTTGGGGTACCTGGGTTGCTCAGTGGGTTCAAGCCTCTGCCTTCAGCTCAGGTCATGATCTCAGGGTCCTGAGATGGAGCCCCACATCAGGCTTTCTGCTCAGCAGGGAGCGTGCTTCCCCCTCTCTCTCTGCCTGCCTCTCTGCCTACTTGTGATCTCTCTCCTCTCTGATAAATAGATAAATAAAATCTTTTAAAAAAAAGAAAAGAAAATTCTTAAATTAGGAAAGAAAAAGTATTTTAAAGATTAAAAAAAGATTTAAAGTTACTCTAAATTCTTACCTTAAGAAGTTAGAAAAATACAAGCAATTGAAACCCAAATATACAAAGGGACAAAAATAATAAATACGATTATAGATCAAGAAATAAAAAATGAATAATGTAGAAAATCAACAAAACCGAAAGTATCTGAAAAGATAAATAAAATCCATCAAACTATAGCTAGATTGATAAGGACAAAAAAGTTAAAAAGAAAATTAAATCTATTTTCAGGAATGAATGAGAGATTTTTTTTAAATACTATAGATATTAGAGGAATAAGAAGGGATTATTTTGAATAACTTTATGACAATGTGCATGACAATTAGCTGAAATGGACAAATTCCTTGAAAAACTCATGTTTCAAAACTGACATGATAGAAAATCGGAGCATCCCCATAATAATGGAGTTGAATTTGTCATCCAAATTTCCCCACAACAAAACCTTGAGTCTCAAATGTCTCTCTTAGTGAATTTTAGCAAACATTTAAGAAAGAAAGAATGCAAATCCTACAGAGAGTTCCACTTAAAATAGAAGAGGAGGTAACAATTCCCAGCATTGACTAGGAGGCTTTTAGCAGGCCTGGCATTTAATTTTTACCCTACTTACAAGCTAATAAATTAACCTATTACTATTTCATGGATTCTGGCAGAAGATGGGAGACTCCTGGATCAGAGACGAATGACTTTATTACTCACAGACAGCAAGCAGCATGAGCATCACTACGTGTGTGTCTGTCCCCCTCTTTCTTGAAGCCCCCAGAAGTGACACAAAAGGGCCAGGTGGATGCCCGTACATGCAATGAACTGCATTGCAGAGGAGGGATACTGAGGCTAGAGAATTTACTGACCTGTATCTGTCTGGTGATAAGGCCCTGAGTAAAAAGTCAGGAAAAATGGTTTTGGGTTTAGCTCAGCTGTTGGCACAGTCCTAGCACAGGAAAATCACCTGTGTTTTGGAATCCTGTCTTCACTACCCATAAAATCTGAGGATTTGGACAAGGTGATTTCCCAGGACCCTTCCAACTCTTTAATTGTAATTGACTATGTCCATGAACTGAAGAGGATTGAAATGTTAGCTTCAAAGTCTTTTCTGTAATAGAATTAGAAGCATAAAGTTAAAGACATGGTGGATTCCTTTGGTCAACTTCTGGCCTGAAAATATCAATGGCCCCATCCTATGAATCATAAATTAGCGAGGGATCTATAACTTTGCCACATTTCTACTTAAGGTTTCAAATTTGTGCTGCTCTTAATATTCTTTTCATATCTATTTAAAAATATCTCTTGACACCTTGAACAATATGGGTTTGAACGTGTAGGTCCCACTTATATGCAGATTATTTGTTTGATAAATACTGTACAGTACTAAAAAAGTATCATCTCTTCCTTATGATTTTCTTTCTTTCTTTTTAAGATTTTATTTTTTCATTTGACAGACAGAGAGAGATCACAAGTAGGCAGAGAGGCAGGCAGAGAGAGAGTGGGAAGCAGGCTCCCCACTGAGCAGAGAGCCCGATGCAGGCCTCTATCCCAGGACCCTGAGATCATGACCTGAGCCGAAGGCAGAGGCTTTAACTCACTGACCCACCCAGGCACACCCTTTTTTATGATTTTCTTAATAATATTTTCTTTTCTCTAACTTATTTTAAGAATACAGTATATAATATGTAGGACATAGAAAATACGTGATCAGCTATTTATGATATTTCAGGTTTCTTGTCAACAGTAGGCTATTAGTAGCTAAGTTTTGGGGAAGTCAAAAGATATATACAGATTTTTCAACTGCAAAGGGGGCGTGGGTATGCCTAATCCCCATGTTGTGCAAAGGTCAACTGTACTGTAAAGTCACCTTGACTTTTTTTTGCCCTGAAATCAATAGACATTCTTCACCTCCATTATTTTAAATTAACTTCACTCCTTAGGATAGCATTTCTCAAATTCTGTCCCACATGATGTTATTTGAAAAAAATATGCCAAGAAAAGTGAAGTTTTTGAAAACATTAGGTTAAATAAAAAAAGGTGGGGCAGCTGGTTGGCTCAGTGGGTTAAGCATCTGCCTTCAGCTCAGATCATGATCTCAGGGTCTGAGCCCCACATCAGGCTCCCTGCTCAGCAGGAAGTCTGCTTTTCCCTCTGCCTGCTGCTTCTCCTGCTCATGTTCTCTCTCTCACACACACAATCTCAAATAAATAAATAAAAATTTAAAAAAGGTAAAAGTGGTTTATTTTGTGTGGACTCCTAAGGGTCTTAACTCTTCACTATGGAACGCTAAAGGGAAAGTATGGAACTCTGTTTCCCAAATCTATTTGACCACTGAGAAGCATTCTAAGAAATGTACTTTGGAAATGCTATTTTGGGTTCTTTGGCATTAAGCCTAGTGATTATTTTAGTTTGCAGAAAGTCTGCATAATTAAAAAAAAACAAAACCTTTTAATTTGCCCTTTTATCATATTTTCCAGCTAAGAGATTTGTGTTGCCTTGGCCCCCCTGTGCTTTCTTCTCATTCAGCTAAATAAAACAGAGAGTAATTAAAGCTATGGGTACAGGGACGGTGGACCTACTCCATGGGGAACTGAACAGAAAGGTAAGCCATGATGACCCGGTGGCTGAGGTGACCCAGTAGTGGGAAATGCCAGCAGTCAACGCAGACTTTTCTAGAAACAAAGTCCAGGCGAGATGAGTAGAGGAGGCAGCCCTGAGGCTTGATCAAATAGGATTGGAATTGCAGATACCAGAATCTCTTGGAGCACTTGGGTCCCACTATCCACCCCGAGGGAGGAACTGAGTCTTAGCACTGCCTGGCACCTGAAACAAATGCCTTTTTGTTTTCCACCTCTGGCGTCTCAGCTCATTTCTTACCAGTTAAATCAGGCAGACTCTTGTTTTGGCTTTGAAAGACGAGGGTTTTTAAGGCAAACTCTCAGTGTTGTCCATGAGAGGACGGCACTGTATCCTTTACATGGACTTTGGGCTCAGAGAGAGTCACTTGTGGAATGGATAAGGGCAGATTCCTGCAGTCCTTGAACTTCTCTGCATCTTTTTCATCATGGGAAGTCTACTTTTACCACAGTCTTGACAAAAAGCCCCCAGGAGAGCTTATCCAAGACTATCAGGTTCCAAGTCTTGTACATTTTAAACTTTAAACCAATTCTGGCAATAACATGTGTTTCTGCATGATATCATGTTTGGCTTTAAGCTACAGAAAACCTGAAAAATAGTGGCTTAAATGCAGAAACGGATCATTTGTCTTATATACCCAATGGGGTGGAGATAAGTAGACCCAGGGCTGCTA
Source organism: Procyon lotor (assembly GCA_028646535.1). Taxonomy (NCBI): domain Eukaryota; kingdom Metazoa; phylum Chordata; class Mammalia; order Carnivora; family Procyonidae; genus Procyon; species Procyon lotor. The sequence continues at coordinate 164,116,150 of CM053604.1, read as the reverse complement.
ACGCTGATACTTCTCAAGGTCATCAGGGACTCACTTCCATTCCTCTGCCTTCTTCAGTGAGTGGCCTTTGTATTCATGTTTGGGAGATGGCTGCTGCTTCTCCAGGCCTCACTTTCCTATTCCCTGCAAGAAGAAAGGGAAAGGTCCCGACACCTTTCCTACAAGGCTTTGTCTTATACTGAGAAAGGGTGCCCACCCCAGATAAATCTGCCCATAATATCTCATTGGCCAGAACTGGGTAACCTAGCCTTTTCCCAGCTGCAAAGTTACTTGGAGAAGTGAAGATATTTACATATTAAACTGGGGACATGGATGATCAACACCAACAAAGTTGGAGTTGTTTTAACCAGGAGGGAAGGGAGAACAGGTAGTGGCAAGTGATGAGCCATTTCTACCATATGCCTATTGCAGAAAAAAATGACCAAAAAACAGAGAAGTCCTTCTGAGGTCTTCTTGTCCCATTTACTTATTTAGCCTTTCCCCTTATTTCTCCTGATCAATACCTTATTTTAAAATAGACACTCTCTCAACCTTACCTCAGATAGTTCGTTAGAGCAACATCCAAGCTACATCCATACGTTGATGGCTTTCTGACACGAATAACTCAAAAAACATTCCCCGCCCCATCCTTGGAGAAATCTAGTATCCCAAAGATAGAACACTGAAGAGGAACAAAAATGCAAATCAGGTTTGAGGGCAGAAATGGAAAGTGTGTTTCATGACAGACCGTCAGCCTTTTATTTGGGTCACAGAACAGGCCATTTCTTGTCTTCCTGAAGCCCTCCCCTTCTTAAATCATTGCCCTATAACCCAGTGTGTGAAGAGGGACGCCAGCAGGGCCCAGGAGGCGACAGCCTCCCTGGCCTAAGTGCACAGCTTTCCGCTAATGGCTCTAGACACTGATTGCAGGGCCTGGTCCCTGTTCATCCTTGTCATAATCACCATCCTATATTTTTGAGTGCCCACAGGGGCATGGCATCATCCTGTGCATAATGTTTACTGTCCTACTTCTGCTTCCAAATTGTTAGCAAGATTTCGGTCACACTTAGTTCATCTCTGATTACAAGCGCGACTGTCCCTGCTGTCAGCTACCTAACGCTAAAGCTTTTTGTACTGTGCATGTTCCCCGAAGGAATCCGATGAGAAAGCGACACTACCACTTTTTAGCTCTGTTTTTTCATCATTAACGGATTTCCTCAACATGCCCATTAGTAGGTACTATTTTCTTGATTACGAAACTGGACAAGCACATCGCTGAGTGCGAGGTTTGCCAGAAACTTCAGGATTTGGAGGAAAAAGAGAGGCTCCTATTTCTCAGTTCTGGGGACAGCAGTCAGTGTTCGATATTGCATTCTTAAGTTATGCTGCCGAAGGGATAATTAGTGCACACATTTTGTAGAGGAAGCCAGGGATGCTGAAAAAGTTTAGGTTAGTTGTCCAAAGTCCCATATGCTGGTTAAAGATTGAAACTGAACTTGATGGGACGCCTGGGTGGCTCAGCGGGTTAAGCCTCTGCCTTCAGCTCAGGTCATGCTCTCAGGGTTCTGGGATCGAGCCCCGCATTGGGCTCTCCGCTCAGCGGGGAGCTTGCTTCCCCCTCTCCCTCTGCCTGCCTCTCTGCCTACTTGTGATCTCTCTCTCTGTCAAACAAATAAATAGATCTTTTAAAAAAGAAGGAAAGAAACTGAACTTGAATGTGGGCCCACCCTTAATTATCTTTTTACTACAGTAAATATATTGTCCTTTGAGAAGTGTCATCATATTTCACTGAGAGGTCACAAAACCCAACCCTCATTGGTGAATTCAGTTTAACCTGAAGGACCCACATCTGTCAGAGGCATGAAGGAGTACCAGGCATGAGGAAGAAGGGATGCTTTCCTAAGGCAAGAGAAGGTACTTAAAAGCATCAGGATTCAGATTTAAGGTTTACTATTTTCTTCAAGGTATATTACATACCATGCTCTTTTAATGTAGTGGAACTAAAATTACATCGTATTCTTATTTCATGTGGTTTATTTCTCCGTACACATTTATTCCAGTATTTTGCTTCCTTACTCTAGAAGCCAGTTCTCCACCATAATGATAGATCTTCTGATGGTCTATCTTGCTCAGAATGCTTCTTTTTTCTAGTGGCATTTTCTAGTGTGATGCTATATTTGACGTGTGCTTTCTTTCCGTCATTCAAGGGCTTTTGAGATTTTCATACTCCTTCACATCAGCCTCATTGTCCTCTGGCATTGTTTCCAAGGGCCAGTGCCTGCACATCTATTTCCCAAGTAGGTTTCAGAATCCCGCATCTCCCTCCAGTATTTCGTGATTGCAGATGGCTTTTCTGTAGCATGTTTATTTTCTCAGTCTACACTTGTTCAAGCTTGATGCTCCAGCTTGCTTCAATAACGATTCAGTAAGAACCTGAATGTTTGCAGACTGTGACTGCTATGGAATCTTACTGTGCCTTCTGGTTCATAAGTGCAGTGATTTTCTTCATTTCTAATGATTCCACCTGTAATGATTTTAAGCTTCCTTGTAACGTTGAAGAGGAATCTTGAAAATCTTTTTTGCATGTTTCCTTCTTTACAGAATTTAGTGCAAAGGGCTACTTATCCTTTGAACTGTTCTTTAGCAATGGAAAGTGTTTCTATTACAGACTGAAGCCCACAGATGTAGTACTCATCTCCAGTTTCCGATACGATGCTCTCTGGCCTTTAACCCACATTTCCCACCTGGTAACTTGAGATACACAACATGTTCGTAGCTTTGCAAAGCATTTTCCATTAGCCTCCTACCGTCTTGGTGTTCAGGCACTGACGATAAGGACAATTATTTAATAATATACTATTTTGCTGCCTGTACTTCCCTATAATTACATGGTTTATAGAAAAAAAAAAGATCAGCTATGTAATATAACCTAACAGAGACTAAAATAAAATAGAAAAGCAGATTTAAATGTACTTTTGAAAGAAAAAGACCAAGTGGAGGAAAAGAGGCTTGCATGAAGAAAAAAGAAAAAGAAAACAAAACTAAATGTAAAGGGAAAGTAAAATAGCAACAGCTGTCTATAATATACATGGAAATTAAACTTCATGTTCTTTGTATATTTTAAAATCACATAATCATGACACCATTTTTACCCACCTGAAAGACAGCATGCATTAGAATTACCCACAAGTGAAGAAGGTAGCCTGAGATGTTCAACCCGCCCATGTCAGAATGACAGGTAAGGGAAGGATCCAGAAATGCACCCCTGAGTTGGACACAGATGAAGACAGAACTGGAGGCCCAGGCTGGGTGAAGAAACCTATTGATATCAACATATATATGCATATGTTGTGCATATAAATATCTAAAACTGACTACGGGTATGTAATATATTCTGAGAAAAAGAAGAACTGTTTCATTTACCATTGATTCTGGTCACAGGAATGTAATTAATAGAGCCTATCATTGGAAATTATGTTATATCACGTCCTCTTATTATCACTCAACATACATGTAATCCATACACTGATGGAGGGTTGCAGAGAAGATAGTTTGTGAATCAAAACAGGCAGGGAAAGACAATCAATCCATTTCTTCACAATTTTGGAAATTCTTGCGCTGGCATCAAAAAGGTTTATTTTTCTACTTCATATCAATTTATTTTGTGATTTAAGCTTATCTATTTTTGCATTATTTTTCCATCACTATAAACATCTGTTTACTTCCTTTCATTCTGCTACATTTAAACACTTAATGACAATTAAAGTTCCCTTTCCTTTCACATTTTGATTCTTCAAGCCTCCTTTTAGTATCTTCTTAAAAAGAAAAAAAGGCTCCCATAGGCAAGGATTTTATATGTCAAACAGTGGCTGTGGGAAGGGCCAGCCACACTGTGAGTAAGCAAGAGATTCTCAAGGGGGGAGAGACCCCATTCACAAATAGACCCCTCACATAGGTTACCAGTTAGATCCGTTTGTGCATAAATATTTACCTTTAAAAAATAAAATAATTCTAAAAAGATTACATTTTATTTGTACTTAGTATAAATTCCTTTAATCAGAACTTTACTGGCCCTCCCCCCCCCACACACACACACAGTTTTTTTCCTGCTGTTCTCCTGGTCAAGGCACAGGGTAACCTGAATGGACAGAGATCCTGTGAAGCTTGCCTGAAGGGAAACATTTCAGAAGTCATCATGAGAGAAATAGCCTCACCACCCTCATTCTCCAGGGAACCCCATCACTGCCTTTGAACAGTCTGCATCGGCCAAAGGTGTTGGAATATTTTTGTTGATCTTTTTCATAGTCTTTGCCTTGTATGTTGCCTCCCATCCAAGACTTCTCCTCCTCAAATCTTGGGAGCTAGTTGTTCACAGCTTACTCACTCATGAAGAATTGTCCCTTAGGTCTGGATGAAAATATGGTAGGATACTGATGGGTCCACTCATACAGCCTGAGAGCTTCCTTTAGAGCATGGCAGTTAGAGGAAACCAGGACCCTCACTCCCTGGGGACCCTAAATTCCTGTCACACAGAATGGTGCAGACATGAGGACAACTGGGCACTCAAAAGTAAGTTGTGTCATGGAGTCAGGAAAAGAGAAAGGAAAACTGAGGGTCCAAGAAAGGCTCTAGTGGTGATGAGGACAATGAACAATGAGTGGGTAAC
>CM053604.1:164076164-164111005 GCA_028646535.1 Procyon lotor | reverse complement strand
TCCCCCTTGTGGCTGCATTTTAAATAAGGTTTCCTTTTATTAATTTCGCAGGTTAAGCCCCTGGTTGGCAGGAATTTTTCATGTGGGAATCGGGTGTGTGTATGTGTGGCCGGTGGGGGAGAGGGTGGGGGGGTCCTACATATGTTCCTTTGTTTTTAATTCTACATTTCATGGATTTCCTGTATTGTTTATGACATTTCTGATTTCTTCCTCTTTCTAGAGTTTTATGAGCACATCATTCCTTCTTCACCAGATCTGGGGATAACCTCCTTCACTCTCCATTTTTTGACATCTCTTTTCTTTCTTCCAAATTAAAAAAAAAAAATCTTCCACTTGTCCCTTGCCTTTTTTTGGGGGGGGGGGAATATTGTGTGCTTATTTTGATTATTCTTTTTTAAGTCATTTGAAAGTAGTAGAGGGAGAGGAAATAAGCCCATGTTTAGTTGAGCATCGTGACTTGTAAGCTCCTGAAAAGGTCTCAAGCATACAGAGGGTATGAGAGGCTAGTCTTTGAATTACACACAACGATTGAGAAATAAATCAATCACCTGTAAGTAAAATTTCACACCATAAGTAAGTGGGATCAGGAACACATTTTGGTGATGTTCTTCCTGCCCTGGCTTTCTTGTCTTGTGGGGGAGATGCAGTAGGAGAGAGGTAGGAGAGTTTGTAGGTGCGTATGAAGGCACCTTCGGCAGAGCAGTGGTCTGGAGCAGCCGTGAGGAGGAAAAATGGGGAGTCAGGGGCCAAGGAGCCCAGCGTGATAGAAATGGACGCTAGTAAGAATCCATGATGATCAGGGACTGTTACTCAAAGGTGTTACTTAAAGTCTAATTTCTCGCTTCAGTCTAGATAATAACGATAGTATTAGCTAACATTTATGGGGCACCTTCTGTGTGTGGCACTGAATACTTTAGACCAGTCCCCAAATAGTCCTATAAGGTACTTACTGTGATTGTCCTCAACCCCATTTTACAGGCACAAAGCTAAGTTAATTGCTCAAGGGCACATAGCTATTAAGTGACAGAGCCAGTGTATGAACCCAAACAATTAAGTTCCAGGGTTCCTCTAAGAGTCTGTGTGTGTGTGTGTGTGTGTGTGTGTGTGTGTGTGTGTGTGTGTGTAACATAGCACCATATATGTTACACTATCTCAAAACACTTTCAGCCAGTGGTATACTAGGGAACCATTTCTCCAGAGTGAAAAACCGGCCCTAATTGGTCATGTTTACCGACCCACTGTGGCTGATTTCAAGGTTTAACGGTTGGCTCCCCTGGCAAAAGTTGAGCCAATCCAACATTCTTTAGCCTCATTAGAACTAAATTGAGTGAGCTCCATGGTCTGATATTGCTTCTATTCCGAACTCATCTTTGGTTTAATTTTCATTCGATCTTAACAATAAGCAGAACAAGAAAGGAAGACAAATGATATTGGTTTTAGTCAGGAGTGGAAAGAAGTATTTGCCATTTATGGTGGTTAAGGATTTTGCACAAGTTAGAAGGAAATATAGATTGCTAGCAATTGGAACGGACTTTGGTTTTCTATATCCACTGTAATATCTGATTTTCTCATAAATATTATACATCACCATCCATGTTATAGGAACAACATTTTAATTAAAGAAAATAAATGAGCAGCCACATCTAAAGCACAGCATAGAAAGGTCACAAGTTTAAATCAGCTGACCAGTTCCTTGGTGCACTGTCTTTGCATTAGAATTGTAAATGACTTCCTGTCCCTTTAATTCAGACGCAATGGAGTTGATCATGGCAGCTCTAACTTCCACTGTATCCCTTTATGAATGTGGCAATTATTTTATCCTTCAAATGGGGATGCCCTCTCCAAGTATTAAACTATGGCACTTCATTGCTGGCTGACCCTGGGTTGTGTAAGAAAACAGCATATAGCACATAAAAAGCACCAACAATTCATATTTTTTCATAGACCTCATCTCATATTAACTTCCTAAGACAGGGGTTGAATTATACTAAACATCAAAATATTCAAGAAAGCGGGGCGCCTGGGTGGCTCAGTCGTTAAGCGTCTGCCTTCGGCTCAGGTCATGATCCCAGAGTCCTGGGATCGAGCCCCGCATCAGGCTCCTTGCTCGGCAGGAAGCCTGCTTCTCCCGCTACCATTCCCTCTGCTTGTGTTCCCTCTCTCGCTGTGTTTCTCTCTGTCAAATAAATAAAATCTTTAAAAAAAAAAAAATTCAAGAAAGCAAGCAAAAATTTCACCTATCACTTTTTAGAACATTTTTAAAGATCTAAGACTCTTAAAACAATAACAAGTAAAGTGACATAAATAGGTCTGAATTTATCTTTGTAATTAGCATCCAATTAAGATATATATTTATATGTCACCAGCTTTTATTCAAATGAATTTAATTAAATTGTTAAGATACTAAATGACTTCAATTATGTCCTTAGCTCCATATTCAACCATCCAGCATCAGCTATAATGACACTTTAAAAAAGAAGTTCAACAATGAAAATTTATGGGCTTTTAAAATATATTATAGTCTTTATAATATCTCAATTAAAAATACATTATGGTTATGATTTGCCTTCTAAAACCGGAAAGAATCGCTTAAGCCAGTGCTAGTGTTGGAAACAGACATTTTTGTTTGTTTGTTTATGTGTATATAGCACACGTGTATATTTCTAGCAACTTTAGGTCAGTGTCCTATAAGAGTAATTTAAAATCTATAATAATTTGGGGGCGCCTGGGTGGCTCAGTCGTTAAGCGTCTGCCTTCGGCTCAGGTCATGATCCCAGGGTCCTGGGATCGAGCCCCGCATTGGGCTCTCTGCTCGGCAGGAAGCCTACTTCTCCCGCTACCATTCCCTCTACTTATGTTCCCTCTCTCGCTGTTTCTGTCAAATAAATAAAATCTGTAAAAAATAATCTATAACAATTTGAACAGGAAAGGAAACTTTAAGTATCGTTCTCTCTCCATTATTTGGTATGCATTATTTTTAGTATAACTTGTTCTAATTTCCATTATATTAGTTACTATCTCTTTGATCATTTTATTTAAAGAAATGAGGTTATTTAGTGTTTCAGGTGGGATTCCTGAATAGAATAAGAAATCTTTTTGAAATTTTATCACAGTTAATTCAACACTTATTGCATGAACAATTTCAGAGGGTTGGTAGAATAAAATGAGATACAACACATAAAAGTGCTTGGAACGGTTAAATGCTGAATCAGTGCAGGCTATTACTATATAATAATTCTCACACACTCAGATATAAGACCTTTAATACTTGAGCTTTCCTCCCCATTATAAAAATTAATATATGCATTTTTTTCCTTTTAGGCTTCTATTTTTTTTTTTTAATTTTTTTTTAAGATTGTATTTATTTGACAGGCAGAGAGAGATCACAAGTAGGCAGAGAGGCAGGCAGAGAGAGAGGGGGAAGCAGGCTCCCCGCTGAGCAGAGAGCCCGATGCGGGGCTCGATCCCAGGACCCTGAGATCATGACCTGAGCGGAAGGCAGAGGCCCCAACCCACTGAGCCCCCTAGACGCCAACTGGGTGCGCTTTAACCCACTGAGCCAAACCATTTTTAGAATGGTTTCAGGTTCATAGCAAAACTGAGCAGCCAGTTCATTAAGTTCCCTTAATAGCTGGGTCCCCACATAGGCACATCTTCCACTACTCTCACCATCCCCAGCAGGATGGTATGTTTGTTACACCCCAGGAACCTAAAATGATACCTGTTTGTCACCCGAAGTCCAGTAGTTTACATCAGGGTATTTGTGATATTGTACGTTCTGTAGGTTTGGACGAATGTACCCTGACATATATCCACCACTCCAGAATCATGCAGAGTAGTTTCGCCGCCCTAAAAATCCTCAATGTTCAGCCTCTTCATCCCTCCCTCCTTGCGAATCCCTGGCAATCACTGATCTTTTTTTGTGCCCATAGTATCGCCTTTTCCAGAATGGCACAGTTGGAATCAAACTACATATATATATATATGCTTATTAAAAGAGAATGATAAGAGAATTCTTAAGCGAGCCTACCCAGTAATACCTTTCACTTTTTCATTAATTTCTAACCAGTGTCATTCTACGTATCTTTCGGTCTGCTTTTTTAATTCCTTTTGTCCTTTAGAGAGTTCATTTGTCATAAGTTTAGCAACCTCCATAAAACTTCTCTACTACTTAAGCATATTTTCTGTGTCAGTCAGGAGAGGGGAATTTGTGCTGGATTACGGTAACAGAGGCTTATTTCTTTTTATTTATTAATTTTCGAGCAGTCGATGGCAAGAACACATTTATCGGTGAGTGATTTGAGAGATGTGGCTGTCATCATGGGCCGCCATTTGCTTGCTCTATGTGATGAGGCTACAATTACAAGGATGGAACGTAAAAATACTGCTTTGATTGTGCTGTGATTTCTTTCCAGGAAAACTGATCCCAACGCGAAACTGTGGGAGTCCTAGTTTTAGCAACTCTCTGATTAATCAGCCTCACACAAAGGCTTATTTCTTGTTCACACTGTGTGTCACTTGTGCTATACCGGGAGTCACTAGATATGGTCACTCGGGGGCTCTGGCTGATGGGGGCAGCCACAGCACGTCACGGGGTCTTACTCAAAGCTCAGGAGGTCTCACACTCTTCACTTGGGATTAAAGCTCCAGCACCAGTCACATGCCTACACCGAATTGCCAGGGTCTGGGAAGAGCAGTCCGTCCACATGCAGGGGATGTTTGGTGAGCACCATTCTTGACTCCGTGGTTTATGCTGTAGCTAGTAAAAATGAGACTCAAGCCACAGGGTGAGTCACTGTTGCCCCATTTAAATTAAAAAAAAAAAAAAAGTTACAGGACACCTGGGTGGCTCAGTCTGTTGAGTGTCTGCCTTTGGCTCGGGTCATGATCCCAGGAGTCCCACATTGGGCTCCTTGCTGGGCGGGGAGCCTGCTTCTCCCTCCGCCTGACATTCCCCCTGCTTGTGTTCTCCCTCACTCTGATAAATAAAATCTTAAAAGGAAAAAAAAAAAAACCACTAAAATAAATATAAATAAATAAATGTAAAATAATTTTAAAAATTGTTGCAGGGATTAATCAGAGCACATCAATGAAGAGCATGAAATTACCAACGTCTCTATTACATATTTGTGGTTAAGGTTTTCCTCTTTGCCTATTGTGCTAGAAAGCACCAAAGACTGGAGTGAAGTTCATCTATAGTAATAATGAAGAGATTTCGAGACCGTTGACACCCAAATCCCTTCCTTTTTCTGATGTTGGTTAAACTGAGCTAGGATAATGCCCAGATGAAAGGCCACTGCACTCCTCCTTTGCCGTGTTAGAAATCTTACAGGGGAGGAAAGCTGCAAGTCTGTGAGCTGAAGAGGCGGGAAAAGAATTAGGTGGGGAGTGCCGTGTGGGTAACGCTGTGTATCTACATAGTATAGAAAACCTGACTAACAAATCCGAGGGACAACATCCATGTTCTCGGAATCACTTAAAGTTGATTAATGGGTATGTATGCTAGGACAATTTAATGTCACCTAAGTAGTAGGCAAGTAGTAGAACATTTTCTTTAGGGTCAAAGGAGGAAAACCTGGCAGGATGGGGAAGGTGTTGTAATCCCAGCTCATACCTTACCCCAGGCTACTCTCGGCCCTCCATCTCCACAGCGGCACAGCTAGGACAGATGTGAAGGAAACCGCCAACGACCGTTTGCCATAAAAAATTAGATTGTGATCAATTTTTCCAAGGTTCCCTTCCCCAAGCACTTTGTCACTTTTACCAAGTTTTAAGGAACCAGTTCTAAGTTCCACTTATGACTGGCTCACAGTTCTCTTTTTGAATTGTGCTATTTCCCTAGTTACCTAAGGTGTCCCCCCTATGAACCCCAGTGAACTCTGAGAATCAAAACATCATCATTAAAGAGGTGACCGTCATCAGAGAGAAAAAAAGTATTTCCAGCTTTTCAAAAGACAACACGCCTGCAGCATTTAGAGAGTATGATATTCAAATCTAGAACCTAACTATTATTTCCAAAGCTAATTCCATTTGTCTTTCTACATTAGATATAAAGAAATTTGCCTCAGGAAGAATGTGAGTGGGAGAGAAAATGCATTTTAAAAACGTTAAGTGGGTTGCTTTTGATGTAGGAAAGATGTTAGGGTTTGGAGCCAATGGCCAAGAAAGAATTCTTGAGATGTCTTTGGTGTAAAAGGTGGTTTTATTAAAGCACGGGGACAGACCCGTGGGCAGAAAGAGCTGCATTGGGGTCATGAGGAGAGGCCCATTAGATACTTTCAAGTTGGGAGGGGGTTAGGGATACCCTAAGTCTCTAAGGAATTTGGAAGCAAGGTTTCCAGGACCTTGAGGGGGTTAGCTACTGCTGGAGAAAGGTCATTTATTACTGTCTCATCAAACCCTAGTCATTAGACCCTTCAGATGTCTATCAGTGAGTTATATTCTTGGGGGGTGATTGCCAACATCCAAGGGGTACAGATAAAGGCAGTTTCCAAAGGAATTTTTATATGTTAAAGTAGACTTACAGAATCCTGGCGGTCAGGCTAAGATTGCCTCTTGCCCTTAGCAAAGTGTCGACATCGAGGCAGCTGAGTTCCTAGAGGAAGGTCACTCTGCCTATCTAAGGACTTGTCAGTGGGCTGTAAGTAGTGAGGAAATTTAGTATTTTTTCTTCTGCCTTTGTTTCCCACACCAGTTTTTATCAGCTAAACTCCTAATTTTCTGGGGAATGACAGGCCATGAAGACGTTCAATTTAATTCTTCTGCTGGCACATGGCTGCCTAAAATATGAACAGATAACCAGCATACAAAACAGGGATTCCATCGTACTACGAGCCTAAATCTGCTTCCTCTCCTTCGTTCCAAGGCCCAATATCAGATTTAAACAAATCAGTAGACTTCATGAGAACCCTCCAAAGAGTTTCTCTTCTGCTCTGTGAAGGTGAGTGAGTCTATAGGATCATCTCCCTAGTAGTTTACAGGCTACCATCAGTGGCCGCTAATCCCAGACTGGAGATTGTAATTTGTGAAGAATCTGATTTGGTGGACTAGTGTTCTGTGAAATGGAGGGATTTGCAATACGACCCCCAACGGCCAAAGCAGCCATAAGAGCAAAGAAAAAGGCCAATATGTTCAGCTGGACAAGAAACGGTTTATTAAGGGGGCGCAGGAACAGCAGTGTGTCTTGGCCAGCTGCAAGATGAACAGAGGTCCACAACCCCACCTCCTATAAAACCCACTTCTCAGAGCCCTGGAGGCTGGGCCACCACCTGAGAGGAAATGTTGGAGAATCACAGTCCAATCTCCGGAGCTCATCAAGGATGTTTTGACCCACGGATGTACTGAGTGTAGTTAGAAAAAGAGAGAGAGAGAGAGAGCTTGTGTGTGTGTGTGTGTGTTTGTGTGTTTGGCAGGGGCTCTGCTCCAGAACTCTCTAGGTCTTCTCCTCGGGGCAGACTGGTCCAAGATGGCGTCAGTCGGGTTCTCACAGCTGGAGCAGAGGGTGTTTGTGATGAGGTTGTCCAGTTACACACAGCAAGGTCTGAGGGCAAGGGAACTAAAAACATTCTCAAAACTTTGGCTCTCTAGCCCTAAATTATAAAGAACATTAAATACTAAGATGAGTCGAAAAATCAGAGCAGATCTACCACAGTTTGAAGACAACATTGTACACGCAGATTTATGTAAAAGACAATGATTTTGAAGGAAGAGATGATGCTGAGAAGGCACATACACGACTCTCTGGCTGTCAGTCAGTCAGCTGACCGTGTGCCGAGGAAAACAGGCCCGGCTAGACGCCATTTTACTGCCCTATTTCCAACTGCAATCACCAAACCCGGCACAAGAGATTCGTAACACCATAGCACCGATCAAGTTCCCTAAAACGTTTTCAGAACAAATTCTCAATACTGAGTATTAGTAGCTAAAAGATCAGAGATTTTTGTGACTAAAGAAGCTTCCCACATTGAGAACTCCATCAGAGGGGGAAAAAAAAAACAAAGAAAATAAACAATTGCTCAACAGAAGATTTACCCATACGTTCGAATCCCTGTAAAACAAAACCCACCTTTATTACTAACGGCATTCTCTGCCCTTCAAACTGGTAGGGAGCCGTGTGTAAAAGTGATCATCAGTGGTAAGAGACCCGTCATTGTAAGGTAGTGAAACTGAATCAGGACTACTCATGATCATCGTTATTTTGTTCTTTGGGTCTAAAAAAACTTGGACACTCTTAATTATTTTAAGTATCCAAATACATATTATTTCCTTTGTCCTTAATACATCACTGTGGAAATAAATCCCCAAAGTAGCAATGTCTTGAAACGTTGAGCAGAACATTGAGACAACGTTTCAATGTCTTGAAACATTGAGCAGCTGCTTAATATTTGAACATACACCATATACACGCATACATATTCCCGTTCAGGGGATACACAAAGCTTAAATAAAAAGATCCTAAGAACCATGTCTGATGTAGAAAGGGAAGGTGCTACTTCGGCGCACATTTATTTCTGTGTCTGTTACACACAAGGAAGGCAGAATGCACGAAGCATCGAATACGACGACAGTAACCTTTTCAGCCTTTGTTTCTTTCCTCTTTAAATCCAGATGCTCACGAAGAGTTGGATTAGATGCAGTCTACTTTTTCTTCAGTTGGCTGATGTTTTAGAGAATTATAAACCATGAAACGGAACCGAGTGAACGTGGGAAGCGTATTGCAAGCAGCACCTGGGGCCAAGGAAAGAGAAAGTCGTCTGGGGAAACAGGACGCACATCTTTACAACCAATACAGACCCGGCTTCTCCGCCTGCTGCTGGCTGTCACGGACCCCAAGTTACCTGAGCCACAGGGAAGCGCGCTAGGTACTGGTAAGCTGACCCAGGAGAGGGAAGAATGGGGGGGGCGGCATCTCTTGGAACCTCAGAATACAGACCGATTTTCTGCTTGTACACACACATGCTGTCTTCGCTATTACTTTACTCTGGCTTCGTATCCTTTCCTTGGTAAAAATAATTTAGGCAAGTGCTAAAAATGGTATTTCTCTAGCCACTGAGACATGCCCCTCATTCAGCCCTAATCCTCCCCTCCTCCTGCTCCCTGTTCTTTTCTATCCTTCTCCCACAGGAAGAGCCGTTAGTCAAGATACTCTGTGTCTAACCCAGCTCCCCTAACCGCCTCCCCATTGATGGCAATGCGGGTCTCTTCCCCTGTCCGAACTCCTGCACGGTCCCCTTCTAATGCCACTGGTTTAGGGAACCAGTCAATGTTAAATTCACCTACAATTATATAATTGTCATTTTTACATCTTGTTAAATGTAACTTTGAGCCTTCTGAGGTTTATTTTGTAAGACAGAATCAATCAGACTGACTTATTTTAAACACAGAGCCTCCCTCCTCCCCCCCCATCACTTCTATTGACGTTGGTATCTCAGCACTTAAAAAAGAATAAGGAATTCCTCAAACAAGTTCTTCAAATACAGAACTGTGGGAAGTAAAAGATCAAAGGATAATAATAAGCAGTCTAATCTAATAAGTTATATTGATCAGTAAGCTGTATATCTTCCTCATCTGAAAAGTCACTAATGAGAAGCAGCAGTGGTTGATCTTGAAACACTTTGAAACCGTGATAGGCTCATATGCAAAGTAAATGAAGCAAAGGACATGCCTCAAATGCAATGCAAAAATAATTCTGCCAATTTCTTTGGTTTACTAATTAGTAATACATTTGATATCTTGGAGCCCCAAGAAGATCTAAATGACTGAGACATTGATATAATGAATGGAATAGAAGCAGAGAAGACAATTTGTCCCTATCGACCTCTAATAAACAAAAGCATTTGCCTGGAGTAGCCCACGTCAGCAGGCCCTGGAGCTGAAGCCGACCTTCATGGAGGACCCATGTCAGAGATAAGAACTACGAGCCAAACGCTGGGTCGTGAGCACGGAGCGTCAGCGGGGGGGGGGGGGGGGCTGTTAGGTATCTCTAAGCACTCTGGGGGTCCTGGCAGATCAACAGTTAACACTGACCCAGTGCCGACTCCATAGAGTCCCTGTTTCCGTTGTAGAGAAGCAAGTGACACTACAACATTGTAAAGTGTGTGTTTTCAACAACATTTACAAGTTCCCGCAAATACGAATTCCAAATAAAACTCACCATAACTTCCAGTCACGTTGGCACATATCACAGCCCCAAAGAAGTTTGGAAAATACTTCTGAATTCTGGAAATCACTTTCCGGCAAGCTGTGGTAGGATCTTCTCCTCTTCTCATATACTCTACAGCTTGGTAGCTGATTTAAACAGAGGCAGAACTTTAGTATCACAGAGTCAACAGAGTCCACAAATTTGTTACCTGAAGTTGGGAACCTAAAACCATCAGAGCTGTCACATTTGGTAAAAGTACATAAAGAGAAGTCAGTAACTCCTGTGAAAGCATCAACACGAAGGCGAGGAAACCCTGACACAATGTCTATCTTTTCAACTCATCTACCGCTTCACTTTAAATGACTGCTCTTTTCGGCTCTGGCTGGACAACTGTTACTTAGCAATAACAGCCAGAAGTCCTAAAGGACAGAGGTTATGTTTCAATAAGAAATGGGGCTACGATTAATGGGGGAAATGGTGGGCATGTGCAAAACATCCAGTTGTAACGATCGTCTTTCAATAATTGATTGCACACAGCGACTGCCCTTCCTACTTTTATCATCAATTACCACAGTTCCTTTACTCAGTGCATCATGAGAATTTTCATCTGGAAAGTAAAGCAAGAAATACTCTATTTCAGGGGACGATGATGATTTAAATTATCACCATGAAAAACGATAAGAGGTGAAGGGTATGGAAGCGGAATTTCTAGAAAGCTCCTGTGCACACAAAATTAGACAGCCTGGCACGGTTATTTTCTGTCTTGACAGACACCATCTCCAGTTAAGATCCGGAAGGGTCCTAAACGGGACGAGTCACACCTTGGTAGAAAGCGCATCAGTATGTCGCCATCACCAGTGGCTGCGGCCGCCCCTGCGCTGTCATCCGCGTAGGCGCCAGCTCCCGGGATTGGTGAGTCTCCTACTCGACTGTGTGAGGGCACAGCACACAGATTTAGGACAGGAAAATCAAGGGTGAATGCCGTGGTATTTTACGAGATGTTTCAACAAGAGGGGATGTTTCTACTTAGCCACTGATGGTTGTTTTAAGTAAATTCTTCATCAGAACACAGGGAGCAAAGATTTTCATTAGTATTTCAATGAAAACCTCCGTTAATGATGTAAGAATCAGATGCCAGCTCGTGAGAGGTCAAGATGGCACAGATTCTTACAGTGATGATTCAATTACTGCCACCCTCTACCATCGAATTTCTGGACTGTCTCAGGAGGTTCCAATTGGTTTTCCTCTGCTACAATCTATGCCTGCTTTCTCTCTCATGTGCCAGTATTTTACTGAGGTTCTTCTTCGGAATAAACCTTGGGTGTTTTTCTACTACTTTAAGATAAAGTCCAGAAATCCTTAAACTGACTCAGGATCCCTGCAAGGTGGCTCCAGGACCATCCCCCACCCCCCCACCCCCGGGGGGGCTGTGTGCGGCGAAGCCTGGGTGCTGGCTTCCCTTCCCTTCCCGAGGCTCGGCCTCTCCCCAGCCCACTGCCCCGCTTGCTCAGACCACCACTGCCATCCCTGAGCTCCAGGGCACGGGCTACAACGTCCATGCCTTTGGCTCTCAGCAGCTACTCCTCTATCTGCTTCCACGTTTACTTCTCTCAGCGATAAGGGGTTGAGCTTTACATCTTGTATCTCTTATAGGCACCTTGCGTGTACTGGTTTACACTCATTGCGTATTTGTGAAACACTAACCCAGGTATTTTGAATTTTATACCATTTGTAGATGTACCAGCAGCAGTACGTCCCATCCTATGGACGACAACCATGCCTAGAAGTTAAAAAAAAAAAAAAAAAAAAATTACTGTACTGTCAGCTCTGTGGTTTACCTCAAATATAAACAAATACTTGAGCAGCTGGTAATATAAAAATCCTCATTCAATAATTTTGGGTAGAAGAAAATAGAAAGCTCAGGAATGCTGAAAATTATACCACTTGCCTAATTTGTACTGTTTCAGAACCCACTGTCAAAGCATCATTTGGCAGACTTTCTATATCCTTACTCTTCAAACTGCTCAGTTACCTTTCAAAGCTAATTCCAGAGCAAGTCATTGACACAGAATAATGGAAATTTTCAACATGACAGCTTGAATGTGGCAAACATAAAAGTATTAAAAAAGTACATATCAAACAGAGGTGCCTGGGTGGCTCAGTTGGAAGACCATGTAACTAACTCGATCCAAGGGTCATGAGTTCGAGCCCTAAGTTCATGTAGAGATTACTTAGAATAAATAAATAAATAAATAAATACTTAAAGAAAAAAAAACCCTATATATCAAATAAAGATTTAAAAATCTACAAGTGGTTAATCACTAGATTTTAGGGGCCTTGTGTAATTTACCTAAATGTATATAGATGCAATGGAAAGAAAGATTGCGTGTGTGTGTGTGTGTGTGTGTGTGTACACATACCCAATTATGTATATATAGCCTTACTTGGCAGCCAAAACAGTTAAAACCACCTTCAGGCAAATAAATAAGGATGAAGAAGTTAAGACAGCCAATTAGAAACTTTAACCATACACTGAACTTTAACCATAAAAATTTTAACCATAACTATAAACCATAACCTTTGACCATAAAATCATCTTAAACCATAAAAATTATATAAAAGACAAATTACCAATTGTATCATGACCGTAATTATCTCCTGTTTCTTTATAGGTAGGACCTTCTTGCTTTAAGATACTAGGTGGTTTGTAAGGTCCACAGTATTTTGAAGGATCTGGTACAACATTCTGTGAACAAGATTTAAGTTTTAGCTTTTAGAAAGGTTCATTTTAGAAACTGGCAAGTAGTCACACACAATGATGAAACATTAGCAAGAAACCCAAATGATGTCTGGTAACTGAAAGGTATTGATTAAAAACCAAGGATCAGCTAAATCTTATGTGAACAGATGGATATAATTTTATTTAATACCTAATCTAGTCTCAGAATTACATAGTATGGAATAGACATCTATATTGTCTGGAAAAGATCCCCGATTTTTCTCTTTATATGGCTAAAGTTCTCTGCACAATGTCAGATATAAATGAAGATTTTTGTATTAGATCTTAATCCTCAAAGGTATTAGGTACACAGCCTGACCTTTAAATTTCAGAATTTGTTCTCTGGCCAAAGAAGAATTCTGAGGTTTAAAGCAAAATCTATTTTAAAACCTCCTTTATTTCAAAGCTAGGTTCATGTGAACATAGATTCTAAGTTATACTCAGCGTCCTCAATGGATTTAAAGATACAAGAAAATGATTCAAATTCACAAATTTAGGTTGTGCATATGGATTAAGATCTAATCAAGAAACTACTACTCAGGTCTTACTCATTAGGGAACTTGCTGCCTCCCTTGACCAGTTTTATAAACTAGCCTCTTTCAAATGCTAACCACAGAGACCCTCTGGTCACTCAAAGGTAATTAGGATTTGGGGGAAGAAACAGATGAGAGGCTAAGGTAGTCCACAGAAGGGTTCTGGAGGGCAAAGACAGATCAATGCACTGATTTAAAGATAAATGATCCCACCACTAACACACTAGTCACTAATAGCATAGATCAGTCAATAAGGACAAGATACTGGACATACTTCATACACATAAAATTTAAGAAATATTTTAGACAAATGGTTTCCAAACTGATTCTTTTTAGACTTGGAACCTTTTGTTGCAAGAAAATACAAGCTAGAGCCCTTCTGACTGAGGCCACCCCCCTCTCGCCCACAGCTAAGGAACGTTCAGGAACATCCATGCCTAGGGAATCGACCTAAATCATTGGTTCTCAAGTGCGACCAGGTTAATAACCAGCACTGTACACAACAGGTAGCCAAGAGAGAGCAGACGGGATGCCGCTTCATATCGTCTAGCGATTTACGTTTAAAAATTGGGTCTACATACCCTCCAGTAATTTGGCTGGCAATTCCGAGCAAGCCAGTCTGAGTGAAGGGCTTGAGAAGTACTGGTAGATAAGTCCTCACTGATAAACCCCATACTTTCAGCAAACCTGGTGGCTGGAGATTAGGAAGAAAAGAAAAAGGTAAATGAGTTAAGCACTGCCTTCTAAATAAAATACATGTACAGGAAGTGTTCTTGGTTAGCGGTCTCTCAAGTGGGTGCACACGACGACTTTGAGAAGAATATTCAGCCACAAATAGTTTTAAGGACATCAGTTTCTAGATCTCAACTGTCACATGTCCTTCTTAAGCCTGATCTCCTTGAGACCCCTGGGGTGTATATTATGACAGTTCTTGGTTCCATCAGTCCAGGGGCAAGGGGTTTCCGTCCCCCTTCACGATCTCCCTTCTTGACACCCCTCTCACCAAGCAAGCATCTTACTGTTCTAACTAGGGCACAGTGCCCAGCGTTGAGACACCTAACCAAGGGCCAACTGGACTCCATGCGTGGGTGACAGATCCTCTAGCTTGTCAGGTAGTTTTTAATGCCATCTCTTGGCAAAAGTGAAGGAGGCCTAACTGTGGAGTTAACTAATTCATCCTTTACAAGTAGTTTTGACCATAGATCACTGTACGATTTTTGGTATACAACGTGGAAGACATTCAAGCAAGAGACGCTGCCATAGCAGAATGACTGGTGCCCGTCTTTGGACGGGACGAGCGCTCCGTGGTCCCACTCAGATGCAACGAATTCAGGGAGAGAAATGTTGCTGGCTCATGCTTCAGCCCAGTCATTACCTATCTATAGATAATGAACTAGGCTTTTAAAATCCCATTTTAAATATGAAGGAAGTGTGAATTTAGAAATTAACTTACCTGACGGTAAACAGATACTATGTAAGACAGCTGGAAATTGAACTTGGTCGGCTTGGATCGATTTTATTTGTTCACAGTGGGGAACAGAAGAGACAGGACTAGATAAAGCTTCAGGGCCGTAAAAATATACCTGACTCTCCCACTATCAGCGTGTGTGCGGTATGTTCCAGCACTTTCCGAGCCACACCAATCGCGTTTTTAATTCGCCTGAGATCTCCTACCGCTCCGACGTTCATAGTAGTGCTGCCAGAAAAGAAGTGCATACGATTGATTACGGGACTTGCACAGGTTCAAAGATAAAAACAGTATTGGTTTACTCGGAGCAACAACTTTGTAGGATGAACGTTACACTCACTCCCGCATGAAGTTCATACAAATTCCCACAAGCAGACAGATTAAGGAACAAAGAACAGATCCGTGTACACTGCCATTCTGTTTCTCTGGCGCATTTTAAACGAGGCTTCTGAAAGGGGTTTTAAGGCTTCCCGTCATTCCTAGCTGGGGATCCTTTGTGTTCTAAGGGGACGACCGACTTCCATGTGATATTTCCATGATGATGACTATTTTCTCTTACCTGAGAGGGAAACGCCTTGTGTTTGGAATGGCCAGGTACAATTAGCTCGGGGTTTTGACCTGACAGCTTACACAGGCCTCTGTCTTGCTCTCTGTAGAAGGCTGATCCACGTTCTTACCCGTCCATGATCATGGCGTCCAGTGTGGTTTCTGCAAGCTCATCGGGACTCCCTCCGAAGCCCACGGTGCCGTCACACTGCTCCCTCTCACACACGGCGCAGCCCTGCTCCACGGCATCCAGAATAGAGCCTCCAGAGGCCAACGTCCTCCACGCTGTTAATCACATCCCAGGAGGGCTGCTTTATAGACTGATTTTTTTTTTTCCACGCCAAGTGCAACAAACCAGAAACGTTCTGAGAACTCATATTAAAAAATGTCACATTTACACTAAGTTAAACAGAATTCTAGTTTAGTAAGCGCTACAAAGGAAGGATGTAGACAAAATTACATAATGCAACTACTTACAGTGAAGAATTTAAAGACTTTGGCTACTGATATACAGTGAATGGTGGTGTTTTTTACTTGGTAATATTTCTATGGTATGTAAGGAAGGTCTTCTCTCCTTCCATTTTGTATGTGAAGTCACTAAACATTTACACTGAAAATTCATTAAATCGTAATCTTATAAATTTCATCTGCATTAGATTATTAAAAATATATACAACTAGTACTTTTACTGAGGTAACATCAATCACCGCAAGTCTCAACAACCATACCCTGACAGCAAATAATGACGCCGACTTCACAGGGCTTCATCCACTAATGTGCACAACAGCTTTTCAGGTAAGTACTGTAGGGTTACTATCCTCATTTTCAATAGGAGGAAGCAGACCAGAGAGGTTAAGTAACATGTTCAAGGTCACACAACTGATAAGTAGCAGAGCCAGGATTCAAAAGCCGTTTAGACTCCAGTGGCCATGATTTTAGCAGTATTTTTCTGTGAAGTCCCATATATTAAGAAGGGGGAAAAAAAAGATCTTTGGTGGTCAAGTCAATGTCTTCATTAATAAAAATAGAATTCTTTGAAGGGAAGGTGCTATTACTGGAAATTTCAAGTATTACTACTGGGCCTACAGGCTTTAAAGTGTATTTCAATTAGTTCCCCTTTCCCTGCAGGCGACCTTTGTATGTCCCCTGCCTTGGCTACTGCACTTCCTGTTCTGTCTCATCGCTGGCCATTTGCCTTGTTTTCTCACGGATCTTATGTGCCGCCTAGAGCATACACCTAGCTTCACCAAATTTCAGAGCCAGTTCTGCCCCAATAAAGTGTATTAGCAGCCTCAGATGGGGGAGGAGTCTCAAGTTACTCTTGGGGTAGTAGGTCTCGGAATGAATGAGACAAAGACTCAGTACGTGCATACGTGACAAGGTCATGGTTACGTACAGGATTGAATCAAGGCACAAAAACTAGGTACCTAACTCCGACTGGGCATAAGGGGGGGTAAATCAAGGCAGGCTTCCTGAAGGAGGTGATAGGTAAGTGGTTCTCAATCTTGGCTGCAAATCAAAATCACTTAGGAAGCCTTAACAAAACAACACAGAGGTCCTGTTTCCAGCAGTTAAGTGAAAATCCCAGGGTACGTAATGCCAGCAAGCAACAACAGGAAAAAGTAAATGTAAAGAGTATGCGTGCTTTGGAAAATTAGCAGCCGTTTGCAAAACTGCAGCTGAGTTCAGGGTGCTGGGGAGAACTGAAGGGTGAGACAGGTGGAGAGATGACAAGAGACAGCCCCCGTCAGAGAATGGATGTCAGGTCAAGAGCGGAGGCGCCCCTGGAAGAGCCTAAAGCAGGAAGGCCCTAACCGCTGTAGGCCAGCGACAGGGTGGAGAAGAAGCCTGCGCGGGGCCGAGCAGAGGGCGGATCGGGACGTGCCGAGGACCTGAAAAGCAGCAGCTGCAGGCAGGCCTCGGGGTCGCGAGAGCGGCCGCGGTGCAGGAGGCGCGGGAGGGCTGGCCCCGGCCCGCGCCGTACCCGTCCTGGGGGGAGAGGGCGGGGGGTCAGCCGGCCGGTCGCCCCCAGCCGGCCAGCCCTCGCCGCGCAGTCCCCGCCCCGAGCCGGCGCGCCGCACCTGCTTCGGTTGCATTCTTAAAGGGCCAAGTGTTGAGGACCAGGGGCAGAGGGCCGGAGCTGTGCACGAGGCCTGGGCCCAGCAGCAGCGGCACCAGAAGCAGAGGAAGGCTCCCCCTCCGCGCCATGGCCGGCGCCCGGCAGCTGCGCGCGCCTGCGGAACTCGTGATCCCCGGCGCCCCGCCCCGCCCGCGGCCCCCGCGACTCCCTCGCGGCGCCGGCCGGGCTCCCCCTACTCTCGCGAGACCTGGCCTCCCCGGGCCGCGGGAGCGCGGGAGCCGCGGGCGCTTTGGCTCAGTGCTGCGGGGCTCGGGAGGTCCTGCGCAGGCTTCTTTCTTTCCTTTTTTTTTTTTTTTTTTTTGATAGTAACCGAATTATTGCTTTCCCCCCGTTGTGGAAGGCAGACTGAGCCTAGACTGAATTTATGCAGCGCTGGGTTGCATGCCCCTAGGGCTATTTTCGTTTGGTTCTCGCTTACTATCCCTTAAATGAAAAGTTGGAGTAAAAATCCCCAATTCAGTCTGTACCGCGGGGTCCGTGGCCTCCGAGCTCTGGGGTGGCCCCGGAGTATGCGTGGAGCACGCTTGCTTACAGCCACGGCTTTTTGCAGGCTGTGCTCTCGTTCTGAGTCCCAGAGCTGAAAGCGAGGGGCGGACCCTGCGGGGCTCCCCGAAGGGCACCCGGCGGCTCTAGCGCAGGACCCGTTCCACGTGGAACGTCCTCTACCTCGTCCCCGACGCCTTTCAGGGCTAAATACGTGTTTGAACAAGCGTGGGGTGGCGACTTTGCGTTCGTAAAGGGTACACTGGCAAATATTAACGATTTAAGAAAATATTTTATATTTGCCAGAGAGAGACACAGGGAGAGGGGCAGGGAGAAGCAGGGGGCCCGATGCAGGACTCGATCCCAAAACCCTGGGACCATGACCGGAGCCGAAGGCAGACGCCTGACAACTGAGCCCAATGTTGACGATTTTTAAGTAAATACACTATGCAACATATTGTGGAAAACTTCACCTGTAGACGTTTACTTACGTCTTTGTAACGAACGGGGTGGTTTGGGGGGATTGATAAAAAGAACAGGTGGCCTGTGAATTGTTTCTAGAGCCGCATTTCTTGTGAAGGCTGTTCTGGGCGACGCCTACAGCTGTATTGAATTCCTCAAAGAATGGGGTTCCATCCTGATAATGCTGCTTGGCTGACCCACCCTTTCATCTCTGTTACCCTCAATTTGCATCTCTATGTCAGGGAGACTATTTTCCACTGCGATGGAAATCAAAACATCCCCGTGTTCTATATTTAGGGCTATGTGTCTCTGCAATGTTTTAGTGAATCCTTCTTACAGAGGCTTCAGCATGTTTTCCTTTTCCTCTGGGTACATAGCTTCATTTTAGCCAAGGGGAGAAGGCCTGAAAACTTCCTGTCAAGCTCTGATAATCCGTTTCCAATGTGGCCACCTTCTGACCAAAAAGCTTTTCAATATCTCATCAGGCCTCAGCTGAGACCAACAGTAAACTCTCCTGACCCTATTAAACAACCCTTCAGATATAAGGGGCATCCTCAAAAAATGTGCAACAGACATTACCCTCCCAAGATCTAGAGCCACCCTCAAAGATAAGCAAAGGAGAGAAAGACAATTTTCCTGAGAGCTGGCAACAGCCAGGGGTACCCACAGGCACAAAGTGCAACCTGCATTTCTGCATAGTAATGTTTCGGGGCCCAAGCCCGACAGGTGCCAAGTTCCCAAGATTCAAAATGAGACAAATAGGAAGGCAGCAGCTGTACCCAGGAGAGAAAGGACTGACAGCCACTGGGTACCTAAAAGAAATTCGTGTGTTACAAATTCAAAGATCTAAATCTTCAATTTATTTATTTCTTTCCTGCCAATCTGACTTTGGAAAGGAAGGGACAAAGTAGAATTTTACCTCCCTCTCTCACCAGACACCGCAGATGGAGATCTGGGAAAGCTGACTTTGGTAAAAATTCTTGCCATTTGCCAGCTTCTGCTAGTCTTCCTAGGATTCTGTGTGTAGGCTGCAGAGGGGGTGGAGTGTCCCAGCTGGTCCCCTCCTGGTCCCCAGAAACTATAGAGGAGGAAAAATTATCTTCCTTCTCCCTTTATAATAGTGCTTCACCGAGACCCCTTCTATTCTAGGGCAACTCCTTAATGGATAAGGTTGTCTTAAGTGGTTTAAAGTTCTCCATTGTAGCTGACTCCATTCAAGATTATTTTCGGTAAGTTTAACCTGCTTGTTCAGCCTTAAAAAAAAAAATTGTTCACCCAAAGCCTCACCTGGACCTAATCCAGCTAAAGCCAGAACCAGTCCCGCTGCGGCCAGTTTAGGACCCAGCCCAGTTTCCAAGTCAGACCGGTCCAGTTTCTAAGGAGCACCTATCGTGGTTTCAAAGTTGGACCCGGTCCGGTTTCTAGGTCGGACCTAGCCTGGAAAAAGGAACTCTTCAGTGAAGTCTGAAAGCTCCTAATGCAAAAGCTGCGGATCCATCAGGAGCCTCCCAGCGGCGGGAGGCAGCGGGAAAGCTTTGGGGCTCACGGGACTCACAGGTACCTTCACGGGGTTGCTCCTTCCTCCTTCCATTCTCTCTTCTGGCACCAGAACTGTTACAAGAGGCGTATTGAAAAATTTGAGTTCATTTGACAAAAATTGGTTCAAATTGGGCCGCATCCAATCTAGCAGATGGAAGGGAACTCAGAGGAGCTGCACAGAATCAAAGACTTCTCTAGGCAGAGTGGGGTGGGGACAAGGAAAGTTAGAGGAGGCAAAAAAGTGGGTTGATTCCTCCGAGGTTACTTTCCTTTCTGGGGACAGCCGGGGACCATCAGGTGGATTACCTGACTGTCTCCGACCGGGAGATTCCTGATTGACTAGGTTAAGGTTCTGCTTGTGGGAAGAGCCAAGACTGTAACTCTTGGTGTGGTGACAGAAGCCATAGCGCAAGCAACTTCATTTTTAGACCTGTTTTCTTGTTTTTAGCAACATGCGTGGTAGAGATCGCTCAGTTTTTTAAATTTAATTTTATTTTTTCAGTGTTCCAAGATTCATTGTTTATGCACCACACCCAGTGCTCCATGCAGTACGTCCCCTCCTCAATACCCACCACCAGGCTCGCCCAACCCCCCACCCTCTACCCTCTAATTCCTCAGTTTGTTGCTCAGAGTCCACAGTCTCTCATGCTTTGTCTCCCCAGTCGCTCATTTTGACAGTTTGGTCATCTAGGCACAGGGACTGGCAGGAACCAGGAATCCCTTCAGGGCTCTGGAATACCTTTTTCGTCAAAGGAAGCATTTACAGATTTATCTGGACTTTTAATATATTAATTTTAATATATTAATATAATAATTAATCTGCCTATATTAATTTGGTGGGAGTTGCAAGGTTTTCCAAAATCTTCAAGGATTCATTGCGACGAAATCGAATACACAATTTAAACAGCTTAAGATAGTCTGGAAGGAGTATCCCAAGGCAGGGAAGTACTATTGTAATGGTAGAAGCAATTGAAGAAAAGTGTTATGAATTCCTACTAGGGGATTTTGGAGGAGGAACAAGTCATCTCTGCTGGAATAATCAGGGTAAGCTAATGCCATGTGAAAGTTAAAGGAGGGGGTGAAATAGGATAAGAAAGCAAGGAAAACATACATTGTGCCTTGAATTAATTTTCATTAGCGCCCGAACTGAGCCTCAGTATTTTTACTATATCAGGAACCAGGACATCAGTGAAAAGTTGTGTGATACAGTACATGAAAAGTTGGTCCCAGTGCCCACTGCTCCCTTGTAATGAAGTCATTTGTGTTTCTTCTGGCCAAAAGAGCCTGAATTTTGTTATCTCCACTAAGCCCACCCTTTTTTTTTTCCTGATACTACTCTCTCCCCACTTGAACTCAAAATTCCTAACAGAGAAATGCAACTCCTCTGTTGGTTGGAGGAAAAGGGCTAAATTATACTATAGTGGGAATGTCTGAGAAAGGGCCTCAAGGTCCGCTTCCCCAAGGGTATTTGTGGTTAGGATAATTAATATGCCACCTCCAAGGAATCTGACTTATTGTGTGGCTTTTTAGCATCTGTTAAAATACCTAGTGGGCCCATTATCCAGTTAACCTAAACTTAGAGTCCTGTCTGCAGCCTTCTCTCTTTTTTTTTTTTTAATTTTGTTTATTTATTTGACAGAGAGAGATCACAAGTAGGCAGAGACGCAGGCAGAGAGAGGGGGAATCAGGCTCCCCGCTGAGCAGAGAGTCTGATGTGGGGCTCGATCCCAGGACCCTGAGATCATGACCTGAGCCAAAGGCAGAGGCTTAACCCACTGAGCCACCCAGGCACCCCTTCTGTAGCTCTGTCTTAAAGATGTTGACATACTCTGGATATTTGGGTTCCTTCTGGATTGATTTTTCTTTGACTAACATTTGGAGAATAGTTTGAGTTTTAGTCTTGGAAGTATCTTCGTGTTACTCTTAAGTTTTCATATAACTGGATCCTCATGATTTATTTTGAGGGAAATCTAAATGAAAAGAGACATCAACTAATTAATTGGGTAGCAGACCTTTAAAAAAATTGGTCCAGGGTTTTCCCAGCATCCTCTCCAATTTTTCATTCTCTTAAATTATTATACATGCCAGCAGAAATAGGTAGCTTTACTAATAGAAGAATTACTTATATGTTATTATTAAAGTTTAGACCCCATTACATAATTTTCTTTGGTAAGATGTTTCTGTTGCTAAGTAGAACTTAACTTAAAACTGTCAGTGGGACAGAAGAGACTCTGAGGGAGATTCTAAAGATGTAGATTTTAAAACGTAGGCCGACAACTCATCAGCCATGGTGTGCTCATCTAATGAGAGAAAATAAGGGTATTCTACTTTGTCTTATAAAGTTTTGCGAATGAGGGCGAGGATGTGAGAGAAAGGCAGAGTACTATGCAGATTGAATAAAATTCTCCTGTTTAATTGGCATTTACCCAGCATCCATTCATTGATGTCAGGGACGAGGCAGTCCAGAAATGGACAAAGCAGCAAAAAGAAATCAATTTGTGATTCAGAAATTTCTGTAGGAATGATGAAGACTTGGCCAGATACCTATATGCTTTTTAAAGTAGGTACTTAGAATTTCCTTGACTGTCTTAAGTGGGAATTAAAAGTAAGGTTTTCCATCCACTTTGAGCTATCTAAAATTTGGTTTAAGTGTTTATTAAAATGGTCCATCGCTCGGTTGTGAGATTTCCAAGTGTCTTAAAAACATCATCGTCCAGTCTTACCAAGGAGACAGCCTCAGATGGAACATTAAGCGATGTTACAAATAGTCTTCCTGTGTGGGGTGTGGAGGGGGGTGCAAGACGCTGCAGGCTCCCCTCCATTTCCTCTAAACTTCATGGCTTTCAATTTATCAGTCTCAGAGGGATGAAGAGCTGAGTCTCTCCTGATAGCATTTGAAGCTGTGGTTCCACAGAGGATTTAACGCTGTAGTTGCAGGGAGTCTAGGTATTTCAAATCCGAGGCTTAAAAAACTAAGCCATCCCCTCCGGCTTTTGCACTGATGCTGTGAAATCCATTTGAGAAACATGCCCGTGTTTTGCTACTTGTTCAAAGCTGTAAGCGTGACTTGGCATTGAAATAATAATTTCTTTTTCAGAAACTCCCCACTGAACCTGGGTTATCTAAATACAAGTTATTTATTTGATTGGCATTTGCTCTTGTCAGTTTCGCAAACTATAAGGAATGATTGCTGCTAATGTTAGAGCATTTGCAGTACTGTGTTTCTAAGTGGAATCCATTTTCGCGTTAATCTGGGAACACTTGAGCATTACTCCCTGATTGTACATTCTGGATGAAGTTAGGATATCTTTCATTGTACAGAAATAAGTGTTATTATTCTACAAATGAGGAAAGAAAGTAGTGTTCCTTCCTGAAATATTTTTTTTTTTTTCTGGTTTATGTCCCTGAAGCCGCTTGTCATATCGATGGCAGATTCAAGTTACAAACTTGTTTTTGACTTTCTAACCTTTGAAAGTCATCTTAGTGACTCACAGGACTGAGACTGTGTAGTGGAATATTGGCCTATTCAGTGACCTCTTCTCAAAATAATTTATATACAATGTATTTTCAATTTGTAATATTAATACTGGGCCAGTGTTACAATAAAGTTACCATAGCAAGGATATAGTAGATCATTTTATATGGTTTAATCTGCTTTTTATGGCAATTGTTTATAAGGTTGTGATGTCTTCACAAACGTGATCCATTATAATAATAAAGGCCTAGGGCAACAGAACAAGATTCATTGGTATCTTCCTACCACTTTAAACATTGCTTTGACATTGTTAACGAGTGTCACATATTATTTTAATGAAGAAATTTAACACTAAAAGCAAAATTATAGAACAACGATGACTTACAATGAGTACTCTCACTGTTTAAAATAAGTCTTATGCTGATCATAATTTAAATAGAAAAATATTCCAGTGAACAGATATATCCTGCGTATACCTATCCAACCAGTGTGTTACTTCCCAGTGGTTCATGTAAGGAGTTTTTTTAAAAAAATGATCTTACATGTGACCTAGTATTTATTTTTGCATGTTTTAAAAGTGTACGTCCTCCACAATCTTTATAGAAGATCACCTACCTTTTAACATGTCGGATATATCTATTTGGTGAAAAATCTTGACATGCTATACATTGTTGTGTAACGTGTTTTTTTATTTAAGGTACCTTTAACCCCTTTGCATGTCACTAATATTCTTTATTCTATTTTAAACTATATTGTGAAATATAATATAAATCTAGAACAACACATAAAACATAAATACACAGGGGTGCCTGGGTGGCTCAGTGGGTTAAAGCCTCTGCCTTCAGCTCAGGTCATGATCTCAGGTCCTGGGATCGAGCCCTGCATCGGGCTCTCTGCTCAGCGGGGAGCCTGCTTCCTCCTCTCTCTGCCTGCCTCTCTGCCTGCTTGTGATCTCTCTCTGTCAAATAAATAAATAAAATCTTTAAAAAAAAAAAAGACATAAATACACAGCTTAAAGAATTTTGCATAAAATGAACACCTATATAATCACCACTCATGTCAACAAATACAATACTTTGAGCAACCCAGGAAACCCCTCACTGCTCATACAACATCACTTTTAATGGAGGTATAAATTCATTTATGACTGTACCAAAATTTATTGTTTTCTACTGCCTTTTAGGTTGTAGGTCTTTATATATAAAAAATTTTTCGGAATTATTCCGTCTGGCATTATACTGAGTTTATACGATAGACTGTAGCAACTAAAATAGTGTCACAGTAGATCATGGGTGAGGGTGAGGAGTGGGAATTCGGGACTTTTGTGTTGCTCAGGTGAGTAAGCAGTTAAGTTCAGTCTATTACTAATAGTTGGGTCTCCTGAGAATCAGGGCAGATTTAGAGATTTGGCTTGTCTCTGTCTTCAGGGCAAATTCAAGGAGTCAGGTGGTTTGAGGGCATGGTATCACATGAGGTCTCACACCGAGGAAGGGGCTTTGGACCCTCCCACCATCTTTACCATTTTCTCCTGGGCACGGGACTGAGTAACAAACTGACTCACCCAGCCCTGCATCTGTGGCCCTGAAGGCACTTGCTGGCGTAGGTGCCCCATTTCCCAGAGGGCTCTCGAAGTAAAGACTTCAATCAGGCATCTTTGAAGTCTGCATCTCTTAGGTTTGGAGTTATGATCACTGTGATTCTAAAACTTCATAGCAGCTTTAAGTGCCTACAGTATCAAAGAGAAAACTTGGTGGTTTTAGAAAGAAGATTTGCTTTTTTTTTTTTTTTTGCACAAAACCGTAAGTGTGAAAATTGCCAGCATCGGTTCAATAGCTCCAAAAGGTCAGAACTTACTTGTTGCCTTATGGTCACAAGATAGCTACTGTTGCTCCAGACACATCCACATTCAACCCGGGGGGCGGGGGGAGGAGGAAGGGCTGCTGTCAGCCCTAGCCCATCGTTTTTAGCAGGACCACCGAAGCATATCCCAGATCCTGCCCCCAGAAGACCGCTTCCTTCTCATTGACCAGAATGATGTCACTTGGCCTTTTCAGGGAGACTCAACAATACTTTTCTTTTTTTTTTCTCTTTCTTTTTCTTTTTTGTTTTGAAGTCCAGATGTCACTTCTGGGTCGGTGTAGTACATAATAGGAATAACACATACAGAGAGAGAGGTCGGTTCTGAGGCAGCCTTGAGAATTCAAGACCTTTGTATATTTCTAGAAACTTTTTGAAAGACTTTGGACTTCAGCAGAATGTAAATATGGAGTTTGAGCCAATCTTATTTGGATCTCAAGGATCAAAGCGACTCATTCAACCTCAGAATTATGACTATGGTGCTCAGTTGGAGATTGATAGGAAAAGGGCAGTTCTCCCTCTGGGATAAAAAGATAGTTATTTTTGAGAATAAGAGATTAAAGGAAAATGGGGGACTTAGTGCCTGATGATCTTGATCTTTTCTAGGAGTCGTAGAAATCACCTGCCAAGATTCTAGCAGGTTTGAAATGGAATTGGTGATGAGAAATTGGTGAGGGATTTTTAGAGAATTCATTATGAGAAATCTCATAAAGATGACAATAATGGAACAACCAAGATCGGGGAGCATGAATGAAGATCCGTTTTAAATCAAAGAGCCTGGTATTGGTGAATCCTAATTATCGCAATCTTACCTTCCTCCAGTATCATTTTAGGGCACCTAAATTATAATGTGGAAAGTGAGAATCATCCCCTGCTTGGTTTGATGGGGAATTTACTGACATTGCTGAAAATGACAAAGTCCAGACTGAGCCCTGAGCTGGGGGGCAGGGGTGGGGGGAGATGGAGAGTTAACACTTGGTGAGTGGTAGGTTTTGAAATACTGGAAATTCTACTTAAGGCAGAGTGCCCCTGTTAGTGGAAGTCAAGGACTAGAGAGTTGAAAAATAAGGAGGTTGTAATAAATTACAACAGCGCTTCTCCCACACTGCTGACTACTGCCTTCTGACTTTAAAGGAAGGTTCGCTCCTCAAACCAAAGAGGGCAAGCTTACAACCTGGGGCAGCTTTAGCCTTAGGATCCCCAGCAGGCCTTGCCTTCCTTTTTCTCTTCTGTCTTCCTTACTTCTTCCTCCCTCCCTGTCTCCCTCTCTCCTTGTCTCCCTCCCTTCTTCCTTCCCTGCCCTCTTCTCCCTACCTCCTTTCTATCCCCTCTCTACTTCCCCACTTTCTTATTTTCAAAAGTATTTATTGGTTCTTTATGTGTCAGGCATGTTTTTATGTGTCATGGATACTGGGTTGAACCCACCAGATAAATCTTTCCTCAGGTGGGACTCCCCTAAAGGACTGACCACATAGACTGGGTGGGGAAGGACAGCGGAAGCCCCTGGAGGAAAACGAAGCAGCAGGTTGGGTCTGTGCTAATGGGATGCTGACGGTGAAGGCGACTGGAAATGGTGAGATCGTAGGTTTTGAAGGAAGAATGTGCAGACTTGCTGAGGGTCTCGTATGCATTATAAGAGGAAGAAAGGACGGAGGTCCCCACCTAGCTGTTTTGGACAGCGTGGCCAGACTTAACTCAGGATGAGAAATGGGATAAGGAATACATTTTTGACCTTGGGTCCCGAGTGACCTGAGGATTCCTCTTTCATGTTGGGGGAGGGCGTTCATGCAAGTAGAAGTCAGACTGTCCTGCTAAACTGCCATATCTTCTTCCAAAGAGGAGTCTGGTGCCTGACGGACCAAACAGGGCTGGCAAAGGCAGCTGGAGGAAGAACAAAAAGCTGAGGGAAATTCGGAGGGACGCTTTTTCCTTGTTGCTCTTATTTCATGTCCTGTTGAGGGCATTCACTGAACCCTCAGCCTCTCTATTCCCTTACTCTGATCAGTCTTTTTTGCTGATCAGTTTGGGGAAACTAAATCGGGGGGACTCACCTGTAGTCCTTTATCCTCTGTTCTCTGTTCCGACCTCTGTTCCTGCCAGGCTGGCTAAGTTGGCCAAATCTAGGTTTAGTTCCAGGAAGCCCATCTGACCCTCAAAGTAAGGGATAGCCTCTGCCTTAGCCTTTTTTAGTTGGAAAAGTGATCTGCAGGCCTCTGGCACTCCTGGGTTTATATTTCAGCTGACTCAGAACTCTGGTGAGGGAGAGGCGTGCTGTTGATGGGGGTCCCCCAGGGAACAAAACAGCTGGAATGCACTGCCTTCCTGAGTCCCAGAGAAGTTCACGCCCAGGCCGTCCCAGGAGGGCCCCATGTTGCAGGTGAAGGAACTAGAGTTTACCGAGGTTAAATGACTAAAAGTAGCAGTGAGATAATCTACCCAGGTCTCCTTTCTACTATACAAGTGTTTTGGTTTTCTTGTATCCACGATGACTTCGGATAGATATTCAGGGTATGTTTTCTTCTTGTCACTGGGGTGGTGCACACATTCATCAAAGTTGGAGCCGCCTCACAGGGAACCCGGTCACATTGTGAATGTAGAAGACTTACCTCTTGCTATTTTATTAGTTCAAGCCTTGCACATCATTTGTTCGTCACTCACTTGAAATATGTCAGCCTTCTCGTTCACGTCCGAAATGTACTCAAAAACACATTTTCC
The DNA here is from genome assembly GCA_028646535.1 of Procyon lotor. Lineage (NCBI taxonomy): Eukaryota > Metazoa > Chordata > Mammalia > Carnivora > Procyonidae > Procyon > Procyon lotor. The sequence goes on along the minus strand of CM053604.1, from coordinate 164,082,867 downwards.
TTGAGAGGTGCCCTTTCTGCAGCTTTTTGTTTGTTTGTTTTCGGGTGCTGAATTTTGCTATTAATTTTGTTCTGTCTGTCATCCGGTGATATTTGCGACTCAACTAGGAAATGAATAATAAAATCCCCCAATTGGTGAGGAATTTCTATAGCAGCTGCTTTCTACCAAGTACCTTTTAATTCCTCCATCTTGGCAGAACGCGCTATCTATCAATTATCGTGAAATTTTAAAAGTCTCCGGCTTCACAATGAAAACTGTGTTGTGCTTATTTTTAAGTGGAGGGAAATCTGACATGGGGAGTACCCAGGAGAGTCATTATAGGAAGATAGCTGTACAATATGAATGGCTCTGGAATGGTTCCATGTGGCCGTAAACTCTTATCTCCAGCCAAGACCCATCAACACAAATAGAAGGGATGTGAATTCGCCGTTGAGCCTGTGCATTTACTATTAAGAGCAACTGTGCAATCTAGTTTTCAAGACCCGTGCTACCCAAACACATTTTTCTGCATTACATAATGTTATCATTTAAATATTGTCATTCAAATGTGAAGACCAGCTGTGCATTTCAGGGCACAGCTGTCGGGTGGAGGTGCAGATAAGCCATCTGGCGCTTGGCTCTGGGTGGTTAAATTCCAGCCGGGGATTTAACTTCATATCCAGCTGTGATAAAGTAAATTGAAGGCTGCATATTATTCTTCAGAAATCACTCCTTTGGGATATTCCTCAGAAATAAATTCTAGCCAGAGGTGTCATTGATTGGTTCTCCACTTTCAATTATCGGAGTGGCCAAAATAAAGCCAAGCAAAAAAAAAAAAAAAAAAAAAAAAAAACAAACTCCAAAAAACAAACTGTTCGGTCATTTCATTTTCTTTGTGTGAAGTAAAACAAAATAGTTAGAAGAGAGCTTTCTATCTTCCTCAAATGATTTGCATAAAAGGACAAATGTGCAGGACAAGGGCCTGACTTTCTTCATCTCTCTGAACAGTGAGAGGAAAAGCCAGGTGATTTGTAAAGGCTGAGTCAGACGGCAGAGGTGGTGATTAGCCTCTTTGCCAGAATCCTTCTGTCTGTAGCCTTGTGAAATAGGACCGAGCACACCCCTTTCCCGCCCCATCTGTTTTCAAGGGGAGGATCTTAAAATGCTGCCTTGACCTTTCCCTCTATGGTTAATCATCAAGTCCTGAGAAAGCAGAGGACCCTGAGAAAATGAGACGGCTCCAGTGAGTGCAGGCATTTCTGCGTTTAACTACCTATATCATGGAATTATTCTTGATCACTTTTTACCATCCTCAAAAACAGACTTTTACTGTGACTTATTGCCATATTTTACTTAGTGCCCTGTAGATAACGTTATCAAAAGCAGGTAAGACTAGTATACATTAATTACTGAGCAGGATCGAGTGAGGGTATGTTTTCATGTATGTTAGCTGTTAACTAATTTAGCTGGCGTCAGGATAAAATGGCTTCCTCTCACTTTCCAGCTAACTTACTCAGTTCTATCCTGTGACTTCTTCTTTTTTTAAGATTTTATTTATTTGACAGAGAGAGAGAGAGAGAGATCACAAGTAGGCAGAGAGGCAGGCAGAGAGAGAGGGGGAAGCCGGCTCCCTGCTGAGCAGAGAGCCCGATGTGGGGCTCGATCCCAGGACCCTGAGATCATGACCTGAGCCGAAGGCAGGGGCTTTAACCCACTGAGCCACCCAGGGGCCCCTATTCTGTGACTTCTAACTGGGAAAACTAACCTTTTCTCTCTAGGTGGGACTTTCTTCTGGGAGCCACAGTTGCTACTTTAAACACAGAAAAAAGTGAACGGGGTGTGTGTAGAGCAATTATTCAGTAAAGACCCTTCACTTCATTTTTTTTCTCAAAATGTGTTTGGAGAAAACCTTGTAGCGGGACAATGTGAGTAACCAGAACACGGAGAGAAGCATAGTCATGCAAACATCAGATGAATATACATTAGTCGGGGTTCTCCAGGCAAACAGAACCCTAAGGATACAGATCAATAGATAGAGATAAAAGGAGATTTATTATAGGAATTGGCTCACATGGCTACGTGAGCCTGGAAATCCCACAGTCTGCCATGTGCAAACTGGAAAGCAGGAAAGCAAGTGGTGTGACTCAGCACTAGTCTGAAGGCCTGAGAACATGGGGAGCCAGTGGTCTAACTCCCATCTGAGGTCAGAGGCCTGAGAACCAGGAGCTCTCGAGTGGAAGAGAAGAGGAGAGAGAGAGCCCGACTCAGGAAGGCAGTGGGGATTTGCCCTTCCTCCTCCTTTCTGTTCTCTTTTTGCCCTCCGTGGATGTGAGGTCCTGCCTGTGTGGATCTCTTCGTCTACTGAAGCCAAAGCTGATTTCTTCCAGAAGCAACCTCACGGACACACTCGGAGACCATGTGTTACCAGACTCCAGACATCCCTTAGGTAGTCAAGTTGGCACGTAAGTTCACCACCACAGAGTGCTCAGGTCTGCCGGGGTATCTTCCTTTTGATTCTTTTTTCCCTAAGATATTTATTTATTTGGGGGAGGGGGTGATGTGTGGAGGAGGGGCAGAGGGAAAGAGAGGGAGAAAGAATCCCCAGCAGACTTCCTGCTGACTGTGAAGCCCAAGGCCTTGGGGCTCCTTTGGGATCATGACCTGAGCCCAAATCAAGAGTCTGGCATTTAAACAACTGAGCCACCCAGGCGCCCACCCCCCTTTTTTATTCTAAATACAGATTTTAATAATATGAATTTAAGTTCAAGACTTGTTTCTAAATATCTATGGGGTCTCAGATAAGCCAGTGAAAATATAGTGTTTGTTTTTTAAGATTTTATTTATTTGACACAGAGAGAGATCACAAGTAGTCAGAGAGGCAGGTGGAGAGGGAGGGGGAAGCAGGCTCCCTGGTGAGCAGAGAGCCCGATGCAGGACTTGAACCCAGGACCCTGAGATCATGACCTGAGCCAAAGGCAGAGGCCTTAACCCACTGAGCGCCCCAGGTGCCCCTGAAAATATATTGTTATAATTCATTTATAGTCCCCTTTGCATGTGTTTGTTAGGGAAAGAAGTTAAACAGAAGAGAATTTTAGATTTGCTGTCTGGATTTTGTATTCATTAGTAATTTCTCAGGATAGGTATTTTAAAACCCTACTAAACACTTTGATTATAAAATCAAGTTATCTATCCCATAAAGTCTAGAAGGTACCCTACTCTGCACCTTGGACTAAGTGGGGCTGATACAGCCTTTGCAACTCTGGAGCATGGAAGGGCTGGCCTCGAGTTCTTAGACATCATGAGACAAAAATGAGTAGCAGCAAGGAGAACAGGAAGCTTCCAAAAATCCTAAATTGACAAGGATTTGAAACACGCACTACACCTCTTATTTTATTTTCAAATTCAAACTGTGGACAGCTGTTAAGTTTTAGACTAACTCTTTCTGTTCTTTTCATTTTGGATACTTTAAAAATAATTTAATTACATGCCTTGGTACCTCACAATGTAGACAAGTGAAAACTGAAAATTACTGCTACTTGGTGTCAGAGGTTTCATTATCTGACTTAGAATATTAGTTTTACCAGAGTCGCCATGCTGTCTACAGGCTGTTCGGTGATGGTAAATAGCTCTTTTTCTTTACAACAAAAAAGGTGACTGAGTGAGAAAAGTATAAGGAAAACGAATCTTTAGTGGCTTTGGCCATTCACTTTGTGTGAATTATTTCTTTTCAAAACGGGAAGGGGGAGAAAATCTCCCGAGTGAGTGAATTTTAAAAGTACTTGAAATGAATGTACCTATTTATATCGTCCCCATGTTATGTAATGAAATGATCTGGGAAAAAATGAGCCGTGGTGGCAATTATCCAAGGAGACTTGATGTTTTTATGAAGGGACATGTTGTGAGGTCAGACCCTCGACAACGGAGGGAATATGTTGTTGCTGTTTCATTTGTCCTGACTTGGGCATGAGCTTTGTTTCCAATTAGGGAATGCAGGAGCAGCTGTGGAATTGAGGGGGCCCAAGTGTGTCAATATGTCAGGTTATGTGCACGACAATGACCTGATGATGAATAGTTACCATTTATTGTGTACTCACTTCGAGCTCAGCACTGTTCTAAGTATTTCAGGTGTTACTTTACTAATCCTCTCCATGCTATTATTACCACACAGGACAGATGAGGCAGTGAGCCCCAGAGAGGTTAGGGAGCTTGCCCAAATTCTCAGAGCTAGTAAGTGGTACAGTCAGAATACAAATCCATAATGTCTGATTCCCGAAACTACATCCTTCTATCTTAAATTATATTGCCTCCAAACTATTATTCGATGTTATTCTTTTTTTTTTGAGATTTTATTTATTGATTTATTTATTTGGGAATGAGAGAGAGAGAGAGCATGAGAAGAGGAAGGTCAGAGAGAGAAGCAGACTCCCTGCTGGGCAGGGAGCCCGATGCAGGACTGGATGCCGGGACTCCAGGATCATGACCTAAGCCAAAGGCAGCTGACCAACTTACTGAGCCACCCAGGTGCCCTATTTGATGTTATTCTATAACATATTTTAGAATATATCTAATTGGGGTCTCAAACAACCAGGATTCAAAATGAACATAACATACATGTCAGGCCTCTCTTCTTAAATAACCAAACAAAGAAGTGAAGTTATTTTCCTTTAAGTCAAAACTTTTCATATTTTGCAAAGAACTTGAGGAGAACAATTTGGAAGATTATTAAGTAAAAGACAACAGAGTCATTTAGCTGCTAAATCACTAATTACTAAAATGGGTACTGGAGTAGAGAGAACAGAGCGGGTTTGATTAGGAAGGTTACCTAAATTATACTTGAACACATTTTTAAAAGTTCTGAAAAATGAAGGACAGAGGTTTCCACAAACTTATATACCCTGAAGATTATACAAGAGGAAATGGATTTTGCTCACAAATGGGGCAGACTGGATTTACACATAAATAAATCTTTCTCGGATTGTGTCAGATCAAAGCCACAGAGACTCACTTGGTACTGCTTATCACAACTCAGGAACCTATTGAATGTTGACTGGATCACGAAAGTTCCTTCTACCTCTGTGATTCTGTTGAACTTGACCTACACTCCATGCCATGTCCCCCTACCCTTGAAACTGATACAACTTGTTCATAAGGGCTGCAATATATGTATCTAAACATACATACTAAAGAGGACTACGTAATCATTGGGAAAATGCAGGAACAGTATTATTAGCATCCTTTAAGTGATGAATGGTGGTGTTTTACGATGCATTTTCAATTCCTTATGCAATATTGCAGGTGAACTTGTTCCCAAAACCCAAGTTCAGCTGCTCCCATGCCCAAGAGACCAGTTTTGATTGGGAAGCGATATGAGCTTTATTCTCCCAGGGAGAAGGCAGACTCTTGTCTGAAGGTCAACTTGGAGGGTTCTGCCCGGCCCAGGGATTTTTAAGGGGTGTAGGGAAGTTAATTAGTGAAGGGAATACAGTGGTCTGTAACTTTTCTTGATTGCATGCAGACTCTGTAGTACCAGCGACACATGTCATCCCGGGGCTCAGAGGTTGTGCACAGGGTTCTGGTCCTTCGTTCCTGAGAGTTGTACAACAGGGTCTGGTTTCTGTTTCGTCAGTGATCTGCAGAAGTGCTCTTTCCTCTCTTGGAAAGAAGGCATGACCTATACATATACAAAACAGGGTTAATTGATCAATCACACAGGCTAAAGGTGCTTGCTAAAGTTTAAAGACTACTGGATTGGCAGGACGGGCCAAGGCAACTTCAAGCTCAGTTCAATCTTAGCAAACATGCAACAAACTGAGGGTTTTGGAGGGGAGGGGGTGGGGGGTTGGATGAGCCCAGTGGTGGGTATTGAGGAGGGCACTTATTGCAGGGAGCACTGGGTGTGGTGCATGAACAATGAATCTGGGAACACTGAAAAAATAAAATAAACATATTTGGGGAAAAAAATTCTTACCAAACATGAGTTGGTTACTCATGGGTTAACCTACTCGTGGATTAGAAGCCTCTAACCAAGTACTAGTTTAGGTTAAGGAAAAAAAAAAACAACACATATTGTTTCCTAGGAAAAATGGTAATCACCAAGATGACAATGTAGTAAAAGACATAATCCCCTCTGAAGGAAAAGATTTTAAGCTAAAACTTTAACATAAAATATATACAATCACTTTATTACTAGTTGTTAGGGAAGAAGAACAGAAGAAAATTTTCTTTGGGGCCAAAACAAAATTATCTGAAACAGTTACTTGACGTTTATACAAATGATAGATTTTATGAAGTGCTCCTCGATCTCAGAAGTGGTGATCTACGTCCTTCAAACCCTGTAATCATTCGTATTGCTGTTATCTGAACTTTCCACATTTTCTAGGCTCCTCTTAGTTATGAAAGTTACCCTATTGGTAAAATAGGGCTCTGAGGATCGTAAAGGATCCCTTCATCATTTTTGCTTATTTTTTTGCAATACAAAGATAAGACTTTGAAACACTGTGATCAACTCATTTGAATATATATATATTCTATTAGGGCATAATCTCTTATATATATATACCGTGTTTGATCTTATTAAACTTCTTTTAGAAGTTATCATTGCTTCAGTAATTCATTCCAGGTCACTAAAATTTCATCCCATCTTCCAGGTTCTTCATCCCTTTTAATAGGTTTCATGAAATTCAAGGTCAATTATTTTTGAGGATAAATTGAAAAAAAAAAAAAA
>CM053604.1:164048047-164075664 GCA_028646535.1 Procyon lotor | reverse complement strand
CCAGTAGTGAAGCAGAACATTTCTGATGGGTCTGTACGATTTGTTCTCACTTGCCCAATTTGGTAATTGCTTCCAACTCCTGTTGGCTCTGGCCATTTGGGTGAAGTCATAGATATTTGGTTACAGAAACATAAAAAGACAATGCATTTCGACATCTTGAGTTTTAAGACTTCTAAAAAGAAGCCCAGAAGAGCAAAAACTTGAGGGCAGAGACTTCCGGATATCAATATTATATCGTGCTCATTATCCATTGCTGTCAAATCTATCTTTATTATACAGAACTCTTTTTGCACATGGAGCTCTCCCAGGCCCAGAGTGTGATCACCATGAGAGCCTGTCACTTCCTGAAGCTGTAACTTCTGCTATGCTACGAGGATAAAATTATAAAGGCTTTTCAATGATGAAGAAGAAAGACACAAGGAAACATTATGCAACGTGATCTAGGGAATGAAATATTGAGTCCGTCTTAGAAAAGTAAACCTGGATTGGTAAGAGAGAAATGCCTATCCATGTACTTTTATGGGGAAAGCATTCTTCTGAATAGTTGGGTCAAATCTCAAAATACCATCTGACTTTATAACACAAAAATGAAAACCATCTATTGTATTCAAAGCATGTGTTCAGGCTAAAAGGTAGTGTTAACTGGATTTCCTGAATCCAGCCCAGAAACCTTGATACCCTTCCGTGCCGTGGGGAGACTTTGAAGCCTCTGCCTATGGGGGATCAGACTGTCTTTTTTCAATCTGGGTTGCCCCTTATCCAGTTTTGTGCCTGTTAAGTTCTATTGCAATCTCTTCTGGCACAGGGACAGAAGTTAGATATTCTTTTCTCTCTATCGTTTTTACAGTGATGTGGCTCGATCTGCCCCTGAGTATTTCAAGAATAAATAGATATTATGGGGCAAGAAAAGAATAGACTCGTAAAGTTGACCTAGCGATTAGAGTATCTTTCACTATCAGCTTGCAAAAACACCTGTTTCAATATCCTACGGTATTGAAGGCCGAGCTTTGGAGGCATCAGGCATTCTAAAATATAATTCAGATAATACAAAAAAGATCCGTGCAAAAACTCGTGAAGCTCCACGCTGGCAGATTTTCGTGTCTTGTGTTACAAAGCTAAAATGACCGCCGCTCTCTTAACTGTGCACAAGGTGTAAGCGTTAACTGATGGCCATTCTTTCCGAATTACATTCAGTCTGTCGGGGAAGACCTGCGTATAATCAGTTTAGAAACAGTGAGTTAGAGGGGCTCTTGGGTGGCTCAGTCTGGCTTCATTTCAGGTCATGATCTCAGGGGTCCTGGGATGGAGCCCTATGTCTGGCTCCCTGCTCAGCGGGAAGTCGGCTTCTCCCTCTCTCTTCACCCTTCCCCCTGCTTATGCTCTCTCTCTCTCTCTCAAATACATAAATGAATTCTTAAAAAAGAAATACAGTGAGTTAGGATGTAATGTCGCAGACGGGCAATGGGCAGTGACACTTGACTTCATGCTTTTAGGATTCTGACATGGATTACCGTAATTCTCTGGCTTCCAGGTTTTCCTCCAGGTATCCCACTGGAAAAGGGAAAGCGCCTTCTAAGAGTCTGCAGCCGCTGAGGTTTTCAGCATGCAGAGTGTGGTCAGCCTATCCCTCCGCATGGGAGTCTGGTCCTGGTTGCCAGTAGGTATGGGATTGATGATAAGGGGTCCTAGGGATGTGTTTTTGAAACACTGTGTGAATCCAAATAAGTTTCAGGTTCCCTCTTGTCCAAGCCCAATTTTGTTGAGCTGTAAAAATGTGGGGTTTTCATTTTTTCACAACTGCTATTATAAATCGCTATGCCCCACAGGTTTCTCCTGTGTTTGTGGAATATGTTTTTCCTGGGCAGATTTGGAATATCAGACCTGCTGTTGAATTCAGATGGAGACCAACGGGCTGACTTAATTTGCTTTCTTTCAACGAGACTCTATTCTTTCTGTGTGTTCTATGCAGCTTTGCCAGGATTTTTTTTTTTTTTTTTTTAAATTTTAAGATCTTAGTATCCTAATAGGGCTCCTGTTTAATAAAGGAGACATAGTTGATATAATCTTGTTTAAGAGCATAGTAATTTATACCCATGCTCTGCTGTGCCTGGTAACTTCACAGCCAGAACTCCCACGGGTTTCTTGTTGGTGAAAGAGAGAAACAGACACTCTATATTTCCTTATAATATTAGTTCTGTTGTATAGGGTATTTTATCAAAATATAAATTTTTGCAGTTATTATTTTTACCATAAATTCCCAAATCATCATACTGTGGTCAGTCTCCTTTGAGAAAATAAACCATTAAAATGCATTTCTACTTTTTTTTTTTAGCACCAAGGGTTTTTTCTGAATACACTCGAATTATTTGGTTCCCCTATCTACTGGCATTTTCCCATTTCTTTTAAACATGTTTCTTCTGCTGTCTAGACACACATTTGTCCTACGTATTGTAGTCAGGGTAATTATTCTCCCTTTGTACCTAGTTGTATTTGGCATGGGATAGCAGTTCTATGCCAAGTAAGTTTCGAGGATACCTGTTTTAAGGAGAGGCTATCCTAAAGGACTAACCACCTCAGTTTTTTTCCTCCTGGTGTGGGATAGTCCTTAGTTGTAGGCAGCTGGGAATAGCCCTTAATTGTAAGCAGCATGGAGTGAGAAATAAAAATGAGATTTGAAATTGAAAAATGCGGTAGTCATAGACGAGTCACTTTGCTCTTTGAGTTGCTTTTCTCGTCTGTCAAATAGGCAGTCGTAGTGCCTACCTTACATGGCTTTTGTGAGGATTAAAAGAAATCTGAAAGCACTTCAGAAATTACAAGAGTATTTGAAAATATTATTTATAATACTTCTCTAGTGGAGGAAAGCTTTTATTGATAAGAAACAAAGTGTTTAGCAACTAACGTCAGTATTTAATTTCGAAGCAGGAGGTTTCTTGTATTGACAGCTGACCTCTCCACCCCAACCTTTTCATTTTTGTTTTGTTTTGTTTTGTTTCTTATTTCTGGTCTCTCACTTTTTGGCTTTATTACTAGTATAAAACCATGCATATATATGACCTCTGCGTCGTATCTTAGTAAAAATCAGATAATAAACAAAGTCCTTGAATGTGTGCAAAAATATGTCAGTAAATGTGGAAGGTGAAAATATGCTTTATTCAGGTCCTTTTGAAACACTTCACTCTGTGAATTCATGATAGTAAACACGGTCACCATGTTTTTGAACAGCTACCTAATATACCAGTAATCATGTTGGGATTAATATACACCCATTTCTGTATTTTTTTCTACAGTATTGGAGAACTAAGCATCGGGTTATTCTTTTTCTGATGACTCGAGAGGCATTTGGGGACTTATCTTCAAGCCTCTCTTAGTAGGAGGGGCTGGACATTCAAATGCCAGAGCATCCAGATGGCACGTGGAATATGGGGGATGAGAGGCAATCCTGTTCCCATCCTGCTTCCTCCAGTCCCGACTCTGTCTTGTGGAATTGCTGTCTTTTTCTGAGACAGAAAGAAAGCATATCTTCAGCTTTTCTTAGGGAACCACAAAGGAGCTCCTTTAATTCCACGGAGCAAATACTTTTGCAGTCCAAATAAAGCAGTTAACCTAGTGATCCAGATGCAAACAATAGGGCATCTTTTCCTGTGGACCATTTAAAGCTCACAGGCTCCTCGGCTTCCTGCTTCCTTGTGTTTTCTCCCTGAACTTTACACTATTGCATTTTTTTCTTCCTTCTTTTGTATTAGATCATAGCCGAACTTAGAGGTAATACTTTTTAAAAATTATTTCATAAATTATTTTATAAAATTTTTCATAAATGCAGACACTTGTCTCAGAGGTGAACCACTGCCTGGTTTGTGTGTCTCTATACAATGCTCATTCCACTCGACAGTAGTTCTGGGTTAAACAGTTAACTATCGAAGTCCATCTCACCTGCTGACTCTCCCTTGCCTGCCTGCCTGCCTGCCTGCCTTCTTTCCTTCCTTCCTTCCTTTCTTTCTTTAACGATTTACTTTATTTATTTGACAGAGAGAGATCACAGGTAGGCAGAAAGGCAGGGAAAGAGTGAGGGGGAAGCAGACTCCCCGCTGAGCAGAGAGCCCAATGTGGGGCACGATCCCAGGACCCTGAGATCATGATGTGAGCTGAAGACAGAGGCCTTAACCCACTGAGCCACCCAGGTGCCCCCATGCCTTACTTTCTTTTGTGTTCTGGGTGGTCTAGGGAGAAAAGTATTAATTGCATCTTAACAATTACATGAAAATAATGACAGGTGCCGTTTAGTGAGTAGCTTTTATTAATTTAAAATTTTCTGTTTTTCTCCTAACTTCTATTAATTTGAATTTAATTAAAATTAAAATTTTTAAATGTGAGCACTTTTTTTTCTTGTCATATATACTTTTTTAAAATTGCAGTAGGTAAAAAACTGAACATGCGAGTTGAGGAAGTTTCAAGAACCCCTTCTTCAAAACAATCTCATGAGGTGTCATCCAGAACTAATTTATTTAGCTTTAAAAAAGAATGTAGGAGGGGCGCCTGGGTGGCTCAGTGGGTTGAGCCTCTGCCTTCGGCTCAGGTCGTGATCTCAGGGTCCTGGGATCGAGCCCCGTATCGGGCTCTCTGCTCAGCGGGGAGCCTGCTTCCCCCTCCCGCTCTGCCTACCTCTGTGCCTATTTGTGATCCCTCTCTCTGTCAAATAAATAAAAATAAATAAATCTTTTTAAAAAATGGCAGTGAAGAGAAGCAGCTGGAAAGGGCATATCTGTAAATGCATGATTGGACTTCCTCTTATATACTAGATTGAAATACTTACAGGGATGCTCTGCAGTAAAGTAAGCTCCAGGGTATTTCATTTCACATAGGACAAGCTCTTCTCTACATGACCCCGGTGTAGACCTATTCCCCAGTCAATATTTTTCAACAAACATGTACTGCGAACGTATGCTATGTGTTAGGCGCTGTGGTAGAAGCTGAACATACAGATAAGTCCTTGTCTTGAGGAACTCACGAGCTATTTATTTGACTAGAACATTTCAGTTGTAGACAATTTTTTGTGGGGCAAGTTTCTATCTAAATAACAATGAAATGACCAACCTATATTGACTTATAGAGGCAGCGTAGCATTGTAGTCAAAAGCTTGCCCACTGAATTTTACTCCTAGAAGTGCTGAACATTGGAAAAGTGGTTTAGTCTTTCTGACGTTGTTTCTTCCTCTATAAAAAGAAAGTAACAACAGAATACCTTTTAGGGCTGTTGTAACACGTAAATGAGTATTTGTAAAGTACTGAGAATATGCCTAGATTCAAATAATTATTTAGAAAGAAATAAGATGTCTTGCTGATCTTGAGGACAAATCTAACATTAGGAATTTAGAGATTGTGTTAGTCCTCTCTGACTGTGTCGCAAACTATCCTCAAACCTAGAAGCTTGAAGCAAAAATATTTATTTTTGCACAGATTCCGGTGGGTCGGGCACCTGGACATGGCTTGGCTGTGTGTCCCTGAGCAAGGCTTCTCACACAGCGTAGTTCTCGTCAAGTCTTCCCGTGGAAAGAAAAGGCACCCAAATGGGAGCCACCACTTTTTTTTGGAGGAAATGACATTCCATCACTTTTACTGTATTTCTGTTAGTTAAAAGCAAGTCACTAAGTCCAGGCCACACTTGGGGTTGGGGGTGTGTGTGTGTGTAGAATTTCCACAAGGTTATGAATTCCAGGAGATGGACAGCATCTCAGAGACTGCCAATCACTGAGATGATTAACATTTTTGTTTTTTATCCCATGAATGCTAAATATACTTCCATTAATAGAGAACCTGCAGCTTAAAATCTTGAAGGACGTGGCAGTCTTTGAGGGTACTTCATTTGGCCAACTAATACGTTGTCTCACATTCCAGACTGTTAATTCAATTTTGTACTGGTCCGTGGTCTGTCTTTGAAAGACACAAAGGCTTCAGGAACAGAAGTCCAAACGCTACTGATCATTGTGTCTTGGTATTAAAGTCACCAAGGAAAACACAATGCAATCAGGCACTGGTCTAGAATAAGACTTCACTTACTTAAGAGACAGCAACAGATTAGCTTTAATAGTGGCCATCAGTCCCCCATGGCCAGGAGGTCTCTCCCTGGATAGGACATAGGGCAGTCCCCCTACAGGCACCCCCTAGCCTCGTGCCACAGTGGAAGGACCTCATGTCCTTGTCACAGAGGACGCATCAGCAGTGGGGTTGGTCAGGTGTCCTATGAAACACACACCTGAGCAGAACAGAAGAGCGTTTGCTCAGCTTGAAACAAGGAAGCTCTTCCCACAGGAAGCAATAGGCCCAGGACAGGCTGTGTGGGCTCCTTTTCTCTTGGTAGGAAGTGTTCCACACGCAGGCCCCTTCTCATGAGACTCAGCCCTGCTCAAAAGATTACATGCAGGAGACTGCCTTTCCCCGCGTTTCTGTTTGTACACGATTTGTGGTTGTTCCCACTCTGATTTGTGGATTTGCCCTGTCGAATTCAGTGAAGACTATGGCTTTTGGAAGTGTTCTCGGGGACACTCAGACGTGATAGCTTCTTTGTCCTCAGGACCCCAAAAGTCTGAGTCACAGAGTGTTTTTACCCCTATGATAAACCATGTGATGTTTAAATCACTCATTTAAAGATTTTATTTATTTATTTGATGGAGAGGAGAGATCACAAGCAGGCAGAGAGGCAGGCAGAGAGAGAGGGGGAAGCAGGCTCCCCGCTGAGCAGAGAGCCCGATGTGGGGCTCGATCCCAGGACCCTGAGACCATGACCTGAGCCGAAGGCAGAGGCTTTAACCCACTGAGCCACCAAGGCGCCCCTAAATCATTCATTTAAGACTAAACCATGGGGATGGATCGTGAAACGATATATAGAGAAAAGTGCATGCTGGACTCAGTAGGGATCTTCAAGCTATGTCATTCAAGCTAAAAAGAGGGAAATAATGTCCGAAGACAAAGGGTGCTATGATCTTATTTGGCCTTGAAGTAGCACATATATTCTTTTTTGCCCAGATCTGTTCCATCAAACACACATAATTGAGTTTTGTTGCCAATTAACTTACATTGTATGGACTTAGAAAATTCTCTTTGAACCATATGCTTTATGTGAACTATTTTTGAAGCGTATTTGGAAGAGAAAACATTTTTTTTCCCCTTTATGGTTGTTTTTCAATTAGAATTCCTGTGCTTATATTGTGGCTGACCTCTCTTAAAACCTTAATTTAAATGAGGCTTAAAGAATTCCACATTCTCTTGCGAGGTCCATTCTGACTTCAGTATTCTTCAATTCTGTGTTTCAGAAAGGTACACAGTTGTTCTAAATTGTAATTAGAGTAGCAATGAACTCTTGTTCTCCCTGAATGTCAATGCTGAGGTACAGTTTCCCAGCATCATTGTAACAACGACAAGAGCCAAATTATGGTTCTGTATTCCTTTCAATGAACAGAGAAAGTAGAGATAGTTAATCCCAAGACATGTATTGGCTACATTATTTTATTTAAAAAATTTTTCTTTTTGATTAAATTATCCCTAACACATAATACTAGTTTCGAGTGTACAACTTCGTGATTTAGCAGTAATATGCATTATGAAATGCTCACCAGGAGACTGTCATTACCATGTTACCACCTAAACCTGTAACAATTTATTGACCATATTCTCAGTGCTATACTTTTCAACCCCGTGACTTGGTTAATTTTTTCGACCTATACAGTGAGTGAAGTTTTGTTGGAAGGAAACATTGTTTCTCATCTCTGATTGTACTATCTGCATCCTGTCAACTTCTCATCCTACTTTTTCTTTATTATTCTGAACCCTTCTTTCTTTTTTTTTAAACATTTTATTTATGAGAGAGAGAGAGCAAGTGAGAGCACGAGTGGGGAGGAGAGGGAGAAATAGGCTCCTCGTTGAGCAGGGAGTCTGATGTGGGACTCGATCCCAGGACCTGGAATCACGAGCTGAGCTGAAGGCAGACGCTTAATGACTGAGCCACCCAGGTGCTCCAGAACCCTTCTTTTTAAGTTATCCTCTCTTCTATTGAGTCTTGAGCTATCTTCTCCCCACTCACCTCTTTTCCTTTGTTTATACACATGCCTACTTCTCCCCTGTTTAGAAATGGGGAAAAAAATAGAAATTTTCCTTTGGGGCACCTGGGTGGCTCAGTCATTAGGCCTCTGCCTTGGACTCAGGTCATGATCCCAGGGTCCTGAGGTTGAGCCTTGCATGGGCTCCCTGCTCAGTAGGAAGCCAGCTTCTCCCTCTCCCACTCCCCCTGCTTTTGTTCCTGCTCTCACTGTCTCTCTCTCTCTCTCTGTCAAATAAATAAATAAAATCTCAGATTTTTTTTTTTTTTTCCCTTTGGCCATGCTATTTCAGGGAACTGGCCTATGATGCACCATTTATTTATTTATTTATTATTTTTTAGAGAGAGAGTGTGTGTGCAGAGGGGAGGAGTAGAGGGGGAGGGAGAGAGAAAATCTCAAGCACACTCCCCACTGAGCACAGAGCCCCATGTGGACTCAGTCTCAGGACCCCGAGTCCATGATCTTAGCTGCAATCAAGAGTTGGACACTTAACTCACTGAGCCATGTAGGGACCCCTATTATGTACCTTTGAAATGAAATTTCAGACAGGAACATTTCTCTACCTCAGTACTTCATTGTCTGCTCTACCCTCTATTTTTTTATTTTCCCAAGATTTTATTTATTTATTTGAGATAGAGAGAGAGAGCACAAGAAGGGGGAATAACAGAGGGAGAGGGAGAAGCAGACTCCCCACTGAATAAGGAGTCTGATGCGGGGCTCAAACCCAGGACCCCAGGATCACGACCTGTGCTGAAGGCAGATGCTTAAGTGACTGGACAACCCAGGTGCCCCTGACCTCTCTTCTTTAGCCCTCAGTAATCTGCCTTCTGCCTTAACGCCGGAATAACTGATCCTGCATCTTCCAGGTCACTTGTGACACAAGAACAGAAAGGAGAGTCCCTTTTTATCCTCATTGATAAGCTGGCAATATCTAACACTTGTGGCCCTCACCATTTTTGCAGAAATCAATCACCATGTTTTGTTTTATCGACACAACTTTGATAGTCCTCTGTCTCTCACTGTTTTGTCTGTTACTATTAATTTTTCCCTTCCGTTACTCCAAAATCCACCCTGGGGCTTTCTGTCCTGTTTCTATCGCTTTCTATGGTGTTTACAGACATGCTGCTAACTTTAATCATATCTTCTTCTCTGTTTGTTTGTTTTTTTTTAAGATCATTAGTCCTGATCTCCGTCCTGACTTCTTTACCTCACACTTTTGATTTACAGAAGTTTTGACATTAAAGGCTTCTTAGTTATATTGGTTATGTAGTCAAGGAAATGATCAAAAAGGAGCGATGGTCAGGAAAAAAACCATAGTACTATCTAAAGCGACTTGCTTGTTACCTACGCCTGAGTGTCAAACCAGTTGGGTAATAAAAGCAGAACTAAATCTAAGAGACACAGAGCTTTCCTGGAAGCCTGAAAACTGAAGTTTAGGGGTGAGCTTTTGTGAATGACGCCCCATCAAAGTGCCCTCTAAGGAAGCGGCTGCCTCCATCACCACCAAGAAGCTGCTTGGGTCGGACATCTGTCTGCTGAATCCGGAAAGTACCGCCACCGAGTCCGGCTCCGGAAGCACCCGGTTCTACAGTCATCTGTAAATCTGAGTATTACGTCATCGGGTAAATCTCAGTGAGCTGCATCTCTCTCCCACAGTAAATAATGTTTTAAAAAAACTTAAGCTTTTGAATCAAAATCTTGAATGAGTTGTTTGATTGGCAAACCTTAAACGCCATAAAGAGCTCTCGGTGGAAGACAGCGTGGAAGAAGCAGATTGTTTTAGGTTTTTTCACCCCCAGCAGTTCAGGGAGAGATGCTTATAGGGCACCGGGATTGGAGCTGCATGAACCGGTTCATAGATCTGCCATACTTTGGGTCTGGCCAGTCCCTCTACACTACCCGCCTCCCAGGACAATGATAAATGAGAATGAAAAATGCTCTTACCTAACCAAATGCAGCTCCTCCTTGTACAGACAACAAAATGCACTCTATCCAGAAGGGAGATCCAAAGTCATGTCAGTCCCTACCTCCATTTCTGAGGGATATCCCTTCCTCCCTGCCGTCCGGTAAACTGCGGACTACATTATAAAGTCAATCCCTGCTTACAGAATTGAAGGTATTTACAACAGTAGAGAAAAGGAGAAAGGATAAAGAAGGAGTATTACATACTTAACAGCAATTAAGAAAATATTGGTAGTTTCTACAGTCCTATTTTTCTCCAGGTTTCATAAGAACATAGGAAGTACTCATCATTTCCTCTCTTTACTGCCCGTATTAGCCCGGGTTCTCCAGTGAAATAGAACAAATAGGATCAGGTACTGTCATTCTCATTCTCTCTCTCTCTCTCTCTCTCCCTCTCTCTCTCTGGAGAGCTTGTTACAGGGAGTTTGCTCACACGATTAGGGAGACTGAGAAGTCCCAAGATCCGCAGTCACCACCCTGGAAACCCAGGAGGGAAGGTTCATGGTTCTAGTCTGAGTCTGAAGGCCTGTGAGCCAGGAGGGCCAATGACGTTAAGTTCCAGTCCTAAAGCCTACAGCTGCAACACCCCAGAAGACCACGTATTTCAGCCTGCGTCGGACGTCTAGAAAATATCTATGTCTCAGCTCAACGGCCAGGCAGGAGGAGATCCTTCCTAAAAAGCAAGAGGCAGCTGTTTTGTTTCATTCAGACTCAACTGATTGGAAGAGAACCACCCATGGTGGAGAGCGCAATGTGCTTTACTCAGTTTACCAGTTCAAATGATAATCTCATGTGAGAGCACCCTCACGGCCGCACCCGGAATCATGTGTGCCCCAATGTCTGGGCACCCTGTGGCCCGACCTAGTTGACACGTAAACTTAACCATCACACCATTCGCGCCATACTTTATTCTCCCTCGGATGGCACGTAAGCAAATCCGGGGTCACTCTCCGTGGACAGCTCATGTCCTCATGGTCATAACAGGGTCCGTGGTTTTCCAGACATGTTCTTTGCTACCTTTACGATAGAGCAGTGCCTCTCTTTCCCCATAGGTTGTATTAATCACCCAAGTAAACCAAGTCACCACAGTCACTCCGCTTTCCCTCTACGGGTCCAGGGACATGTGGACCCCAGAAGGACCAGATCTTGTCTGCTGCTGCAATGCGACCACCTTCGTTTTATTGACTGAGAGTCTTCCTCCTTGGGAAGTTTTAGTTTACGGTACAGGCTACCCTGCTATACAGGAGAGACCCCAAACTAGAGTGGCTCTGGCAAGAGAGTATTCCTCTCTCTCTTGGGGCCAGAGTTGTCAAGTAGTTTAGAATATAACAGTATCTCTGGGGGTGGGAGGGTTGGGCGAACCTGGTGGTGGGTATTGAGGAGGGCACGTATTGCATGGAGCACTGGATGTGGTGCATGAACAATAAATCTTGTAACACTGGAAAAATAAAATAAACATTTTTGGGAAAAAAAAAAGACCATAACAGTATCTCTGTTTAATAAGATTATCCAGGGGTCCTATCAATCTGGCTCTGTCTCCTTGTTTTGTAATGCCTTAGGGTCTTGTCTGCATTACACTCACCTGCATTACAGCTGTGAATTCGAGCCCATGCAAATATAGTCACGTGATTAAGTTCTAGCAAATGAAGCTTGAGCAGAATGAAATATATATATATCATCATATACATATATATGGAAAACTGGAAATTATTGTTTCTAACTGGGCAGCCTTGTGCTAAACAAATACTCAAGGTGTTCTGTTGTTCACCGGCAGAAGGGGATAATTGGTCTTGTTGAAATGATCAGTCTATTGTATAGCGCTAAAATCTCTAAAAAAACAAGAAGTTTTAGGGATAGGAAGAAACAATATGAGAGAGACAGCAGGTAGATAAGGTTGATAAGAAGAGATGCCACTTTCACACCTAGGCTCCCAAGCCCGGG
Source organism: Procyon lotor (assembly GCA_028646535.1). Taxonomy (NCBI): domain Eukaryota; kingdom Metazoa; phylum Chordata; class Mammalia; order Carnivora; family Procyonidae; genus Procyon; species Procyon lotor. The sequence continues at coordinate 164,063,669 of CM053604.1, read as the reverse complement.
AGTGTGGCTTTGGGAGATGTAGCATCTTTTACTGGATGTGGTTTGAAGCATAGCTCACATCCTGAAGGACAGTTGGCCAAGATAAATCTTTCCTACTATCCCTCAGGGCTTCTCTGAGGACCCTGGAATGCCCTATCCGTCCATGTGGGCATAGTTCCAACATATCAAGTGTTTGCCAACCAAGGTCAAATGTTTCCTTCCTCAACCAACTGGTAGAGAACATCTCAGAAGATTCTGTGAGGGAAACAAGGCACTGTAATAAGAATAGAGATGGTGAGAATTTGAGTTGTTTGTTCATTCATCCTTCTCCTACACAGGTAATAGCACTTTTCAAGAATGCTGATACTTTACCTCACCAATGTATTTCCTGGTGTCATTCATCCTGGGCCATGAGTGAATCTAAGTTTCAACCAACCAATTGAATAGACAGTGAGAACTTGCACAGCTTGCTTGAGTTGACCCAAAATTAACCAGTTTCAAGATTGTGTTTCTCTTTCCTTGACTTAAAATTCTAAGAATTTTTAAAAGTGTGAATGTCCCAGCCAGACCTGCCTAGTCTTAAATAAATCCTGGTTTTATACTAACTAGTTGTGTGATTTGGACAAATTGCTTGACCTCTCTAAGGCTCAGGTTCCTTGTCTATAAAATAGATATAATCCCTACACCTAGATTACTTATGAGCACATTTAAAGATGTGAGAATAGTGTGTAATACACAATACAAGTTGAATAAATGATAGCTCTTACTATTTTTATTCAATATAGGTCGGTATCTCTTTGCCAGTAAAAACCCTTCTTTCTTTTGTTCTGGCTTTAACTTCCACTGTTGTGTTACACCAACCACGTGTTTCATTTTTGCTAAGCTGGACCACATCATGTTTCCTGATGGGTCTCTCAGCTTTGTGTTTGACATCTTTTTCTGACATGTCCTTTCATGGAACACAGCTTATTGGATTTCACACATTTTATGATGTTCATTTCAAGTCTTGTTGCCATTGTGAAATCTTTCTTGCTATTTTCCTGTCTGCACGGAATCTTTTCTCTCAAAAAAATCTTCATTGCAGGTTATTTTTTTTTTTTTTTCAGGGCATCTCATTAATTTACTTAACTGATTAGAGAATTAGATACTTCTTAGGAGGGGACCTACTGTGTTTAAGAAGACTTTTCCCCTCTAAGAAAGGAGACTGCAAATTCGTGAGAGGTAGACATATAAATAGATAATTTGAATACATGGGCTCTATGGTTAATATTATGTAAGAGTTCAGAAGATAGCTTATTTAACTCCAAATTGGGAAGCCAGTGAGGGCTTCCTGGAAGAAGTGAGGCCAGAAGGAAGTTGGATAAAACAATATGAGGTTAACCAAGTGACAGTCAGTGGGAGGTCAGTTGAGTGCACTTTGGTGGAATTCAGAGGAGAGCTTGGTTCTCATGGGAATGGAGTGAGGAATATAATGGAAAGGCAGACACTGGAGAAGTAGGATCCCAGAGGACCATGTATGAGAGAGTAAGGAGCTTGGACATATTCTTAAGTAGCATCAAAGTAATCCATCTTGGTAGTAGTATGGAGATCGGGCTTTAGGGCCAAAAAGACCAATTGGGATAAATTGCCATCATCCAGGTGATAGATAGTAGTAAAGGATAGGAATAGTAGGAGCAAGGGAGAAGAAGGAAATATTTGAAAATTATTCATGAGAAAATTAAGAAGACATCATGATCAATTAATTCTGAGAGATAAAGAAGAGGAAGAAGATAAAAACATATCATTTGGGTTTTAACAGGGATAACAGGGAGGTTGGCAATTATTACCTAAATCTGAAACTAATACAGTACAGGAGACGAAGAGCAGGCTCAGTGTATTTACTATGTGCATATTGCTAATCATATATCTGACCTTTTCACTTCCACTGATACACAGATATTACCACCTGGGGTGAAAACTTGAATACCAAAGACAAAGGAGAATATATATTTATGTAATCATATCCCACAAAGTCTGTATCTATATACTGACCAGTTGTTTATACCATCTTATTTTCTATTGATAGAGGAAACTGCTAAGGTTGAAAACATCCATAATACTAAAAATAAAGTGGGGTGAGGCTGCCTGGGAGGCTCAGTCGGTTAAGTGTCTGCCTTTGGCCCAGGTCATGATCTTGGGGTCCTGGGACTAAGCCCATGTCTGGCTCAGTACTCAGTGGGGAGTCTCCTTGGGGATTTTTCTCCCTCTCCCTCTGCCCCTCTCCACTGCTTGTGCTCTCTCACATTCTCTCTCTGTCTCAAATAAATACATAAAATCTTAAAAAAAGAGAGAGAGAAGGAAAAAGAAAAGAAGGAGAAAAGGAAGGAACGGAGGAAAGAAAAAAGGAACATAAAACATCCATATGGACATTGATTTTACTTGAATATAAAATTTGCTAAAAAGTTGGAATTGGAGGTGTGCCTGGGTGGCTGAGTCATTAAGTGTCTGGCTTCAGCTCCGGTCATGATCTCAGGGTCTTGGGATCGAGTCCCACATCAGGCTCCTTGCTTGGTGGGGAGCCTGCTTCTCCCTCTGCCTCTGCCTGCCACTCTGCCTACTTGTGCTCTCTCTCTGACAAATAAATAAATAAAATCTTAAAAAAAAAAAAAAAGTTGGACGATATGATAATGTGAAGAGTAGATATCTAATTAGATAATGAAAAATTGCTTTTCGTTGAGAATCAACTATCTACCCTCATTCTTTTTTTAAAAGAATTTATGTAAATTATTCCATACTGTAGATCTATGTTTTTTTTTTTATTGTATTGTATTATATTGTCTTTATTTATTTATTTGACACAGAGAGATCACAAGTAGGCAGAGAGGCAGGGAGAAGCAGACTCCCCGCTGAGCAGAGAGCCCGATGTGGGGCTCGATCCCAGGACCCTGAGATCATGACCTGAGCTGAAGGCAGAGGCTTTAACCCACTGGGCCACCCAGGCGCCCCTGTAGTTCTATGTTTCTATATGTAGACATTAATGGCAGAATTCAGTAATGGAAGATCTGTTGAATTGAGAATCCAGAAACCTCCACTCTGTCATGACCTTGGTTGCATAAGTAACTGGCTCTTTAACCTGTTCCTAAAAGTCAGCTTATTATTTATGTTCTCTGTAAACATAGAGAACATAATCTCTTCTCTAAAATCTGTATCTGTTCAGTGCTTTGGTTCTGTAGTGAGGCCTAGACTTTCTTGATGTTTTTTTTTTTTTCTTTTTCAGTGACACTCTTGTTGAAAACTTCTGACATATAATCTGACTGATTCATTATGGCTCAGACATATTTGCCTTCTTGTTAGAAAATGCTATGGAAGGAGAGACAGCACCTGGGAACTGGGCTCAGACATGGTGGCCCACGAAGTACTCAGACCAATCAATTATATAAAATGATATAATAGTGTAAATTAAGTCTCTCAACTGAATAATTTTAATTCCATCTCTGCGAATATTGAAGGAATTATAAGGATAAAAAATGGCTAGGACTCCATTAACAGTCCATTAAGGCATCTCATTAGTAAGTTAAAGGGTTAAGACTTGATGAAAAAATAATGTACTAGTCAACTCTCAGGGACAGAATGAAATGAAATGGAAATGGGTTACGAGGTAGATGTAATTAGAAAGCATTTTACAGAGTAGGCATTTTATAAATACAGGTTGAATAAATGTATGAGAGAGCCTAATGTCTTGTCTTACCTTTTACTCTGTATCCATATTAAATTTTTTTATTGTTACTAATGTTCTTTGGCTGATGATAGTTGTATCTGCCCTTAGCAGAAGGGCAGACTGCATCTCCTCCAAATCTCATCTGTAATTTGGATGAGATGTATGTATGTATGCACGACACATGTATGTATGCACGGCACATGTATGTATGATCATAGGTGTATGGAGGGGCCAGTACTGTTTCATGTTGGTTACCTCTTGACTGAAGATATTTTCCAGTGGATGTTTATATTACTAGTGAATGCTGAATAACGCTAGTCTTAAAATAAGCTTTTGAAAAGAAGAAATCCCTTCTTTCTAGGGGAAATTTATATTCACTGAGATGAAAACAGTGGTTAAACCATGATTTGCACAGTATGAAACACTTACACTTAGATTTTTAGAAAAATGTGTGGTGCCTATACCCGGTTTTCAGAACCCATTCAATTGCACACGAACTGATGTGAAAATGGATGGAGGGCTAATCCAAGGAAGAAATGATGCAAGTGATTTGTTTTGTGAGGATTTGTGAGTTTTTGTTTTGTTTGTTGTTTGCTTTTTGTTTTTGTTTTCGTTTCACAAACAATCCCTAGAGAGGTATGGGAGGAAATAGACTGTTCACAAAACTTAAATTCAGTAGGGGAACTGATTAGATTTTTAAAGGTATGTTTAGTTCCTACATAACTTTCCTCTTTCCAGACCACCATGTCCTTGAAAAGTTAATTTTGTTTTATCTCTGGATCCAAGAGGCTTCACATGACAACAGCAGTTGAAAGCTTCCCAGGTAAAGATCCTTCAAAGAATAAGCGACTCATGATAGGCAAGGATAAAAGTCAACAGTTTATACCACTCAATTGCTTTTAAGATTTTCATCAAATGCGTCCCCTGCAGTTGAAACTTACTAGAGAAGTTTTCCAGCCGAGTTAAAATCCTAAAACAATGACAATGTTACCTTTAGTTCTGTGAGCTTTCAGACAGAAAAGACAGCGACGGAATCGTGTATCAATTTCTTTCGTCCCCTTTTGGTGTTGGGGGAAAAAAAAAATCTCTTACCCCGAGGTACGCAGCATTAGCTACAGTTTAAGCAAAGAGTACTTAGGTTTTGTTACCAACTAGAAACACGTAACTTTATTCTAAGAGTTTTCGTATTTCAAGGATTTCTGGTATGAAGACGACATGTATTTACTCAAGGACAAAATCTTTCAAAACACAAAAAAGGAGTTCATTGTCCTTTTAAAAATAAATATTAACTTGTGACTGAAAAGGATTTCTTGCTGATACCTCTCATCAGATGCCTAGAATTTGATTTTTTAAAATGTGTATGTATTAGGGCAATGGCAATAACATATTTTAACATAAGCAAACATTAAGGGAGCTGGGCACTTGGCTGGCTCAGTTGGTAGAGTGTGTGACTCTCAATCTCAAGGTTGTTGGTGTGAGCCCCATATTGGGTGTAGAGATTACTGAAAAAGAAATAAAATCTTAAAAAAAATTAGGGAGGCTTTGTTTTCTTCTTTCTGGGATATTGCCATTTATGACCATGTGCTGATGTCTGCTCCAAGACTACCAGAAGTGGAAGAAAGCTTCCCTCTATTCCTGCTTGTGTTGGATATATATCCCTTAGGGAGTAAAGGTGTGAAGGGAGCAGGTAGGACAGTATCCTTCAAAAGCAAAATATAGTTTGTAGCTACCTCACCAAAAAGATGAAGAATGCTGTATAAGACTTGCTTTATATTATAAGCTAGTGAAGGCTGAACTTAGCTCTTTTAGCTATACACCGAATAGAGGCTTTGCTGTTAAATTGCCTTTTTGAGATTTAATTTTAAAAATTCTTTGATGTTGGCACCAAAAAGACAGTGTCATAACATTCACTAAGAAACTATACAAATCTGGCTAAATTTCAACTGAGTTAGTTACATTTTGCCCACTTAGATTTTTCTGGATTTTTTTTTTTTTTTTAAGATTTTATTTATTTGACAGAGAGAGATCACAAGTAGGCAGAGAGGCAGGCAGAGAGAGAGGGGGAAGCAGGCTCCCCGCAGAGCAGAGAGCCCGATGTGGGGCTCGATCCCAGGACCCTGAGATCATGACCTGAGCCAAAATCAAGAGGCGGATGCTTAACTGACTGAGCCACCCAGGCACCCATGTTACATTTCATTTCTTTAAAGTTTCTGAATTCTAGGAATTGTCACCACATCAGTTTCGGTGTAAATAGTTTTTATTAGAATTAAATTTAAGATAAGTTGTTATGCCATTTTCTTACAGTTCCTAGAGCGTGGATAAACACATCCAAGAGAAGTATATTCTACTATGGCTGAATTAATACCGAAGCTGCAGTTTAAAAATTTTGTGAAGGAAGCAGTCAGTGCATTGGGCAGAGATACTAAATAAAGTACATGCCATCTTTCACATCGGTATCTTCTCCTCTGCTGCTCCTGAGGAGAGTTCACATTTGGGAAAGCTGACATAATTACCCTACAAAAGGGACAGAAGAATCAACAAGGAGCCAGATGGGCCCTTACATTCTTTTCATTGTCTTCTGTCAGAAATGAACACATTGCTTGGAGTTTTATAGTTACTATGGTGATGCAGGAGATTAGCTTACCTTCACTGTTTATCTCCGGGTAGAGGTTTACCCTGTGCCTCAGCTCCCTCCCCTCAGCAATGACACTAGATTTGTCAACCACAGTGATTGCTGTTGGCATTCCTTCACTGATAAGGTTTTAGAAGCCCTCCTTACATCGTGTACTCAAATTTACGTGGCTTCTGGGTAATCTCTTAGATTTCCTGTCCATTAAGAGTGGACGGGGTACAGGGGCAGGGAGCTCTTGTGCCCTCGCTCTGATATCTCAGCTCTCCAGCCACCACAAAATGATGGGGGAAAGAAAATCAGCATTTTGAATCAAATGTACAATGTGCATGGAGGCATCTTTGCACACTGCCATTTCTTTTGATCTGTAACATAAATGGCACAAAGACAGTGCACCTGCTTCTAAAATGTAACTTCAAAAGAAATGTTCCAGCCTCTTTCCCAAGTAGCCCGCTGCCTCGGGCACTGTGATCTGGACGTTCGGTAGCTCTGGTGCAGCCTCTAAGTGGCCTCAGGGGCCGGGGACGGAACCAAGGGGAGGCAGAGCCCGAAAGCGTTAGGGTGCTTCTCAGAAACGAATGTGAGATCCTCCGAGACTTCCAGAAGTGGGGAGAGACCTGGAGGGAAGGTAGGGTTGTATATTAGGCGGAGGTGAGCAAGCAAAAGCCAGTTTGGAATTATCACTGTTAATAAGAATAAGCACTGTGTAGAAAATGTAAGCGGTCCCTGCTGCTGACATTCTTAGTTAACTGTCAGGGCGCCTGAAATGCGAGGGAACCTCTGTCTCCCAGTCAGTGTGCACCACCCCAGGGGAAGGCGGTACTGATGTCGCCTATTTAAGGCCACAGGGTGTTAGAGCCAAGGTTCTTTGAGCTTTCGCGTGCTTCAGAATTTCCTGGAGGGCTTGTTAAGAGCAACAGGCTCCACCTCCTGAGTTTCCGAGTTCGAGTTGAGTTCGTAGGTGCACAGAAGGGAAGTTGTATTCCCCAAAGTTCCCAGGTGAGGCTGCTGCTGCTGATCTGGGCCTTCTGCAAAGCACTGTGCTTACAGCAGAGATGCCCGCCACCGGCCCTAGCCGGCCGTACCCAGGCCAGCCCCAGTCCCATTCTTTGCGGCGGGGGGGACCAGCAGGGAGACCAGCGGCGAGAACTAGGTTCCTGCGATTCTTTTGCAGCAAGATCAGAGCCTATGACACTTTGGTCTCTACTGTCATTTTCGTTAATATTGAACAGATCAATGAATTAGGGAAGTTGGAAATTCTGCTTTTACAGTTTAAGCCGAGATGGAGAGCTCACAACCACATTCCCCAGTCTAAAGCCCCTAAATAGGGGCGCCTGGGTGGCTCAGCTGGTGAAGCCTCTGCCTTCGGCTCAGGTCTTGATCCCAGGGTCCTGGGATTGAGCCCCAAATCCAGCTCCCTGCTCAGTGGGGAACCTGCTTCTCCCTCTCCCTCTGCTGCTCCTCCTGCTGGTGATCTCTGTGTTAAATGAATAAAATCTTTAAAAAAAATAACAAAGCACCAAGATATTTTTAGATTGTGCTACTGAAATGTGCCACATCCTGGGCTTCCTGTTATTTTTCTCTTTCCCCCCATGAGTCATGGAATAATCTGTTGTACGATCCATGGATTAGGTGCCCGCCTTTACATCCTCTGCATCCGAACTGGTGCATTTTACTGGACCAGTATGTTAGTCCTGTCCCCATTGAACATTCTGTTTTATTAAGCTCACTGTTGAGCCTATAGATTTTTGTTTGCATTTTAGACTCTTGCTCAGTACATTTTATTTTTTTTTTAACTTGTCCTATTTCATATGGTAGAATTTACTGTGTGGGGGGCCTGGCTCAGTCATTTGAGCAGCAGGCTCACGGTTTCAGCTCTGGTCATGATTCAGGGTCCTGAGATCGAGCCCTAAGTTGGGCTCCATGCTCAGTGGGGAGACTGCTTGGGATTCTCTCTCTCTCTCAAATAAATAAATAAGTTAAAAAATTATTTTTGCTGTGTGTTTTCTGCCTCCATTGAAAGGCAGATAAAAATGATGACGAGGATGGAATTAGGGATAAGACACATTAGTGCTTAAAAGAAATATGTGTGTGTGTGTGTGTGTGTGTGTGTACTTTATAAAGCCTATCTGTTTTACCTTGAGGATGCCTGTCTACTTAGGTATAGTATTATAGAAATATTTTATAATCTTGCAGAGTTCAAGGTCTGATGGCTCCCTTCAATTCCCTGACCAGAAGCTCAACAATAATTCTTTATTGCTAGGATCAAATTCCATCAGAGCTTCCTATGACCCCGGTTCCTCCCCCCAGGCCCTCCTGTTTCCTTTAAACTCGTGGTGATAGATCTCAGCCAGGCTTGCTGCACTCAGTCCCCTAGGCTATGTGGTGCAGAAGATAAATGATGGTCCATTTCTACACGGTGCTCATTAAAGTGTAATTACAACGTGACTATCCATGCAGGTTGGCTACTCATTATTTCATAATCTTTGAGTAACACGGAAACGCGGCATTGGGAGTCTTTGAGAGACTGTATCTGTAAAATGGAAGTTTGATGTGGGTAATTTGGCTTGCCAAAGTAGTTTGCAACCGTAACAGGTAATGTGGCAAGGTTGGCTGGGGACTGAGATGTTCAGGGAGCCCCTTCTCATTCATGGCTTTCTGGGTCCCCGCCTGCCTCCCTCCCACTCCCCACAAGGGACTGGAAGCCGTCACTATAACCTGAGCGCATCCCCCGTGAGGAGAAGGGGTAACGTGCTTCCTGCATATCCCTGGCCTGATGTCACCGGGTTGTCTTTGCCAAAATCTCTATCCTTCAAGCCAAATGCTTAGAGATGGAATTTACCTAAAATCTGTGTAAGAGATGCTGATTTTCAACGAGCCCCAAGGTGAGTCTTCGGTAGAACGAACTCACCAGTTTGCACCTTCCTCCATGATAGCAGCGCTCGGTCACCGCCTGTGTTTCCTTTGGGTCTTTAGTTATTTCAACATCAATTTAATGGTTTTTCAGGCTCCTCCCACTTGCTCTGGTTTCCCAGACCACGTGCACTTTTCTGTTTTCACTTCATATTGCCGGGACAGAACAACTACCCTTTGGATTTCAGAGGAATCTTTCAAAACATTGCTCAGGCTTTGAGATCTCCAGCTAAACTCTGTCATTTTCAGACTCTCAGTTCTACGTCTACCAAACCATCCACACTGCCCCCTAAATTCGCAATTTCCCATTCCCTTCTCATGGAGACCTTCGACTTTTAAGACTTTCCTGTTCTTCCAGGCTCTGCATGCTCTCCTGGGCTGCTTTTTTTTTTAATCCTACACTGTGTTCAAACCTTTTCTCTCTGCCCTCAGTGCCTGGACTCCTTTCCTCTTCTCCCCCCGCCCCTCCCCCCATGCTTTTATTTACTTGAAACATTCCTGTGACCGCAGCACTTGAGACACAGACACACTGGAGGCAGGTGTGGAGCATGCATTTTGCTCGTTCTTGTCCTTCCTGGTGATATAATCTCCTATCCCTAAAAGTCTCTTCCTTCTGTACATTCATTCATCTACTGTCAGCTGAACAGTAGTTCATATCCAAGACCCCCAAATTCACTTGCTATTTTTTTCATCCAGAATAAAATAAACATCCTCAAGATGCACTTTTGCATAATTTGTATGATGACTAATTCTATAAGAAAATGCACAATGCAGCAAGCATGGGGAGTGGGATTTTCTCACAACCTTACACCATGCCTAATTGGGTTGCCCTCGGATTCTTATGTTTTCTTCTCAGATCTTTGCACCTTTTAAAGGATGGCGTGTTGCATGCTTTGAATACATTTCTTGATCCAAACTCATAGCCATAGAATCAGTATGCAGAGAATCAGACTATTTCACTGAGGTCAGTGGTTGAATGATCTCTTTTTGTATAAGATTTGGAAAGACACCGTGTGATAATAACCTTATAATACTTATAACTTTGAATATAATAACTGTAGTACCAATAATTTGTAAACCTACTGGCCATGTAGATAAAAGGAAAGGGATAGTACTTTTTAAAGTGAGAGGTGCCTGGGTGGCTGAGGTCATGATCTCAGTCAGGGTCATGAGAATGGCCTCTCAGTCTGAGCTCCGCGTGGAGACTGTCTGTCCCTCTCCCTCTTCTCCTCCCTCTACTCACACTCTTTCTCCCCCTCTCTCAAATAAATAAGTAAAAATAAAATCTAAGTTGATAAAGCGATAATTGCATTTTAGTATTAGTAGGAAGGAAAGCAGTAATGGTAGGAGTTTTGTGTCCACATGGGGGTTGATACTTGTTTAGACTTCGTTTGTGTTGTTTTTGGTGGACAGCTCTAAAAAATTGTCAGCTAGTACTTTTTTAAACTAAAAAATTGATATTTGGTCTTTGGAAAGTACTTGTTTTTAACTAAAAAATTGACTTTTGGTCTTTGGAAAGTAAGAAAAAATATCAACTTGAGATTTGGTATATATAATTTGGTGTCCCTAGTAATTAGCGTCTTTCTTTTTAAAATTGGAGTTACTTAATATCATGAAATATTTTAATAGGATATTTTTTCTAAAATAAAAGACATTTTCTATTTAGAAGACATAAAATTCTGGAGGGATAGATATGAGATGTCATTTCTTATTCAATTAGGTAGCATCCTTCCTGGAGTTATTTTCCACAATTTAAATCAAACTTATTTCTATCAAAATAACCAGCAAATTAGTATCAGTCAGCTAAGAGGGGAACAGAGAGGAAGAGATGACTTGAGTTCTAAAGAATCAACAGAAGAGGAAAAATTTTATCATAAAGACATCATAACATAGATACCTGATTATTTTAATTATTTTTATTATTTTTAAGTTTTACTTAGGCTCTGTGCCCAATGTGGGGCTCGAACTCATGACCCTGCAATTAAGAGTCATGTACTCTACTGACTGAGCCAGCCAGGTGCCCTAATGTCTGATTCTTATAAATAGCGAACCCAGATTTCATCGGCCAAAGCTAATAGGAACAAAGATCTGGCAATTACTATAGGTTACTACTCAGAAGTCACACAGTTACCATCTAGAACAACAGAACAATGAAAAGCCACACAGCAGAACACTGAATTGATTTGAAGCCCGTGGGAACCTGCTAGGTTTGGTTACATAAGACAATTGATTTTTCAAATGCATTTAGTTGAAACCATTTACTGATTTTTTAAATAGAAAATCAGAAAATTCTTGCAGTGCCTGTGAGCATTTCTTTTAATTGGACAAGATTCTCCTAATTATAATATATAGGCTTTTTACTTGAATGACCCAGACATAAAGAATTCCAATAAATCATACAATTTCAGAGAAGCAAATCTGACTTGATTCCAAAATTTTTGTGATGAAGTTTATGAACACAGGTTGCATTATGGGACTCATGAAGTGTCTTGTGAGAGAAAGTTAGCCATTAAGTCTCAAAGGGCATTTATAGAAAGATCCATCATGCATGCATTGAACAAAACTTTTACAAGCTCCTGTTAGAGGCAAGGCTGCTTCCCAAGTGATAGGCAGGATGCAAAGTTGAATGAGACATGGAGACAGCATTCAAGGGATATATAGTTTTAATGCTACAGCAAGGACAGAAAATTGAGTCACTAAAATGCAGCATTACAATTTTAACCAAGTGTTTTTATATATTTAGTTTGTAAGATGAAAATAGCCTAAACTTATCCATTACATCTGGAGCCTAAATCCAGGCAGACACATCTTTAAACATACAGGATGATAGCAATTTTTACAGTTACTTAAAACAGCGAGTCGGTTTTTATATTCTTAGATTATGTAACTTGGGATACGGCCGTGCAAGATTGAATTTTCCGCTCCTATTGAAAAATGGTCTACAAGTTAACCACAACCTGATTTGAGTCTGAGACAATTTTGATGCATTCTAAGTAATCTTAAAATATTCAGAATGAGACCTGAACAAACTTTTTTGGAAAGAGATTAGGTTACGGAAGAACCTGCTGTCAATGTGTCGGGATGGCTTATCTGTGTTGCGGAGATCTGTTGTGGGTTGCGTCCTTCCAGAGACCAGAGAGGAGGAGGAGGTGTCCTTGGTAAATGAGCTAGAAAGCCTCTGATGGGGACAAGCCAGCAGCCATTTGGAGGGGATGAACATGATGATGTAATTGCTATGATGTAATTTGCCATAGTCTGTTTCTCCAATTGGATACATATGCCAGGCAGTGTTGTGCTGGGTTATCCTAAATCAGTGGGTAAACACGGTGTTTATTCCTGGAAAATTAATACTATTGAAAGATTTGGAGGGGGGGACGATTTTTAAAATTAAAATAAACACTCATATTTTGCAGGAAAGTGCACTGTCTGCATAAAATACAACAAATTTTCAGTTGAAAAACCTCGGAGAAATTTCATGCTTCTGGTGGTCCTTGTCACTTTTCCACTGGATTCTGGTGGGTGTGCAGATCACCCCTCTGCTCTTAAAAGGACTTGGTTGACATGCTCCCTCACTTGGTCTTCACAATGACCTTGAGGCATTGATCTTGCAGAGTTGAAAAACAGACTCCGAGAACGTAAGCAATTTATTGGCCTTCAGAGCTGAGGATCCAACTGAGCTATATAGCTCCTTCTCGAATCTGCTGCCTGCCGCCTCCCTGTGATTTCACAAGGACTTTTATGTCCAAGGACTTTTATCTCCGTGACTTTGCTTAAATGCTGTAACTACTGTTGAGTAGGTATTATGGGTATTGTATTCATTTCTGTTGTTTGAAAGGTCAAAGCAGAGTTTGGTGATGATGTGACCTCCTACGCACAGAAGTATTAAGTGTCACAGCGAAGTCAAACCCAGGGTTCCCGATGCCTAGGATAGAGACCTTTGCACCACAATGAAGCCATCAGCTAGAACTGACACTGACTAGAGAGCCCCCTTCGATGTCAGGCTGTCAATGTTGGGTCCGCGCCAACTGACCAGACATAATTCTCGTGCCAGTAGTGACAATTATAATGACTGTTCCGACGATGCTTTACATTTTCCAAAACTCTTTTTATGTATCTTAGCGCATTTGATCATCTCAATAACCCCTTTGACCAAAGAGTTCTGTTAGTCCATCTAAGAAATAGGAAGAGGAATTAACTTCTATGTAGCTTTTACTGGGCACGATGCTGACATCTTCAGACGGGTAATCTCATTTTATATGCATAACCTCAGCAAATTGTCCTCATGATAGTCGTTTGCTGAGAAGATTAAGGCTCAGAGTAGTTTTTCATTGTTTCTGTATCTAGTAAATTTTGTAAAAACGCAGATCAAGTAGAGTTGAGCAAAATTCTTTAATGTGCTCATCAGTGTCTTTTTCACCATACACTTGTCTCGTGTACTTACCTAGCGAGGTCTGCTGTTCTGCCTTGCTAGGTTCTCACAGATGTCCCCGAAATGGATGTTTTGTCCTTGCTGGTTCACCTCCTTTCGGATGATGCAGGACCTCTTTCTCTTACTCGTGAGGGAGTTCTTGCCTCTAGAGGTTGGAAGAGGAGAAAGGTTTTCAGTTAGAATTACTTCCTTACGATTAGTTCCCTCCCTCTCTTCTATCAGCATAGCTAGGGTATTTGAATGCCACAGGCTGTTTGTATCTCCAGGTGATTGTTAATACACATAAATTTCTATTTGTTGTACTTTCAAGCAGTGAAACCAAGCAAGAGAGAGTGAGGAAGGTGTTTGGGGCGTTGGCAGTTCCCAGTGACGAAAATGCACAGTACATAGATTATGAATCGCTGATCCCTCTCGTTCTCATGAGCTCATTTGCCCTGGAGCCTGCTCACTGGACGTCAGATGAGGTGGTTTCCGATGAGAGATAATAATGTAGGAAGGGCCAGAGTCCACTCCATTCCCTTAGCCTTATGTGGCCTCTCCGGGAAGAGGCAAATATTATCACAAGTGATAGACTAGGCATAGTCACACAGTAAGTGCACCAACACCTTGATTCCCCTGGAAAGAGACAATTGGATTTAAGTCAGATAAACACATCTGTGGGAAAAATTACAGTGCCCGAGAGTCTCACTGAGCAATCTGCGATTTTTTAGCAACACGTTGTTTTACCTGTTTAGTAAAATAGTTGATTAGATGCATTTATGAAACGCGGCGGGACACGTGACTCTCGTATTGCCGAGTGCGTGGTGAGGGACGAGGCCTCTTTAACCCGCACTAAGTGCCCTCCCTGTGTGTGGGAACTCGCAGTATAATGGCGATCTGACACTGTATGACATCACTTCTGTTCTCCTTCATGGTTCTAGTCCAGTTGGCCAACGACAAATGAATGAATAGGCAATATAAGGTTTTATATAAGAAGTAGGCAAGAAATGCTCTGTGGCATCCATACAGAGTGATGATCGCTACCACTTTGAGAACTTAGTTCATTTAATTCTGACAGTCGTCCTATGAGGGAAGTACCATGTCCCTGCTTTACCAAGGACATGAAGGCCCAGAAAAGTTAAGCCACTTGCCCAAGGTCACAGTGGTCTTAAGTGATGGAGTGTGGTTGCGGAGATGGGGAGTCTGACGGCCCACCTCCCGCTCTTGGCTCGTCTGCTGCCTGGCTGGGAAATCCAGCAGGGATGGTGAAATAGCGACTGAAAATGCCTCATTTGTTGAAGTTTGTCACAACACAAGTTACTGCAGACACATATACAGAATGATACTTTCATTTGGAAGCACTGCTTTTTAAAAAATTTTCTCAATTTCCACAAAACCGTTTTTTCAAATTCCTTTCATGTATTTTTCACCACAAGGATCTTTATCATTATCAGATAGATGCACGGTCTTTAGAGCTGATTGCCTTTAATTCCATCTAAGTTGGCTGGAGATAAAGCACTTCTTAAAAATGTGTGTATGAAGCTGTCGCTGGAAGATTTATCCCTACACGGAAGTACCCATTTCCTTTTTTTTTTTTTTTTAATTTATTCTGTGGTGGTATTTTTGCGATCCTTGCAATGTAACCATTTACTGTATGCATTTAAAAGTGATTCCTAAGAGTTTTCTTTAGCATCCAGCCCTTGTCATTGTAAGTTCAAAGCACCAGAAGAATGATGACATTTCTGTTAAACTTACTTTAAAAAAAAAAAAACCAAAAAACCTCCCTCTGACATTAACATCGATAGAGGTCATTTCAGGCTATTGGGTCTTTCCCAAACAGTTCATCGTTGTTCCAAAATTAAGTAAGTGAGGGACATTTCACAGTATGAAAGGCTCGGTGAGGACATCCTTCTAAGACAGCCCCCTTATGTGTGGGTGAGTATGGGGGCCTGATGAATGGATTTATTGAGACAATCAAGAGAGGGTAAGATAGGGG
>CM053604.1:164020959-164047947 GCA_028646535.1 Procyon lotor | reverse complement strand
TATTTATTATAGAGAGAGCAAGGGGAAAGGGCAGAGGGAGTGGGCGGGAAAGGCTGGATTCCAAGATCCTGAGATCGTGACCTAAGCCCAAACCGAGAGGTAGTCGCTTAACCAACTATTCCCCCAGGTGCCCCATGTGCTCACTGCTTATGAATGTGAAGTTCATGGCTTGCTCAGTCATGTTTCCCTCATGCCCAAACCTGAGCCTGTCTATGCTGTTTGCTTGGTAAAGCTCTCCTGCTTCTACTTTGCCACATCACCCACTTCATATGATTTGCAAGCTGGCTGCACCCATGTTTAGAAAAATGATACATGGGGGCACCTGGGTGGCTCAGTCGTTAAGCGTCTGCCTTCGGCTCAGGTCATGATCCCAGGGTCCTGGGATCGAGCCCCGCATCGGGCTCCTTGCTCGGCAGGAGGCCTGCTTCTCCCGCTACCATTCCCTCTGCTTGTGTTCCCTCTCTCGCTGTGTTTCTCTCTGTCAAATAATAAATAAAATCTTAAAAAAAAAAAAAAAGAAAAATGATACATGGATATAACTTAAGGCAGGATTGATATAAAAATATAAATGAATTTGTGTGAGATACGGTTTTTGGCAGATACTTTGAATTTTTGGAGAGTAACAAAGGCATTCGATAAAATGGGAGGGAGGCTGTTGATGGAATCTCTTTGGGCTCCAGTCCAACTGATCCTGCCCAGTTAAACTCTTCCTATCTTTGGCTCGGACAAGTCCTGCATCTGCGCCTTGAGTGCGTGCCCTTCAGGCAATTCCGTGAGACTTCAGAGCGTTTTACAATTCTAAACAAATGTTAAAAAGTGATACTGTCTGTATTAAGAAAAAAAAAAACCAACAAATAAAAAGCAAACTATGTTATGCATAGACATTTTGGGAAAAAGGAAAAAGAAAAAATAAAGAAAAACAATTATACCACGCTTCATCACATTGACAGCTGCTAACATTTAAAAAAGTCTTTCCAGGCGCGTGGGTGGCTCAGTGGGTTAAGCCTCTGCCTTCAGCTCGGGTCACGATCTCAGGGTCCTGGGATCGAGCCCTGCGTCGGACTCTCTGTCTACTTGTGATTTCTCTCTCTCTGTCAAATAAATAAATAAAATCCTTTTTTAATTTATTTGACAGAGAGAGAGAAATCACAAGTAGGCAGAGAGAGGGGGAAGCAGGCTCCCTGCTGAACAGAGAGCCCATGCGGGGCTCAATCCTAGGACCCTGAGATCATGACCCAAGCCGAAGGCAGAGGCTTTGACCCTCTGAGCCACCCAGGCGCCCCAATATATAAAATCTTTTAAAAAAAAGTCTTTCCATGCATTTTTTCATATGCATGATGGACAGTTCTGTCATTTTTTTTTAGATAAATATTGAGTCAAAAAAATGTACCAGGGATTCTGCTACTCACTCGAGATTTAAAAAAACGTAAGATTCCTGCCCTTAATGGAACTTGCTTTTAGTGTGTTAGACAGCTGATGGACAAGTGAAAAATAATTAAAACAATTACAAATATTATAACTCCTATGAAGGAAATGTGTTAAAACAAGCAATTAAATGAGGGCCTGTTTTAGAAAAGGCAGTAAAGAAAAATGGCCATATGACTCCACAGATAGCAAGAGGAGGAACTGTTTAGACCTTTCTTTGCCCCGTGTTCATTTCCCACTTGTGGGAACTGCATTTTACTTGCCTTTGGGGAAACAGTCCCTTCCCGTGTGTTGTCTGTGTTCATCTTTCTGGCACTTGTGGCCCAGACTGGTTTATTCTTCTGGCTATAATTAATTACTTTGAAGATGGACATTACCCCAAAATAGGAAAATGAAATTGGATTCCTGGCCTCCAGTTGGATCTATTGGGGAAGAAAATTTCTCGTCCTCTCAGGGTAAGTTGGAAGGATATAACTGTGGGGCATCCGAGGACCACAGAGAAGTGAGAGCCTGTTTGAAAAAGCCTCGTGAAGAAAAGAGGGATGTTCCAATGACATCATCTGGGCATCTACGTGCAATGGTGCCCAGTGAGAGTTTCAGTCATAGGATTCATGTCCTGTGACTGTCCCTCTCCCTTCTGCTTTTTATAAGTCTAATTAAGTGGGTTTCAAAGATGATGTGTTTTGTGTCTGATATGTTAAATTTGAGGTGATGTAGGTAATCCAAACTGGATCTCTCCATTCAGTTGCTATGATGTAGGACTGTGCCTTTATGGTAAGAATATGGCAAAATTATGTGATTTGTCAGTTTATCTACATTAATAGTCATCGTTTTAGTAATGAGTAGATAAGATATTCTAGGGTGAGAATATACACCCACATACTCAGATCCATACACTCACATACACATTGTACACGTATTATGATGTGCGTGTATATAAGATATGTATGTACATAAATGTATTTTATACATATTATATATCTACATCTGCATATTCCCACAGACATACACATATGAGTGTGTGTTAGTTCGTGCGTGTGTGTGTGTGTGTGTACGTTTGTGTGTTCAGGCTTTTAACCCCCTTTGGAACAACATGCATAACTCTGCACGTGGTCTGTCTCTCTATCTTTGTCTCTGTCTCTCTCTGTCTTTATCTCTCTCTGGAAAGAAAGAGAACCAAGCTCTGATCTAAATTTTCTGTTCAGACAAGAAAGAAATTTTTCAATGAAAATAGAGATCGAAGAATAAAAGAAGTGGGTGGAAAATTAGGAAGTCTTAGGAAAAAGGAAAAAAAGATTTTAAGATCCACTTGATGGCCAAAATTCTCTAGCATCTTCTGCGGCGGGGTCGGGATCTGCCATTATTTTCCTCCCTCTAACTCTCTGCTCTAGATCTTCATTCCTGCCTCTCCCAGTGGGTTCAGAGATGGTTTTGCTCTTGGCAAAAGGTCCTAGGAAGCACTCTTGGTCCAGGCTGTAGATCGCTGAGTTTTTCTGCTAGCTGATCTTTAGGTGCTGCAAGAGCGGGTTTCTCTGGGGATGCGCCGGACCGTCTCCCAGGTTTTGCACTGTTTCCTGAATCAAGTGTGGCTTTTGGTTTTGGTGCCTACCTGACGACTTGAATATGCTACTTGCCTAATCTTTTTTGATTGAACTGGTTTGTCTGATATTCAGGATGGATTGTCTTTGAGACTGACATCATCCAGTTCTGGGGCTCCTAGAAGTTTGACTCTTTTTGCTTTAGTCCTCCTTGCCTTTGTGTTTGTTAATTCTTTGTGTTCATTCAGTACTTATGGTTTGACATGGAATTACAAAGTATGAGGAATAAAGAAGACAATTAAAATGTCACTGGTGACCAGTAATAATGCAATGTTAAGAGGGAGAAGGGATTAGCTACACTGAAACACATCTGAATTTTTAAAAAAGGTTTTATTTATTTGAGAGAGAGAGAGCACAAGCAGAAAGAGGGGCAGAGGAGAGAGACAAGCAGAGTCCCCGACACGGGGCTCAATCCCAGGACCCTGAGACCATGACCTGAGCCAAAGTCAGATGCTTAACTGACTGAGACACCCAGGTATCCCCAAAAATGTTTGATTTGTGTCACATTCTAGATCTAAATGGAAAGATTAGGGAAACAAAGGGACACTGTAGTTTTCTTTACAGAAGGAGAGCAGGAAGTGAAGGGGTGATTCTAAATAAAGCAGTATGCAAGGAACACTTTTTTTTCCCCTTTTTTTTCCAGAAGCTCCTAACTAAGCAGAGGGTGGATGTTGCAACTAGCCAAAAGGGAACAAAAAATTGATTGGGATGCCAGATAGGAGGCATAGAACGCACGAGGTAGCAGCAACTGAAGAAGTTCCCCCTCGTTGTAACACCTGATCACAAACCCTGTGTGAGGTATATTTAATTCTTTTAGGAATCCTGACGCGAATACGCCCACCCCGAGTGTTAAATTGTCCACCTCCACTGAGCCTTGCCGGAGCTGTCAGACTGATCCATGGGCAGCGGCTGACCTCGAAACCCAGACGCCGAGAGTAAGTGGGAAGTCCAGAATTAAACGCGGGGCTGGGTTGAGAAGAGGGTGGATCAGGAAGTCAGAGATCCAAAGCTGTGGAAGGTCACGGGTCCATAATATCTCAGAAGCCGAAGACCACATGCAATCTGTAGGTCAGGAGAGGGCAGTCCACAAAGCAGGCAAGTCAAAAGGGAGGAGAGGACAGTGAAACAGGTACATGTGATAGACACAGGAGTCCTCATTCACTCCTTACTCTTGAAAGAACAAAACTTTATATCTGGGTGGAGGGCAGCCCCAAACATGGGGACTTGAGGCAGGCAGGACGGGTCGGATCTTCATGAGTTGGAGTTTCCTTCTTTCCTTAAATCTAGGGGAAGGAGAGCAATGGGGTCATAATGGCCAGCGCCCCCGGATGCTGGATGCACAAATGAACTCAGACGTAAACATGAATCTACCTCTACTTCTAGTGAACTTCTGTAGCAGTGGCTTATATCAAGGGATCCATTCTCCTTGGGGCTCATTCATTATGTTTCTTCCCATCAGCTCTTTTAAGTGAAAGCATCTTAGGGAAAGGAACCATCTCACGTGACACGTAGATTTTTGAAAGACCCGTTTTTGATATTTTTCACTCAAAAGGCCTTAAATAGTTTCCTTTACTGCTCTGCCTCACAGCCTCTTGGCAAAGGAGAGTTAATTCAGCACTCAAGGTCTGATCAACACCTTAAGGCTGCTGCTATCAAAAGAGTGGCTGCTGTTTCTGGTGTTAAATAGTCAGAAATTAGGCTTCCTGTAGGTGTGAAAAACTGAAGGAAGCAGAACATAACGTGCATCCTGGTGGCCGTGGTAGAAAAATAACACTTAAACCCTGACTTACTTGGTTGCTCTGAATGAAGGGAGTTAGAAGTTCCTGACATTGAAGAAGAAAATGGTGGAGAAAGAGCCCCCAGAAGATTACCCCAGGTAACCCCATATGCCACTCGGATCACTACAGATCACTATTCAAATGATGGAGCAGTGCCCCACCCATGTTTTCAAAACAGATCCTAACACTGACTCGGTAGACAGAACCATTCATCTGCTTCCCCAGCATGAATTGTTACAGCTCTGCGTGATACTGTTGCATTTATAGCTCAGACTCCTGTTAGAAGAGTCTCGCAGTGAAAGGGGGCAGCTCTTGTTTCTTACAGGATCCAGCTTTGCTGTAATGTTGCTCGTTGTGATTGTCCTCTGATGGTCTGGATCATTACATTTGGGAGGGCGGATGAGGCTTCCTTGACTGTCTCTCCAAAGGCGTTCATCAAACTGGTCTTGCCTTAAATTTCCCTAGAGAATATCATATTTTTGGTCCATGTCTGCACTCCAGTCGTGTGGTTCGGAAATGGGCTTGAGTCTTCCCCTTCCAGTGGAAGGTAACCCATGGAGGGAGACGTTCCAGCAAACTCACATCTCTCCTTCTGCCTGGTTCTTCTCCCTCCCAGACTCCATCCTTGTTTGCAGGGAATACCAGAGCAATGCAGCCAAACCTGGTACCCAGAGTTTTGATTGCGCTGCAAAAATACTGTTCACTCTCCTATTAGGAGAACAGGACTGACAATGTATCTCTTATTATAGAGGAAGGTCAGTGAGTATGACAATTTGTATTTCTTTAAAATGGTTATATTTTGTGACAGTTATCTGAAGGAAAAAAGGATGTGTATCTATCCTTTTTTTCCTTTCAATTAATGGACTTTCCCCACCCTTTGTGCCTCTAAAAACTTGCCTCATTATCATAAATGGTTCTCCTTGTCTTCCTATTTAATATCAACTGCATTGGGGCGCCTGGGTGGCTCAGTGGGTTAAAGCCTCTGTCTTTGGCTCAGGTCATGATCTCGGGGTCCTGGGATCGAGCCCCGCATCGGGCTCTCTGCTCAGCGGGGAGCCTGCTTCTCCCTCTCTCTGCCTGCCTCTCTGCCTACTTGTGATCTCTCTCCTCTCTGTCAAATAAATAAGTAAAATCTTTAAAAGATAACAATAATATCAACTGCATTCTGAGGAAAAACAAAATGATTCCAGGATCTGTGGGCCCTTTCTTAACGTTGAAATTTGATGTTTGAAAATAATTTTTTTTTTAATATCTTGGGCCCTAACAAGTAGTCTTAAACAGCCGTCCATTCCTTCACTTCAGTGTCCCGAATCCTTCAGAGTTATCTTTTCTTGACTATCTTTTCTACAAAATACAAAATCATATAGTTTCTTTCTTTCTTTCTTTTTTTTTTTTTTTTTTTTGGTCAAATTAACTCAGCTCCCAGCCTGGCTTTCTCATCTCGGCTGATCGTGTGCTCTCTCACATTGTAAATTAGACTCTCTTTATGATATTAAAGGTCAGACAGAACCCTCCATTTCATTAGCTGTGTGTGTGGTTTTGTTGTCGTTCTTTTGTCTTGTTTTGCGAACAGACTGAGCTAGTCCTCATCTCACAACAGCTCACGGTCATTGAGGTCAAGACCATTCCCTCTTGCCGCTTGCAAAGATGTTTCCGCTTGCCATTTTAAAATTACTGTTGCCTTTGGATGTGGGAGAATGTCTTCCTTTGTCAAAATGGCAATGGGAGGCCCAAGTGACAATCCCCTTCCCTTACGATTTGGGACTGCACAAAGCTGTCAGTTTTTAGAATGACACCGCGGCACAGGTTTTCTTTAAGATGGTACCTTTCATTCTTGACCCCTGCTGTTCCTGACAGTTGAAATGGCAGCAGGAGGCAGACACTAAAGTGAGTTCTCTTGGCATTTGCCCTTAGGTAGAAATTAATAATAGAAGAAGCTGGCCCGTGCTTAAAAACAGTTAGTGTCAGATGTCATGCAATGGTCTGTGACCAATCCCCTAATGAGGTGACTCAAACTGTCCCTAATTTTCCAAAGCTGGCCTTAATTCTCAAACTCGCTTACAATGTTAATCTGTGTTCTTCTGCTTGTTGAGCCTTTGATATGTTCTGGAATCTCATGTTCTACTCCAAGCACTGTGCCCCGAATTGCAGCCCCTTTTCTCACTAAATCCTACATTACTTGGCTGCTTTGAATTTCATAAATTGTGCACTGTAGTTTTTCTTCATACTCTATGTTTCTGATTTCTGATGAATTAGTATTCACTCCCCCCCCCATGTAATACCTTATGCCATATCAGATAGCTATGCTGATTTCAACCTAGACGCGAACTCCGTGGCTTTACAGATTTATTGGAATTGTATAGACTCTCCTAGCTTACTAGTTTATTTATGAGTTGCAGGATTTTATTGTATCTCTTCTTTGGGTGATGCCTTCTAGTTCTGCACCATCAGCTGGTTTGTAGCTAAGATTTGCAGTTCCTTTCTTTGTGGATGGATGCTCTATTCCCAGGGCTGGGGGTCTGGACATACAATAGAATTTAAATGATCCTCTCCCAAACCCCATTTTGCTAGTTGAATTCCCATATTCAGCTCTGGGACTAAGCCAGGGCACTTAGCTATGTGGTTATGTATGAGATATACATTCTGTCTTTTTGCTCAATAAATTTTCATATCAGTTTCTCTGGTTCTTGAAAAATGCCTTTGCATGTACTTTAAACTCCTACACAATCTCCCTTTCCTGACCCATCGCTGATGTATATTGATTTATTTATCACTTCCTTAACTTCATTTTATAATCTTTTTAGCTCTCCCAAATGCCTCTTTCTCAAACTTGATTACTTCTTGTTTTTCTTATTTAGCCATTTTGCTCCATTTTATTCAGGATCTTTTCCTTACTAGATGAGCCTCCTGCCTCTGAGGCAAGATAAATTTTCCTTGAAAAATTCCTATTTCCTTCAGTTTGTACAGATTCTTGATCATGTATTTTTAATTCTACCTAATTTGTGTAATTTTCCAATTTTTTTATGTAAGCAATTTGCCCACTTAACGAGACTTTGATAAAAACTGATTATGGTCAGTAGTTTAGCTTTTCTATTATATATTCCCTCCACTCATATTACCACAAGTCATGTTAGGGGTTGTTCCATTTTTACCATCTTACCTTAAGAAAGAGTATTTTCCCCATTGCCACAAGTTACTCATAAAATTTTTATTTTAAAATTAGACCTGGATTACGTCTGATATTTTTGTTTGCAGCAATCCACTGATATGCCCTTATTAATTTTATTAAAATAATTGCCTCCATTGCCTGTTTTTTTCTTTGTCTGTGTTGGTTTCTGTATGAGGAAAGGTGATCTCACTATGTGCTCTAACGCAGAGGATCTAAAGCTGGGTCCTGTAGACGAGTCACCTTAGACGTTGTGGAGAATTGCAGATTCTCAGGACTCATTCTAAACTTAACTGATATGAACTTCCTGGTTAAGATCCTAAGAAGCCCTCTTTATAGGAAGCCCTCACTGAGAATCTTGGAGAGTCAGTCAAGGACAAGCATTCAGGAATCAATGCTAGATGGTTTTTCATTTGGGACTAAGTGTGTTTAAACACTTGAGGGAAATAAAACAACGACGATGGGAAACACGCTCATATTTATGAGTCTCCGTTATGATGGCATATTTGGTTTTTAGACACCCCTGCAGACTGTTATTTCTTTGAGGTCAGGAGCTGTGGCTTGTTCATCACTAAATCCTTATACTTGGTCTCGATCTTGACACGGGAGGACATTCCACACAGATTTGTTAAATATAGAAACCATCTGAACTGCTTATCAACGGGCATGGCTTCGTGAGAATCCATCAGCCCAGTTCCATTTGAAATGATGGATTATTAAAACAGAAGAGAGAAATAACTTGCTCGGCAAACAGGGGTGAGTGGAAAGACCCCATGGGAGCAGAATCAGGAAGGGAGACAGGTAGCTACTGAAGGCGTACAGGAGACGATTTTGAAGGAATTAAAATTCAACGTACAGTAGCCACGGCCGTTTAAGGTCACTTAGAGACGGTATCTGAGTGTGTCGAATGTTTCACGGGTGTCACAGGACAGCACTCCCCACAGCTGCATGACCTCGTCTGCTGCTCTCCCAGATGGATTTTGGTGACCTAAAGACAGATATCCTTGGGGAGGATTTTCAATTTTATTTTATATCCCTGGGGAGAAAAGCACAGGACTAGAAGGGGGGGGGGAAGCCCCGTAACATATGAATGTCCTTTTAATTCCTTAGTTCCAGCATCTGTGACCGGTGAGGCTGTTATCGTGTGTGTGGTGTGTGATCTCTTCTTCGGCTTCATCTCGGGGAGCAGATCAAATGAAATCTTTTCAAGATCTGTTTATGTTAGCATGCAATTAGTACATCAACCCCGCAGTTTCTCAGGAAAAAGTGCATCTCTAATCACCGAACAACACCAAATCAATAACTAAGAGCTCTCGTCGATACACCGCAAGAAAAGGAGCTGAAATGTACCGACTTCAGCTTAGTGCCTTTTGTTCCAGCCTCGGCAGTTTGCTCTCTCGTGACCCAGGTGTGCCGCAGAGTTTGGTTTCAGGCGGTGGAGACGTCATTGCAAGAAGGCCGTGTTTCCTGGTGGCGTCTGTAAATAGGCTTCCCCTTACTGGGGAGCAGGCCTGTTCCTTAGCAAAAGAGCAAAATAGAGGAAGGGTCGGAGGGGTTTTCTCAGCCTTTGCTGCACTTCCTAATTACTCCACTTTCTTTAACCAATGAAATGTGAGCGGAAGGGAGGTGAGTCCCTACCTGGTGGCAGCTCTAAGAGCCTAGGCCCTTTGCCACTCTTTCTTTCTCTCCCATTCACACCAGGAGCTGCTCTGCAACCTGGGTTCAAGAGTGAGGAAGGCGGGGAGCTCAGATCTAAGCATCTTGCAATGCACGTGTAGTCAGGGCAAATAATAAACTTTATTCTTTAAACCTCTGAGGGATGCCTGGGTGGCTCAGCCAGCTAAGCACCTGCCTTCTGCTCTGGTCATGATCTCAGGGGGCTGGACTCGGGCTCCCTGGTCAGCGGGGAGTCTGCTTCTCTCCCTCTGCCTCCCTCCCCCCACTTGTGCATGCTCACGCTCTCTCGCTCTCTCTCTTGCAAATAAATAAAGCCTTTTTAAAAAAAAATAAGACTGCTGAGATGGTGGGGCTTTCAGTTACCATATCATTACTTCGATCACCCTTATGGAGACGAGGGATAGGTAATACTCCGGCAAATTCTCTAGCTGCGGGTGCAGAATGTTTCAATAGGTTTAGTTATTTAAGAAAATACATTTGCCCCAGGGTTCAAACAGATGGCAAAATTTAACCACCTAATGTCGACCTCTTTAAAGAAAACTAGGTGATAGAAATCCTTTTTCAGTGACTACAGAATATGAAACCATTGCAAGTTAACAATCAGACCCCAAGCTCTGTCCTCTGTGTCACTGGCCTGCGTAGGCAGGAACACCTCGAACCCAGCTGGGCCCTCTGCGGAGGCTGGAGAGCCCGTAACTCACTGCCTTTTTGAGTCAGCACATTCTATTATTGCCAATTATCACCGAGAGACCGAACTTTCTTAAATTTGTTGAAAGATGTTCTCCTAAAGGTTATGCTCCACTCCAACAGGGAATTGTCTTCTGAGTCAGCCAGTCCTACTGCTGGATGACTGTAATTATTCGGTAAGATTTTTTTTTT
This sequence comes from Procyon lotor, assembly GCA_028646535.1. Taxonomy (NCBI): domain Eukaryota; kingdom Metazoa; phylum Chordata; class Mammalia; order Carnivora; family Procyonidae; genus Procyon; species Procyon lotor. The sequence continues at coordinate 164,037,424 of CM053604.1, read as the reverse complement.
AAATATATATTTAGCAAAATCTTTTCCTTGTTGCTTTTAATTTTGGCAAGCTCTGTCCTCAAGAAAAATTTAGATTAAATCCATTTCACCGTTCACATGACAGGTCTTAAAATATTTGGAGACAGCTGTCATGTCCCCCAAACTCTGTTCTCTAGCCCAAAGTACTCCGTTTCTTCAACCGTTCATTACGGGGCACCCTTACCACACCTTCTCAACACATGGATTGCTGTCCTCCACACAACCTCGCTTGCAAATGTCTGTTTAGAGGTACGACGAGCACACGTGAGATGCCAAAAAGGGTATGACAGTTTTAGAGTCTATGAGGAGATTCTTTTTAGGTATTTTACTTTGGTCTCTACTGCCTGGGATTGCATTTTCTTTTTTAGAAGTTGAATCGAGCAGTTGGATCATCAGAATGTGCAGGAATTTTCCTCATCATCTGTTATCCAACTGAGGTTTTATCTGTTCTTTTCTTATCTAATAGGATTTTGGGAAACCATATAGAACTTTATATGTGTTGGTAATAACTTCCAAACAGCTATTTTAAAGTAAACATTATGTAAGCTAATTCCATAGCATGACAACTTAAACGTTTAACTCTGTGTGTGTGTTTGTAAATTAATACTATTGTAAGTGAAGCATTTGTTTCCCTTTTCCCTGAGTTTATTAGATTCCTGGGGATTGCACTTTGCTGTAACTTTCTAGCTATGCCACATCATCACTGACATACTTGTTTTAAATACATCGGAGTTAACCAAAGCATGGGTACATTTTTATGCAAATTATTAATTCATAATGGTTTTCCATCTCATTCGTGTTGCTTCTAAGAAAGATAAGCTGCTCAAATGAAAGTTATTTAAAAATATTAAAAGTTTTCAGTAGAAAATAAATCATAAATAAAAGGTGTTCAATGCTGTGTGAAATCAGTAAAACCAGGCAAGAGCAAACTGTTAGGTTCGATGTGAGGCTAGTGGTCCCCCGTAGGCTGGGATGGAACCGGATGGCGCCAAGTGCTGGTAATGCTTTGTCTCTCCATTTAGGAAGTAGACGCGTGGTTGGTGAAAATCCTCCATCTGCATACATATGGTGGGCCTTCCTGTCTTTGTGTATCTCACACTTCAGTGGGAAGTTTATAGCAGACAAGTTGAATGCTTCCTTACTTGAAATTATAATCATATTTCTCTAAACTATTAAATCCATCCTGCCAACTGTCTTAAAGGGAAAACCTCTTTTCAGAGTTTCACTTGGGAGAAGTGTTGTTTTGTCTACAGAACTGTCCTTATCTTGGTTTAGTTCAAGAGAAGCATTGTGGAATTATTGCATGTTTGCCCCTGCTAAACAAATGCACCTGTAACAAAGGCCGGTTCCACGGGGACGTTCAGGTGTGATGGCTCCCAAAGGAACCAGGGTTGTTTTGCTAACTGGTGATGGTTGGGTCGGAAGATCTCTTCATGCCCCTGCCACTACCCTCGCAGGCAGGAAGAGTAACTCTTCTTTATGTAGCCGGCTAAGGACTGTTACATCACTTTATTAGATTGACTCCAAGCCTTGTCTCATTCATAGCTCTCTCTTGAAATCTGTTGGAAGTGACAGAAGGTGCCCATGAAAAATTATTTATTGCCACCTTTACTTCAGGACTTTGGACCAAACCATAATTAATAGTAAGTAAAAAGAGAATGGAGTCAGTGGTAGTGGAGACTAGAGGTAGAAAAAAAAATCCATAAAGAGAAGTAACGAGAGACAGTATAGAGGTAGGCAAAGGGCATCGGAATAAAGAAGAAAGTAGAAAAGCAAAACAACGGAGGGGAAAAGGAGAAAGGACAGGACCTCAGACAAAGGACACAGAGAGAGAGAGAGAGCAGTGTTAATGCGGTCTCCCTTCCCTCCTGTCCCCGCACTCTCCCTGGTCTCTTAGCCTGAAACTCGGCATGGTTCTACTAGACAACTTTCCCCGCCTTCGCTCTCCCGGGAAATTTTCTTTTTTTCTAAACTACATTAATTCTCTTAATAAACAATTATTGATAGCTAGGCACTCTGCTTGCCCCTGGGGAGATCGGGGAAATCCCGCCCCTGGGTGCTAGCACTCAACGCTAGGACAACCGTGGCTGGGATTCCCTACCCAAGCTGTGGCAACTAGAATCCCGTTGTTTGGTGTAGTCCTCCCAGGAAAGTCCATCTGGATCGGTTTTACTTATGAAAATTCACAAGCCTCTAAACTCAAACCCAGTCTTTTAAAATTCCCTATGTGTTTGGAGGCACACATTTTATTTTTATAAATGTGTCTATTTGGGGTTTGGTTTGTACATATACCAGTAAATAACATTGTCTTTGGCTTAGGGTTTGTGATTGTTTTCAGTCTCTGGTGTTCTGTGTTTTAAAGGTCAGGATACAGAGAAACAAACAGTTCTTAAGTGCCTACTTTATGTCTGTGCTTTCCTGGAAGAGTAAGCCTGTATAAACAAGACACGCGATACATTCTTGAGAGGAATTAAAAGAAAAAAAGAAAAACCCCAATCCTATATCCCAGATAACTAACTCAGGAAGTCCCTGGTCGAGGGGCCCTGGTGGATCTTCGTTCAACTTTTTAAGTGTGGAAATGCCAGACTTTTCTTACATTGCGTGGGACTTCTGTGAGTCTAGATCGCCTTAGTTTTGCAGTCTCGGAATTTCCTTGGCATAGCAAATGCAGACAGGAGACTAGTCTCAGGGGATCCAGCAGAGTTAAAAAATACTCACAAATAACTTTTCGAGAGCAAGTATGTGGATAGACGTGACTGTGTCTCACACAGCAACTGCGCATGCGCCCACAGCGCAGCCCTGGACTCCCCTGATGCCCCGACCTCCGCACTTGCTTACTTGTAAGAGCAGAGTCGAGCTCTTTGGGAGCACATTACTTCTTCTTAATTGTTTTTTCCGCTCTCTGAGGCTCTCCCGTGTGATATTCTGACTTCTTTAGAGACCTGGACAACCACACTCCATTCATCATCAGAGTGAAAAGAATCTACACATTACACCCAGTGAAGGGTGTTTCTTTGTTTCTTTTCATGTTACAACTTAAATCAGAACTAATGTATATTTTCTCTGCATTTTGGTATGTAAATTTCTGCCTCTGCTAGAATATAAAAAAATCATACTATAATGAGGTTGATTCTTAAAAAATAAAACTGTAGAAATACCTAGCATTCAAAAGACAAGCTATTACAGTGAATGATTTGATGATTTTAAGCAATTAAATATTATCTCCTAACTGTATGTACTCTCTTACATAGCTGGCATTTTAATGAGGATAGTATCAGTGGCAAACAAAAGTTCTTTTGATAAAGGCTTTATTGATACTATAATAATAAAGTTAATTCTGTATAATAAATCAATTAATGCATAATCATTGAGGGAAGTATTATGTTTCCCATATGTATTCTAGAGGTAGGATAAATATCCTAACATAATTCACTTTCTCAAGCAGAAAGAAAAATAGAAGGGGATATATAATTAAATGGTTAATTATGTATACTTGCTAATGATTCTTATGTATACTTAATGATTATTAAGTATACTTGCTAGAGGATTTAAGGAAGGGGAGGCCATGAAAGCTGGAGGAGGGACTTGATCCCGCAGGGTTAGGTCAGACTTAGATGAGTGGAAGAAAGTACAAAAGATATTTTTGGCAGGCCTAAAATCTTGGTATTGAATGTGAGTCTTTGAGGAGATTGTGAGTACAACAGTGGATATGTGTTGAAGTACCCCAGGAGGGGAGGTTAAATTGGCAACTGAGACCAAATTATAAAGAACCCCGAAGGCCAAGAAGACTAACATAAGCAGAAAGGAACAGATGGACAGGAGCAGGAACATTTACTGGTCATGTATTACAAATAATAATAGGCATCATTTATTATTAGCTTCTCCTGTGCCAACACTATTCTAAGAAGTTTGCATAATCTATATTTTATATAACCCTCAGACCACCAGAGTAGGTATCATTATGATTTTTACTTATTTTAAAGATGAAAAAACTGAGACCTACAGAGAATAAGTCACTAGACTACTTTACACAGGTGGTATGCAGAAGAACCAAGACTTAAGCCCAGGCAATTTGGCTTCCAGGACCGTATACTTAAATATTTTGCTATCTGACATCACAAGGAGGCTCTATGCTTAAAAATGTACCCAGCCCTGTAAAATATGTATCATTATCCTGGTTTTCAGATTGATAGGTTGAGTGCCCACAAGCTACAACCCTATCACTTATCCTTCAAACTTCTCCTTGCCACAAAACCCAGTACAACACGACTGTGATTTTAACTGCAGTGAAAAGAAAATATGTAATCAATATATTCAACCAGTAACTGCAGAGAGTAATACTTTGTGGCAAGAACTATTGGAGGTGCTCAAGATATAACCCGGGGACTCTGAAATTAACCAAATATTTTTTTCCGTAGCTCTCCATTTACCTAGATGTATGGTGGAGCTGCTCAGCTACTATGTTTCTTCCCAACTATCAGCATTATTTTGGCTTATTCTGAATTCAGCCAAATCACTTCCCCCACCTGAGGTTTGAAGACAAGACAGGAAACAGAGACAAAAGAGCCTGGTAGTCCCACAGGAGGAAAATAACAATTATTAAGTTTCCTCTTGGGTGGAGCCAGCCAGTGGGGCTTGTGAGATTGTTAAATATTCAGGAAGTCTGAGAACTGCTAGTTATACTCTCGGTAGCTTGAAATGAGCCATCGTGAGGTGTATCTACACCACAAAAATGGGCCAATGCTACAAATCAGGGGTTTTCTAAAACAAAGCCAGTTTACCAGCACACCACTGCCCTATTTTTCTTTATGAGTTCTTTTAAGGTCTGTGTCTCTTTCCCGTGCCCAGAGCACCTGCTGTTGGTGCCCTTTCTCATCCAAGAGAGCTCACGAAGAGGGGGGAGGGGTTAATATCTCTTGAGCCACTGCGATCTACCAAACACTATACTTGTCCTACACATTATTTCATATTTATGGCAACTCGGTGACTTAAGTATCAGTCCCATTTGCAGACTAGAAATCTATGGATCAGAAAAGTTCCTTTCCCAATGTCAAACAGATGAGGAGAATTGGAGTTGAATTCTGTAGAGTGTCCATGATTTCAGAGCTCACAATCTCTGCATCGTATCCCACGGACTCTGGCTGTTTGGAAGTCAGTAAGTTACCCTCCTCGGTCCATTTAGAGTTACTAATTTTGAGATGCTTTAGTAAATGATTAACAGAGCTTGCTTTGTTCATTTATTGATTCCGTAAGTACTCAAAGAGAAGTACCTGGGGCTCAGCCTGACAAGGAGAGGCTCATTTAATGCCATGAGATAGAATGAAAGAGACAGATGCTCGGACGGCAAAAGCAGTATGTGGAAGGCATTGCTTCCTATTCAGAAGCATTTAAAAGAAGTTATTTGGTGGGAGGCGAATATAAGCTTCTTGCCCCCGCAGGATCCTACCACATTCCTTATCCAGTTGAAGCTGACCCGAAAGCAAGCTTAGTGTCTGCTCTCAGAGACACCTTCCAGACCCTGTGGTCCAGGAACTTAATAATGGAGTCTTTGTGTACTAGAGCCAAAAAAAAAAAAAAAAAAAAAAAATCTTTTTTAAAAGATTACTATTGAATTCTATGGTTGGTAGGTGGAAATAAACATGATGATGTGTCAGGGGTATATCTGTCCTCATAATCAAATCTTGTTGTGGATTCGTTGGAACTTGAAGATGCAAATCTTCAGAAAACCACCTCTGTTGTTTATTACCTGTTTATTACACTGTAACTGCTGATCATTACTAAACTTTTTGGCCCTCCTTTTCTCTTCTATAACTTAATGATTGTAATAATGTTCACCTTACAAGGCAGGGTGACAATACATATTGTATATAATTTTTCCAGTCTATCTTTCCAAACAACTTTTGTCGTTTTCCGCTAGAACTCTTAATTTTAGTAATATTTTTCTTCTCACTTTGGTCATTCCTTTGAGCTTTTCTTCTCTGGAATGCCTCTTTGCCCTTTGTGCCTTCAGTTTTGCTCAACATGAAGCCTTATGTCAAGTGCGATTACCTCCCGAAGCCTTCCTGTTGGATGATGTCTTTTGTAGAACTCACATTTCTCTTCTGAGTTCAGATTTTATTTTCCTCCTCCTCACCCATTTGTAATTTGGCATCTCTGGTCATGCTGCTTTGTACTTTTGTGTTAATGTTTTATATGTATCTTTCCTTTTTCTTTCCAACAACGTTTTAAATATGTAGAAGTCGGGGCTGTTTCATTTCTTAACATTTCTCACGGCACCAAGCAGAGTGTTATGTACCCGGACACTCTCAGAGAACAACCATATTCATGTGTACTGAAATTCATAATCCTTTTCTGAGTGTTTTGTATAGAACTGTGCACAGTGTGAATGCTTAATAAGTATTAGGTAATTACTTACATTATTTCTATTCTAATTGCGGCATGTTCAAAGAATCCAACCTTTGTAGTAGCTTTGCTCAGTTTCTTGACCTGCATGAATTCTCATGAAACTTAATAAAAACAGTCATTATGGGCTGAATTGTATTCTCCCAAAATATATATGTTGAAGCTCTGATTCCCGGTGCCTCAGAATGTGAGTATATTTGGAGATAGGGTCTTCAAAGAGGTAATCAAGGCTAAGTGAGGTCATTGGGAGGAGGCTGATCTAATCTGACTAGTGTCCTTGTATGAAGACAGACGTTACAGAGAAAAGACCATGCGAGGACACAGTGAGAAGGCAGCTATCTACAAGCCAAGGAGAGAGGTCTCAGAGAAACCAAATCTGCCCACACCTTGATCTCAGAACCTCCAGAACTGTGCGAAGATAAATTCTCTTGGGTGAGCCAACAGTCTGTGGTTCTGTGATGGCCGCCCTAGCCCACTAAGGCGCCATCTTAGATAGAAGAGCAAGTTTCCCTGCATCCTTCCATCCCACCGCAGGTTCCCTTTTGGATCTCGCCCTGTCCTTTAATCTCTGGGAGGAGCCAGTGAGGTGATTTGCTTAGGCTTCTGCTTGAGAGAGAGCAAAAGCAGTCTGCTGGAATGAATGTGTTCATTCATTCCTCTGTGGCCGGATTGTTGGTCCATACACCTCAGTTTCATCACCTTGTAGATGTGTATCCTTTGGGGCAAGTTAATTGATGTCTTTTTGTCTCGGTTTCTTCACCTGAGAAATGGAGGTAGTAATCTCTGTATCAGTGAAATGACTTCAAACCTATTAGTGCTTAGAACAGTCCTTGGCACGTAGTAATGAGGAAATTCTATATATTACTTGAAATTATTTACCTTTCATAGAGTTCTAGCAACCAAGCTAAACAAATTTTAGCAACGGAATTTGGGGTCTCATGGCTTTTAAAATGCACTCTGAAGGTACCGACAGGCTAAATTTTTCATCTCCTTGTTGTCTTTCTGCACACACATATGCAGACGCACATATGTATACCTAGAGACACATCTTTATTAACCAGAGATGAAGGAACCTGTCAGCACTTCCCCTTGTTTGAGGGCAAACACACGTTCCTACGTGCTGTCAGGTCTCCTGGGGCTCCTTGTCCCTTTTATTTGGATACCCCAGTCAGTGGGGCTTGAACTATCCTATTGAATTAGTGAGGCACACTGGCTTTGTAGTCCAGGGTTGATGAATGCCCGAAAACACGACTTCAATGGAATATTCTTCTTTTTATTATGTTTTCCTTCTAAATTAGTGCTATAAAACCAAGGACACACTTTCAAAGGCGTTTCTGTGATTTGAGATTATTGCTGTTACTGCCCTTAGCTTTTTTTTCCCCCCAAGGGGATTGCAGAACCAACTGCCTTTTGCACATTGCAAGCGTCTAATCTGTTATAATATGCTAATAGGTTTTAATATGGTATGGTCTTGTGTTTATAAGCACAAACCTTATTGTAAATGTCAAAATAATTCAGATCTTAATATATCCCCCGTAGTGATCCATTAATAAGGGCCATAGGAGCAAATTCTGTAGGTAGTTATTTCTTAATGGACAAGGATCTTTTTGCTGTTGGATTTGGAGATCAAAACCCAGAGAGACAATAAATAGACAGCATTTTAATTTCAGAATGAGGTGGTTGCTCTACCCACAGCATGGAAGAATTTCCCTTGAAAAGCCTCATTTATTAATCTAGTATTACAGTGTCAAGGACATGAGAGATTTTTTTTTTTACTCATAATTGTCAAGTAAATGAATACATGAATTATTTTCATCATTGTGTTACAATTATATATGATATTAGCAGAAGTGGTCTTTGAGCTCATCCGTTCTTACACCATTGGTTCGTAGATAAGAAAATCGAGGTCAAAGAGGTTGAAGATCTCTTCATGGATCATGAATCATGGATCCATGTGATCTCTTCATGGATCACACATGGATCATGTGTGAATCAGATCTAGAACCCAATTCCTTTGTCTCCAAGTCCAATTTTAATTTTTGTTTTTAGTTATACCACCTATGAAACAATAATGATATGAGGACAGGAATCAGATTGTTAGGCCTCATGACATTTTACTAAAAATAATATTTTTGGAGAAAAACACAGTAAAATAAATCGCGTTATTTTTGACACTTATCCAATGAAACGATCTTAGAGAATAGCTGGTGCTTTTTTGGTTTGTTTGTTTTGCTTACCTTCACTCAGGCAAGTCCCTACCCCTTCTTTTCATGCCTCTTCAGGAATCAACTTCCACGAGATGGCTGATCCCTTGCCAGAACGGAGATGGAGCTTAAAACCAAGTGCTCCTCAGAGAATGCGACAAAACTCAATACGTCTGCATTTCATACTGCCACCAGGGGGCAGCACAACCAAGCAATCCAATCAGTTTGCTTTCTTTGTCCTTTGATTTTTAATAAATGTGACAAAGGGCGGAATATGATATGGAGAGGTATTGAGTGGACGTGTATAACCCCCAGTCACACCACCCGCTGGTGTTCTGTGAGATAGGTTTAAAGTGCGATGACTTGGGGCACCTGGGCGGCTCAGACAATTAAGCATCTGCCTTCGGCTCAGGTTGTGATCCCAAGGTCCTGGAATCAAGTCCTGCATCTGGTTCCCAACTCAGCAGGCACTCTGCTCTTCCCTTTCCCCCTGACTCTGTGATGATAGAGATCCAGTTTAGAGATGGATGATATCCAGTTTAGGGAAGCATGCGTTCTTTTTCTAGGTATCTCCATTTCAACTAGGTCACGTAGCTAATTCCTGGAATGAATCTCTTTTTAGGTAGCATTGTTTTAGAGGAACTATGAATTAGGCGTGAGAAATCCTGGCTTTTCCGTGAACTGTGAGGTCATGGCCTCTCGGCCTTAATCTAACTCTCTCGGCCTTAATTTTCTACTAGGAAAAATGGGAGACGTGTCAAAGTGGACCTTCTCTCTAGGGTGTCTTTACCGAGGTGTAGTAACATAGTATACTATGTTTCTCAGAGAGAGTGGGCAGTAAAAAATACGAAATTTCCCACAGCACCCAGACTGGCAGGAAATCTCCATGTTTCTGTGGGGTATAACCCCAGTATCAGAAGAGTAAAAATGGCTGAGTCAAAACACATCAGTTCACCAGTCTGACACAGAATTTCTTAAACCTGGAATGATCCAGTCAGAAATACAGACTCAGCCTTTGCACCTCACAGTAGGATTTAAGATCTCTAGAATGTACTTCCTACCCGTAGACTTTGAGGTGATTTGATGGAAGATGATTTCTGATATTTAGAAAACTGTCAGGCCGCCACTTGGAGATTTGTAGCCGCTGTGATTGACAAGTGGTTTCAGGAACATGTTTTCCTGGCTTTGGTTAGGTGTGAGTATATATCAGAATGAATTGCTGAGTGCTGTGGAAAAAAGGAAAGTAGGGACTTTTCTACTTGCCTGATCTCTAAAGATCTTGAAGGCATCATTTGTAAAGCAAATTGTCTAAATATCATTTATAATAGCCTAAGAGAAGGTTTCTTTTTTATATAAAAAAGAGACTTGGGAATTAAATCGGAGGCCTTTTAAACGGAATGTGTGCCAGTTTTCAGGGTAAGCCAACTGCTACTGAATTTTTCCTTGATTGTCAGTGTTTTAAGATTGAATTATTCAACTCAGCAGCTGGTTTCTTTGTTCACAGGGCTCACACAAAATGAAATTCTATGATGTGCTTCAAACCAATCTTCTGTTTATGATTTATTTGCATAGAGCATTAGTCATTATTACTGTTATTTTCAGTAAAGAAATCTGACGTTCAGGGATATGAAGGATTTGGACAAAAATGTGAGGACATGAGATATGCTATTTACCAACTTTATTCGAGTGTATGTCCTATCTTTCTGGCTTACACACTTTTGAATATTTTAAAGGGTTATTTTCAAGGTCAAGAAAGTGGAAAAGGTCGGAGGACCAAAAGAGCAAACGTTTCTTTCTCTTCCTATTAGAGAATGCTTGGGTTCCATTAAGGTAAGGCATTTTTCTGCAGACGCAAGGCAGTATATTCAACCAATAGCCCAAACACACAACGTTCATTTTTTTTTTTTTTCTTTCTCCTGTCCTGACCTTCTTGGAAGCCTGTAAAAGTGCAGAAATAGAAATTTAACCTTTTCACATCGGTTCCTCCATGTGCAAAAACGGAGGTCATTAGATAGTGAAATCTTTTTTCTTTCATGATTACGAAGATTGTAAAACACTCTTCCAGCTGGACCCCCCTTGGCTCCATTTGCTCTGGTTTTGTGGTCAGTCTCTCCAAACCCACGTCTTCCCAGTTGACCAGCCCATTGGGTTGCTGCCGAAAGAGAGGAGTCTAAGGTAGGTCCACACAACTCTTTGTGGAGAATTAACAAATGGTTGTGAAAAAAAGAAGAGAGACCACTGAGGGAAAGAAAGCTCAAAGTAATCAGCAACCAGGGTACAAAAGGCAATAGATTAATGTTACAGCTCGATTGGGCTTATAATTAAGGGAGAATCTGAAAGAAAGAGGACGGGTTTCTTTTTTTTCTCCATTGATAGGAGATTTCAGCAATTTACTATGTTTAGCCCTTTTAAAATCGTTCAGTGCCTCAGCCCCATGACTTTCCTCTTAGAGGCATCATTCCCTAACAGCTGCCCTGCAAAATCTGTTGTTAGGAAGTGAGGTTACAGAGCACATCGTGTTTATCTCAGAATGCAACCCGTGGATGACCGCATCTTTGTTCTGAATCCTGAGCTCCAGAGTCAATGTAGGTACCCACATGCAAAATTCAGTGTGTCTTAATTCCATTTTTTTACTTTCAGTGGCAAGAATTCCAAGACTGAATGTAGATTATGGAACTTACCATTGGTAACAGGTCTGTAGCACTGTGAAGTAAACTGGTGTTCCATTATGGGTATGATCCTGCAGGCTTTCTTTGCTTTTCCACTTGCAAAATTCCTTCCCCTATCACAGAGATGGGGCATGTGCAGACTAGCTTGAAATGCTCTACCGTAATTAAGGAAACCAATAAATAAATCTCTCTCCCCCTACGAAACAAAAACTAACAAACGACACCCCACGGTATGCCTGCGTGGCCTCTTGTTGGGTCTGTCCCTCTGCTAGCTTCCTGTGGATTGATTCCTGCTGTTCTCTCCCTAAGCAGACTGTGGGCAGGTTGACCATCTGTTGCTGGGTCACAGATGCCTCTTCAAAATGGGGCTCGTCTTCTTCTGTCCCATTTCTAAATGACTAGCTACGGCCCTCTGTTGCTTGTACCACCTGCTGAAGAGCTGACAAAACAGGTCTCTATTTGGAATCTTTGGTTTTGAATATTCTTTTAAGGCACATAAATCTCTTGTTTTTTAGACTTGCATCCAACACACAGAGTTCTTTTATAAAGTAACAATCTTCTGCTAACGATTTCTGATAGCAAAAGCCCCTCATTTTCCATTTTAAGATTTAACATTTTCTCATATCGTATCTCATAAGAATCAAGGACATAGCACTACATTTTAATTTGATAAGGTCTTTCCTATAGGGACCTAAGATAAGAAGGTCCAGACACATTACATTCCAAAAATCTATCATAGGAATAGAGCTTAAAGACTAAAGAACAACACTGTCCAGTAGAGATATAATACAGAACACTTAAAAAATTCTGAGTTTGCTAGTGGTCATACTAAGAAAAAGAGGGGAAAAGAAACCAGTAAAATTAATTTTAGTAATAGGTTTTCTTTAACCAAGTATACCCCAAACATTATTTCAACATACAGTAAATATATAGTTATTAATGTGATATATTACATTCTTTTCTTTGATTGTCTAGTGTGTATTTTATGACTTAGAGAAGACCTCCATGAGTGCTGGTGACATTTTAAGTGTTCAATAGCTACACGAATCTAGTGGCTACTGAACTGAATAAGACTGTTCTAGAGGAATAATTGACTATTATGTCTCTTACGCAGCTCTTATAAAAAAATCTGAGATCTCCGGTGTTTGGTTCTGGAGGGCAGTTGGGTGATTGATCCTATTCTATCTAGGTAGCAAAACTGTATTCTCTTAGAAGACTTACAAGCCCAGTGTGTCTTCTTATCCAGATAAATAGTATTCCATTAGGGTAGAAATCCACATTCTGCTAAATTACACGATTTTCCCTGATTGGGGTGATGAAGTTGATAGTTACTCAATTTATCCCAATAATTGTTTACTTTGAGAGGTGATATTTGAACACTTAATACCTCTGATGTTATTTAAGTTGTCACAACCATGTATCTATCTTAGGAGACTTGAAATAACCTTCTAAAATTTATAGATTCCTTTTGAGAATTCACTGTAATAGAAAATGACGTAGTGATACATTTAAATCTGTCAAGATCAAATTTTCTTGCCATCTTAATCCAGAAAATGACACATTAAACGTAAAATAAAGAGATAACACAGTGGTGTGCAATGCAGAGTAAAAACAAAAAACAACAAAAAACAAAATAAACAAGCAAGCAAACAAAACCCCACTACTTTCTCTGGAAAGAAAAGTGGTAAGTTTAATGGTGAAAATTCCTAGGAACACAACACAACTTAACATCTTCTTCCTGCCAAGTAGCATGACCTCTTTAAAAGCTCTCATCTCATTTCCGAAAGGAAATAGAAAATCAATGAAAATATCAACAAGCAAAGTAAGCCAGGTGCTTCAAAGAGGAAATAGAAAATCAATAAAGACCCAGCAAGGTTGGTTCTATGGTAATGTTTATAAAGAAAATTAATATATGTTAAGGAGGGAAGTGTACATAGTGTATGCAAAATGTACAGAATCGCTTGATGCAAATTATCGTAGAGATGCTAATCCCTCAGAGAGTCTGTGCTCTGATGTTCTCCGTGAATGGCTTCTGAAGCAAAGAGGAGCTGGGCTCAACTTGAATGTATCATCGTTAGCTAGTTATCGGATACATCGTTGTAATTTAGGTTGTACCGTTTCTTCTCATTCTGTATGACTTGAATTGATTTTTGACGCAAAATGGGTTCTAAGATGCTGAAACCTAGAAATATCATTCTCATCCATCTGTCTGGTATTCAGACCATTCTGACCAAATGGAACATTTGGATTGTCCTTCTTTCTTTAGTTACATTATAAGTCTTACCACTATTTTATCCACATATCCACATGTATAAAACACATACTGGTAGCTTCCCTGGAAGACTTCATATATTTATAGAACAAGACTTAACATATGAATAAGAATTCATTTGAAATAGTTTTTGATCTATATAATTTATAATGACTTCTAAGTCACCTCTAGGTGTTTAAAAATGGTGAAAACCTTTCGAATTGTGAAATTGCATTCTAAGTTTAATATAGATAATATTTCAGTTCCTTTGATACTGTAGGATGGGCAATAAAATAAATGTATCCTGAAAAGATTTCTTAAAATTTTAATCAAGAAAATATAATATATTAAGAAGAGGATTGAATTGCTATTAAAGTAATTTTTAATGCTGCATTTGCTTTTTCACATAAACTTTTTATTTTCGAATAGTTTTATATTTACGGTAAAACTGTGAAGATAGTACAGAGTTTCCATATAGCCTACACCCGGATTTCTTGATTATTTACATCTTAGTTAATATGATAGATTTGTGGCAATTAATAAACCAATATTATTACATTATTTTTTTTTAAAGATTTTGTTTATTTATTTGACACAGAGAGAGAGATTACAAGCAGGCTGAGAGGCAGGCAGAGAGAGAGAGGGAAGCAGGCTCCTTGCTGAGCAGAGAGCCCGATGTGGGGCTCGATCCCAAGACCCTGAGATCATGACCTGAGCTGAAGGCAGAGGCTTTAACCCACTGAGCCACCCAAGCGCCCCACATTATTATTTTAAAAGTTGATATTCTATTTGTGTCTCCTTGGTTTTTACCTAACGTCCTTTTTCTGACCCGGGAAATCATCCAGGATACCAAAATACATTAGCCCTCGTGTGTCCCGGCTGAGAGAGTTTCTCAGAATTTCCTTATTTTTGATGATAGTGTTGAAAATTACTGGTCAGCTATTTTGTAGACTGCTCCACATTTGGGACTGTCTAATGTTTTCTTTTCTTTAGAATGGGATTATGTGTTTGGGGAGGAAAACCACAGAGGTAGTGTTGCCATTTTTATGACACCGAGAGTGCGTACTGACAACAAGACTAACCGTTATTGAGGCGGACACAGAATTCCCTGAGAACAGTGTGTGATGTGACAGTTTTCTCCACGATAAAGTTAGTTGCCCCCACCCCACCTTTTCACCCTGTTATCTTTAGAAATGAGTCACTTTGTGGAGCCCACACTTCAGGAAGGAGGAGTTATGTTCCATCTCCCTGCAGATATTATATCTACATAAATTATTTAGAATTCTTCTGCAGAGGAGATTTGTCCCTTCTTTTATATTTTTTGTTTAATCACTTATAACTGGATGGGCTCATGGATATGTATATTTATTTTGAGATGTAATCCAATACCACTTTATTTATTTTGTTGCTCAGATTGTTCCAACTTTGTTATTGGGAGCAATTCCAGTCGCCTCTTATGTCTTTTTTTTTTTTTTTTAAAGATTTTGTTTATTTATTTGACAGAGAAAGAGATCACAAGTAGGCAGAGAGAGAGAGAGGGAAGCAGGCTCCCTGCTGAGCAGAGAGCCCGATGCGGGGCTCGATCCCAGGACCCTGAGATCATGACCTGAGCTGAAGTCAGAGGGCTTTAACCCCCTGAGCCACCCAGGTGCCCCACCTCTCATGTCTCTTTGACATAGGTCATTACAGCATGTACCTACCATTTTTTGGAGCTTCTCTTTCCTCTCAGGCACTACAGAATACTATGGGCCTCTCTTACTGTCCAGGGCCCAGACCTAGAATTAGCTATTTCGCCAAAGATCCCTCATTCCCTTTATTTCAGAATGGTATTGGAAACCACTATCTGGGGACTCCATAGTATTACTATGGTGTAAAAGCATTGCTTCTAGGGCTCTCAGCTGAATAGAGTGTAGATCATGTCCTTTTTGATCCCCGTTTTCCTGTGATTCTGGCCTAAGTATTAGTCACAGAGAGCCTGTCTGATTGCTACCTTATATTCATGGGCTGCATCCTCTAATGGGCTGATAATGATAATTATGCTACTTATAATCCCTTTTAGGCAGCACCCTTGTTTTATGGATGAAGTCACTATTTGCCTATTTTTGTTTTAAATGGTGACTTTTCACTTTTTTAACCAGACAGGCCTATTAGAGATAATGGTCATTCAAAATTCAAAGGGTAATGATAGAGGTTCGTACTGATTTTTATAGAAGCACCAAAGAAGGGAAATTAGCTTAACCTGGGGAAGTCAAGTTCAAGGATGAATCAAGTGTTTCAAATAATAAACAAATCATGAAGTCCATGGTTTGGGGCCCTGTGATTTCTTTCAGTTTTCACACACACACACACACACACACACACACACACACGATTCATCCACTTACTCAATGTTGCACCACGTGTGGTTGTGATGACTGGATGGTGTTACTGTCCCCAGAGTCAAACAGTCGTGCCTCATTCTCAAAACCATCGTTAAACTAGTCCATGGAGCCCTGTTTACCATGTGCCTCTTTCATGATTGTGTAACTTGATATAGTGTTAGTTTTTACTGAGGTGACTACAACAAAAAAAAAATCGAAATCTCAGTGGCTTACTTCAAAATAAACACTTATTTCTGCCAAGTGTGGTTCTGTGTGTCTTCTCATTCTGAGACCCACGGTATTGGAGTAGCCTCCAGGGGGTTGGTTCTGGTCTCATGCTGGAGGGCAAGGATAGAAACGTGCTGGGGCGCCTGGGTGGCTCAGTCGTTAAGCGTCTGCCTTCGGCCCAGGTCAGATCCCAGAGTCCTGGGATCGAGCCCCGCATCGGGCTCTCTGCTCTGCAGGAAGTCTGCTTCTCCCGCTACCATTCCCTCTGCTTGTGTTCCCTCTCTCGCTGTGTTTCTCTCTGTCAAATAAATAAAATCTTTAAAAAAAAAAAAA
>CM053604.1:163986009-164020859 GCA_028646535.1 Procyon lotor | reverse complement strand
AACGTGCTGAGCCCACTGCAATCCCATTTAAAGCTTCTGCTCAGATGTGCAGAGTGTCACGCGTGTCCTCAGAGTCCGAAGTCAGCAGTCCTGAGTCAGGGCCATACACTCCGACTCGAGGCACAGAGCGTGTCATGAAAATGGGCAGAGATGTAGCAACAGATCATAGGGAGGGAGTGAGGAGTTGGAAAAAATAGCCCAACCTCTCAAGCCCTGACTACTTTTATATTAGGGTTACCCTGAGCAGTAAGTGTCAAAACAACATGAAAAAAAAAAAAAAAGTAGCTCAAAATCAAGAAACCGTTGTTTCTCCCTGACACAACAAAGTCCAAGGGACACTCCGCATGGCTAGGGATCAAAGTGCTTTCTGTCTTGTCTCTCAGCTCTGTGTGACTCATGGTTTAAGATGGTTCCCAGTAGGACTATGGAGAAAGAAATGAACAAGGGCATGCGTTTTTTCTTTTTTTTTTTTCCAGAAGTATGTAGGAAATTGCTAAACAACAACTTTATTTACATTTTCGTGACCAGAACGTGGTCCCATAACTGTACATAAGTGCGAGGGAATATGATGAATATAGTCTTTATTCTTTGTGTCTCTGTGTCCAGCTCAATTGTTTACTACTAGGGGAGAAATAGAGAAAGACTGTGGAATAAAAACATGCTGACAGGACTTGGGGCAAATTTCTTGGTGGGTTGGGGAATGAGGAATATAAGGTAATCTGAAAACCCCAGATGAAAGGCAGAAGCAGGTAAAAGAAATCCAGAAAAGGATGGTTCCATGCACTGCAAATGCAGGAAAGGTCCAACAGACTTTGAGCAGAGGAGAGAGACAGTTTGAGGAGGGAAATGACTTTTCATTTTTGAAGAAAATAGGTACAGATCAGTTTCCCAACGTGTTTAGGAACACTAATTTTTTTTTTCTGTTAAAGTGCGATCCAGCTCAGGAATATTAACTGAACTAAAACCCGCCCCAGATTTGTTTCAGTTCCTGTGATCCATCACTTTTATTTGTTTTAAGTCATTCATTTCCTCTGGTAGTCTAATCAAATGGCTTAAAAAGGATCTCCGAGATTCCTGGAGTATGCTTAGCTGTTCAAATATTTTCTGAACAAATTAATGGACTTGCAAATCAGGCAAGAGAGGAAAAGTTAAGCTGAAAACTGCATTATTTGCTCTGTAGAGCTGAAAGCGAAACGATGTAATGTGTACTGTTGAAAGATAAACTGAGACATATTAAAAATTTTTAAGAAGCGATTTGAGCAAAAATCGATTCAAATCAGACAGGGCCAAGCTGGAAGTGATTCGGATACCAAGATCAGCGCAGGGAGAGACTTATACAGAGAAAATGTGGAGACAAAGTAAGGAAAGTATTGATTGGCTATAGCTCAAAGCCTCGTTGGGTATGTGTGATGGGCTGTTCTTAGCGTTTTGATTTCATAACATCGAGGCCTTTGCAGGCTTTCCTTTTGGTTTTCTTATGTAGACTGCCACTTCAGTCTCGTAGCCTCCTTGTTGAACTTATTTAACAATTTCCCCCTTTTGATCATCCTCTTCCACACGAGAGACTGACCATATGCTGATATTGGCGCCACGCTAGTCCCCGCCAACATTAAGTTGCTCTTGCCTCATTACAGAGTCTGATGTCAGATCCAAGGAGGAACTGTTTTCGCTGTTCATCTCACCTCTCTTTCTCCAAGCACAGTGAGACCCTAGGATGTGCTGCCGATGGGGGTACCTGCAGCGGCATCCGCCTGTTTAACCACGTGGCTCGTTTGGGACCAGGGTACAGCAGGGGTATTTTGCAATGGTGCAGACTTCTCCTTGTTTAGTGGGTAAGTAATCTAAAGGAATTCTGTTATCTAGCGCTATCTTAGCAAGAAAATCTAGGGACTTCTGTTGTGTAGCTACGGCCTTAGCGGTAGATTCAGTGATAAGTTAGTTACTTGAGTTAAGGAGCATTGTCTGCCTGTGCATTAACAGGAGAGAAAAAAAAGCAAGTAGTGAAAAAGAGCAAAAGGAATAAGCGTTTCATCTTGGCGGTAAAGCTCTCGTTCCATGATCTTGGGAGGGCTGTCCACTTCAAGATGTCATCTGCTTCTGGGGGGAACCCTCCCTATCCGTTTTAATTTTAGATCTCCGGCTGGTGTGTGGTTCTCAGAGTCTAGGGGATGGGGACCCAAGGTTCAAGTCTCTGAAATTTCGCTGCCATGCGGGAAGTGGGAAGATCCCGGTGGTCCCTTCCAGGAGGTTCAAGGGCAGTCTCTGTCCTGAGTGACTACAAACTAGAAGCTCATTATACCAACTCTGAAGCGCGAGGATGTGGGAGGGACTTGCCCGTGACCCCCGGCGACAGCAAGGAAGTAGCCAGCTCAACACAAACTTGCTTCTGTTTGCTTCTGCTGCTGGGGGGCTAAGCGGGGGTGTCAACTTTGGTTTCCTTTTTTGATGCCAGAACTGTTAAAAGGTAAACTGAGGCACATTAAAATTTTTAAGACTTTATCTGAGCAAAAAAATCTATTCAAATTGGGGAGTGCCAAACCAAAAGTGGTTGGGAATGCTCCACCAACTGGAGCTTGGGGAGAGACTTACCGAGAGGGAAGGCAGAAGCTAAGTAAAAAAACTATGGGTTGTCTCTAGCTTAAAACCTACTTGGCTGTTTGTGATCGGTTGTCCTCAGTGTTTTGATTTTGTAACCTTGAGGCATTTACACGCTTAGATTTTGGTTTGCTTACATTGGCTGTCTTGGTATCAGAGCCACGTGAGTCTGATGGCCTTTAATTGGTTTAGCAGGACCAAGACTTCGACTTAGGACAGTGGATGTGAATATACATTCTAATGTGTCTGCCTGCCTATCTGTCTGTCTGTCTGTCTATCATCTATTTATCTATCTGTGCAAGTGCCAGTTTAAAAAGAATGGTAGCATGTTAGAGCATAATGGGAGTTTAATGCTGACGATTTCAGTTACAGCATTTCCAACTAACATTTTCACATGCATGCACACTAGATACACATCTGTGTTACTTACATCTGACACCTATTGTTCATCAGTTAAAACTGTTATTTAGGGCAAATCCTCATATTTCTGGAGAATATTCAGACATACTTTAAAAGTGTGTGTGTGTGTGTAGGTCACCATTTGGATGTAATTGGTGCATTTTCCATTGTGCTTGAGGATGGCATTATAGTTCTAGCAGGTGAATATCAAACAGCTATTTTCTGTTTAGTTTTTAGTTTTTTTTTTTTTAAGGGTTATGGTCAGTACACGCCTAAACAGTCCTAAAGTTGGGCTTAAAGTTTATTTATTTATTTTTGCACTCCATCCTCTTGTTCTTTTATTCTTTTAGCATACAAAGTGAATGCCGAAAATTTCAACATTATACGTCTGGGGGACTGCTGTGACCTTTAGAATGGCAGCATCAAAGAGATCTAGGGAAATATATGCCGTGAACATTTAATAACGCCACTACCGTGACTTAGTGACTATTTCCATACTTTTGTACTATAAAAATATAGCATTGGGACCATGGCTGAAAAGTTCAAAAACACAAAAGTTGAAGGGTAGGCGGCATTTCAGATGTCTGGATGAACTGTTCGGTACGATGTTTGGCTTTTCTTTGTTAGAGTTAGTTAAGTCTTGGTGCTGTGTTTTCTAATCAGGACAGACTTAACCATGATTATTTACTATTTGGGACCGCCATATAATTTTAAACGCCTTCTAAAGTCTCAAGCTCAATGACTAGCATAATAACACGCTCAACAATCTTATTAGACGCCGTTCCAAACTCACGATCTTTTTTTTTCTGAAATGACCCAAATGTGTTCTTTTGTCCTCGATGTGTTTCAGCCGAGTTTTCTCTTTGCTTCGCTGACAAAGGCCTCTGGAAGAATGAGCTCCCCCCTCGCCCCGGCTCCCTTTGCTTTTGAAAGCTGTGATCAGGAAAATGACCATTTCTCTGCTCCCTCGCCTCTGTGGTTGGTAACAGGCTCGCTCCCCATCCTTCCCCGAACAGCTCTGCCTGCCAAATCGCTTTGACTTCGCAAGCACATCATATTGTTAGAGAAATGCCCAATATTCATCGTTCTCCCACTTGCAATTGGGGAGGCGAATATGTGGAAGACTGCTCAGGGCCATTCGGCGTTCAAAAGACTTCAGATCCTCCCACCAGCCCCACAGGTGCTAAGCCTTTGCGGCGGCTGCAGCAGCAAGCTTTGCTTTTTTGACAGCAGGAATAGCTCTGTGGCCCACTTTCTCTTCTCAACTTTCGCTAAACTTCAGACTTTCGCTTTTTTCCCCTCTTTTGCTAAAGCTAGTGATCACATGCTGAGTAAATAATCTATAGACCATGATCTGCTGTCCTGTCAGGCTTGTTAGCCAGACTCGAAACCCCCAATGTCGGAAACCTGCCTGATAAGTATTCCCAGGTAGGCTTCTTAACTACCTCCCCCACTGGTTACCATCGTCGTTGCTTACATACTTCGAGAACTCTCTGGTAGCACATTGACTATATTTGGGAGAACTAATTGGTGGTTCGGGTGTCTTTGTTAGGAAAAAGTGACACTTTTTGAAGTTAATAAAAATCTCTTCAGCTACAGCCTTTTATCAGATGTAACAAAACATTGTTTGAACAAATATGTTCTCAGTAGTAGTGACAGTTCATTTCTGCTCTTCCTAGCCATCAACATCTTGTGAAAGAAAATGGTAGAAGTTCCTTAAAGGCGTAAAATTAGTTTTTGAATAATGGCAGTTCCTGATAGAAAATTGCTTTTCAGATCAATAACTCAATTCAATTAGGTTCCAATTTGATTGCATCAGAATCTTTATAATATGTATTTAGGTATTCTATTTCTCAGTTGTCCTTAAGCAATTTTTAATATATGTTTCAATGCCATACAAACCTTATTTCATTATATTATTGACTCCTGCAGGAAAGAAACATATTCATCAAACATCACGATTAAGAATGTGACTCTGATCATCCAGGTATGGCATCAACAAAACTAAAAGTAGTTCCCTTTAGTTTTGACCAGTGGAATTTTTTTTGAGAGATGGATTGAGAGAGAGAGAGAGATGAAGAAAGTGATTCTGCTCCTCAGGGTTGGAGAGTTTATCTCCATAAAATAGAACTTGATATATTTATCAGTCACTGAAAATTCTGCAAAATTAATTTCTCAGTATCTGAACTCTAGTATAAGACATACTTTTAAAAATTGTACCTTGACCATTTGTATATGTTAAAATACATGTATTCTTTTTTAGTTGAGAAACCAGGATACATGGAATTCATCCCCAGGGGTGAGTGACAGGAAGGGCCCTCATTTCTCCCATGCTCCATTACATGATAGAGTCAACTACTTTCCAGGGACCCACGTAGAACATAAAGCCTAGATAAAATAGTTTGTAACCTTAAGACTTTTTCTAAATGAATTTTGAAGCTAACCACTGATTATAGCTCAGTGCTTTCTTATCAAGTATTTTGACACTATGGAAAAAGAGAAAATACCTTATTCATACAAATCTGTCCACTATGCTACCTTTTAGGAGTTTTGTTTTTCTTTTTAAAATTTACATTTCTTCAAAAGAAGGGTAGAAAATGTTAAGCAATCTAATAATTTTAAATTGTATTTTATTATGCTAAAAAAACCCTCTTAAGGGTGCCTGGGTGGCTCAGTCTTTAAGAGTCTGCCTTCGGCTCAGGTCATGATCCCAGGGTCTTGGGATCAAGCCCCACATCGGGCTCCCTGCTCGGCAGGAAGCCTGCTTCCCCCGATACCATTCCCTCTGCTTGTGTTCCCTCTCTCGCTGTGTTTCTCTCTGTCAAATAAATAAAATCTTAAAAAAGAAAAAAAAAAAAACCTCTTAAATTTTTAAGATTGCCAAGTACATGATTGTTGACCGTAAGGGCGATGTTTCATGGCAGATCTCTAGAACTTATCTTGCTGAATCAAAACTATGGCTGTTGATTAGTAAGTTCCCTTTTCCCCTGGAAACCAACATTTCGCCCTTTGAGTCTATGAATTTGGCTATTTTAGAAACGTCATGGAAGTGGAATCATGCAATATCTTTGTTCCTGTGACTAATTGATTTCACTGAGCATGACATCCTCAAGTTTCACCCATGTTGTTGCAAGCTGTAGGATTTCCTTCTTTTTTAAAGGCTGAATCTTCTACTTTTGGTGTATATCACATTTTCTTAATCTATTCATTTGTCAATGGACATTTGGGTTGATTCCAAATCTTGGCTCTTATGAATAGTGCTGCAATAAACATGGGACTCCAAATATCTCTTTGAGATCCTGATTTCAGTTCTTTTGGATAAATACAAAGAAGTGGGATTGTTAGATCATGTGGTAGTTGCGTTTTTAATTTCTCCGGGAAACTCCATGCTGTTTTCTACAGCAGCTCTGCCATTTTGCATTCACAGCAATGTGCAAGGGTCCCAATTTTTCCACGGTGTATACACTGTGCAAAATCACTTTCTCATGATCAAGGAGAAGTGTTAAGAATAAACCTTAGAATAAAATGGTAGAAGCTCTAATTCCAAAACTCAAGAGAGATGGCTGAGACATCAACAATGGAAATAGGGCTGAGCGTAGGTCTCAAGACTACAACTGTGAATTTGTGTATGACAAGAACTCTCAAGGGCAGCAACCAAGTCAAGGCTATATTGCAAGTAAAATCATGTTTAGTTTTGCAGACATGTGTTCATGTCAGCTGTCAGAGCTCGAAGTGTAAGAAAACTAATCTCCTATAATAGATCCAATGAAAATGGTTTAACAATGAGCATAATGATTAGTTGGCATGTGTTGGATCACTAGGTCCATATTTTAGGTGCACATGCAAACACATGCACCTGTATACTGTGTACTCTGTCTCATGCTTTCACACTCACCTCTTACATGAAAAATTCTTTATGTCTTTTCCCCTAGACTGCAGTATTTACGATGTCTGATATACTAGCACCTTTAAATATAGAAGGTATCAGGAACATTTTTAAGAATTTTGGACATTGGCACTGAAACAGAATGTCCTCCCTATCTTTAAGGTTACAATTCCAGAGCTACCGGAAATGGAAACGGTCATATTTGCTTGTGTAAAGCAAATGGAACAATTTGTACCAAATCTGTACAATCAAATGATAGAGGTTATTAATTCAAATTATTTGATGTCCGAAGAAGGACCTACTGTTTCCTCGGAAGTGTTTTATGTCTCGGAAGTGTTTTACGTCTGTAGTACCGTTGACAGCCAAAGCTTGTTAAATTTTCCAATCCAAAGCATAGGATACAAAGTCAGGTGTTTTAGCTGCCGACACGTATTTAAACATTTCTTAGTGACTAGCTACTGTCACCGAGATACGCAAGACTGAACAATAACAAAGCCTCACATCGCTTTTAATGAAATGTAATTCCATTCCATCATGTTTGGATACCGTAGGTTATCAGAAAATGGTATTTGTGTTCTTTCCCCAAACAACATTCATAAAACTCTCGCAAATTGCTTTTGCACTCGGCCTTTTATTTGATACATTAAAATAATGCTTATCGGAGTTTCCTTTTCACCAAATCTAGACCTTCAGCGTTGTTTTTTAAACAGAGTAAATGAGCTTGTTTACTTCAAACTCCCCACAACTGTAATTTGCTGCCCGCCCTGGCCAGCCGGGCTGGTGACGTAAGCATATCCAAAAGATCAGAATCATCTAGGTGGTGACACTTCTGTTTTTCTCTGGATCTGCTTTAAGCCATTTTTTTCTGTCCCTCGCACCATTCCCCTGCTGCCACCTTTGCTCTCCCCATCCCTCCTTTCCTGCTCTTCTCTTCCTTGGTGCATATATATTTTTTTCTTGCAGTGTTTGTCGATCACCTTTTAATTGCTGGTACACTTTGCTTATTTGTCTTGTGCAGTCTTGGCAGCTCCCCCTTCCAACTTGCGTGCTCTAGAATCAACGTTCCCCAGTCTCTGTTTCTAAATTGAATTATGACTCTCTAAGTATTACTTGTGTAGCCCTTCCACGGGATTAGTCTTCTCTTGACTCAAAACAAGGACAGCGGAGATATCCCCACCTGTGGTCTTAGGCAGATTGGTAAGAACTCTGGTGGCTCCCTTGCTCTCATCACAATCAGAGCCTGCCTGTCTGAGTCTAAATACCGGGGACTCAGCAATCCATTCTTCTTCTTTTTTTTTTTTTTTTTTAAAGATTTTATTTATTTATTTGACAGAGAGATCACAAGTAGGCAGAGAGGCAGGCAGAGGGAGAGGGGGAAGCAGGCTCCCCACTGAGCAGAGAGCCCGATGTGGGGCTGGATCCCAGGACCCTGAGATCATGACCTGAGCCGAAGGCAGAGGCTTTAACCCACTGAGCCACCCAGGCGCCCAGCAACCCATTATTCTCGTGCCTACCCGAGTGTTATCATTGAACCGACTGTTAGACGATTATAAGTATTTCATTACCACGGCATTTAATTCCAAATTAATTTGAAAAAAAGAAGAGTTCTTAATTCCTTCTGAAGTCCTCTCAAATCCGTTTGGAAACAAAGTCAGCATAAATAAATGCATAAATGTACTGATGAACTTATTTTCACTTCCCATTTATTTTATTTGGGATTTTTACTAAGAAAACCTTTCTCCCGAAAAGCAGCGTTCAACCGTGTTTGTCTCAGGGACTGTTGCACTGTCCAGATCTCCTGTGTCTCCCCATCCACCAGTCATTTTCATGCAAATGTAAGCTAAACAGTCTACTTAAAATAAAAGCAGAGTGGCTTTGTAGGGGATGCTGCATCCCCAAAGTCCACCGAGGTCACATGCAAGTAGGGGGGAGGCCTGAGGCTTTGCTTACCTGGTTCCTTTGTGCCAATGGTCCTACAGGACACTTTTTTCCCTCAAAGGCTCTCTCCTGTAGGTTGTGACTGACAGTGGTCCTTATCCTGCCTTCTGTGGCCACTGCCACTGTCCCACTCTGCAGCAATTTTCAATCTTGAGCACGAAATCTGAAATCAATATAGTTGGTTAAATCAGCATTATTATTTTTTAGTAGGAGGAACACCTTAGTATAGAATGGAATGGAATGGAACAGACCAGGATGGAATAAAGTAGAAAATGCCATTATACAGCTGTGTGGTGAGGCCAAGTATTTCTTCATTAAATAGCCATTTCAGTTGTTTAATATCAACAAAGACTATTATGGGGTCAACAAAGAACATGCCACTGGGGTGCCTGGGTGGCTCAGTGGGTTAAAGCCTCTGCCTTAGGCTCAGGTCATGATCTCAGGGTCCTGGGATCGAGCCCCGCATCGGGCTCCCTGCTCAGCGGGGAGCCTGCTTCCCCCTCTCTCTCTGCCTGCCTCTCTGCCTGCTTGTGATCTCTCTCTCTCTCTCTGTCAAATAAATAAAATCTTAAAAAAAAACCAAAAAAACAAAGAACATGCCACTTCTCCAATTTAGATATTCTTGGCTAAAAACCTATGATATAGGCTTTAGAATTTTTCGAAACCTCTTGAAGTTGTATATGTAGTTTTGCTTACGTGTGCATTACGTATATATGTATAATTTGTAGGTACATATTTACAATAATTTTCTGATAGATATAATTTGTTTGTGTTTGGGCAGAGTCATGGTTCCTTCTGGATTTCAAATTAGACTTATAACTCAGAAGTGTAGGAACTTAATCTCTAGGAAGAGATATTTGTATTAGAAAAGTCCATGAATCAGCGATGCCCAACTCAATTAACATTTAGTGGGTTTTTGCATTTCTTTCATACTAGGGAAAGCCCTGTTTGGTTGGTTGACTTGTGAGAATTACTAGTTTAATAAGACAGATGAACTTGGTTAAGATATAGGGGAAAAAAATCTCTTGTAAGGGTAATGCCTTTTCTGCCCCTTAAAATTCACTCAGCCAATGCATCTGATTGTCGTTCCTGTCCCGGACGTCTCCCTAAACCTCAGAGACTTTCAGATTTATAATGAACATTCATTCACAAAGTGCTGGCTGTGGGAAGTAGTTCTAGTTGATTTCATGTGGTCGCGTTATTTAGTCCTTGCACAAACCTCGGGGAGGAAGTATTATCCTTCGCAAGGAAATTGAGGCTCAGAGAATGTCAGAGATAGATATAAATTCACCAGCTTCATCAAAGACAAAGCTGGAACTGAAACGTGTGTCTTCTGGTTCTAGGTGTACTGTGCTGTCCAGGATGCATATACGGTGGATGGGTTTCTAAAGAGGGGAAGCCTTTCATTGAGTTCCTTTCACTGGTCGTGCTCACCTTACTCCCCCAGTTCAGGTTGCATTTCGTCCCATCGGATCGGATGTGCCACTCTCTTTCACAAACCGTCTTCAATCGGTCATTTAATATGCTGTCCAAATTAGGACACTTTTGACAGTAAAGATTAAAAACCTCTAGGTCATTACTACCATTCCAAGAAAATTGGGATATGTGGTCAACTCAAGTGACCTGATGGTGTCTTGTTAGTTCTTTCTTGTATCTTCGAGATGCAAGAACAGCAAATTTGTGTTTGCATATTCTGGTTTATCACATAGACCATTCCTTCCGTGTATTTGGATGGATTTGCACAACTCTAATTTTCTATTGGTGAGACATATCCTCGTTTCACTATAGGTTTCTTATTTAAGTAGAATTCAGGAATGAAGAAAGAATGGAGCTTGCTGTGAATGTCTGATTCCCTGATATATGAGCATTCTAGCCAGG
Source organism: Procyon lotor (assembly GCA_028646535.1). Classification (NCBI taxonomy): domain Eukaryota; kingdom Metazoa; phylum Chordata; class Mammalia; order Carnivora; family Procyonidae; genus Procyon; species Procyon lotor. The sequence continues at coordinate 164,010,163 of CM053604.1, read as the reverse complement.
AATTATTCCAACTTTCAGTATAGATATTTTAAGAAGTTATTGACCAAGAATAATTAGGAATTACATGTAATTTTCTTCATCGATTATAAAGGTAATAATTACTCTGGTAGTGGAAATAATTTTCCTGGAGTGCAAAGATGTAGGCTTGAATCATAGCTTTGTGGTTCAATGTCTCTGAAACTTTGGACAAAGTCTGTATGCCCGAGTTTCTCATTTGTAAAAAGGTTATACTAGTTTGTGCTCTACTTATCTCACAGGAATGCTGTAAATGCAAAATAAGATAATATATAAGTGCTCTGGAAATTACTAAGTACTCGAAAACCTGTGTATGTAAGCCTATGTACGTATTTACATGTAAAATTTTTCATGTGTTATATTCCCACATAAATGAAAGTTTGTATGATTTTCCTTTAAAATAGATTTTTAACCAACACGTTTTATAATTAATATATATACACAAAACTTTCTGTGTTGTTAATAGAATAAAAAAACCCACCCCAGACCGTCCATTCTGAGTGTGTTCTAAAAAGGTCCTGAAGATGGCGCAATAACTACACTTTGGTGCAAACATTATGGGAGAAGAGGTTATAGGAAAAATATCTATGAGGTTAAAACACTAAATTTAAAGCAAGCCTTTCCTAAGGTTGTGGAAAGGAACATTTTGAGTCTTTTAACCAGTGCCCATTTTCTTAATATTACAAAGTCGTTTGTTTCATTGTGCCGAAAGGAGAATTACAAACAGGTAACTAACCAAAACCGATAGCGTCCCATGTTACTGTTGAAAGTCAGGTTCGTTCACTTTGTATAGTTTTATCAATAAATCTGCCCTTGCAATTGCAAAACAGCTGATATGTTCATCTGTTATCTTCTGCATAATGTACAATCTGCACCTAGATGCCGGCTTTTATTAGATACTTTATGGGGATAAGGGAAGAGATTAGTTAGAAAATATCTGTTATTAAAACATCAAATAAAGTGGGGCCTATTCTTAGAAAAAATATTGACAAGTTGGATTCTTTCTGTGGGACTGTAGGACTTATAAGCTTTAAAAAGATGTGTCTATGTCATACCACCTCTATATTCTACAAAGCAAAACTAGATTCCATGAAAATATGGGTAGCAGAAATACAGGTGCCTTGTGAAATTCACAACTGTAACAAGATAGTTGATGTATTTACTGAGTATCAGAGGTCATCGTTCTCAGCTACGTCTGAGACTTATCTGTTTCTACATGTCACATATATTACATCCTGACAGTGTGTATGGGGTAGTCCTATTAAGGACTTAAAATCTAAGTATGACTAGTGTTATACTTACACACACTTATGTGTTCATAGCAGTTATAATTAATGTTATACATGCATTTGTTGTGAATTTATATCCATATGCACTGTCTTGTAGCATGTTGAATAAATACATAAATGAAAAATTATTTTTACAAATAAATTTATTGCTATGTGCTTGGCAAGAAGAGTTGGTGTTTTATAGATATTGGCAAATTGTCTCATTGGAAGGGAACTTCTTTGCTTAGGCTTTTGAGAGTTGAACTTAAGTCCCAACAGAAACTGCCATTTGATAAATGTTTAGATTTATTATGACATTCTCACAGCACTGAGATACTAGAGTAATGTTAGCAATTCTGACAATTGGAAGCTAATTATAAACTTATCTTGTTCTGTGTCAATATCCCAAGACCCCTACCATTTTTTTCAACATTAAAAGTGATACTGTTTTAGCCATTAGTAAAACGTAGAAAAGTCAATACAATCTTCTCAGTCTAGATGAATTAACAAATTAAATTGACCTGAAGTTAGAATAGTTGAAATGTCACCAGTTTATAAGATGAGAACTGAAAGTTTTACCACCTGCTTTGACATTTCCTTGTGTTTTCTTTTTTAATAAATTATTTGCCTTTTTAAACTTTTTAGTGGGTCTTTACATTCATAATCCTTACATGATGAAAATGGCAGTATTCGTTTAGAAAATTATAGATCACGATGCTTATAAAGAAGCTGCCTAAGTTCTTGGAACAGTTCCACAATATCTAAATGCTTATTAACTTGATTGTCAATAATGTTGCAGTGTGACCCACGTAGGTCAGTATGACATTGTGCTTTTAAAGATCTCAAGCTCCATATCCACGGATATCCTATATTGCCTCTGTTAATGTTTCCAAAATTGTCCATATAACCATTTACTGGAGTGGGCTTTTTTTTTTTTTTAAGATTTTTTTAATTTATTTGACAGAAAGAGAGAGAGTAGCAGAGGAAGAGGGAAAAGCAAGCTCCGCAGGGAGCCCAATGTGGGACTTGATTCCAGGATGTTGAGATCATGACCTGAGCCGAAGGTAGATGATTAACTGACTGAGCCACCCAGGTACCCCTGGGTGGTCTTTTTCAGTGTATTTTTCCACTGTTGTTTCCATTTTAAAGAAATTTTATTTTATTTTATTTTATTTTTTTAAGAAATTGTATTTTAAAGAAATGAACACAATTGATGAACAAATGAAACAAGAGAAAAAAAAAGAGTATTAGAAAAAGAGTAAAAAAAAAACTATAAGTTGTTTTAATGTAATCTGACAGTTAAAGAATTAGTCTGTTGTTTGGAGAGTCTCAAGATATAGTTAGATCTTATTATTTGATTGAAAGGAAATGTGGTCTTTAGTCATAATGTTTATTCTTCATTGAATTCAACCTTTTTTTTTTTCACTTTTGTAGCGTGGTCAAGTTTATAAATTCCTTCTGCATGGATGTTGTAGCAAAGCCTGTGGATGTTAGAATGGACAGATTGGTACCTTTTCTTTCAAAGGAGCCCCAAATACATCATAATGTGTTAAATAAATTCTGAGATCCACAGTCTAGAATCCAGTGACTTAGAGGATTGTCACATGTTAACGCAAGGAACAAAACAGTATTGTCTGTACTATAAGAGAATCAATAAATATCTCTGAGTAATCAATGTTTGTTTAAGTATTACCTAGAAATAATAAAAAGTGATGGGAGTAACTGAAAGACGCTGATCTATTGTGATACTTCCTTGTAATTGCTAGTTGTTCACACTTTCTTGAATGTGGCTTAAAGTTTGATTTTCACCCTATTACCTAGGAGATAGTGCTACATGAGATCAAACCAGTTGTCGTTACCCCCTAATAATAAAGTCATGTATATTTTTTAACAGCATGCTATTATAGCAATGTTACAACAATGTCTTAGGCATTTGAGAAAGGAACAACCTAAGTTTCAAGGAGGAGTGTTAGAAAATTTACCTTAATTTTATCTTAATTTCCCTCATCTAATTTGTTTCAAAAATCTTAAGAATGAGAGTTGTTATGTCTGTTACTGCATTTTAAAGCATTTTTTTATGTGTGTGTTGGTTTCTTTCTTCTTTAGTATGAAGAGTATACTTTATCTTTCTCTATAAAACTGGCAATCTGTAAACTAGATAGATCTTACTATGTCTAAGGCCATCTGTCAATTAGAGAGCATACTATCTTCTGCTCCGAAAGCCTTGGAAACAGTAGTCATCATGATGATTTAGATGTGGCATTATGTGAAGTACGCGAAGAAGAGAAGTTGCTGTCAAGGATCGCTCGAGGTTTCTTGTAGCTTTAGGACTGTGTGATTTTCCGAGGGAAGTTTGGGTGTTCCCAAAGCAATAGCATCAGTCATGGTAAGCTAAATTATTCATGCAAGCCATCTCCTTATCTTGTCTAAATCATCAACGCGAGCGTCTGGGCAGCTTTAGCCACATCAGTATTGTGCTCCTTGGCAGAAGGAAAAGGGACGAGCTGCACGGAGAAGAAGTCCACCCACATTTGTGGAAGTGTCCGTGTGGAGCTCTGGGAACGGCTTGGTTTCCGTTTCAGGGATGTCTCTGAATTTGTGAAAACTCTAGAATGCGCCCACCTTCCTTTACTGACTCTTCTCGGAGACTATTTAGGGATTCCCATGGTGCACGCATACAAGGCACTTGCCACCAGCGGGGTCACCGCCGCTGCCATATTACTTTGGTCATCGGGAGGTTGTTGCCAAGCGTGGTGCAGGGGCCCTTACGCGGGCTCTGCTCCTCTTTCCTTCTCCTGCCGGTCCCTCAACCCACCTTGCAGATCGCTGCTGGGAGAATCCTCCTCACACCCTGCTTGTATCGCGACGTGCAGATGAAGGTGATTTCCTTTTGGCCCAACCAGTGCAAATGATTTCACCCGATCTACTTTGCTTTGTGTTTTAAGTAAGAAAATTCAGAGCACGGTCGAGTAATCCCCGTGCAGCTCTCGTTTCAAGTCCCCACAGCCCAGCGTCCCTTCCTTCTGTTTCGTTGACTTCATTAACTCCATTCACTTCATCAGGCGGACTCTGCCTGGTTTTATCCCTCGATGCCGAATTTTGTAAGCTACTTGTGTCCTCATAGGCATAGGTGAGGTGTAATTCTCAAACAAAAACATCGCAGCCTTTTGCCCAAGTTTTCTATGACTCCTGATTTTCTACTGTTTCAATTCTAAGTTCTTCTGTGTGGTTTCCCAGCTTCTCTCCTCTGTTTAATGTTATCTTCCACGATTGCTCAAAATGTACCTAATTAGGCCCACTTCCGCAGGTTCTCTGAGGCTGTCCTGCTCACTCTCACCTTGGCTTTCCCTGGAGCCCATCATCTTGCCTCTAAGGCAGGTGCTTTTTCCTGCTCCTGTAGAATCCCACTATACTGTCCTTTGGGGACGGACTCAACCTCTACCCTTTTTATGAAGCCTACCCTCATTATTCATGGATCTCCTCCTTTTGATATGAAAGTTTTCAGTTTCTGTGCTGCAAAAAAAAAAAAAAGTCCTTAAATTATTCAGACATTTTTCAACTCCTCAACTATATTATAGTTATATGTATATATAATATATATTATATATATTTAATAATTATAATTTATATATTATGTAAGTAAACAATTTAATAAATTATATATAATATAAATATATGGTAAATATTATATATTATAATATAACATTTTATAATAATAAAATAAATTGTATGATTTATACTTTATAAGTATTCTAATAATTATATATATTATAATATATACATTATATAATTATAATTTAATAATTATATATAATTTATATAAATTATATATATATAACTATGTAAATTTATATATATTATATTAAATATAAAATATATATATTATATATGATTATATATATACATATATAAAACTATGTTATAGTTAACATATGAATTTTGGGAGGATGCTATTTATCCGTAACAAATTCTTCATTGCAAAATAAAAGAAAGAAAGAAAGAAAGAGAAAGAAAGAGAAAGAAAGAAAGAAGGAAAGAAAGAAAGAAAGAAAGAAAGAAAGAAAGAAAGAAAGAAAGAAAGAAAGAAAGAAAGGAGGAAAAAAATAGGATTTTGGGTAAGTATATTTTGATGTTAGGACTTTTGTGGGTCGGGATTATGTCTAAAATGTCTTATGTTTCCGTGCACTATCTAATACGAGACTGAAGACACATTCAGTGAAGATTTCATAGTAGAATTTTGACCTCTGTTAACTCTTTCATGCAGTACAGACTTTTAATATCCTTTAGTTGGGATACATGGCAGAAATCAGTGTTGTACATCACCCTTCCCTTCTCTCCATTGCTCAGGCTTCCTTGCTGTTCTCGTTCATGAACCGTGAGCACTAAGGGCATGTAGCTTCCAGCAGAGGTAGATAGGAGCTGATGTGCCTCCCCAACCACTGTCTTCTCTTGTGACTTTGGAGACACTTGTTCCAGGGAGCAGCGCTGGATGCCAGTGTTGGATTTCAAGTGGACAAGAAACAGACTTCTAACGTTGGAAGCTTGTCTCCTGTAAACTTTCAAGTTTGTCTCTTGCAAAAGCTAATTTAATTATTCTCAGGAGTCTGAGGTTAACAAGTCTTGTATGTATATTTTACAGAATCTTGTATTACATGTATATGTTTTATAGAACCTCAATGATTGATCTAGAAATTGATATGAATCTAGGACTGCATAGATTCCTGTACCTACTTAGGAACTTCTAAGCAAATTAAAATTGTTCCTGTCTATGGACAACAGAGGCAGGCATTTCATGATTTTCTTAGCCACAGCAAATGTTGGCTCTGACTTCATTCTGGAATCACACTTTGTTGAGATCATCTCTGAATCTTCTGAAAGGTGGAAATCTTAGTGGAAAATACTACTGATCTTAGTGGAAAATACTATTGGCCAGTAGTTGATTACGGGGATTAACCCTGGAGCTTCAGATTTTATTTAAAGTTTTTTGTTTGTTCATTCATTTTTTTTCCTTTGGTCTTAAAAAAAAAAAAGCTCAACTTAACTTGTCCCATTTTAGGTTATGTTGAAACATGATGACATGTACAGAAATATTCTGAATTCTAAGGGCAATTCTGCATTATGTAGTCTCGACATGGAACACAATGAAAAAAAGCCATGGATGAGAAGTCAAGGGGTAAAGGTGAGTTTAATTCTCTATAACTTTATTTTCATTCATCTTTATATTCCCTTATTAATAGTACCTGTGGATAGTCACTTGCTAAGTAAGGAGTGTTCCAAAACCTCAACTGTTGAGGAAAGCCACAGCTGTTGCAGTCTTCTCATTTTAAAAACCAAAGTTTTAAATCTCTGGTTTTTAAAATTTTAACTTTGTGAAGCATGAATATATGCTGTCATAACAGTTTAATAAGAATTATTTTTACACATAATGTGACTAAGAACCTTCAGATGTATTTTGTATATTTGAAATGAAAAGTTAGACCAAGATAAAAAAATTCCAACCAATGAAAGATAATATGATAGTAAAAGATGCTTAGAAGATGGAATTTCACATATGCTATTGGTAAGAATGTATTCTTCTTAGAATTGGTTTGGAAATTTACATCAAGGTCCTTAAAAATGTTTGTATGCTTGGGACATGTGGATGACTCAGTCAGCTAAGCGTCAGACTCTTGATTTCACCTCAGGTCATGATCTAATGGGTTATGAAATTGAGCCCCGCATTGGGCTCTGTGCTCAGTGGGGAGTCTGCTTGAGATTCTCTCTCTCTCTTCTTCCTCTGCCCCTCCCTCTACTTGCTCCCTTTCTCTCTCTCTAAATAAGTAAATCTTTAAAAAAAAAATCTGTATGCTCTTTTCCAATAATCTCACTTCTCAAAATCTATTCTAAGGAAATAATCAGGAATAATATTACACACAAATGTATACTGATATTTTTCTAATTAAAAAAAATTATAGATGCGGTCTTAGTTTGGGCTGCTATAACAAAGTACCATGGGTGTGGCGAAGACCTTTTCCTCAACAATAAACAAACAAACAAACAAACAAACAAATAAATAAAAGAAAAAAGAATAGGATTTCGAGTAAGTATATTTTGATACATTTTGAGAATGATGATTTGTAGTCACTAAAAATATTTTAAAAAATAATTTAAAATAATGACGTGGGAATATTTGCAGTGGTATGTAGAAAACCAGATATAAAACTACCCACTCAACTCCAGTTTAATAAAAAATTATGTAGCTACATTGAAAACACTATGAAAAGAAGTACCCAGAAATATTCATATCATTTTTTTTGTATAAAGGAATTGCCAGATATTTCAAAAAATTTTTAATATTTCTGCATCAAGGAGTTTCTACATGGAGAAATACAGAATATAGAGAACACACAGAGACTTCTAAACCATTAAGTATCAGTTGTTTGGTCAGATCACCAAATTCTGCTCTAGCTATATTGAACTTCTATTGTATTGTTTTTCTTTTTATGCATTTGCTGTTACTTCATAACAAACAGCAACAGCAACAAAAAACCCTCTTCATCTTCTTGGACTCAGTGACTTTATCCTAGCCCTCAGGGACCTTTGGGTGGAGAGCCTGTCCTGACCCCCTTTCGGGTCAGGTTTTATGTTCTTCTCTTCAGTCCCATTGCACCTGCTGTACTCCTGTATGGTATTAAAATGTAATTGATTTTCTGGGCTGTGTTCCCTCCTGGATTGTAACTTTGTAGCTCTTTGAGGTTTTCTGTGTCTTTCATCACCACATGCTCCGCATTCTAGCACAATGACTGGCGCTTAAATGCCAGTCAATAAATGTTTGTTGATTGAACAATCTTTATGATGACTTATGGCAAGTGTGTACATGCAAAGTGAAGGGCTCTCTTGAGGCAGGTTAAACTCCCTGTGATTTTGTTCTAAACCTTCGGTTTTGTCTAAGTAGTCTAAAAGTTCTACCTAAGAAATTACACATCAACTCCTGTAATTCAGAGATGATTTGCATAATTATAAATATAAGATTAAATAACTTTTTCTTACATTTGGATATATTTTTCAATGATAAATTTGAGGCTCTCATCAATCCGAATAACCAGATTTAAACTTTCATTTATTTTTTTTTTTAAAGATTTTATTTATTTGACAGAGAGAAACACAGCGAGAGAGGGAACACAAGCAGAGGGAATGGTAGCAGGAGAAGCAGGCTTCCTGCCGAGCAGAGAGCCCGATGTGGGGCTGGATCCCAGGACCCTGGGATCATGACCTGAGCCGAAGGCAGACGCTTAACGACTGAGCCACCCAGGTGCCCCAGATTTAAACTTTCAAAAACAGATACGTTAACGGTAGTCTTTAACAAATTTCCCTACCTTTTTAGAATCTGTTATAAATTATAGAGTGCATTGGTACTAAACTTCTAGACCCAAATCACAAGATTCTTAAGAATATTTGTGTACTTGTACCTAGATGGCTCAGTTGGTTGAGTGGCCGACTCTTGATTTTGGCTCGGGACATGATCTCAGGGTCTGGGGATCGAGCCCTGTGTTGGGTTGCTTCAGGATTGTCTTTCTCCCTCTGCACCTCCCCCTGCTCTCTCTTTCTCTCAAATAAACAAATAAATATTTAAAAGAAGAATATTTGTATACTCTTCTCAAGTTAATCCCACTTCTCAAAATCTGTTCTAAGGAAATAATCAGGGATAAGGTCACACAGAAACGTATATTGTTATTTTTTTCCCTAGATTTTAAAACATTTATAAATGCCCTCTTAGTTTCATAAATTTATTTGGTAAGGTCATTATTAATTTGTGTGAGAAATACAGTTGTCGTGGTAATAGCTTAAAGTTAACAGACACACAATCTTGTTCATGTTTTTTAAAGGAGGTGAATCTGCTCCATTGCGGAGCACTTTTGTGGTTTAAAAATAACTGAGGCAAAATGCAAAGGGAATGAAAATGAACATTTGGGAGGATTTTCACTCTGCAGAGAGAAAAAAGTCAAGTTTTGAAACCCCCCAAATTTGGAAAACCATTTCTATTAGCATAATTCAGATCCCTGACTTTTTCACAGACTGCAGATTTTATTCAGAATGATCCAGGGTAAAACACCTGGACTTTAGTCTGATTTTCAGAGACCGAGTTAATAAAATGTGAGATGTGTCTGAAAATGATGGCAAACAAATAGGGTTATTTCTGTAGACAAAATATGTTATCTTTGATTCCCTACCTGCACTATTTGGTTTGTCAGAACTTGCCCTGATGCTAATTAGATGACAGAATGAATGAATGTGCTTTCACAGAAAAATGGCAGATGCTAAAAATAATAAAAAAGGGAATACCTGAGCTTGAATAATTTCATTATCGTGCATTCAGCCGGTTTTGAAATCTGTGGGATTTCTGCTGGGAAACAATTTTTCCTTACTGAATGGATCATTAAAAAGTTCATTTACAAAAAAAAAATAAAAGTTCATTTACTACAAGACACATGTTTTAAATGTCTTTCTCTTTCTGTATGAATTCAAAGAATTTTCTCTTCAGTGGAAGCTTGAATTTCATTGATACAATTTTAAAAGAGTGAAAGAAATTTTTAATACTAAGTAGTTATGTTTTTTAAGGTTGCTGTGTTCGAGTAGCATTAGCAAAAGTTGCTTGTAGATTTCTGTGTTGGGAAAATGAAATATCGTTGTCTCTCAAACTGCAAGGTGTATCTTATTATTTACTTGAAAGCTTAATGATCTTAGAACTGTATTTTTAACAGCATATATTCAGGATCTTAGATTAGCAGTCATCTCTGTAATTTAGAGCCAAAACCTCAAAACAACTCAGGTTTATGTGTGTAAAATATGTGCATATTTTTAAATGCTGCATAAAATACAAGTATATATTACATATTTTACATAATCCCCACTCCTTAACAAATATTATAGTAATTTACCAATTGCTGAAGTTCAAAAAATTAGAATGTAGATGAAAAACAAAGCTCTACACCAAAAATTTGCCCAGGATAATATTTACATTTTAATTCCAAGTAAATTCAAATATGATTAAGGTGTATTTTTAGAGGCTGCCCTCCTAATGGAAGATATCCAGGTCAGGTGTCCAAAAATGCCAGCAAATTCACATAGAATCTTATCCACATGACACTGAGTGTCTGAATAAATAATTAAAATTGAGCCCTAAATAGCTTAATTTCCCCTGTGCAATAGGAAATAGGAAAATATTTACTAATAGGAAATAATTGACTTGATTCCTTGTATCGGGTATGCGATTGTTAGTAACTGAAATACAGAGAAGGTAGATGACTTAATTTTGGGATTCCTGTAAGTTCCCGTAGCCTCAGAACAAGGAGCAAAGACATGAAGCTTCAATCCTATGTGTTGCTCACGTATGTGAGGATTTGAGTTACATGTAACAATAATGATTGCTCTGTGCAGTATAGTCTTTAAAAATAGCTTTCAGAGTGTTGATTTTCACAACTACAAATAAGTACAATTTAACTAGTAATTAAAATGGAGATGTTAAAAAATGCTGCATTGATGCCTCATTTGCAAGTACCATTGATGATCTCTGTTTTGAGGCAATCTGTTCCCGAGTTTAATCCTTATTTGAAAATTTCCCCGAGGATATTCCTTTTCTTACAAAGTGATGTGAATTATTTGAAAAAATATTAAAGTGCTATTTCTTCTGCTGTTCTTTTAAAGAAATGAATAATTATTTGCAATATATTAGGGTTTCCGCACCAGGCGAATTAGTTTATTATGACAAGAGCACCCCATACCCCCGTTGGGGGTAAACTTAGTTCCATTTTATATTTAGCATCTCTCTTTCTGTCATGAGAAAATTTTGAGATGCAGTATTTGCCAACATTAACATTATCTGTTTTGACAGTAAAAATGTCAACTTTTTCTTGAATAATTAGAACAAATTAACTCCTTTTAGTGAAGTACGCATTTTGGCTAGCACATATTATGTTTCTAGTAGACCCAGACATAAGACATATTCATTTTGAGATCCTCAGGTTTTGTTATATTCTATAAATGTAATCAGTTCTGTCCTTCTGTGAATTCTTATTACTGAAATATGTTCTTTTGTATAGGAAATATATCAATATTTTTTAAATATATCAATATTTTATGAAGAATATACATCTAAGATATTTCTACTGTTTCCGGTGAATTTTCTTCTGGCTTAAATTGTATTTTCTGAAATCATATGAGTTAAATGAACTCAACATTACCAAGTCATTGTAAAACTAACCGGGGGTTTGGAAGACATGCCAGGTCAGTGTAGACACATCCGGAGAATTATGTATGCATACAGCATCAGAGTGGATACACTTGAAGATGAGGGAGCCATCCCTGTTTAATTTAGAACTTTACGGGGAATTAAGGAGACTTTCAAGATTAGGACAGACACTGGTGAGTTAGAGAGACATCGTATATCAGAAAAGATGCCCCTTGGAGATTGAGGAGACATCCAAAGGTAGTGATTGGACTGATCCAACACTGATCCGTGTAGAAAAACCTGAGGATTTAGAGAGACTTTCCTGTTTAGTGTGTACAGCCTGTGAAATTCAGGTGACATCCTAGGATAGTTTAGAAACTCCTGGGCAGGAGAAACATCCTACATTATGGTTGGCAAACCTGGGAACTTAGGGAGAAATCACAAGTCAGTGTATACACACCTGGGGAATTAGAGCGCTAGCTCAAGTCAGTATAGACACACCTGGGGTGTGAGTGAAATCAACAGAGTTAGAGTAGAAACTTCAGGGAATTTGGGAGATATCCAAAGTCGTCATGGTAGGCACATTGGAGAATTGGGAAGCTGTCCCAGCTCCGGGTAAACACATTGGAAAAAACATTAGCTCTGTAATATGTGTCTTAGTCTTTGTCTTTAGAGTCAATAGGACATCTGACTTTTAGTCTATCATTTGTAACAACATGATACTGAATTTATGAAAAATGTACTCAAATGGTATATTTTTTGAAAATTGCTCTGAAAGTTTATTGATATAAGAATAAATATAAATTCCATGACAATTGTGACTTGCTTTATGTGAAAAAGTTAAAATTCCTTTCTAAATGCATTTTGTATTATTTATATTTGGTTACATTTTAAGTATGAAAGAAATACCTATCCCTGGCTTAAAAAAAAAAGTTTTTTTTTATCAAAAAAGTTTGATGGCTATGTATGTGAACACAGAATGTGAACACAGAAAACCATAGAGATTATTATTTTTTTCCCTTTGGACATAAAGCAGTTGGGTAATGGATAACAAGCCACCTGTCTTCTATTTGGAGAATGTGCTCTGGTTGCTCTGTGTTCAAAGAAACCCTCCTGGTACCCATTGCCATGTTCTATGTAGTAAGTTAATAAAGTTACAGTCTAATGGTCTTTTTGACTAAAGTATGCTTCTGAGACTCTTTTGCCCAAAGGGTCCTCCCCATTAGTGAAGTCGTTCCCAGTGCTCCTCTGATATTTTGCTTTTCTGTCCTTTCTTGTGGATAAACGAAGAAGAAAAATGATATTAACTCTTCACTTCCAAAGATGGGACCATGGGCATTTCAGTTGGCAGCCATAGTTAATACCTGGAAGCCAGTCATTTCCTTTGTCACGTTAAGTCTTCAAAAATAAAAGTAACAGCTAAACAAAACAAAAGCCCTATATTATTAATGTAGCCATATGTTTGCTATTGATTTTAGAGGTTTGCTTAATTATGACTTTTTCCTTGACAAGCTTTTCATGTGGAAAATACACAATTATTCTCCAGGCAGAACAGTCATGTCTCAAATATGTTATCAGTTAAGTAATTTCTTGAAGTTATGTGTACATTTTCCTCCTTCATTTATTTAAATTTGTTGACGCCTCGCAGGAATAGTCCACTGGATTCATCCTTTCCAGTTTTAATCCGATTCTTATATACTCATGACTGCTAAGTTTACTCTGCTATTCTTACTGAGATCGTGTTGGGAAATAACAAAGAAGATATAATTTGGTGTACAATTAAAAAAAAAGATTTTATTTATTTGATGGAGAGAGCATGAACTGAGGAGAAGGGGAAGAGGGAGAGGGAGAAGCAGACTCCCCACTGAGCAGGGAGCCTGATGCCATGAGGGGCTCAATCCCGGGACCCCAAGATCATGACCTCAGCCAAAGGCAGATGCTTAACCAACTGAGCCACAGGGCCTCCCAGGTGCCCCTGGCGTATAATTCTGAATGACTTCTTTTCTCATATTCCCTCCTAAAGGCTTGAAGAGAATGTTTTATGCTCCATATTGATTATCTCAATATATTTGGCTCCTTAAAATTTTTTTCCTTCTTTTTTTTCTTCAAGTACATATATGTGAATGATGATTAATACTCACATTTTATTAAGTGTGCTTTGTAAAAATCTAACTTTACTTCTATAGGGGGGCATAACTAGTATTTCCTCATGCTGTTTCATTTTTTTTTCAGGACCCATTTCGTATTTATATCCCATGTACTCTGCTGCTCTAGCAGAATTACTATTCTCATGTTGGAATGGAGAATCAACTAAGGGATCTTTCCTTTTTAATCGTGTACTCTAGGTTCAGCACTGGCCAGCCACTTGGCAATCATCCATGAGATTCCCTCTTGTTCTCTTTTGAGCTGTTGTACGTGTATCTAGTTAGCCTCTGTCAGTATAACTTTTCCATTTAATTTATCTCGTTTATCTGGATAGCTCTCCTTCAGTGGAAGATGTCTTGACTGTGAATGTTGAAGGCAGGCAGAAAGTCCGTTTGATATGTTCTTCATCTACTCTTATCCTGCCATGATCTTAGGGGCTTGGATTTCCATTACGACTATCTATAAATTAAAAATAATATTTTGAGTTTTTGCTCTTGGTGATCATACAATGAATTATTCTCTGCACTTTCTCCCAAGTAAGTTTTCGGACTCTTATTATGGAACTGCTGGCCTATATTAAAATTTTGAATTCTGCTGAGGAAACCTTTTATTACTCCTTAGCCAGTGTGCAATTTTCTGACTTGGCATTTTTTTTCATCCTTCCAGGGTTAATCTCTTCCTCCAGAATAATTTACTTTTTAAACCTGTGAGTGTAAAACCAACAAGTAAGATTCAGATTATTTTATTTGGTCTTTATGCCACAAAAATTTGTCCATTAATGTTTCATTTATTACTGGTTCTCCTATAGTCTGTGAATTGCATGTTTTGAAAACTTGTAAGTGAAATCACATTTTATATAGAATATCAAATTTTTGTCAAGGAACCTTCCCAAATTTAACAAGAATAATTTCCCTTGCTTCCATTTCTAAATGTGGTTATATTCTTATAGTAAAAGTTTAGGTACACAGCTACCAGGAGGTGGTTAGCTGAAAGCATTCAATACCCTGAATTGTCAAATGGGACAGTTTCCCCCATAAAAGCTTCCAATTATTCTAGCTTCCGTGATCTCTTTGCCTGTGAACTTTTATAGCTTTTGCAGCTTAAATAACACACCTTTTTCCTAATTTTATGATGTCTTGAATCATTTCATGTGTGTTAGGTTTGCCTCCTGAAGTAAATGATAAAGGACAGAGGTTATGTGTTATCTATGTCTAGAATTCCAAAGCTTGCCTTGTTAATAAGAAGACTGAATTGTTAGTTACTAAACAACTTACCTCTAACTTTTAAACAAAGACTACTTATGCAAGTGACTAACCATTAACGATAGCACTGTGGTGATGTAGACATATTAATTTCAACTTTAATTTCTATGGGTAAGGAGAACCCTCCCTAGAAATTAAGTGAATGTGGAAAGATATCATAGCAAAATTATTCTGTTAGTCTTTTTGCATCTCTCGCTACTTTCTATGGTGTGCGCTTCCACAAACATTGTCTGTTAGCATCTTTATTGGTGGGTCATAGAAATAGTATTCCTTCTTTATTTTAGATGAATGGCTATCTAAACATATGTTTAAAACATGGAATTCAGGCTGTTTAAAATAGGAACCTCAGACCAATGATTCATCTCTCAATAAAACCAAAATTTGTCAATTGATTACTTGAGTGTTAGTAATGATTTATAACTGACAGTCGACAGTCAAATTTAATGAGGGGTTAGAACATAAAATTCATACTAAAGTAAGATTGCTATATATAATTTCTCTATCAGGTAATATTATAAGGAATTTTTTGTCTAACTACCAGTGTCTCTTTTTTTCTGCAACCCTCGGTCTGTAAGCTATTAGCCAACCCTTAAGTTACATTCTAGTGAAAAGTTAACACTGAAATCTAAAATATCGAAAGACATTTCGTGTCTTCGTTCTGGGAGACACACACACATAACTATACCAGCTTTGCGAAACTTTTTTTAAAAGCATGAGTCTCCCTAAGACATGTTTATGTAAGGTAAAACAGACGCCAGCAATTTACTTGTCGTACTTTTCCTCTTACGGAAGTGTTTGTCATTCTGTGTTAGTAGTAAGCAAATTATAAAACATAGTTAGATCTGCATTTATGATTTGAACACTTACAGCGCGTAGTCTTTGAATCAGTAGGTGTAATATCTATTCCGTTCTTCAGAGTGACCTTTGTCTTTACATATTTGTTCTGAGCCCGCGAGAGAGCAAATGCAGCTTCCTTACACATTATGTGCTGAATAATATAACCTGGCACATACGTTATAAAGTACTATAGGTCCCTGTACAAGGGGGAAAAATGCGTTTTGTTTCCAGCCTGACACAGAAGTCCTCAGAATCAAAGTACATACATAGGAAGAAAATGGGGAGAGAAGGTTGGAGAACCCACCGTGTGGGGTGATGGCCCCCTCGCCCGGCTGGCCGTCCTCTGGCCCATCACCTTTTCATTGAATTTATTCCGAAGCCAAAATGCTGCAGTTAAGACACTGAGCAATGATCTTTTGTTCATTAACTACCCATCCCTTGATGTTCAGTTCTCATTTACACAATGTCAATATGCTTCTTGCGGTTCTTTTTGCTCTTTCAAACAAACTATGACCTTTAATTGAAAGGAGAAAATTAGTTGTGATACTGTGGCAAGAGATGTCTTGTGGGATTTGAATTTATCAGACCAGATAGTAGCTCAGCGTTTGGTGCCGAGAGGACGGAAGGTAGGGGACAAAAAAAATCAAGTAGGGAAACTTAGAAGAAAAGGGGTATGTGAAATATATTTATCATAGACGGATTAATTTGAAACCTGCATGAAGAAACAATAGACGAATGAAGCCTGAATACAGCATTCATTGTCTTCTATCTCAAATTTTTATTGTGGGGAATTGACAGTAAGCTCCTTGTGTGTAATGATGAGTGGCTTCTTCCCTCTTTCTGAAATCATGCTGTTAGTGCCTGATCAGTCATCGTAACAATGGTACAGTGTCCTCGGTTATCTCTTGTCCTTCTAAAGGCTCAACGTGAACAATATGTCCCGATCCACTCATTGGTCTTATTTTTCCTAAACTCTGTATACTCCCGTTGCACAGCCTCTGGGCCCAATGAAATGATTTTTAAAAATTAGGTTCGCAAGAAAGGAAAAACAAACAAAATAAAGAAACACTCTGTGTTTTTGCAGATGCAAAGCCTAAATGATCCCCGTACATTGAGGAACTGAGGCCGGTGGTGGTAATATAGAGAGGAAAGGCAATGGAGTCCTTGCGTGTGTCTCCCTCTCCCCTTCCTCCTTGTCCTTTGTAGGGACAAAAGAAGGCAGCCTTCCTCCTCCTATCATCCCCTGTCACAATCCTGACTGGCCTGCCTTGCAAAATTACCTCTGGAGTGACACAGAATTTCATAAGTTCAGGCAGATGACAAAACTGAAGATCAGGTAATAGGCATTCGAGAAATGATTTTGAGGCGCTTTTCAAAACGTTAAAGGCATTCGGGTGTTGGCCCTGAACAGTGGCATTGGGGAACCTGTGAAATAGATCAGGCGATTTTTTTTTCAATAATATTGACAAATGGTATCTGCCTTGGGAAGGCTTCCCCATCTTTCCTGGGCAGAATAAGTGGTGCAGGGAGGGCTCCTGTCAAAAGAAAATTTTAGCCCCGTATCTGACAGTCTGAAGGATCATGAGGATTAAAATCACTGAATATCTGAAATAAAGGCCATCTGGAAATTCTGGAATAGATGACTGTTACGTGTCCCATTTATCTACTGTAACATAACAAAGCACCCGCACTTGAAGGCAGAATATGTCGATCATGTCATGGAGCCTTGACTTTCTGTGGGTGGGAGTGATATGGCATCTCAGGAATGTCCCTGCTCCATGCTCCATGTGTGGGGCTGCTCCCGGGAAGACTTGATGGCTCACTGGGGACTGTCGGGCAGGCCCTCCCAGTGGGGCTCGCTCCGCAGGGCTCAGGATTCGGCCAGCGAGGCTGCTGGCTCCGAGGGCTGTGTTTGTGGGAGGGAACACCCAGACAGCAAGCATTCCGAGAGAGCCACGTGGAAGTTGGATGTCTTTTAGGACCAAGGCTTGGCCATTTGTAGCTCAGAGCAGTCAGGAGCCTACCCAAATTTGAAAGGAGGAGACAGAGACCTGACCTCCCCGTGGGAGGGATGTCACATAATTTGAGGCCATCTTTTAGGACTGCGATGTTAAAACCACAGTACCCTTCTCTAGACATTTTTGTACCTCCTCCCTGGATCCCTCTTATACATTATTTGCTTTCTTGTCTCCCCAAGGGACCGTGAGTCCATGTAAGACCAAAGCGATTCTTAATCTTCTTTAAAATTCAGGTTCTAATACATCTACTAAAATTAGACTTACTCCCAATGCTGAATTAAGCCATTATGATGTTTACAGACATGCCTAGAGGAAATTCAAGAGGTAATAATTGGAGACAATTCAAATTCTATGGTTTATCTCTTACTTAAATGTTGTCACTTGTACCTGAACCACTTGATTGGCGTGAGTCTACTAAAGCTTCATCCTTAAATGAGGTTACTTGCACCATTGGTATATATATATACATATACATATATATATATATATATGTATATATATATATAAACATATATGTATACGTATATATATATTTTTTTCATTTATTCGATTGATTCAGAATTTTCTAAAGATGGACATTTGAGAAAGGGACAGTGTTTTTAGGAAATCTTCATCAAATAAATGCGTGAAGGACGACAACAACAACAAAAGGCAAGAAGAGTGTGTGCCATCTTGCCCTCCAGGTAATACTGAAAAGCGAATTTTATCACCAAGAAAGGGGATCATAGGGAAAGGAGAGTTTGACTCCAGAACTTTACATTTAACTTTACATTTAACTTTCTTTGAACAGAAGGACAGTAGAAGCTTTGCCTTTGCCTGGGATGTTTCTCCGTAGTTTATGAAAGCCTCACTCTGTCACTTCTTTAGAACTTCTGCCTAATTAGGGCCCCTGGGTGGCATAGTCTGTTAAGTGTCTGACTCTTGGTTTTGGCTCAGGTCATGGTCCTAGGGTTATGGGATCGAGCCCCACTTGGGGCTCTGTGCTCAACAGGGCTTCTGTTTCTCTCTCTGCCCTTCCCCTTCCTCAAGTGCTCTCTCTCTCAAATAAATAAATGAATCTTAAGGAAAAAAAAAAGAACTTCTGCTTATTTAGCAACACCTTCCCCTTTCCTAACCACAGTTTATGCTGCCTCTTACCCATGCAGTCAGCTCTAGAGTTTTGCCATAGCACTGACCGATAGCAAACCGATTTATTTACTTACATATTTCTCCCTCCCTATGATGGAAGCTCCCAAGGGTAGAGCCTTTCTGCTTTACTTCCTACTACAATTGCAGTTCTTAGAACAGTCCTGGCTCAGAGTGAGCACTTAATATACATTTGTTACAGAAAAGAATGGATACAAAAAATATAAAACTCCATTGTGTAGGAGCTTGGAAGATAATTAAATCTTGATGCTTTAGGGATTTTGTATGATTCAATTTCAAAATTCACAAGTAAGACATTTGATACATGATATTTGTTCTTACACTTTTAGCGGAAGCACCAAGACAGAGATGAAGTAGAGGCCAAGTGCTGCCATATTAAAAAATGCTATTTTAGACCATGTGTGAACTACTCACAAAAGAAGTGGCCTGAAAGTCTCTTTCTGCACCGTGAGACCATCACCTACATCCAGGTATGGAAAAGAGGCTTAAGCATTCCTTACAGAAAGTGGTTTCATGGGAATTTCCTTGGACAAAGATTTGAGGGCGTGGGTTACATTTTCTCCTTAAAGCAAGTGAGAAGAGCTTTTGGAAAAGCACTTAGAACCCTTGACATATATTCTCCGCACTGTAGACGGGAGTTAGAAACCTGCTTTAGGTGTGAGGAAGGTTGAACAGCTTTATGGTTGCGGGCAGAGCATGAGGAAAGATGGCGGGAGTGTGTGTGTGTGTGTAGGGGGGGGAAGCTGCACGCCCCCTCGTGTCGGGGGCCAGGCATAGCACCCTCAGAAGGGAGCTGGATGTGCAGGGCTTTCAGGTTTGGAAAAGAGCCCCATCAGAAAGACCCCTGAGCATTGCAGGAGGGCTTGGCAGGGCTGTGCGAGTTCCCAGCAGAAGGCTCGTTTCTCTGACAGAATCCGCAGAAGATCACTGAGGAATCCCCAGGAGCTCCCTTGTTCATGAGAGAGTTTAATAATTTATGTAATAATTGGGTTGTCAGTTAGCAATTGTTTGAGACTGCGGAGGAGAGAACGAGAAAGCTTTGAATTGGATGAGAGGTTCATGCTCAGATAGTAGGTAGGAAAGGACTTCTACACCTCTAAAAACGGAGTTACTGGGAGTGATCAGAAAAAAAAAGTCAGATGTTAATATACCTACCTATGTTGTAACAGATCCCCCCCCCAGGGTTAATTTAAATTTTCTTTTTTTTTCATTTTCTCTGACCCCGAACAATGTCTGTGCTTTACTACTTGTCTTATGTGAGCACTTTTAAGTCATTGGAAAGCCTCTATTGGAAAATGTGACTATACTTCCCACAAAGCAGGTGATGTTCTCTTCCCTAGTCTCTTCAAAGTGACCCTTTGCGGGGTCACTTGGTCCTTTGGAAGGATTTAAAGTTTCTTAGGCAATGGGCACCTGGGGGGCACTCTTGGTTAAGCGGCACTCTTGATTTTGGCTTGGGTCCTGCTCTCTGGGTTGTGAGGTAGAGCCCTATCTCTGGCTTCATGCTCCTTGGGGAGTCTGCTTGTGGATTCTTTCTCCCCCTCTCCCTCTGACCCTCACTCCGCTCCTGTGTGCTCTCTCTCTCTCTCTCTCGCAAATAAATAAATAAACTCATCTTAAAAAAAAAAAAAAATCATTGGGCAAACGTTATCTCTGTGTAGCCCCTGTCGGGTTTCTGAGAAATACACTTGGCTTCCCTCAGCTGTTGGTGTCCAGGATTTTTCCTGCTCTGTCTGCACATCGAGTTGCCAAATCTACTCACCTCTGCTTCGCAGATCTTGATCAGGCTCCAGGTCATTGTTTTCCTAAAAGTCCAGGACTCCTTGAAGCTTAAAATACTCCCAACTACTTGCCAGCGGGAAAATTGTCACTTAGAGACAGACTGATGGTTTTCTCCTAAAACATCATCTCCTTGCTCCAGTTCTCTACCCTTTTTATGAGCCAGAGGTCGGTGCTAAGCTAAGGGTACCATGTGCAAGTGTTGCTTGGAGGGGGGTTGGCTAGTTTTCTGTGGATTAAGGGATACCTATCTTCCTAGAGTTTCAGCTGAATCTTAGAAATACTCCTCTTTGGGCATATCATGTACTGGCTTACTGAATCCAAAAATACATTTAAAAATATCTTATGGTCAAAAAAAGTCTATCATAAAAATGGAAGGATAGTTTTACTTTGCAGAATTTGCTAATGGAATTCAGCTCATTAATAGACTGAGAAGAGTCACATAACTATAGCAATAGATGCTGAATAAGAATTTGATAAAGGTCACTATCTTTTAAAAATATTGAAACAAACAGTATAAATACTAAAATAATTTATAAAGTTATATATTTCTGTTTATGATAACTTCTTTAAAAATGCTGAGGGGGAGCCTGGGTAGCTCAGTCAGTTAATTGTCTGTCTCTGGATTTCAGCTCTGGTCTTGATCTCAGGGTCATGAGTTTGAGCCCTGCCTTGGGCTCTACACTGGGCATGGAGCCTACTTAAAAAAAAAAAAAATGCTGAGAAAATTAAAAGGAAATTCCCTTCAAGTGTTAAAAGCTTATACCATAATTTTAGTGAATGTCGTATTTCAAGATTAATTTTCAACACATTATCTTTGGTCAGGAGCAAAACAAGGGTGTCCACTTTTCATTATTATAGTTCAATGAATTACTAGAGATTAGGGATAATTCTTTAGAATCTTATAAAATAAATGTAGATTTTGACAAATTTTGAGAAAAAAATAAAAAATGTAAAACTATCATTTTATAGACATAATCTCCATAGAAATCCCAGAAGAATTAACAAATTAATAGTTCATAACAGAACTGAATAAGTTTGCTGAACACGAGGTCAACTCACTCAATTCTTAGGCATTCATCTAAATCAGTAATGGCTTCTTTTAAAAATGTAATATAAAATTAATGCAACAAAAAGTAAAAGGATGTAGAAATTTATCTGGGGAAGAATTTGCAAAACCCATATAATAGAAATTTTAAAATTGTAGTGAAGAAAATAAAAAGCAGATCTGAATAAATGTAGAGACATAGTATGTCTTTAACAATACAAAGATTTATTTTCTAAAAATAACTTATAAGTTCAGTGTGCTTCCGATAAAAATTCATTTTGAAGAATTGAGCATACATACATAAATATCCATGGAAAGCTCAGTTGATAAAAGAAGAAGTAAGATATCTCCTGAGAGATATATAGATGTGCTTCAAAGTCTAAGTAATAAACACAATTAATTTTATTGTAGGAAATAGCAAAAAGATTAATGTAACAAAATACAATTCAAAATGGACCCCTTGGTTTGGGACCTGAATAATGGTGAAGTGGCTCCACATACAGTGGGAAAGGCTGGACTGTTCCTACATTATTTTGGGAAAACAGACTTCACAATAGAGGAATAAAATTCACTCCCTATTCACACCACATGCAGTGGTAAACTAGTGATAGAAATTTAACTAGTAAAATTCTAAAAACTATGAGGAGAAATTTCTTTACAGAGTCCTACAAACACAATGCATATGGATTTGTCTGCAATGGGTTCATCTACATAAAAATTTAGTAGTTTTGTTCAGTGAGGGGTATCACAGAAAGAATTAACAGATGGATGACAGATTGGGTGAAGAGGTTTGCAAAGAGTTTAATATTGAAACTAGACAAAAACTATATTCCAAGCAACCGAAAAGGATGAAGAAATTAGTAAGCAAATTGGCAAAAGATATAAAGAGGCACAAAAGTATGCTAATTACGTGAAAGGTACCCAGCCTCTATAATAATCAGACAGATGCAAACTAAAACAAAAATAAAATGCTATTTTATACCCATTGGATTCACCACATGAGAAAGATACAACCAAGTGTTGACAAGAATGAGGAGGAATGATACCTGTCCCCTATCACTTGTGGCAACATAGCCTGGGACAGCTTTTCTGGAAGGAAATTCATAGCAATGAATTTACGAATGCTTACATCTTCCTCTTCAACAATCTAGCATTTGTTATTACAGCCCAGAAAATCTGGCCCTCACTTCCAAGCAGGGTCATGTTTGATTATTTCTGTGGAAGAAGAGAAGTTGAGAAACTTAGGTATTTATTATTGAGTGAAAAGAAGCGAATGTGTTGGTCATATCCTGTGGGCTACTCAACTGACATGTCTAGTTTTCAAAACCTAATGTTGACTGGAAAAAGTGAAAACATAGTTTGTGGAAAATGTTTAATTTAGTTTTTGGAACCTGTGGTAAAAATCAAACATCATGTTAAGTTATATTTTAATACATTAGGACAATTTATCGTACAGACATATTCTTTTCTAAATCTTTTTTTTTGAAGTCTCTTTACAAAACTGAGTAGAATGATCAGTGTTATTACTTAAAATTTTTCTGCATGCCAGGTTTTTAAGTGTTCTACAGTTTTGATTGCTGTATGGATAACTTTTGTTAAAGTCTTTGTCTTTACAATGCCGTCAAACACGCAAAGAATATATAACACGTTTCTGTCATTGTAAATTGGGAAACTGAGAAGTCTGACATTCTGTTCTAATACTAGCCAATATTTTGGGAGAGTAAAACATACCAAGTCTAGGTGTAACGTATACAGAATTGCCCTTCAATTTTTTTGTTTCTGAGGACGAGGTGACTAACGGTTTCCACGTTATCCCTTCTATACTAGATTTATGCACGACCCCAACTAATCCATTTTCTCCCTTCCTTCCCTGTTTTATTGGTGAAATCTAAACCCAACACTTACAAAATTAAAGGGTATTTTGCCAATCTGATAAACCAGGCATATCACACATTATGATAGTTATTTATTTACTTTTAAGTCACACTGGATTTTGGCCCATATCTGACTTGGACTTCTTTCTTTGCATTATTGATTGACTGGAAGAAATATCGATTGGAAAAGCAATGGAGAATAAAGATAAGGAGACTAGAAAACACTTCCCTAAATAATTGAAAGGATTTATAGAAAGGGGATATTGCAGTTCTTAAATAAAATCTGAATATGATTGATGATTGTAGCCATTTGCCAAGGATTAAAACCTCGTGAGATAACAATGTAATATAACCTACAGGATTAAGTATCCATGAAAGTAGCCAATAGTTTCCTCAGTATGTAACATTAAAACCCGAGCAGTTAACTAATATGGAGTGGTCAGTGGCAAATAGCGGCATTTAACAAAATCTGCATAAATGTATCTTCTTCCATTTCACAGAAACAGAAAAATCTGATATTTTATTGTGGTAAGCCTTCTTTGGGGGAATGTTTTT
>CM053604.1:163954122-163985509 GCA_028646535.1 Procyon lotor | reverse complement strand
CTTTGTTTACTATTTGTTTACCTCAGGCAATTCATTCCACAACAAGTACTACATATATTAAGCCACTTGTTAAGCCTGAAAGGTAATATCTTTTCATAGCTTTGAAGTATAACAGGCCATGAAATAAGGCACCCCAAGAGATGTGACTTGTGATTCTCACACACCTTTAAAATGAGGGAGAGACATGAGGGCTGCAGCCTATTATATAAATGCTACTGTTACCACTTCCACTCTTTTGTCCTCACCAATATCTCTCTCTACACATGCACACACACACACACACACACACACACACACACACACAGAGGCAAGGACACGTTTAAAATGTCTATTCTGTACTTTTGTTATAGTGGCCACTATCTGCGTGTAGATACTTAGATATGTAGGTTGAAATTTAATTTAAGTAAGTTTATTTCTTCATTTTGACTGGTCACATTTCCAGAGCTCAACAGCTTTCTGTGGGCTGTCGGCTACTCTGTGGAAGAGCACAGGTCTCAAACTTTTCTGTCCTCACAGAAGGTTCTATTGGAAAGTGCTGCTCACTGATTTATTAGTATGAAGGGAGGTATCTTGGGACACCTTTGATTCCTTCCTGATGTTGTAGATTCAATTTTTGAATATCTAGTCATACATTTCTGTGCACTAGAACTGTGATGACCATCCATGAACATCTTACAAACCTCTAAAAACATCATCATCACTGTTTGCTCTCAAGTGTAGGTTCTCAAGAAGGTACCTATGAAATACCAGGACAACTTGGTGTTACTAATCACACTACTGAGCAAAGAAGGTATATTTTCTTAGGGGAGATGAACAGTAAGCATTCATGTTGGGTTCCTTTCATAGCTAAAACATTTTAAAATCATTTACCTCTCTTACATAGTAAATTGTACACCTGAAACTAGTATTACACTGTATGTTCATTAACTGGAATTTCAATAAAAACTTAAAAAAAAATAAAATAATTTACCTCTGTTTGTTTGAAGGCAAGCTTTAAAAAATTTGTTGCCTTTTTTGAAACTCCTCTTTGAATGAACTTTTGTTCAGAATGTCTTGTTTTCTAATTGTATCAGATGCTTGACATTCAAAACGGTCCTTTGAAGGAATTAACTTTTCCTCTGAAAAATTCTTTGTGATAAAAGACATGGAAATTTCAAACAGCAGGATATTTATCATGTTAAAATACACGGGGCCCAACCGACAGGGCCATGACATACTAGGAGTCATTTCAAAATGCTTACGCGCTTTAACCAAACATTAGTCTACATGAAGTCGATTCTGTATAAAAGCAAGTAACGTTATCCCTATTTGGGAAAAGATAAAGTGCAGTTCAGAGAGCTTACCTGGTTCACACAGGTAGTGATTGCAGAGTACAGATTTAAGCTAAGTACTGTGCCTCTGATGTCCTGCGGAACTGACTCTTTAAAAGCAAAGCAAAGCAAACCAAAACCAAAACCAAAACCAAAACCAAAACCAAAACCAAACCAAACCATGATTTTCTGTGAGTAAATATTCTTCTTATGGCCATGTTTTGACTATCATGGGTTTTCAGTCTCACAAAATCCCCACATATTTTGTTTGGAGCCACTCTGAGTCATTCTAGAACATTCTAGAACACCACTGCTGCTCTGCCTCTAACACAAAACCTTTGCATCATGGGGACTAGGTGAACGTGTCTACTAAAACCAAGAACATCACGATTATATGGACCATTCCTTTTCATGACTCCTGCATTTTCCTACGTGGTACTATAATTAGGAGCATCTGTGTTAACTTAATCCAAGTATGATTATTTTTGAAGACATCAAAAGTACTTCGCTCTAATTCTCTTTTATTTGAACTCTGTTGCACCATATTGATCCTAAAAGAAAATAAAAATTTTAGCATACTATCATTCTCATCGAATATTCAATTTGATTTGTTTTTCTGCTCTCTCAGCACGCTTATTCCAAGTCGCCGTCTGATCACCAGTTAAAAATTAAGCTGAATAATAAAGCAAAATTTAGGAACCTCCCTGTGTGTGTATAATAGCCCGTGTAACCCATGATATCCAATGTGAGATTATATTCTCACAATGGAGGAGAAGCCTTAAGGCTCCAGTGCCCATATTATCTAAAATTATCATAAAGAATAGTGTATTATTAACTGTTAGTGTTAAATTTATTGTTTTCTTTTTTACAGATGTTTTCCAATTAGAATTACATAAAATAAGCATTACAAATTCCACCTAGCAGACCAATTTGCTCACTTATAGGCATGTGTCTCTTGACACTAACTCAATTCTCCAGGGCTGATGTTGAGGCAGCGTTATCCTAAATCTGAGACAGCGTTCCACAGAATAGAGACGTTTGAAGTGAGAGTCTGGTAAAATCTCTGACAACGTTCTGGACTAAATGGTGATCGTTATGCTTGGAGTTCCCCACACATAAAGCCACACACAACTGGAGCTCGTTCATAGAATAGATGAATGGACAAATCAGCTTACCAGCTACAGAAATTTCCTTATTGAGATATACTTTATTATTATGTTTTTAGACCATTAAAAAAATCCCTTTGCATGTTTTAAAAGGTACTGTTATTGAGAAAAATGACCATCATGTTTCTGCATGTTCCTCGTATAAGCACTCGGTTAATAAATTCCTTTCAGAAGAGCTTTGTCTCTCTTAAGGAATTTGTATCATCATGGATGCAGAACTGTCCATACTCAGATCTGAATTCTGTCTCCGTCCGTTACCACTGGAGTAATCTTGGGCAATTTGCTTAAAATCTATAGGCTTCAGGATTTTCATCTTTAACATGGGGCTATAATCTTAACTACCTCTTGAGTTTTGACTGAATCAATACATGTAAACTACTTAGAATAGTAAGTTTTGCTTGTGTTTTTTGATAACTTTGGGTAGTTATCGTCTGATTTAAGGATATGGACTTGAAAAGAGATATGACTCTGGATAAATAAGGTGTGTAGGCTGACTCCGTTCATTTGTTGCCTTTCCCAGAATAAAATTCAGGCAAGCGTAAATAATAAAATTTAAAGATGATATACAGCAGTGCATAGATAATTTGGAAATACAATATTCTCATGGGGACATGAATTAATAAGTCTTGATAAAAACGTTATATTTTATAGACAATGGAAGCAGAAGAACACATTCAAAAAAGTTTCAGGATATCAAAAAATAATCAGTAAAACTGAATTATCAGAAAAGGGGAAAAAAGTAACCTCTGATTTTTAGTTTTTCCCAATTTTTATTGATGGACTTTTAATCATTTGCTTTAGGCACAATGATATCAACGGTGTCATTGCCTGGACCAGGCAACAGCCTGGACCAGTTGTAGAAAGGGACGTTCCTAACAGGCTTTCTCTTTAGAACCGAGAAGCTTTGGTTGCTGCACCACATTCTTCAACAAGGGGGTGCTGCATTTCTATAAGAATCAGTGGGAACCAAAGCCTTTGGGCAGGTAGGAGCTGGGAAGGAGACTGAACAGAAAACCTGGTTAGTATGGAGAAAATCGATAACAGAACAGTTCCACTTGAAATAAAGGGCAGATTTTCCCATCGTTTGGTTAGATATAGAGGCACACGTTGGATTGGGAGGGGGGTCACAAGGAAGGCCCTAGAGCTGGAGCTTGTTTTGTTCATTTTCTGCCTCTGTTCCTAGTTAGGTGTTGTTCTCAGAGTGCCGTGCTGAGTGCGGGGCACAATGGTAATGCTAGCTGGCACTGGCAGGTCGGGCCACCTCTGAGTTGCTTAAATTCTGGGCCGGTTATGTTGGCGTACAAGTATAAATGGGAAGGTGAAAATAAAAAAAATATATATATATATATAAATATATATGTATAATATGTATATTGTATATATACAATATACATATATAATATATACAATATACATATATAATATATACAATATATTGTGTATATATGTGTTTGTGTGTGTGTGTGTGTTTGTGTGTGTGTGTGTGTGTATATATATATATATAACATTGGCCAGGGACCTTGGTATGTGAAAACGTTGAGAACTTCAGTAGGGTTGAACATTTCAGCCATATTTTCTCTACCCATCCTCCTTAACCCCCACACAGTTTGCAAACTCAGTTTTTGCTTCAAAGGAGGAGGAAGCCAGCATTTTGGGGAACTATTAGCTATTTTGACATATCTATCCTCATCCCTCCTCATCAGCCTGTAATTGTAGCCGTGTTGGGCATCGATTCCTTCATTTATTGCTGCAGACCCTTTGCAGACCCTTGCTTGGGCTTACTCGTTGATAATTCCTGAAGATACCATTATTTATTTATTTATTTTTGTAAAGTGGGTGATATGTTTGCATTCGCTCAGACAGCTGGGATCTAATCATTCCTCGGTGCGTCTTTAAGTGTAGTAGGTAATGGCGCTGGGATTTAATCAGTAGTTTCTGAGAGTTCTAGGGCAGATTTCATCAAGTCTAGATTACTTGAAAGCGTGTAGCTCGAGTAAGTAGTCCTTCACCTGGTAAGCTACTGTTTACAGTTACTTTGCCATCAGTGTGGAAATTTATGTGAGGTTTGTGATCACTTTTAGTCCCTTTTGAGAAGAGGAAAGAAAATACAACTTAGAGTCTGGCACGGGGTTTTCTATCTTATTTACTTAATAATATTTGTTAATTTCCTTTGAAGGCAATTTGGTCTGCTTATGCACAACCAGTGGAAAGCGGTAGAGAATAGTAAGAGGAAGAGTGAAAGTGTGCGGCCCCTGGAGCCAAGGGTCCCGGGCTCACAATCTTAGCTTTGACACTTTCTATTTTCTTGAGCATGTCTGCTTAATTGTGTTTCTGTTTCCCCATTTGTAGAATGGAGCCGTAGTGGGACCTACCTTATACCCACTTTATAGGATAATTGCAAGGATTAAATAAATTAATATAGATAAAGCATTTAAAACAGTTTGTGGCAACTGGTGTGCACTATGAGTATTAATTCTCATTTAGATATGCAATATTTACATGTATATAACTATCACATACATCATATGTTTCCTATATACATGCATATATATTGCTACATACAAGAATGGCGTTTTATTTCTCTTGTATGTTGTTACTTATTCCATACATTAGTATGTATGATATTTAAATTATAGATATTTATAGATATTTTATAGATATTTAAAGGATATTTTAAAGATGTATTATTCTCACACAACTTTAAAGAGAATACAAAAATATTTGACGTATTGATTAATCAGCAAACCAACAAGATGTTAAAACAGATTTAAAAGAGTATTCAGAATTCACCTGCACACATATATAGGTCATCAGGATGATGGAATAAATTTGCTTACTGATCTATACATACATAAATATATATATATGTGTGTGTGTGATAATATGCTCTATCTTATAGCACTGTAATAGAATTTTAATTCCCCTGCATTTTGGTATTTACTGTATACATTATTCCATTATACTTGGTTTCTAGATGTTTATAAACCTGGTATTTAATTTGTCCTCATTTCCTTTTGTATGGAATAATCTTTACAAATTTACTAGCTCCCTTTACCCCTTCTTCTTTTTTTTTTTTTTAAAGATTTTATTTATTCACTTGACACAGAGAGAGAGAGAGAGAGAGAGATCCTAAGTAGGCAGAGTGAGAGGGGGGGAAGCAGGCTCCCCGCTGAGCAGAGAGCCCGATTCAGGGCTCGATCCAAGAACCCTGAGATCATGACCTGAGCCGAAGGCAGAGGCTTTAACCCACTGAGCCACCCAGACACCACCTTTTCCCCTCTTCTAATTCATGAGATTTTTTTGTGTTTCTTTGTGCTAATATTTGTAGTTTTGAAAGACGGCTGACTTTCCTATAATTTTTCCTGTTTCACATATAAAATCCTAGTTGCTCTTCCTCTTGTATTAGAATATATTAAAATATTAAATTGGGGCACTGGAGTGACACAGTCAGTTGACCATCTGACTCTTGGTTTCTGCTTAGATCATAATCTTAGGGTCATGGGATCACAGTATCAATCTGGTTGAGATTCTCCCTCCCTCTTCCTCTGCCCCTTCTGCTTGTGTGTGCTCTCTTTCTCTCTCTCTCTCTCATAAATAAATAATAAATAGTTAAAAAAATAAAATACTAAATTGTCTCCTTGTGTTTGTTTTTCTTTTTGTCTTGTACAGTGTTCACCCCACAGATTTGTTAACCCCCTTCACACATACCCAATGGCTGTTTACATGTATGTAGCCCTAAGTTTTTCTCACTTTACCAATTGCCTGGTTGAACGCCCATGCAGAATCTCTATCATTAACACAGAAGACAATGTCTTTTTTGCTTCTTACTCTACTTTTAGTGATATTTGAAAGATATCTCACCAAGAGTTTTATTACTCATTATCATTGCTTTAATTATGTATTCCTATAATTCTTTTGCGAATGTGATTAAGTATCCTCTTTTCTCATTATTGTTTCTGGTACAACTTCTAAAATCTGCATCAGCTGATTGCTTTCTTCATCATTACAATTTAAAATCACCTCTTGACTATCTTCATCCTTCACTGAAATTAGTTCAAAGTCCCCTCCTTGGATTAATGACTCCTCTTCACACTATGCTCTGCTCGCCTTTCTTTGAGAGATAAATAGATAAGTAGCCCATTCCATAATCATCAAATCATGAGATCAGAAGATAATGCTGGAGGTTATTTAGAGTTGATTCCCTAGATTCCAGACGGGAGGGAGGATACAGAAAGTTTCCCGGCCTGATGTTATCTCTTCGGAAGGAGTTTTGGGAACATCTTACGTGAATGCAGTTCTTTCTACCCTGCGCGATGCAGAGTTACTAAAAGTGAAGGTTCAATTAACAGCTACAAATTCAAGTAAGTTGAAATCACATTACTGCCAATTATCCTTTGGCGGTACGTGCCAAAGGGGAATATTAACCAGTAAATTAGCATGTTGAATGTTTCATCCACATACAAATCAAATTCAGGCAAGTTGTCTCTTTCAAGGGGAAAGAAACAAGCATGAATCCTTAGCTAACTTTGTAGGACAAGTCATTCGATGAGGTACCAGTTTTTAGACAAAACGTAATTCATCTTTAAGATAATTTTGGATGTGTTCGCTGATAGTATTATAAACCGAATGCTAAGCAGAGAACGTTTCTAGAGTTGACACAGGTTTCTTAAGGTTTGTTTGTTTGTTTTGCCAATTTACTTATCTGTCTCATAACTGGTAATTTTTTTAAGAGGAAAAAAGGGAATTTTTTGCAAGGCTGCAGGATAGCCGGTAGAATTACAAGGTCTTTGGTTGTGTTTGTCTCAGCAGGCTTTCCCTGTCAGTATGCTACTACACATATATTCACCTCGTTCTTGCAGGTTGCTCTCTGGTATTTCAGTGTGTGGATGGGGCTCAGTATCTGTGGCTGCAAGACCACCCACCCCAGAACTTCATGGTTTTAAAAGATCAGTCGGTTAAGCATCTGCCTTTGGCTCAGGTCGTGATCCCAGGGTCCTGGGATCGAGCCCTGCATCGGGCTCCCTGCTCAGCAGGGAGTCTGCTTCTCCCTCTCCCTCCACCCCTCCCTCTTCCCCTGCTCCTGCTTGTGCTCTCTCTCAAAGAAATAAATAAAATAGTAAAAGATATAAAAGCAATTCAGAGAGAAGCGTCAGAATTTTGAGATGTATTAGTCAATAATACAAAACATGCTTAGAGGTGCTTACCACTCCTAAACTTCTATTTACCCTTTCCTCTATTCTTGAAATATCTAACCTCACCTGTTCTACTGTCATTGATTGAGGCTTAATTGAAATATCCCCTCTTCTAGGAAATTTCCTTAGATTCTCTCAGTTTGGTTGGGCAAATGGTTCTGCATCCTCACCTTACCCACTGTGTGTGTTTGTCTTTGAGCTGTGGACCTGGAAGGACTCATCCATGGGTCCATCAGCAGAACTGGTCTGTGAAGCCCTTTGTAGATGGGATGATTCCCAGTCGCCCCTGCATCCTGGATGACTGGCAAATATAACTGACATTTACTAAATAGAATCCCAACCCATCCTTACTTCATTTCGGTCAAAGTAAATTTAGCCCATCAAAAACCCGTATTGGGTATTCAACAAAGAAGTTTAATAAACTCATAGGCCACATGCCATGGAGCAAATACAAAAACCAAAACTGAAAATAAAAAATTAACAAAAATGTAAAGTGTAATGAATAAAAACAAGGAAGAGACAGGCAAGAATAATTAAACTAGACAAATTTGCTAAATCCTATATGAACTGCTAGAGATTTGGTAGGTATTTGATGGTAGAAAAGTTTAAAGACATGGATGAATTATCTTTAGTTTTTCAAAGTAAAATTTAAATAGGAAGGGCACCGAAGAGAGATGACAGCAAGAGCATTTCACTGATCACTGTGTGCCAACTCTGCCCTGTGGCTACTTGACCTTTCAAATAGCAGGTAGCACAACACCGGTGGTGCTAATGGTGGTAGTCTTGGCTGCAATATTGGATCCCTTAAGGATGGACAGAAATATATTGATCTCCCCATATGCAGCATCACATTCCCCAAATAAGATTCATGTAAGCCCTTCTTAGAGAGACCCGGAGAGAAACCTGATTTTCTGGTGAAGCTTGTAGCAAGGAGTGGAGGGTTCAGAGACAAGCTTAGGGAATCCAGACCATACTCAGATCCCGTTAACAGGGCCAGGGGAATAGAGACCTGGAGCTTGGCCAGATCCTACTGATTGCAGAGATGGATGTGGCAATCTGTCCGTGTCTGTGCCCTTATTTTGCATCAGAGGAGGCAGGGCTCAGGTGTGGCTGATAATTCACTGGGCAATTTCAGCGCTCTGCAATAATCACCTTCCACAATGGCAGGTTATATATCTTTGCTCATATTTCCCTTGAATTCCTTTAGATGTCTTAAATGCATTTAATCTGATCCTGGTAGTTTGTGTTTTATTCAGTTGACCAGTTTGAACTCTGCCCTTTGCTTCTCTGTCATAGAGAAGTCATCTCTGTCATAGATGAATTTTAGTGATAGAATGAGTGAGTATAAAATGACCCTGGATAATTGGAACTGCAACTATGAAGGGATTAAGTGAGGCTTACCAAGAACAGATACTCTTGGGAAAGCAAAACACACTGCATAAGGAACACAAGCAAGCCAGCAAACAAAAACCTGGATAAACAACCAAAAAACTGATGTGGGAGAAATGGCTAAATACCTATGCAAGGGAAAATGGGATGAAATTGAAAAACTAAATTGGACTCTCATGTTTGGTCCTATTCTAAAAATGTGTGAAATTACAATCAATAAAGAGAGAAGCATTTCTGAGAAAGGTGCTAGAGTAAAATGTAAAAGGAATGTAGAGGATTTCAGAGGTTTAATAAGAATATCATAGTGATGGTGAAAGGACTGAATCAATTTGAAATAGTTTACCTGTGAATAGATGATTAAGAAAAGGCTTCCAGGCATTTATAATCTATTTGGAAAATAAGACAGTAATAGAATGGTATGAAGCAACGATTACCGAATTGTGAGGTTCGGGCTAATCACTGAGTGTTATTTCAGGGAATAGTGTCAGTGGGTTTGGGACGCATGAAACAGTCTGTTTAGAAAGAAATGAGATTTAATCTGACTTTGTTAGGATGTATAGGGTTTAGATGGGTACAGAGTGAGGGGTGTATTGGTATAGTCCATATAAGAAATCATGAGTCCATTTAAATGTATTTAATTTGGCATAATATAACTTGATTTTATAAGAAAGGATTTCCTAGTAAAGGGTTTTAAGATTTTGGAATATATGTTATAGGGTGTTCTTCATTTTTTAAAAAATTGTTTTAATGCCGTCGTAGATGAAGAAAAGAAAAAGTTTCAAAGTCTTCCTTCCTTTACTCTTGATTTTATCAGGGTTTAGGTTTCCTCTGACTAAGTAAAGAGCTATATTTCACAGAGTATTTTGTATTTATTTGAAATAACTTTAATAAAATGCATAGGCATAAAGATATTCAAATTTCATGCATATATCATTGGTTTTTGGAGTGAAACAAGGGTAGCAGTCTTTTAAACAAATAATTCCTATTTTCACTGTATCACAGATTTTTTTCTTTTAATTAAGAATCGCACCAGACACTTTTTAATACTCTCTCCTAACTAGGTCCCTTATGTGTCTGAATTGCTTGTATTGCGAGTGAGGGGAATCACTTAATACAAGCTTATTAGACAACCGAGCAACTTGAAAATCCCCCACTAGACCTTTCAATAAGGTTTAATCAACCAGGTAAGACCCTGATGAGGCTAGCAATTAGACTTACTGTATTTTTAAAATGGAGATGCTGAGTTTCAAAATATTAAAATGCTTTTTAAATACAGTGATGACGAAATTGGAGGGGCTCTTGCTGCCACAAATCAGACCCTGCATCTCCATCCCTGTAGCTCATTACAGGGCTTTGTTGAATTAACAAGTATTAATTTGCTTCTGAATTGCCATGAGGAATTTAGCCTGATTCAATATTGCCATGTGAATGGGAAAAGTGGTCGGGATATTTATAGATAGTACACTGGAAACGATTAAACGCAGTTTTTTTTTTTTTAACCCTCTATATCTCTGAACTACATTAACATCTCTCTTTTAGTTGTCTCTTTTTTTAAAAAAAGATGTATAATTTACATATTTGTGTATATAGTTGTGTAAATAGGAATATACGACTACATGGTAAATCTATGGACCAGGTAAAGATATCGAGTATATTCCCAATGATAGCTTCTCTCTTCATTCATTAGGTTTTGAGGAGGCAAGTGTAAGGGCAAATACAAATTAAAATAAGAGATTTATTGTCTCGGTTGAGAGTAAGAGAAGTGACTTTCCCCTCTCCTTTTCATAAAGCATGTGCTTTGGAAAATTTCTAAGTTCTTTCCAGGGCTCTTTAAAATGTATGTTAAATATTTGGAAAAGCTAAGTGAGACTCTGCCCAGCTTTCTAGCCCAGGACTGTCTTTCTCAAGGACCCAGGAGTTGTATTGTTAGAATGAAATTAGGAAGGAAGCAGGTGCCCTGGGGCTTCAGTGTCTGTGGGAAACGAGGAGCCTGACTTCAGCTGGTCCCTCGCTCCAAGATGCAAAACTAGCCCCATTCATAAACATACGAGCGGTTTATTTTTCCTTCGGAAAGAGCCAATTAACTAACACAGATGGTCACCCCCACTCTATGGGTGGATGAACTATGTGTGGCATATGGTCTTGTCAAGTCCGCTTACTTGAGGGCTAGTCATTGTTTATCTTGAGAACATGTGTGTAATGGGCTGTACTTGGAAGGAGAAAAGGGGAGATTTCTGTCTTTCGTAATCTACAGGGTGATGTGTGATGCACGTCACATCCTGGTTTAATACGTACTTAGTAATAAAATTGGGTTCTTTCTCTTCTACTTTTGCGGGGGGGGGTTTCCGAGTCAGGACACGTTCTGCTTTAATTCTTTAATTCTATTAATTTGTTAATTTTAATTAATGATTCATTCATTCTATTAAATTCCATTTAAGTTTAGTTTGATTCTGTTTCTCCAACACAAGCAACAGGCACCACGCTGGTCCTTTGTGAGAAAGGGGATGTGTTTAAAATACTGGATAGCCCTGAGGTGGTTGGAGAGCCTGGAGAACCATGTTTTAGGTTTTTTAGCTTGGCGTGGAAGGTGGGAATTACCTACATGTGGGGAAGATTTTCCAATACATTGGAAAACTTTGTCCTTCGTCTGCATTATTCTCAAATATGATCATTATCAGTTAAGTAATGCATCTAGATAAACTGCGTACACACAGGCGGATAATTTTAAAAATGCGCATGCTTTTTTGAATTTTTTAAAAAAAACCTTTCTTCATCGACGTGTTACATACTGAAAGTGTACAACATACATGTACAACCCAAAGAATTGACAAAGCTGACACTGATGTAACCATGCCCCAGGTCCAGAAATAGAACCTGGCCCAGACCCCAAACCACAACCCCCCATGCCCCTGGAATAACAGGTTGTACTGTGCTCCCCATTTCGGACTTCAAATATCACAGAAAATTGGTTTTGCCTGTTTATTAAGTTAATACAACTGGAATCACACAGTGTCTATCCTTTTGTGGTCTGGCTGCTTGAGCTCAAAATTATCTGTGTGAGGTCACGTTTGTTAAGCGTGTAGCTGTGGTTCCTTTCATTGCATTACTGTATGGGATTTCGTTATATGGACAAACTATTTGTTCATTTCAGCGTTGATGGATTTGTTTTTTAGCCTGGGAAGATTATAAATAAAACTGCTTGTAGGGACGCCTGGGTGGCTCAGTTGGTTAAGCAGCTGCCTTCGGCTCGGGTCATGATCCCAGGGTCCTGGGATCGAGTCCCACATCAGGCTCTCTGCTCAGCGGGGAGCCTGCTTCTCTCTCTGCTTCTCCCTCTCCCTCTGCCTGCTTGTGCTCTCTCTCTCTGGCAAATAAATAAATAAAATCTTTAAAAAAAAAAAAAACTGCTTGTAGATACTTGGACAATGTCTTTTGGCGCAAGCGAGGATGCAGTGCCGTTGGGGATCTAGTAGAAGTGGAAATCTTGGGTCCTAGATTAACTTCACTAAGTACTGTTTTGCAAAGTGAATGTAGCAAGCGGTGTACCCACTAGCACTGTGTGAGAGTTCCTAGCACCTCACACACTCACCAAGGCTTAGTTGTAAATCTTGTCTTGATTTTAGCCATTCTCATGAATGTGTAGTGGTATCTTGTGGAAGTTTTATTTCAAATTCCCCAGATAACTAATGAGAGTGAGCACATTGTCATGTGTTCCTTTGTATGTCTTTTTGGTGAAATAATACCATTTTTGCCCATTTTATGATTGAATTATATTATCTTTTTGTATTGATTTGAAGCAATGATTTATATATTCTGTACACAGGTTGTTGGTTACATGTGTTGCAAATGTCTTCTCTCATTCCGTGATTTGATTTGTACTTTCTTTTTTTTTTTAAAGATTTTATTTATTTGACAGAGAGAAACACAGCGAGAGAGGGAACACAAGCAGAGGGAATGGTAGTGGGAGAAGCAGGCTCCCTGCCGCGCAGAGAGCCCAATGCGGGACTCGATCCCAGGACCCCGGGATCATGACCTGAGCCGAAGGCAGACGCTTAACGACTGAGCCACCCAGGCGCCCCAGATTTGTACTTTCTTAATGGTCCCTTTGATGAATAGGATTTTTAAATGTCACTATACTCTTATTGCCCAATCCTTTATTGCATGATTGATATTTATATATGTATTCACTCACATTTATGATTTGTTCATTTCTTTCAGTAATGGGGTACTTTTAAGATTCAGTCTTAGGTATTTTATTTTGTGTGTGTGTACATAAAACGATACCTTTTTAAAACTTAATTTCATAATTGTTGCTGGTATATAGAAATAAAAATATTGATCTTGTAGCCAACACATTTTTCAAACTCACTGAGTTCTTATGTATTATCTGGAGATTCTGTTCCACTATTTACATTCATTAGCATTGATTCTTTGTGTAACAGTCTATATTAGAGGTCATTTAAAATTATTAGACACAGAGCTTGGTAATCCTTTTTAACGGCTGCTGAGTGTTTTAATAGATTGATACGTCACACATCAGTGTAGTGGGTTAGGATGGAGACTTGGGAGTCAGACTCCAGGATTTGAATCGTGATTTTACCACTTACTAGTTAAGGGAGCCTAGGAATGTCACTTAACCCCGCTGTGCCTCACTTCCTGTGGCAAAGATTCATACATTTGTGCTCTTATAAACATGATTTCAGTGGCTTCTAAATGGGTGTGGAATTCTATATTTAGATTTTTTTCCAAAAAGGTTATACTAATTTACAGTCCTACCAGTAGTTTGCTAGAGTTCCGATTGCTTTATAGGTTTGTCAACACTTGGTATTACCAAACCTTTATATTTTCTTTTCTTTTCTTTTTTTTTAAATTAACATAAAATGTATTATTTGTTTCAGGGGTACAGGTCTATGATTCATCAGTCTTACACCATTCACAGCGCTCACCATAGCACATACCCAATGTCCATCCCCAGCCACCTCATCCCTCCTACCCCGGACCCTCCAGCAGCCCTCAGTTTGTTTCCTGAGATTAAGAGAAGAGTCTTATGGTTTGTCTCCCTCTCAGGTTTCATCTTGTTTCACTTTTCCCTCCCTTCCCCTATGATCCTCTGCCTTGTTTCTCAAATTCCTCATATCAGTGAGATCATATGATAATTGTCTTTCTCTGATTGACTTATTTTGTTTAGCATAATACCCTCTAGTTCCATCCACGTCGTTGCAAATGGCAAGATTTCAGGGTTTTTTTTTTATTTTTTTTTATGGCTGCATGGTATTCCATTGTGTGTATAAACCACATCTTCTTTATCCATTCATCTGTTGAAGGGCATCTTGGCTCTTTCCACAGTTTGGTTATTATAGACATTGTTGCTATGGACATTGGGGTGCATGTGCCCCTTCTTTTCACTACATCTATATCTTTGGGGTAAATACCCAGTAGTGCAGTTTGCTGGGTCATAAGGTAGCTCTATTTTCAACTCTTTGAGGAACCTCCATACTGTTTCCCAGAGTGGCTGCACCAGCTTGCAT
This sequence comes from Procyon lotor, assembly GCA_028646535.1. NCBI lineage: Eukaryota > Metazoa > Chordata > Mammalia > Carnivora > Procyonidae > Procyon > Procyon lotor. Next base: position 163,970,924 of record CM053604.1, on the reverse strand, counting down.
TCCTACCAACAGTGTAGGAGGGTTCCCCTTTCTCTGCACCCTCACCAACACCTATCATTTCCTGCCTGGTTAATTTTAGCCATTTTGACTGGTGTGAGGTGGTATCTCACTGTGGTTTTGATTTGTATTTCCCTGAGGCTGAGTAGTGTTGAGTGCAGACCTTTACACTTTAAAAATTTGTCAAAATTTGAATAATCACAAACTAAAAATCATAAAATGGTATTTCATCATTGTTATAATTAGCGTTTTTGTGATTACTAAGAAACTAGCCATGTGCTTGATAATAATTTGGTTTTCCTGTAAGTTGGTTATTCATTTTTTTGGGGTCTGTTTTTATATTATGTTGTTCTTCTTTTTCTCTTTAAAGGAATTCTTTAAATATATTGATACTTATTCTTTTTTGGTTACATACGTTATAAATATGTTCTTCCAGTTTGGGATTTCTTTTCTATCTTGTTCATATTGAATTTTGTTACACAGAGATTTCTCAATCTTTCAATGTTTTATGCATTTTTGCCTTATATAAAAAATCCTTTCCCATCTTGAAATCACAAGATATTCTTGCATATTATATTCCAAAAATTCCATAGAAATGCTTTGCACATGTATATCTTTAATGTACCTAGAATTTATTTTTGTGTATGGTTTGAAAGTAGGGATCTAACTTCATTTTGTTTCCTTTCCACATGGATAACCAACTGTTGCAGAACAGATTATTGAAAAAAGGCTTTCTTTCTTTCCCTGCTGATTTGCAATGACAAATCTACCTTTAGCAAGTTCCAGAAAATACGTGGCTTCATTTCTGAGCATTTTTGAGTTCTGCTTGTTGTCCTGTCTGTGTTTTTTTTTTTTTTTTTTTTAAGATTTTATTTACTAATTTGAGAGAGAGAAGGAGAAGGAGAGGGAGAGAGCATGAGAAGGGAGAGGTCAGAGGGAGAAGCAGACTCCCTGCCGAGCAGGGAGCCCGATGTAGGACTGGATCCCGGAACCCCAGAATCATGACCTGAGCTTAAGGCAGTCGCTTAACTAACAGTCACTCAGGCTCCCTGTCCTGTCTGTGTTTAGCAAAGTCTCTCCATCTTATTTATTACGGTTTTATAATAATGTCTCTTAGGTATCACTGCCCTTTCTTCCAGTGTTACTTTTCCTTAAGAATTTTGTTCATTTTTGGACATTGCAATTTTCATATACATTTTATTTATTTTCATTGTTATTATTATTTAAAAATTTTATTTGTTTATTTGACAGAGAGAGAGCGAGAGAGAGCACACAAACAGGGGGAGCAGCAGAGGGAGAGGGAGAAGCAGGCTCACCACTGAGCAGGGAGCCTGATGTGGGACTCGATCCCAGGACCCCAGGATCATGACCTGAGCTGAAGGCAGATGCTTTTTTCTTTTCTTTCTTTCTTTTTTTTAAATTATGTTATGTTAGTCACCATACATCATTAGTTTTTGATGTCATGTTCCATGATTCATTGTTTGCGTATAATACCCAGTGCTCCACACAATCCGTGCCCTCTTCAATACCCATCACCAGGCTCACCCATCCCCCACTCCCTTCCCCTCTGAAACCCTCAGTTCATTTCCTGGAGTCCATCATCTCTCATGTTCATCTACTACTCTGATTTCCCCTCTTCATTTTTCCCTTCCTTCTCCTAATATCCTCCATGCTATTCCTTATGTTCCACAAATAAGTGAAACCATATGATAATTGACTTTCTCTGCTTGACTTATTTCACTTTGCATAATCTCCTCCAATCCCATCCATGCTGATGCAAGAGTTGGGTATTCATCTTTTCTGATGTCTGAGTCATATTCCATGTATGTATGGACCACATCTTGTTTATCCATTCATCTGTCGAAGAGCATCTTGGCTCTTTCCACAATTTGGCGATTGTGGATATTGCTGCTATGAACATTGGGGTGCATATGGTCCTTCTTTTCACTACATCTGTATCTTTGGGGTAAATACACAGTAACGCAGTTGCTGGCTCATAGGGTAACTATTTTTAATTTTTTGAGGATCCTCCACACTATTTTTCAAAGTGGCTGTACCACCTAGCTTTCCCACCAGCTCACTGAGCCACCCAGGTGTCCCTCATATACATTTTAGAATCAATTTGTCAAGTTTCTCTGAAACAATGGCAAAAAATAATACAAATTACTTGTTTTCATCTGAAAGGAATTGTTTTGGCTCTAGAGATCAATTTTGGGAGGAATTGACACCTTTCTAGTATTGAATCATCATTAATATACCTCTTCTTGTATTTAAAATTCCGCAAAGATACTGCACATCTTTGCTAGAGGTTTTCCTAGATAAATTACAGTTGTATTTGTTATTGTAAAGTTGAATTTTTAAAGATTTATTTTTGTTGTTGTTGCTATTTTACAGAAACGCCAATTGATTTTTACAATGTTCCTGTCATCAAGCTTGCTGACCTGACTTTTCTGTTCTAAAAGTTTGTAGATATGTTTAGATGTCCCATATCTGTAATTATAACATATGCAAACAATGAGTTTCCCTTTTTCATTTCCAATATTTATGATTTACTTATTTTCTTCTTTTTATTTTTGTTTAGAAATTATAACAGAATACTGAGTAAAAGTAATAATGGTAAGAATCCTCATAAATTCCTGGATTTTAAAAGGAAAGCCTCTCCATGGTGTCATGTTTGATCGAGGTTTTTTAGAAAGATACCAGAGTCACTTTAGGTAGTATCCATCTATACCTATTTTGATAATAATCATCTTTTTAAAGTTATGTAAAGAATTTGAACTTCATCTTGTGATTTTTATGTCTCTACTGAAATGTACTTATAATTTTTATACTTAATAACAAAATGTGGTTTTACTAATTTCCTAAGGCTGCCTGAAATTTCACGCAAGCAACAGAAATTGATTTGCTCAGAGTTTTGAAGGGTGGAAGGCTAAGATCAATGTGTCAGCTGGTTTGGTTTCTCATGAGGTCTCTGTCCTTGGCTTGCATGTCATCTTCTCTGTGCTCACATGACCTTTCCTCTGTGTACGTGCATTCCTGCCTTCTTTCTCTCTTCCTCTCTTCTAACAAGGACACCAGTCATTATTGGACTGGGGCTCATCCTAAAGCATTTTACTTTAACATAATCACCTTTTCAAGGCCTCATATTTAAATAGAGCTGCATTCTGGGGTACTGGGGTTAGGACTTCAACATATGAATTTGGGGAACACAATTCAGCCTGTAACAGTGCTTAATTTGTTGAAATTTTTTTCATCCCACTGTCTGATGTCATTGGAAATGTGAGCATATTGGATTTTTATTTTATTTATTTATTTATTTATTTATTTATTTATTTATTTATTTATTTTTTGCATATTGGATTTTTAGAACCAACTTTGTTATAATTTAGGTGCAAAAACTGCATTAATTTAAACTGTATAAGGAATGCATTTTGACAAATGTGTACATCTGCAAAGCCAAATGTTTATTTAGTTAAGATATACAACATACCCAGATATATAACTGATTTTTTTTATTCATCAGTACCTTGGTGCTATTTTTCTATTGTCCTTATGCATTGTTTGGTCTACTTAATAGCCTCCCATTTAGTTTAAATGCCATTCCTCTGAAAGTTATCTGCATTATTTGTTATTACATTTAAGATCCTTTCCCTTAATCTTTTCTTTCTTTCTTTCTTTCTTTCTTTCTTTCTTTCTTTCTTTCTTTCTTTCTTTTCTCTTTCCTTTTCTTCTTTTCTGTTAAGAATAAATCCACATGTAGTATATTTTTTACTACTGAATATGAAAATGAAGAATCTTGTCTTTTTTGAAGAATCAAATACTTTTATTATTTAAGGAAAATTCTCCAAGATAACCCTTTTGAATATTATCTCTTTCCCATTCTCTTTCTCTTTTTTAAATCAACTATAATCACCATGATTTACATTAGGTCCTTAGACCTTATTCATCTTAGAGCTGAAAGTCTGTATCCTCTTACTAAACTCTCCCTATTTTAGCCATGCCCTAGGCCCTGGCAACCACTTTTCTACTCTGTTTCTATGGAGTTCACTTTCTTTCTTTTTTAGAATCCACATATAAGTGATTCCAAGCAATTTTTGTCTGTGTCTGTCTGGCTTATTTCAGTTAGCATGATGTCCTCAAGGTCTATCCATGCACATTGTTACAAATGGCAGGATTTCTTTCTTTCTCAAGACTGAATGGTATTCCATCATGCATACATACCATAACTTCTTTATCCATCCGTTTACTGAAAGACACTTAAGTTATTTCCATATCTTGGCTATTGTGTAAGGTTGCAATGACGATGGGAATGCAGATCCTGGTTTCATTTTCTTGGGGAAATACCTCGAAGTGGGATTGCTGGATCATACGGTAGTTCTATTTTTAGTTTTTTGAGGAACCTCTATAAGGTCTTCCATAGTAGCTGCATCAATTTATATTTCTACTGACAGCGAACGGGAGTTCTACCTTCTCACCAATATTTGCTATTTCTTGTCTTCATGATGAGAACTATTCTAACAAGTATGAGGTGCTGTCTCACTGTGGTTTTGGTTTGCATGCCCCTGATGATGAGTCATGTTGAGCACCTTTTCATGAGTCTGTTGGTCATTTGGACATCTTTGGAAAAAATGTCTATTCAGTTCTTCTGCCCATCTTTTTTTTTTTTTTTAACATTAGTTTTTTTTTTTTTTTTTTAAAGATTTTATTTATTTGACAGAGAGAAACACAGCAAGAGAGGGAACACAAGCAGAGGGAATAGTAGCGGGAGAAGCAGACTTCCTGTCAAGCAAGGAGCCTGATGTGGGGCTCGATCCAAGGACCCTGGGATCATGACCTGAGCCAAAGGCAGACGCTTAACGACTGAGCCACGTTAGTGGCTGTGTCCCTGTCTGCCCATCTTTTTAATTGCATTTGTTTGTTTTTGCTATTGAGGTGTAAGTGTTCTTTGTATGTTTTGGATATTAACCCCTTATCCAATATACGATTTACAAGTATTTTCTCCCTTTTGTAGATTGCATTTTAATTTTGTTGATCACTTTCTTTGCTGTTTAGAAGCCAGCCCTGGGGGGGTAGGTAGTTGAGAATTGTTTCTTGTTTGCTACAGTCCTGTGGGACCCACAAACTCAAGGCCTGTTGGCCACCATGGCCAGTCAAGAGGTGCATCGTATGAGCAATAGTCACAACACCTGGAGGATCAGACATGTGCATGACCTCCTTTCAGGGAGATACCAGTGACCTAGAGTGGGCCACACAGAGGGTATGAAGATGGTGCCCAGTGGCCTCCCCTGTCTCTGGAGAGGATTGCACTTGGCCCCTAGATGTGTGTTACATTAAGATGCCTGACCTCCAGCCTGCAGTTTTGAAGACATGCAAATAGACTTCTTTCAGGTAAAGACTAGAGGATGGGCATGTCTGTTGGTTGCCCTGGGGGATAGGCATGGGTCTCCTGGAACTGCTAACAACTGTTTCCTTTTGCCATTGTCTTGTGGGTCTCATGGACACAAGTCCTATAGGCTTTTGGATTTAGGTGTTTTGGGGCCCATTCCTTAGGTGAAAGTCTTAGAAGTTGGGGTCCAAACCCTTCTTCCCTCCTCAGGGTGAAACTGGAATTTATGAGTTCCTTCCTGATTGTATGTCACTGTGCTGGGCCTGAGGTTTAAGGCAAGAGTATATCTGTCTCACTTTTCCTACTCATTGTGGGCTTTTTCTTGTTCACTCAATGTGTAGGAATTGCTCAGCTAGTGTCTGGATTTCTTTCAGAGGGAATTGTTCTGTGTGCTGCTGTAGATTCAGTGTGTCTCTGGGAGGAGGTGGGTCCGGGAGCCTCTTGTGTCCCCATTGGACTGGAAACATCCTCTCTCAGTGTGAAAGCTTTTTATTAGCCATTCATTACATTTTCCTATTTTAATTTCTATATCTATTAAACTCTCATATTTTTTCTTGTCTGTTTTCATTTTCTGCTAAATTCAGAGTCATTTTCTCAGATTAATATTCAGATTCGCTGATTTTCTCTTCTTTTTAGCTCTAATTGACTGCTTAGCCTGTTCAATTAATTTTTTATTATGATTTCTATATTTTTCAATATTCAAGCTTCTGTTTTCTTTAAATAAGCTTGTATGTTTCATAAGAGTTGCGAGAAAATTTTCAGTGAAAATTTATTTGCACTTAAGCTTTGGGGCTATGCCTCTCAAAAAAAAGCATTTTTAAAAATTAATAAATTAATAAATTAGTTTAGGTCTGTGCATCTCTGGTGCTGTGGAATTCTCAGCAGTTCAGACTGCATTTAATGTTGAGTCCTTGAAGTAGGGATTCCTAGATTATACTTGAAATTCAGGCCTCAGGTCTATTGTATCTATGAATCTCCAAGAAATTTTTAATTTTCCTGACCAGAGCCCAGGCTAAACGGGGCAAAAAGTATTTTAGGTTTTCTTCTGTCAGTGTGAACAGGTTTTCCTCCTATTTCATACTTTTACTGAGTCTTCATCTAAAGTATATGTGGGGCTCTTAGTAACAATTCCTCAAGGCCTCTTTGCCTGTCGTCGTGTATGGTTTTTACTCAGGCTCTCGCTTACTGAGAGCAGCAGATTTTCTCTAGTAGTCACAGCCTCAGATCATGGGCATGACCATGAGTTGTTCTCTGAGGATTTTCACACACACACACACACACACTCAGTCAACACTATTTTTGTGGATTTCTAAAAGTTTGGTGTTAGGAGATATTTCGTGGGTTCATCCAGGGGTTCCTCCTCCTGAGTGGATGAGAATTGGAGGAATGATGTTTATTTGCTTCATAGAAGGATTTCAGGGGTCTCCTAGACGAGGTGGATGAGATTTTGCTAGGTTGTTTGCAGTAGCCACCTCCTAGGACTGTTTAATAAAAGCCATCTGGTGGCCTTTTCCTGGTTTCCAGGTCCCACAAAGACCGAATGTCAAATAATGTTGCCTCCAGAATCAGTAGATGGAGCAGCAGCGGTTGCTATGTTCTTTGAAAAAGGCTTGGATTCTCTGGGCAGTTTGTCAGTGTCACGGTGAAAGAGAGTCACTGCACGCAGTAGCTTGTGGGAAGGACCAGCACAGCAGAAATGACCCATACTAAGTACCTCCCTATATTTTCAGTCAGAGAAAGGGGCTGAACCACATTTCCCTCGTTGGAGACCCTCAGGGGGCTTGGGGAGACTTCTGTTACATTACCCAGCAGGTTACTCCAATTCACATCTTATCTTAGTTGTTTTTCCTTCTAAGGTTAGTTGACAGAATGGCAGTTCTTTACAAGCCACACTCACTCCTTTGCACTAAACCAAAATGGGCATTAGTTGCCGAGTTCAGAAGTTATTAAATATCTTCCTGCATTCCCAGGGTCTTTTTAAATTGAGTTACAATATTCGGTTAACAGTATTATTTTTCTATTTGGAAAAGCTAATAACATTATGCAATACGACTCTCTGTATTATAACAAACCATAATATTCTGTGTACAGACTTCTCTAAAGCAAGGTTTTTCCAAATCTGTTGTAAGGATGATCTGTGAATGTGTGGCTTAGCTCATGGAGGGGGGGGCACTCTAGGAATTTGGGGCCTTCTGGGTTAGGGCGATCTGAAGATATCTGGGTCATGGAGGAATATGAAGAAGAGAAGCTCAACTTATTTTTCCTCTCTATATTTACATTGGTATGTGCCTTATCATCAACTTAGTAGCCTTTGATTGTATAAGGAAATGTCTATAAATGACAGTATAAAATGAGTTAGGAAATGGAATATGGACACTTTATCAAGAAGAAAAGCTATTCATATTTGTCTTCCCATTGATTCATCTCAGATATTTCTATTCTATGTGTTGGACATCGTATGAGGTCGAAATGTACAAATGAGTAATGTAGGTCTTTTCTCAAGGAACTCATATTTTGAAAAGAGAATAAACACCGTGTGTGTGTGTGTGTGTGTGTGTGTGTGTGTGTGTGTGTGTATGTATGTATGTATGTGTAATCATCAGGAAAAAATCATAGATGATTGAGCTTTAATAGAATTTATCAAGCAGGCAAGGAAGGAAAAAACCTTTACAGGCAGAGGGAACAATGTGTATATAAAGATGTACTACAGTAAAAGTGAAAGTGATATTCAGAGAAACTGAGGTAGTTCTGCCTTGCTGAAGTATAGGGTGCACTAGGGAAGTGGTGGAGGTTTAGATTAAAACAGGACAGCTAGACAGTTAAATGGCAAAGCGCTTGTATCATAGGCTACAGAGCTGTGACTTTCAGTATTGCAGATAACTAAAAGCTACCTAACAATTTTAAGGATAAAGACCTTATAACATTACCTGAGTGATTATATTTGCCTTTCATTCTGTCTCAGGCATCTACTTCCATAAATGGTACTAGACTTTGTCAATAATTATAACCTCTCTAAAATCTAAATTTCATGGGTCCGATTCTCCTTACCACCCTTCCTAGAACGACAACTCATTCTTACTGCAGAGATCTGTGGATACCACCAGGATACTAATCTGCTGGAGCTATTGTCATTTAACTATCCCTCACCTGCTTCGTGTCCTCGCTCCTTACCCAGCACAAATTTCATGGTCAATCACTATTATAAGTCCTTTACATACAATCTCAATTTTTCTTTTCACCTTTCTTGCATGTCCTGGCTCAACAAACCTACAGTCTTGATTAAATTCAACTTTCCACCTAATTCCATGCCTGTATTCTAATGGGGCAAAAGAAAACATACAACCATGCTGATTGGTCTCATTTTGAGTTAGTGGTCCTGAACCTCAAGGAGGCTGCTGGGATCATGCTGGATGTTCAGAATCTATTCTCCTCAGGGATCAATTTCTTATCTATTGTCTTTTTTAAAGATTTGACTTTTAAGTAATCTCTACACACCCAGCGTGGGGCTCAAACTCACAACCCGAGGTCAAGAGCTGCACGCTCCACCAACTGAGCCAGCCAGGTGCGCCCATATCTTCTGTTTTTATCCCTCAAAGTCTCCTGTCTCATCCTCACTCTCAGCTTGCTTTCTGAAGCAATCAAAGAACTCCTTTTGTAGACTCACACGGCTCCTTCTCTGCCTCCTCGTGTGCACTTAACCCCCGCTGCTTTTTTCCTGTTACCACAGAAGGGATTTTTGTGGTATTTCGTAAAACCAATATCTCCACTTGCCCTGTCAATATCACACCATTTTGTTCCTTGAAAGGGCTGAAGCTTTAGGCCCCATCCCCTTCTCCCAGCCTCTGTGAGACAGGCTTTCAAATTTTTACCCTCACCTTTCCCTAACTCATAAATGGGTGTTTCAGTCAACCCTAGAGAGACCTACAGAAGCCCTGAAACTCACTGTGATCTGCCCACTAAGGAAGTTACCAGAGACCTGAGGTAATGATATAACCAAGCCCAAGTATAAGGGATAAAGTTTTCCTAATAATATGCATGCCGCTGATGACTCCCAAAGAGGGTAGGAGTCACCAGGTGGAGGTTGGTGATGACAGGGTCATAGGAGAAACGGCAGGATGACAGAAAGGGTTAGAATTTGTGGGTTGATCAAGGAGTGACTACATTTGGTACTAGTCATCACCTGATGGGATTTGAGCCCTAACCAGGCCCTGCAGATGGCGCCAGAAAGGATATTTGTTTTCGCTAAATTTATCCCAGCACGTTGTAAGGACCCTTTATCAGCTTATCACACAGGAGTTCTAAGGTGTTGGTCCAAGAGGGTGGGAATGAGGGAGAGGCCAATGAGAGGACCTGGGGGCATCCCTGGGTCAAAGGGAACTTGGAGCCAGAGACTGTTACTCAGACTTCACAAACTAGCCAGCCTTTCTTGTTTCAGTCCTCTGTGCTGAGGAAGGACCGATCACTTACATCTGTATGGTATGCTCCAGAATTTACTTCTTCATGAAATTTTTCCAGTTACTTCATAACTCTACCCAGTGGAACTTAAGCTCCTTGAGGGCAAGCATCTTTGCCTGTCTTTTTGAATGCTCAGTACCAGTACGGTGCCAGGCACTATTTGACACAATAAACAATAATTGGAAAAATGAATTACACTCTTAAGATCTCATGCCCATACAGTCTGTAGGAGCTGCGGAATTGGTGGGAAAACCAAGAAGTGTTGTCAAAGTAATTCAAATGCTTACATTTCTCAAACACTGTATTATTAATAAGGAACCTTGTTTTCGCGTGGCTATAAACATAAGTCAAAGTGTTTTTATAAAAAAATTTTCTTTTTCTATTTTTTTTTTTCTTACACAACTGAGAAATCCAAGAGATGAACCAATTTCAGTTATGGCTCAGTCTTGGGTTTCATTTTATACCCATCTGAGCTCAGCTTCTCTTTCCCTGTCTGGCTGTACTTGCCTTCTTGGATTTATTCTCAGACAAACTTATCTATATGTGGCGACATGGGTGAGAGCTGATTAAAGCCTTTCCACCTTCAGTCCCAAGGCTGAGCCACTCCTTAGACTTTGGGTAAGGAGCTAAGACTAAGCAGGAATATGCCTCACCTGTCCAAGTGGCTCGAGAGAAGGACAGTTCTGAGAGTATTTAGACGTGACTATTTTTGTTCTCTCATGAACTTAGAATGATTGATTTGCATCGAGTGCCCATGCTCTTCCTTCTACAGGGCTGATTTCTGTAGCTTGTTTGCCCGATGAGTTCTTATGTAGCTTTCAAAACACTGTCCACATTTCATCTTCTCTTTGAAATTGCCTCACCTGGGTTGAGTCGGGAAATGATTGTTTATAGTGTTTGTCTACAAGTATTAGGAAAAGGAATGATTTCATGTGGGAATCTTTATGACCTCTAACACAGGAATTAGAATTTATCTGAATATGGTAGGATATGGGAGTCCAAAGCCTTACAGACTGAGACCGGAATACTAGAGAAATAGCACACCAGCCTGGAGGAAGCTGCTGTTTCTGGGGGCCACAAAGTGGAGGTTTGTGAAGGGGTCCAGAATCCTGCAGCGCAGGCTACTATAAAATGTCAAGCTTAAATGGTTTCTGTTTTTCTTCCTCCTTCCAAATCTTCCTCTCAGTGGTTCCTCTCAGTGGGGGACCTCTTCTCAGTTCCTCTCAGGTTCCTCTCAGTGGCAAATTCAGACACTGTTCAGACCAAACGGTTTCTGGGAATTGTAGTTTCCAGCCGTAGAGACGACAGGTGGTGAGGTGACCAACAAGACCTCCGATGTCCAAAACTCCAGCCACAGTCCTCTGATCTTCCCTCACCAGCCTGCCCAGGCAACCACAACAGGGACAATGGTCCCTCGGCTGCCCCCTCCCTGTCCTTCTGCTAACTTCTGTGTACTCTGTACATATTTCTGTCATCACTTCTCTTATGTGCCGTAATGCTTACTTGCTTATATATCCACTCTCCTCTTCCCTGGGTTGTGACTGTAGGAAGAAGCACTTTCTCACTTGTTTCCATATTCCCAGAACCTGACACAGAGTAGGCTTTTGATAAATGTCTGTGGAGCTAACAGACTGTTGCGATAAAAATATTTCCAAAATTGTAAAGGACGGACCAGGGTGTGACTCAATAACAGGAAAATAAAGACCCAGGGAAACCATTGCTGAATGTTTCCAGAAGTTGTATTTGCCACAGTGTGAAAACTCTAGTGGAGACCCGAGAGAATCCTGAGCCCAGAACGCTGTCCTAGGGTTAGAATAACTTGTTGTTAGTTCGTATGTGTCTCTCTCTCTATATATAGTTATTAAGTTTGCAGTCACCCATTTGGCAAAGGACTCTTAATTTTAGTTTTAAAATAATACCAAAAAAAGAACAAACAGTGCTGTATTCTTATGTATGAGAATAGTGTTTTCATAATTCCTAAATCATTAAGTTTAATTCCTGAGAAAAATTTAAAAATGGTCAATTTGCATTTGTTTATCATTATGTATTTTATTTAAACTGGTTGAGTCATTTATGGCCTCTCCTACATGCCTTTAAGAAGTCCATTATTAGGGCTGCCTGGGTGACTCAGTGGGTTAAAGCCTCTGTCTTCGGCTCAGGTCATGATCTTGGGGTCTTGGGATGGAGACCCGCATCGGACTCTCTGCTCAGCAGGGAGCCTGCTTCCCCCCACCCCCCCTGCCTGCCTCTCTGCCTACTTGTGATCTCTTTCTCTGTCAAATAAGTAAATAAAACCTTTTAAAAAAAGAATTCCATTATTAGTTTGTCCTATCTTTAATTCTGATTTTCAGAAGCTATTTAAGATACATCTGACAATGCATATTTTAATGACAAATTTTTGTGCTACTCCCTTTGAATAAGACTCTGTCTTGGAGTATTTATTCTTACCGATGCTACATTGTTTTAGAATTTAGAGTCCTGAGTTTAATTCTGAATTCTTTCAGTAACTTGGCTAACTTTGTCGAAGTCACTCCTCTAGCCTGTGTGAGGATAAAAATAAGCATCTAATCTCACACTATTGGAAAACCTACAATAATGCTTTCAAAGCACTTTGTATTCCTAAGGCAAAATGCACTGTATAAACCCAGAGTTTCATTCTTTCTACAAGTGAATTGAAACTAATAAAAAAAGTTCGAGTACATGATGGAATTTCTTCTTCCTGCATAAATAATTAAAATGACATTTTATATGAGACACTCCAGAGTCCACTGAAGACGCTACTAAGTCATTTAAGTTTGCTCCCACAGGTGCCTTCAAGAGCAGCACCTGTGGACCAATGAAGTCACTTCCTCCCTGAGTTTCAGGTACCTCTTTGCTGTTGAGTTTTCATGTGTCATGTATAAAATAATGGGTCATTAGTAAAATGAAAAAAAAAAGAGATTATTTTCCACCATTCTTTTGAGGAACGTGGAATTAATTGCCCACACTTTCATATTTCACTATAAACATGAAGCCTTGCTCCAGGTACAGAATAGACTGTGAAGATTTAAATCCTACTGGATGAGAAGACTCTTGTTTTAAAGCCACTTTATAAGCACATACATTTGCACGAGTCCTGAAGTTATGAAGAGAAGACCAAGAGCAGAAATTTTTATGTCTTGTGAGCTTCGCCGGAAAAGAAAAGAGCGTTCATGTGTAATGTCATTGGCATATTTTAGGTATCTACTGTGTCTGTGGTGGGGTGGGCAGTATTGTTTTGAATGAAGAGAGGTTGATGAACAAAGGGTATTACTAATGTAAGGTTGAAAGAAAAGTCCAGGAATACCCTTCCAGTTTTTACTCTGCTGTTCTTTGCACGCTCCTTTTTTGAACTAGTTTGAAATTTCAATCAGTGGTTGCCTCCATATTTATCCCATTTAGTGGCCTCTTCTGCTGTAGGTTTCTGTTGTATGTACTGAAGATTCTAAGGCTTCTCATCACAGCCATTCTCTTCCCTGTGTGCTAACCCTCACCTACCTGGTAAGACCCCAGACCTTGTAGAGTCAAATGCAACCCAACCTAGGCTGCTGTCCCTAGAGATCACTATGTCAGAGGCTCCCAGTAAGTGTCCACCCAATACTTTTGTTAAAAGGGCCCTTTTAGTGATTTATTTATTTATTTATCAGAGAGAGAGAGAGAGAGGAGGAGAGAGAGAGAAAGAGAAAGAGAGAGCACACAGAAGGAGAGGGAGAGAAGCAGACTCCCCACTGAGCAGGGAGCCTGATGTGGGGACTCCATGCAGGGCTTGATCCTAGGACCCCGGGATCATGACCTGAGCCAAAGGCAGACGCTTAATGGACTGAGCCACCCAGGTTCCCCAAGGACTATACTTTTTAACAGGGCTTAAAATCTAGGGGCATTCCATCTCCATAATTTTACTTTCCCAATGCACTATAAAGACAGGGTAAATTTTTTAGTGGGATTCTCAATAAAACTAAAATTTTTTAGTGGGATCTATTTCCCCTGCATATTTAGCCATTTTCACCCAGCCTGGAGCTCTTCTTCTAGATGATGAAATCCCATTCTGTTCTACCTGCTTTCTGTCTCCAAACCTCCTGACCACAACTCATGCCAACGCTCAGCAACCAAAGTGCCCTTTAGTTTGGAAGCCACCTTTTGTTATAAGATCATGTCCTCGGTTGGCAAATGGGGTAGAGCTGGTGAACCTTGTACTTGGAGTAGCTTATTGACATATTTCTTTCAAAAAAATTCTCTTCGCAGAATAATTCTGATTTTTGGTTCCACTGTTTCCTCCTCCATTCTGACAAGTACTGTGGCCAGTTGTGTGTTCAAACTGATTGGGTTCAACTCAAATTCGTGTTATTTAAGACTAACTGGTCCCTTCCTGCTGCTCCACCAATCTCTTCACTTCTTTTTGGCTTTTGAATTCTGAACATTAACTCGCCTAAGCTACTTCATTCTCATCAAACTCTGGCTTCCCTTTCATTATACGACTTTCTCTTCTATTTTAATAAAATGACCAAGACTATCTTATGCTACCTCCCTCTGGGATGCCTTAAAATGACCTCGTCGCTCCGTCCTTTCCAGCACTTTTCTGTCTCAGAGGAACAACCATCCATTCTTAGTTGCAGGACTATTTTTGGTGTAGTAATAGTGTAGCAGGCCTTCTGTTAGATAATCTCATGATACCTCCAGCTTTACTCTGAATTGTGGAGAGAGTGAGTTATCAAGACCATCTTGGTCCTCTCGTTGCCTTTACTGTGTTCTTACCTCTCCATCCTGTCTTAGTGGCTTCAAATGCCTCCTGGGTTTAATGGCTTCCATATTTTTCCATATTTCTTTTCTTCCTTCTGCGCCCTCACCCTCTGCTTATAGGCTCATAATTTCAAAGTGTAGAAATCCTGCTTGCCCTAGAGTTCCATCTCCCCATGTGCCCCTCCCTCCCCACTTAAGTAGCTCTCTACCCTACATTGTCATTGCATCGTCGTATAATTATTTATTTGCAGATTGGTCCAACCCTTTATATTGTTACCTCCCTATTTGGAGGGATTCTGCTCTGTCTCTATCACCTACCATCCAGTGTCAGGATTAGAGTTAGGGAGGGGTGTCTGGCTGGTTCAGCTCATAGACCATGTTGCTCTTGATCTCAGGGTTGTGAGTTCAGGCCCCGCACTGGGCATAGAGCTTACTTAAAAAAAAAGAGGGAGAAAGTTTGGAGTCAGGGATAAGCTTACATGAATGAACCACATATCCAGCTCACAAGGAGCCCTGTTTGCAGCGAATCTTTTTTTTTTTTTTTTTAAGTGGGAAATGGAAATGAAAAGGAAAGACTAATGAAGCATGCCGGACTCAGGTTTTTCACTACACTGATTTTCTGCCCTTGTTGATCAGTAGGCCACATTCTGATTATTCGAAATGTCCCCCAATAATTTCCTAACAGGAAGAGTGAAGCTACTTTCCTGGGAATTTGCAATACCCAGATGATGGATTCATGATAAAGGTTTTGTAAGTTAAACTAGCCTATTTTAAAGATTCTGGATTTGCACAGTTTTGTATGGTTACCATTCTTGTGCATAATGTGCAGTTCACTAGCTCTATCACAAACTTGGAACATAGAGAATATTTTGAAAAAGGAAATGTTGGTCTTCAGCTTCCTCTACTTCTTTCTATGACGCTCCTGTACCCCAACCAGTTGCCAGGACCCCAGAGCCTTCCTGCTGCCTCTGGTTCTTTATCTTTTATTTTTTTGTTTAAAGATTTTTTTAATGAATAAACAGAAAGTTTATTAAAGGATTATAATTGAAGCAAGCAATGTTCAGAGATCATTTAACAAATAACTTTTTCCATTATTTTAAGTGAAAAGTACATGCAATATTCCAGAAAATAGGAAATATATATTGTTTCCTGGGTAAGTTTATTTTTTTCCCAAATACGTTCATTTTATTTTTTCAGTGTTACAAGATTCATTGTTCATGCACCACACCCAGTGCTCCATGCGATACTTGCCCTCCTCAATACCCACCACCAGGCCCGCCCAGCCCCCCCACCCCTCCCCTCCAAAACCCTCAGTTTGTTGCTCAGAGTCCACAGTCTCTCATGGTTCATCTCCCCCTCCGATTTTCCCCCATTCACCCTTCCTTTCCTTCTCACAGTACCCTCCATGTTTTTCCTTATGCTCCACACATAAGTGACACCATACGACAATTGACTCTCTCTGCTTGATTTATTTCACTCTTCATAATCTCTTCCAGTCCTGTCCATGTTGTTACAAAAGTGGGATATTCGTCCTTTCTAATGGAGGCATAATATTCCATTGTATATATGGACCACATCTTCTTTATCCATTCATCTGTTGAAGGCCCTCTTGGCTCTTTCCACAGTTTGGTGATTATGGCCATTGCTGCTATGAACATTGGGGTACATGTGGCCCTTCTTTGCACTACATATGTATCTTTGGGGTAAATACCTAGTAGTGCAATTGCAGGGTCATAGGGTAGCTCTATTTTTAATTTCTTGAGGAATCTCCACACTGTTTTCCAAAGTGGCTGTACCAGCTTGCAATCCCACCAAGAGTGGAAGAGGTTTCCCCTTTTTCCACACCCTCTGCAACATTTGTCCTTTACTGTCCTGTTGATTTTGGCCATTCTAACTGGTGTAAGGTGGTATCTCAGTGTGGTTTTGATTTGAATCTCCCTGATGGATAAAGATGATGGACATTTTTTCATGTGTCTGTTAGCCATTTGAATATCTTCTTTGGAGAAGTATCTGTTCATGTCTTCTGCCCATTTTTTGATGTGATTATCGGTTTTGTGAGTGTTAAGTTCAAGGAATTCTTTATAGATCTTAGATATCAGACCTTTGTCTGTAGTGTCATTCTTTAAAGATTTTTTTAATTCATTGATTTGAGAGAGGGAGAGAGAGAGAGAGAGAGGGAGTGAGAGAGAGAGAGAGAGGGAGAGAGAGA
>CM053604.1:163939436-163954022 GCA_028646535.1 Procyon lotor | reverse complement strand
GAAAACATGGTTTTTCAGTAACTTTTGCAGCTTTTACTGGTTAAATCATAGTTTCTTAGCCTAGATCTTTGGGTTATAAGGGGATTAAAAAATTGCCTGCAGAGTACCAGGTGTTTGTTAAGCATTTGTAACAATAAAAAGAGTTGCAACAATTGGCATATGCATGTTTACAGACATAGACATATCTATATCTAATAATAATTTTTATTATCATTATTATTTTTATTTTATCTTTTTTCCTGGAAAGAAGGTCCAGAACATTACTCAAGTTCTCAGTGCGATCTGAGACCTTTCAACAATGTTAGAAACCTTTGACCTATTTTTAATAATTTCAAAACCACTTTTTAATGGAGCCGACATATATGCATGCATTAAAAATTAGTGGATGGAGCACCTGGGTGGTTCAGTCCTTAAGCGTCTTCCTTCAGCTCAGGTCGTGATCTCAGGTTCCTGGGATTGAGCCCTGAGTCCAGGGCTCCCTGCCCAGTGGGAAGCCTGTTTCTCCTTCTCTCACTCCCCCTGCTTGTGTTCCCTCTCTTGCTTTCTCTCTCTCTGTCAAATAAATAAATAAATAAAATCTTAAAAAAAAAAAGTAGTGGAAAGTTTCAACGGTTGCCATTTTCTCATCTTAGATAGAGTCACTCTAACTACTACTATGTTGTGTGTATATGCTCTACATACAATGTATATTGCATGATGTCTCTTTACAAAAATAGTTTGTCACACCTCCAAGCAGTTTTTTGCTACTCATAAATAGAGCTTGTCCTTCGCTTACCTGAGAATCTCAAAATCCTCATGAGTTATTTTTCTTTTCAAACTGAACTGTTCCCTGGTCAGTTTCTTCTCTTGATAGGTCACCATTACTCATCCTTTAAACCAGCATGTAATGTGGGGGGAAAAAAGTCACAAAATGCAGTTCACCATATTTAGTTTGGTTTTATTTTATTTGTTAAAACCTTTATTTTTTAATGGGGAGTTTTCAACTTCAGTCTTCCAAGAATATATTTAAAAAAATATATTTGAATTCCGAAATGATAGTCATTTTCCACTAAGGTAGAACATAAAATGGAACTTCTGACACACCTATGCAATGAATTTGAATATAGATTGCTTCATAATATTGCCTGAGGTATTGTATCTGATAGTAAATTGGTAGAATAGAAGATACTGTTAATTTTAACAAAATTAATTTTGTGCTTTGTCACTGTTTTATGTATTTTTTTAAAAAATGTTTGCCCCAGGGTATTTCTATTTAAAACAAAGGGCCTCATTTGTAAGCAGAAAAGATTAGCCTCTGGCATCATCCCACAATCCTATTGGTTGAGCTTAAATAGCTCGGTGGTGTTCCTGCAAACCACTCTCAGCTCCCTTGGGCATGTTTTGAATTCCTATTTTTTCTTTTTAAAGGTATATATAAGCATAAGCCTGTTGATTATAAAAACACCTTGAACTCAGTGTTACTGCATATAAATGATTTTCAAAACAGGTGTCCAAAACATTTATTTGACCAGTGACCGTACTTCCTGGACCTAAAATCATGTTTGTGCCTACAAATTTAAAGTATCCACAAGAAGCAATAGTGAGTGCTCTTCTCATTTAAAGCCAAGGTCTCTTTTGCTGTGCTGGATTAATTGTCACCGAGTGCAATTTTATCATAGTTAAAATGAATTCAGGCCTATTTCCCAGTAGTAATAATTTTGGAGGGTTAGAGAAATTAATATTCCTCAAAAACTAATTAATAATCTCTAAAGAATCATTTGCATAAAGGATGTTAGAGTCTTGCAGCCATTATGTGTTGTATGTAACTAATTAAAAGGTCCATTTTCATTACTGCACATAGCCATGAGGTGACAGGCATGACCACTCCAAATGGCCAAGCAAACGCTGTGATTGAGAAATCATGTGGGATTATTGCATTGAAAGGGTTACACTGTTTTTTTAGTAAGGTCTGTGGAAGGAAGGAGAGAGGGAAAGAAGGAAGGAAGGAAGGAAGGAAGGAAGGAAGGAAGGAAGGAAGGAAGGAAGGAAGGAAGGAAGGAAGGAAGGAAGGAAGGAGAAAGAATAAGGGAGGGAGGAAGAGAGGGAGGGTAAGCCCATCAAAACTGTGGTGATGGCCTTTGAATTTATGCTTTGTTCTACCATCAACTTCAGAACTTTCCATGCTCATTCTACTTGAGCCTGGTTCATTTCTGCATTTTACTATTCTGTACTGTACTATGCATCAAGATGAAGTGTTGATTTCACCATAAACCTGCATGGAAACAGGTTCATTATATAATACATATTTTTATATTAGCAGAAATAACTTTCCAACTTTTCATTTGTTTTGATGTCAATTTATTGCAAGAGACCATTGCCTGGAAATTCAGCTATTGTGCTGCTCTGCTAAAAATTCCTGTGCATAACAGCCTTAATATGTTAAATTTGTGTGACTTATTGGGAGAGCCCACCAAACAAGCGCCTTACAGGAGAGCATAATTCTCAGCAGACAGAAGATCCATTCATTATTTCTATTATAATTACAGTGAAAACATTATTGATAAATCAAACCAAAATAATTCAGTTTTGTTGAAAAGGAAAGGATATTTAGCTTTCTGATGTGGAAGATGCTGTGTGTAAAATTTGTTCGCTAGCTCATGCTCACACTCACCGGAACAGCCCAGAAATATCAAATGCCTTTCCACATCATTTCCTCCACCAAACTTCATTTCCACCATCAACAGTGGTGAAATTACAGGCCTTCAAACAGAACATATGGAACAAAAAATCATTTTATCTGAACAAGGATGTAACATCAACCCCCCACCCCAACCTCAGCATAAGAAAACAAAATAAGGAATTTTTATAGCTTCGAAGACTGTCCTCGGGAAGTAGATTTTCCCCAATAGTGACACCCCACTGAAAAGTGTGTGCTTAGAAAGCATTTCAATTACCAGCTAGCTGAAATTCTCAAAAAAACTCGCCCCCCCCAAGGTCTCTGAATATGTAGAAAATTACTTGAAGAAATAACTATGGAAAATAAGAATGCTTCAGTCCACAGTTGAAAATGGAGAAGGTGAAGTTGAATAGCTTGGTCAAATGACTGAAATTTGTGGAAACCACACTAATAACACAGTATGGGTGGGCTCCATATTGGACGACAGGATGAGGGCTGATGTCGTTGTTAGCTGCAGGCATAAAGCAGACCCATATGGAATCGGGAGCCTTTTCACTGTATATCTGAGGAATCTTTTGGCTTGGGGGAATGGTTGTTTTTGGCTCCTCTCTTCCCTTAAAATGCCCAAGGCTTTTGCTAAATGTGAATAACCTCATTTCTGATCGCTGTGAGCCCGGTTGGTCTTTCTGCTGTTGCCATTTCCCAAAAGTCGGCAGTTCCTCCACATTGTTTCAAATTGTGTTTCTGTATTCTCAAAGCTTTTCTTCAGACCCCTGTGCTTATAGCCATTGTAGGGCATTCTAGGAGCAAAGCTCTTTCACGATCTTACAAAATGTAATAGGAAAAATACAAAAATGACTTCATTTGCTACACCACACAAAATGGGAACATTTCCTTAAAAATGTCCCTAAAGAATGTTGCTGAATATTTGCATCAAGAAAAATCTCTTTAATTACAAAATAGCAAAACAATGATTTCAACATTAAAATAAAACCCTGGGTTAGCAGTGCTCTGAATAACCCCCCAAAGAGCCCTAACGGTTCTTACTGAAAGAGACAAAAATGTTGCCTGGTCTACATTGTAAAAGAGAACAGAGACAATCCCTAGTTGGCAGGCGTGGATTCTGGGATTTATAATAAACCAATTTAGAAGAAGCAGCAGAATATGGAGTTTAAGCTGAAGAGTTCCAGAGGACTGAGTTGAAATGCCCTGTGTTAACATACTTCTTCATAAAAATAAACTGCATTTCATATATGTAAAGGCCCTTCTGAAGTCTTCAGAAATCATCTGGATGCTCACTTGTAAAAAGATTTTACATGAGATAATCTATCTCGAAGATATTTTACGAGGTCGCATTACCATTTTTGAGGGATAAGCAGAACATTAATAAACAGGTGCAAATAACATAGTATTTTGAGTACATTAAGTATATGCATGGCTTGTTGCTTTTACTTTGATAAGTGTTTTTAAAATATTGTATATGCAGCATCGTTAAGGTGGTAGTAGAATTCACATACAGTGTCTTAAATAATCACAATATGAAATTCAGATTAGGTTGCTTCCCACTTGCCCCCACTCAGATACTGAAAGCATTTCAAGATATGTATGTTTAATTTTTAAAATTTGTGTGTCTTGGGTGCAGCGGGCATATTTTTGCTGATTGAGGTGATCTCTTGCAGAATGCAGGGAAATAATGCTAGTCTAGAAGGCTCATAGAACACTGTGGTGACAGAAGTAGAATCAGGAAGTTCTGACTTTTCATTTTAGTTACAGGTACATTTCATAATAGGGCATCTATTATAGGATAGGCATATTGTGCACAATATAGGAATTACTTTTGTAACATAAAGATATTATATTATACATGTATTTTGTAACTTTAGAGGCTCCCATGTTCACTCTCTCTGCATTACATGGATGGGACTTTGACACAAGGAAAGTACAGGAAGGGATTCATGACGCCTGTTTTTATTTTTCCACTGGCCTTCCAATGACCCTAATTTCATGGTGTAATTTTAGAAGACTTACAGGTAAATGATTCTAAGTTATGAAAATAAAGTGCATAAAATAAATAACATAAAATAATTACATTGTTTGCCTAAAATTATTCATGCATGTAAAGTATTTAAATATGATAATGATATTAAATAAATATCATTTATTAATATTAAATTAAATATAATGAATTAAATATGATAATGATATTGCTAATAGCCTCTGCTTGTCTATTAGGTTATATGTGCTAAATAGTTATGTAAAATGTCTCCTCAGTAAAAATATCAAGGAAACTTCACTGTAACATAAGGCAGAGCCCCTTTGGCAAGGGTATATCATATCCGACCTTTGATTTGTCTACATTGATCTGCTATGTGTGCTTATCAAAGAGGTAAGGAATAGAGGAAGAAACAGTGTGTCGAGCTTTGGGTGGAAAATTGGATTTGTCTTCCAGAGGAAAGATTTTTATTTGTGGTAAAGGGACCGTGGAGGGCCAGATTAGAGCAATACACACCTCAGAGATGGTAAGCAGGAAAGCCAATCTGGGAACAATGAACCCACATGCTGTTAGGAAGCCTTGCAATCCAACAGAAGAAAAGACTGAGCTGTGAGGTGGGCAGAGAGGAAGAGGGAAATTAAGATGAGAAGAAAGTGCAAGGAATCCTGAAAACATAACAAAAGGACTGAGAACTACAGGCCTTGGTCCGGAGCTATTGACAGAAAACCCAGTGAGTCAGATGATGTACTTTACAAGTTACTTAGAATACAGAGGCAGAGTTAAAAGATAAAATAATGATAGGAGGGATGCCTGGGTGGCTCAGTGGGTTAAAGCCTCTGCCTTTGGCTCAGGTCATGATCTCAGGGTCCTGGGATCAATCAAGCCCCGCATGGGCTTTCTGCTCAGCGGGGAGCCTGCTTCCCCCTCTCTCTCTGCCTGCCTCTCTGCCTACTTGTGATCTCTCTCTGTCAAATAAATAAATCAAATCTTAAAAAAACAATGATAGGAAAGATAATAAGTAGAAATATTTTCTATAAGCTTGTAAGAGATTAAAGTTCTGAATCAGAAACCAAAATGAATGGAACAGAAGCAATTAAAAAACAGAATGAATGTAACCTGGATGAAGACAACTTTAATTAAGTCGAAATAAAATCTCAAGCCTCAAAGAGATTGCTCTTCTCTAGGCACAATATACCTCAAGGAATATTCCTGGCATCTTCAGTCTCAAGAGGGTAAAATCTGACTGGCTTTCAAACAGAATAGGTTTTAAGCAAAACAGTGGCAATAATAAAAACTTGGGAACTAAACAACAACAACAACAAAACTGAAAAAATCTTATACTAACAGTTTTCCACTATATGAAATGTCAGAAGACAGAACAATAACCAACCATAAAATTTTGAGAGAAAGCGGTTTTGAAACAAAATGTCAATGCCCAAGCAAGTTGATGTTTCCATGTAAATGCATCAGAAAAGATTTTCTCAGACTTGTAATGGTTTTTCGGATGCCGAAGTAGGGGCCATAGAGTGAAGGTCTCGAAGACTTAACTTCTACTGAACGAGGGACATAGAGGTGAATACAAATGAACTTAAAAATGTGTAGCTCATGATATTTAAGTAGTTATGACTCAGGATGAATGACATGAACATGAAATGACAAATCTAAATCAGTTCCTACCGGAATGGCTAGCAAAAGGGGAATTCTTACGTGAAAAAATAAAATAATGATTATTCGGGTTGATATCTCAAGACTGAATGAAAGAAATAGAAATGGGTGAGAGGTAGGAAGGTCAAAGTTACTTTCTCTTCCAATAGGAGGGAAAAGGAGCAGCAAAATATCTATTACAAAAGGCATCAAGAATCCAAGGTAAATTGAAAGCCTCACAATTACTGAAAGAGTCATTAATAAACCACTCTCTTTAAATTACTATCAAATACATAAAATATAAGGAAGACACTGAGGGTTTGAGCAATATAAGTAATAGAACTATGCCAAATAGAGTACACATTTTAAATAAGGTTGAATAAATGAAGGAGTAAATGAATCTCTTGTCTGTGGAGTGGAATTCATTGAGGTGAGAAATTTGAGGTTGTGATCAGTTTTAGAAATCTGTTTTGACACATTTGATATTGACAGTTTGCTGACATGTACAATGACAGACTCACCTTTTAGTTTAAAAAAGTTAAGTCATCTAAATAATTCAACACGGAGTAACTGAACTCGAGGAATTGCAACTCCAGCTTCTCTGGAGAGAGAACTTTACTGGAACAGCACCGATCAACCTTCAGATTATGCTAATGGGAGGAATATGACTGGAGACACACATCACTATGGGGGGGTGGATAAGGAATGATTTTCATGAGCTGGATGCATATTTCTAGAGGTGTTTGTGACAGCACAAAAATTCACTTATTATATCCGATGATCTTTGTCTTGTTTTTACTTCCTTCTGCATCTGTTTTGACTGCTTTGCAGCAAATGATAGCCGTCCTTGCTTTTCTTTTTGAAACGCTCCAGTTTAGTTGTTCTACAGTTTCTCTGGTAATTTACCCTTAATCTCACTATTTTCTCCTCTTCTCCCGTGTCCTAAATATTGATGCTTCTTGGGAATAAATCACTATTATCCTTTATTCCATCTGTTTCTTCCCTATCCCCAACTCCACAGACTCAGAAACACTCTTCAGTAAGCTTGGATTTTCACGTGTAACACTGAAAGCAAATCAATGGTAGAAATAAGGGAGAATGGGAAAAAAGAACACGCTGAATAGGGATTGCATTGATTCTATAGATCAGTTTTGAGATAACTGATATCTTAACAATTTTCGATCTTTGATCCTTGAACATGGTTTACTTCATTGATTTAAACCTCTTTTAATTTCTCTCAGCAATATTTTACAGTTGACAACGTACATGTCAACCCAAATTGTTAAATTTATTTTAAATATCTTGTTTCTCGATGATATTGTAAGATGAATCATTTTCACGTTTAATTTTCCAGTTTCATTTCCCTGCTCTTATATAAAAATATAATTGCTTTTTATTGACTGTGTATTCTGTATCGTGCTAAATTCACTTATTAAAACTGGTAACTTTCTTGCATATTCCTTTAGATTTTCTCTATACAGGATCATGAAGTCATTTCCACTGTGTTTGAATGTTATTTTATTTCTTTTCCCTTCTTGCATTGTAACAACATTGAGTAGCAGAGATGAGAATGAATATTTTGTTTTGTTTCTGATCTTAATGGGAAATTATTGTCTTTCCACCTTTAGTGTGATATGGACTTTAGAATTTTTTGTAGATGCTCTTTTTTTCAAGCTAGAAAATACCCCTCTGTCCCTAACATTTTGGGAGTTATAATCATGGTTAGTTATTGAATGTTTTTTCTTTAATTTTTTCCCCCAATGAAGTCATATGGACCTAGATTTTCTATGGACTTATTTTCTCATAAGAAGGTTTCTTATTTATTTATTTATTTATTTATTTATTTATTTATTTATTTAGTATTTTATTTATTTATTTGACAGAGAGATCACAAGTAGGCAGAGAGGCAGGCAGAAAGAGGGGGAAGCAGGCTCCCTGCTGAGCAGAGCCCAATGCGGGGCTTGATCCCAGGATCCTGAGATCATGACCTGAGCTGAAGACAGAGGCTTTAACCCACTGAGCCACCCAGGCGCCCCATGAGAAGGTTTTTTAAATTAAGCATCAAGTTTTCTTGGTAGATAAAAGGATCTTCATATGTTCTACATTTTCTTGAGTCAGTTTTTGTGTGTGTTTTAAAAATCTGTCTAGCTCAACTAATTTGTCAAATTTGCTGGCTTATTCATATTCCTTTATTAATCTAGTACTTTCGGTGATGTTACCTACTTCATTTGCAACATTGATAATTTGCCTTCTCTCTTTTTCTTCCCCCTTGATCTGCCTCATTAGTGTTTTATCAATTTTATTGATTTTTTTTCAGAAAATTTATGTTTGGTATTTATCTTCATTGTTACCTTTTCATTATCTGTTTCACTGATCTTTGCTCTTGGGTGGGAGTTTATTTTTATTCCGAGTTTCTGAGAGTTTTAACACTATAAATAAGCGTGACTTCGTTAGGTGGATAGTGTGCCATCCACACCCAAAGTGAGGACACTATACAAAGACCGTCTGACAGCGGGCAGGAGTTTTGGAGAGCATCTTAGAACTGCCTACCACAGGTGGGTATAGAGTAATCTTCATGCAGGGCTCGTTAAACGCTATGACTAAAGTGTTAGTCTTCTGTAGTTTTTACTGACTACCTCATGTGTCCAGTGAGGACTTTGTATTCCGGATGTACTGCCTCTTTTTCCTGGGTGAGGTCTGAGAACTGTTCAGCTCATAGCTTTCTAATGTTCTTCTCCTGGCCTCATGGAGTTTCACTCTTTGCCTGCGACTCTTCGTTTCCCGAAATAAACTTATGGGGAACATTAAGCAGATTTTGGGCGCTCCTTCTCTGTGCAGCGTTCTCTTCTTCAGCGTGTTGTTCTGGCTGTCTCAGTCTCCTTAAACCCAGATTTCTTTCTTTTTAACTATGAGAGACTGATTTGCCTCCAGGCAGAAAGCCGGGGTTTGGTAGAAGTCATTGTGCTTATTTTCTTTCCCTTAGAGATGATGGTCTTGTGCTGCCGATTGCCCAGTATCTGAAAACCATTTCCTTCTATGTTTTGCCAAATTTTCTATTTATTAATGACAGGAAGAAGATTTCAGTATTAGGAAATCTAAAATAGCCTGAAGTGGAAGTCTCCATGTTTGGTTATTGAATGAAGGTATCTGTGCCAAGATAACGGAGGATGGGAGATGGAAATAATGAGTGGTTCTCCAGCCTTGACTTGGGTTTGCCTCTGTCCACCTAATATTAGTCTGTTTCCAAGTTTTGAATGTTGATCGGAACTAGAATTTGAGGGGCTCCTGGGAGGCTCGGTTGGTTAAGCATCTGACTTGGCTCAAGGTCATGATCTCAGGGTCCTGGGCTTGAGCACCACGTCAGGCTCCCTTGCTCAGCTCCTCTCCCTCTGCCCCTCTCCTGCTCATTATGTCTCTCTCTCTCTCCAATAAATAAAATCTTTTAAAAGAAAGAATTAGAATCTGACATACAATTTTAGAGTTAGCCCAGATGAATAGTACCTTATTCTGTTAGTAATTCTGCTATAGATTATCTAAAAGATGATCGTTTTTCTCGTCACCTCAGTAGTTAAGTGCATTCATTCTTGTATCTATTTCTAAATGTCCATCTCAAATTAGGAAAACTTGGAGGAGGTCATCAAAAGGATGTGACTGTTGGTTGACCTGTAGGCTGGACCTGGGCAATTGGAGGTGCCTCACCCCTCCCCTTTTCCTTCTAACGTGCATTCCACCCACTGTGCCCACACTGAGATCCACTTCAAGGATGCAGCCTGAGAAAGCAATCTATTGTTGAGTCCATCTGGGTGACTGAGCTCCATCAGGGCCTCTATTCACACTTTTAAGATTTGCTGGGTAGGTGCAGATCTACTCATCTTTTGGCCAAGACAAACCTCATAAGTCAGTCCTTTTGCTTATTAAGCCTGCCACCCACCCCCCAGGAGTAGGCTGCCTCTGTCTTCCATCTCTGCTTGGCTTCCGTGAACAGATGCCAGTTTGTCAACCGACAAAGCTGGACTTGGAGTTTGTGTCGTTCAGCTACGGACACAAAACAGCTTGGAGAGAGGCAAAGGGCTCAGCTCCCCAACCAAGAAGGCCCTGTTATTGGAGCTTTCAGAGACTTTCACCGTAGCTGAGGTGGTCTGGAGGGGCTCATCCATGGGAAAAGGCCTCCAAGGTAAGGCCAACACCAGCTAGACATCAGCTTTCTGGAGTATGTGGTCCCAAGTCGGTTCCTTCTCCTTTCAGTCCCCTTCAGAGTGTTAACTTGGCATCAAGTTCCAGTGCTAGTTTTAAACTGAAGCTCTAAGGCTCTGGTTGAAAGTATTTTTATCAGATATTGGGGGAAAAAAGGCTATTTCCTTGTTTGCTCTCTGTCCTTACTGTCTGTATTTTGTGTGTGGGGATGTGGGTAGGATATATATATATATCCTATATGTAGGATATATATCTATATACTTATATCCATATCTATATTATATATATATATATATATATATATATATATATATATATAATGCTGCCAAGGTCTGAATATTCAAGGCTTACATGCCAAGCATAATCCAATTATTCTCCAGACCAGGGACTTATCTCAGAATAATTAAATAAGAATTTCTGGGAGTCCGTCACAGTCATCACTAGTTTCTGGAAACTCCCTACATGATTTTATATGCAATTGGTTTTGAGAACCACCCTTTGGATTATGGCCTTTAGAAATCCCTTGTTCTTCATTTGCACGTCCACTGTAATTGAAGAGTAGTTTCACGAGCAGTTCTATAGATGCCTATAGCTTGAAAATAGTTCTATAAATTATGCTAATGTCTAATTTTTTTTCTAAAAAGAAACATTTGCATATCACTTATGATCTAGTATGGTAATCCAAACCTGTTTAGAGTTTGGCATTAATTTCTAATGGTTCTCTTTTATATAATTTAATGTGTGAATTTATTAAAATATCCTAAACTTGCTCACCCTCAGGGTATGTGAGAATGAGCTTCTGCATTCCTGGGAGCAAATTGCAGATCAGCATTTTTAATGCTGCCTAAGATCCTTTGTGTGTGTTTTTTAAAATTACCAACATAGATCAAGTTTATGTTAATTGTATGAAAAAGCAACAGAAATAATCAGTAACATTTACACAACTTTAAGTAGTTAACCTAGTTCTGAGGCAGCAGAATTATTCAATAGTCAGCACCTTAAAGTAGGTAAAACATGTAATAAAGCATTTTCTTTGACTACTTCTTTTCTTTCTTTCTCCATTTTTGCAGGCATGGTTGGGTAATATGTATGTTGATGTTGTGGTTGTAGTGATGTTGTTTGAATCAAATTTATTTCAATCTAAACTTGATGTGTGTCCTTCTCTATGTTAAATGGTGTAGGACGAATGCTTTCTCTTTTCTTCTAGGGTTCTATGCACTTCTTAATCCTAAAGTGACCATACAGAAGAGGCCTGAAAATATAGGAAAACATAGGGAAAAAAAAACCCGCCTGTACTCAAAAACTTTATAAGAAATCAACATTGATTGAGTGCATAGTTCTGTATTTTATTGACTGAATAATAAGCCCTTTTTTTTTTTTTGAAAAGAAGGCCCCAGAGTAATGCAAACAAGGTAACGAATCCTAGAAGGGAGGGGCTGTATTATTCCTTCAGAGCTGTGAGGCATTTTCTGTCTATATCACACAGTAATTCTCCACATTTTCACATTGTCCTTCCAAATAAATGTACGGTTTCATCAATGAAAAGAGAATGACAGATTAAGGTTTTTCTCTTGATCGAATCTATGATTTTAGAAGGAACACAGGTGTAATTGAACAAAGATCTGTACCCCCAGCAGCATCAGTAATGATCTGTGATTAATTTAAATCCCAAAGAGTCTTAAAATTGTCACTGAGCTTTCAAGGATTAGAGTGGCTCCCTTATACTTCCTCCCTTTCACTTACTTCCTGCTGGTGTTGTCACCACACTGGACCTTTTGTGATATGTCCATCACTGACAGACTCTTCCTGCTGTGTTTGTGTCTTTTCAGTCCATCACTGTTCCACAGATTTTTTTCTTAGAAACATTCATACATTTTTTGGGACATTATAGACCATGTTTATTGCGTTAGGTGATGATTACTTTTATGTGTCATCTTGAGTGGGCTAAGGAATACCAGATGTCCGGTTAAATACAATTCCCAGGTGCATCTGTGGGGGTATTTCTGGAAGAGATCATCATCTGACTAAGTAGACTGAGTAAAGAAGATCTCCCTCCCTTATGCATGTGTGCCTCGTCTAATCCACTGAGGGCTTGAATAGAACAAAAAGGCAGAGGACAGGTGCATTTGCTCTCTTTGGACATCCATCTTCTTCTGCTCATGGGTATCAGTGCCCCTGGTTCTTGGGCCTTTGGACTCGGCCTGAGTTAAATCACTGGCTTGCTTCATTGTCCAGCTTGTAGATGGTGGATCGTGGGATTTCCTGACCTCCACAGTCATGGGTACCAATCCCTATAATAAGTCTCCCTCTCTTCTCCCCTCATCTATCTATCTATCTATCTATCTATCTATCTATCTATCTATCTACCTATCTACCTATCTACCTATATACATACATACAGGTGTTCCTGCTTTTGAAAGTTTACGTTCTGCCACTTTGCTTTTATGAGGGAACTACATTATTTCCTGCTTTTGCCTTCCAAAATAAATCAAAAGGAATTTTTGCTTTTATGAAAAATGACAACATGCAGAGGTGGTGTTCAGCGTTGGTTTTAGAGTGAACCATAATGGCATAATGGAAACAGTGCACACGTGGGGCAGTGAGGGTGGTGTCACTAAGCTCCGTCCCTGGAAACATACACTCCTCACATCGGCATCAGGCCACCAGAACTGTGAACCGTGTCTGTGAGCATCTGTGCTTCATCTCAGTGTTTTCTGTGCCTCCACTGACCAGTTATGTCCTGAGGTATCAGAAAGGCCTAAAAGGGGTGATTTTGGGGGCCTGGGGACACTCCAACATTTTTCCATACAAATTAAGGGTAATTGCTTCTTTGCTTTGTGCTATTTTGGCTTATGAACATTTTCATAGGATCATTCTATTTTCAGATAGTGCAAGAAATATGCATATATATTTCTGTTATGTGCTTTTTTTGTGGGTTGAGAGAAGACGTATCCGATTATATTTCCCCAACAATAATTGAATAGAATTTTTGAAATTCTCACCAAATACTGTTTATACAGGTGCATCTGAGATCCAGGAAAGATCTCACAACCGTCCTGTCAAGGCTCACCACGCTGGTCAGGGACAGAGTCATGAATAGAAGCCAAAGCATCTACTTTGAATACAGTGCACTTTCCTCTTGTCCATATTCAAAAGCTTAATTGTTTTTGAATGTTCTCAATATGACTAAGCTAATAAATCCAGAGGAATAGTTTTTCCCATGCTTCAATGGAAGCGAATCAGCATGGTTTGACTCCTAAGGTTATTGACATTTCCTAAGTGATAGCTGCTCATTGCAACGTGTAAAGACTTAGTTAGCAGACTTAATGAAAATCCAATCATTTCTACACTTGAAGGTTGCTGGGTGAAGTAAGAGGAAGAGAGAAAGAAGAGGTGGAAGCCCTCCAAACATGAATCAATTTACTAATATCATTTTTACTGGTCCAATAGGATATGACACGAAACACGTTTATAGGATTAAAACGTATACATGTATTAATTTTAATGAGAAAAACTCAAAGAAGTGATGCATAGCTACAGGATAGAGGAGTAATAAAAAAGTAGATAGTAATAAATGTTACACTACAGTAGTTTTGACTGCTCAGGGGAAATAGATTTGGAATAAAAACGAGATGGGCAAAACAATCTAACTTGTAACAATATGCACTGTAAATTACCAAAAAAGGGGGGCAGTGCAGGGGGAATAGCCAATTTCGAAAATAGCTTAGATGAGAATGAAAGACTGTGAAGGTCTGCTGAATCAATCTTCCACAAGATTTCACGGTAATGTATAAATGTCTTTTTAAAAATCATGCTTGGACATTTATTCTCATAGAAATTCTAACAAAATATCTAAGGATCGAGGGCTGCTAACCAAGTCAGGGGACTTAAACGTAGATGAGAGTAAGCTGTTGATACTCTTTCGATCTCTTTTGCTATTATACTGAATTGGAAAAAAAAGAGTTAAGGGTTGAGGAGAAGGAAGGGATTCAAATTAACCATTGTCCTCATTTTAGTGTATAAACTTGTCTGAAGATAAAAATATTTGGATTTTGTGGGGATGTGACTGGGGGGATAAAGGAACTAGACAGATAATAAC
>CM053604.1:163911212-163938936 GCA_028646535.1 Procyon lotor | reverse complement strand
AGAAAATAAGGAGAAAATGATTGAAACAAGAGCACAATAGATATTCGGAGAAGCTGCTTTCCACTGCGTGTACATGATTACTGCAGGAATAGATGTGGATCTTTGAAAATAGAGAACAAATTAAGAAAGAAGAAAAATCACTTTATACTCATCAGTCAGTGAGGGTCATCACTGGCATATTTGCATTTTGTATATTTCTGTTCAGTATTTTTCTACATCCAAATTGTGATCAGACTCCAAGTATTGTTTACATAAGGCTTTTCTCACAATTCATGATATTGTGAAAATTTTCTTATGTCATGAAAATTCTTTAAAAACTTATTTTTGTTACATAGTATAGTCTTTTATATAGATTTACCCTAATTAAATGAAGGATTTTCTAATTATTGAAAATTTGACTGATATATATATATATACATATATATATAAGATATATTTCATATATATAAATTTGACTTGTTTACATATATAAAACAAGATTGTTATAATAGCAACAAGATTGTAATGGGGATATTTTAATATATTTTTGCACTCAAATATGTGATGGTGTACTTAGAAAAGATATCAGAATTAGAATAATTAAGTCAAATGTTACACACATTTCAAAGCCTCTTAATACAAACTGTTGAATGCTTTCCAGGTGTTCATACTAATTTGCATTCCCTGAACCTACTCACGAGCACTGAATAATATTTTTTAAAATGTGTTTTGTATGTCCAACTATGTTTTTCTTCAGTCACTGTAATAACTACAGAAACTGAATATTTTTATTCATTAGAAAATTATATTTTCCTATTTGCTTTTCTGTCCAGTCACCTATTTATTATCACAGTTTCCTATTTTTCATATATTTTTAGAGTATGTGTTTGTGTGTATGTGTGTGTGTGTAAACAACCTTAACCTTGGCATACTTTCCCATTTTTAAATCAAGTTTAAATTTTATTTAATGTTCTTTGTTGGCATTAAGAAGCTTTAGTTACTGTGCATTCACATATTTTGTAATTGCTTTTGTTGTTTTAGTAATTAGAAAATGGCTTCCAATTCAGCAATGAGCTGAATATTTCTTTAAATTTTATTTTTTAGCAATTTATTTAAATACTCACTGTTTTGTCAAAGTGAAACCAATTTTGGTTTAAGGTGTTAACAGTATTTACTAGATAGTACACTTTTTTTATTGATTCGTGATAATTTCTTCAGCATGAAATAAATGTTAATAAAGTTAAGGTCTATTTTATGGCATTTTACTGTAGTCTATTAATTTGCCTGTTAAATCTGGTATTGCACCAGATTATTATTTTCCTGAATTACTCTGCTGGGCTGTTTTGTACAGCCCTGTTTTGATTATTTTATAGCTTACAATCTTTCCATATACAGAAAGGCGTGTCACTCCTTATTACTCTTTCCAAGTTTTCCTAGCTATTATTGCCTCTTTATTTTTCCAGGTGAAATTTATAGCTAAAAAACAAACAAAAAAAACAAAAACAAAAAACTGTCATCAGGAAATGACCTGTAATGGTATTAAAAACATACACTGTTTCAAAAACTGTGACTGTATTTGGTCTCCTCATCCAGACACGTGGTAAATCTCTCCTTCTAGCCAAGACTTACTCTTTATCTTCCAGTAATGTTTTGTTTTTTTTTCTTAATATATGTTCATATTCTGAGGCGTGTTCTACTTGTTTTAAGTTTCTTTTTTTCTGTGGGTTTTTGTCTATACCTTGGTGGAGAATTTATTTATATAGTTGCATATAAGAAACAAAATATTATTTTAAAGTGATTTGTGATATTTTCCAAACAGTATTCTGAATGTTAGGGAGTCCAGGTGGAGCTGGCACAGTCATGGATTTCTGGGGAGAGTAGGAACCGCTGACATGTGTTTGGGGCTTACAATCCGCCAGACTGGATTCATGCATTTGAGAAGTGCTCTTCCCTATAGGCCTAACCACAGCGCTACGAGGTAGGAATCACTATCAGAGTGGGTTTAAGCCAATAGCCCAAGTCTGACCAAATGTGCAAGGAGGAGTCAAAACCAAGCAGTCCTGGGGAGCCTGGGTGGCTCAGTCAGTTAAGCATCTGCCTTTGGCTCAGGTCATGATCTCTGGGTCCTGGGATCCAGCCTCCCGTTGGGTTCCCTGCTCAGCGGGAGCTTGCTTCTCCCTCTCCCTGCTGTTCTGTCTACTTGTGCTCTTTCTCTATCTGTCAGGTAAATAAATAAATTCTTAAAAACAAACAAAACCCCAACAACAACACCACAAAAAACAGTCAGAATCCAGAGTCTATAGCATTAACTGGTACCTCTTAAAAAATGGAACAGCCTTATGAAATATAGTTCATATACCATACAATTCACTCAATTAAAATGTAAAACTCCGTGTTATTTTAGTATATTCATAGAGATGTACAAACCATTACTCAATTTTAGGACATTTAGAAAGAGGAGCTCTGGACCCATGAGGTGTCACTCTGAATTTCTCCCCAGCCACTCCCAGCACCTGGCAAGCACAAAGCTACCTACCGGCTCTATAAATTTGTCTGTTCTGGACACTTCATGAGTAGGATCATAACACGTGTGGCCTTTTGTAACTGGCTTCTTTCACTTAGCATGATGTTTAAAAAACGCATCCATGAGGAGCACGTGGGTGGCTCAGTCAGTTGGGCATCTGACTTGTGATTTCAGCTCAGGTCACGATCTCAGGCTCGTGAGATCAGCCTCACTACGAGCTCTGTGCTCGGTGCAGAGTCTGCTTGAGATTCTCTCTCTCTCCCTCTGCCTTTGCTCCTCCCCCTGCTCCTGTGCTTGCACGCTCCCTCTCTCTCTCTCTCTCTCTAATTAAAACAAACAAAACTCATCCATGATATAGCATGTGCATGTACCATATTGTTTATGGATAAATAATGCTCCATTGTGTGATTGTATTATACTTATTTATCTGTTAATCAGTTGATGGACTTCTTTCCCCATTTCTGGCTATTATGAATCATATTGCTAAGTACATTTGTGACCACGTTTTTGTGAGGACGTATGTTTTCAAATCCCTTTGGTGTATGCGTTAGAGGGAAATTGCTGGATCATATGGTAACTCTATGTTTAATTTTATGAAGAACTGCTGAAATATTTTCCAAAGTACTGCACCATTTTACATTCCCACCAGCCATATGTGAGTGTTCTGATTTCTTCATGTCCTTACCAACAATTGTTATGAGCCTTTTTGATCATAGCTACTCTAGGGAGTTTGAATTGGTATCTCTTTGTAGCTTTGATTTGCATTTCTCTAATGACTAAAGATGTTGAGTATGTTTTTTGCTTCTTGGCCACCTGCACGTCATCTTTGGAGTAGTTTCTATTCAAATCATTTGCCAATTTTTAAATCCAGTTGTCTTTTTGTTGAGTTGTAAAATCTTCTATATTCTACATGTAAGTCTTTTATATTTTTTCCCAGTGGGTAGGGTTTTTTTTTTCATGTTTTTGATGATAGTCTTATAGCCTCAGAAGTTTTAAATTTTGATGAATATGTCCAATTTATCTAATTTTCGTTTTGTTACTTGTGCTTTTGATATTATGTTTAAAAAAAAGCCTTTGCCTAACCCAAGGTCACAAAGTTTTACTCTTATACCATCTTCTAAGTGTTATATTTAAATCTGTTGTCCATTTTGGATTAATTTTTGTATCTAATGTGAAGAAGGCATTCGACTTCATTCTTACACGTATCCAGTTGTCATAGTACGATCTTCAAAGCAAAATTTGATCTTGTCAACAACTAGCCTCTGTCCCCTCTCATACATACTTAGATATACACACAGACACTTACATCCTTTACCAGCTTCCCATTTCTCGCAGCCCAAAGATGAAAATTTTCAACTTGATTTACAAGGCCCATGAACAGACCTGTCAAATTACATGACCTGGGGCTATTTAGCTTTCCTCTCTCAGCTTATCTTTTCAATTCTGGCCACAACTAGCATGAATTCAGTGCCTTGTTTGTGTTGCATTTTCTTTCACCACAGAATGAACATGCTATTCCATTTTCATAAAATGTTCTTTCCTCCTCTCTATTAATCATTCTTACTCCTCCCTCAGATTTAAACTCAATTGATGCTTCCTTATGAATGCCTCACTGGCGTTTCTTCCTACGTCAGATCTCCCTATAGAACACTGACCTTATAACAAATGAGATTTACTTCTGTGTTTCTTTAATTTTTGTTTCTCCTACTAGTACACAAGCTTAAGGAGTTAGGAGCCATGTTACTCTTTGCTCTCCATTATATCCCCAGCACCTAGAACTTTGGCTCATAGTCAGACACAACACATATAGGTTGAAAGAATGAATGATGAAACCTCTTTTTTGCAATAATTTGGAAATTTTTGTTGGGATTAAGATGGTGTTTATTCTGGTCTTATCTGGACCCTTTTATGTTGTTTCCTTAGTTTTATTCATCAACAACTTACTCTTTGCCTATTACCTGTCTGACATTATTTTAAACATTTTAATATAGTAGTAAGCAAAACAAAAATCTCCCCACTCATAGAATATATATTGTAGTTGTGGATAGATACAATTGGTGATAAATACTGAACATAATAAATAGGTCAGTTATATGGCATAATAGAAAAATACATGTTCTTTGGAAAATGGAGAATTAGAACAAGTTAAGAAAGATTAGATGTAGGTGAGGAGGGTGGATCTTGAAAGCCCTTTTGTGAAGGTGACTTTAATCAAATAGTTGAAGGAGGAAGTTAACCTTATAGCTATGTGGGAGAAGAGAAGATTTTCCTGGGTAGAAAAACAGTTAATATAAAAGACCCTTTGATGGGAGAGTATTTAGTGTATTTGAGGAAGAATGAGGAGGTCATTGTCACTGGAAGAGAGAATGAATAGTCATCAAGAGCGAAACTAGTAGATGTGGGAGGCTGACATATACAGGGTGGGAGATGTGGGTGTAAATCATATGGTTTCTGTGAGGCTACATGGAGAGGCATTTCAGGGTTTTCACTAAAGGGATGGCATGACAGCTTCCATTTTAAATGATCATTTTGGCTGCTATGCTGAAATAGACTGGAAGGGATAGAATGTAAGTATGTGGACCACTTAGAGGTCTCTGCTGTAGATCATCAAGGTCACAGAAAGGAAGCTGTTGAAAAGTTGTTGGATTCCAAATACATTTTAAAGGTAGAGCCAAAGAATTTTCTGATGAATTAGATGTTGTCCTAAACTTGCAAACATTATTTTTAAGCTTATCTAATCACATGCTAACCTATGAAAGAATGATCCCAAATATGTATAAAAAGATTCTTTCTAGTCTTGTTCCTTACTAATTTTCCATCTAGATTGAGGGTGTTATAAAAAAACCTACTTTAAACAAATAAGGAAAAAACCTAACTCCTCCCCATCAAAACCCAGTTATCTTTAACTGAAAGGAAACCTACTTGTCTATTAATAACATGTTATGCTGATCCTCTATTGGCAGTAGGGGAACTATTTCCTTGTGTGGCAGAAGATTCTTGTCTTAACCCCCCTTTTTTTGTGGAGAATGTTATGACTGAATATCATCACACTCCCCATCCTCCTGACTTCAAGAGAGTTGCTTCTCTCTCTTTTTTAAAAAATATTTTATTTATTTATTTGACAGAAAGGAGAGAGATCTCAAGTAGGCAGAGAGAAAGGGGGAAGCAGGCTCCCTGCTGAGCAGAGAGACTAATGCGGGGCTCGATCCCAGGACCCTGAGATCATGACCTGAGTCAAAGGCAGAGACTTAACCCACTGAGCCACCCAGGTGTCCCTAGAAAGTTGCTTCTTTTAGTTTATTTCTGGCCTAGAGATGGGCACTGGGAAGAGACACCACTCTTAGTTCTTTGTAGCAAAGTATATGCCAGGCTAAAATATTTTCATAGGACTTTATTAAAGGTTCGAAGAGGACAAGAAAATACAAATAAAATGCAATCAGGAAATATAGCTTCAACCACATGGTTTACTCAAATCTTCCTTGAGGTTCTTGGCGGTGATTATCCCTGCCATGATCTTGGCCTTCATGGATAGTGTACCTGTTCATATCATCACTAAGAAATAGCTTCAGCTTGCCTGGAATACTTGATGTCTTGGCCCTAAATAATGAGATCCAAGAGAAACAAGATGCCTTTCCACTTTGTTACACAAGGCCCTCCTCCCTAGTTACTTCCTCTGTCAGTGTAACAAATGTCCTGGCTTTTCAGTGATGACCACAGGAAGAGTGTCTTTCCCATAGCTCAACCAGACACTCAGAACACAAGTAGTTAAGCCTAATAATATCCGTATAGGAGACACACAGAGACTAACAAAGGAGCTGGTGGTTTCCATTTTGTCAAAGTTATGAATTTTTTTCCTAACGCATCGCTACCATTACTTGTGCTCACATAACTGATAAAATGAAAGTGATTTGGCATACTTGTTGAATCTGGTTGGTTTCTGCGAAACTTTTATGTCTTTAGTTTATATGTATCTTATGGATTAGTAAACTACTTCATCTTTTTTTTTTTTTTAAAGATTTTATTTATTTATTTGACAGAGAGGAGAGAGAGCACAAGTAGGGAGAGAGGCAGCCAGCGAGAGAGGGGGAAGCAGGCTCCCTGCCAAGCAGAGAGCCCGACGCGGGGCTCAATCCCAGGACCCTGAGATCATGACCTGAGCCGAAGGCAGAGGCTTTAACCCACTGAGCCACCCAGGCGCCCCACTACTTCATCTTTTTGAGAAGGTATGGATTCTGTTCTCATTTTCGAAGAAAACTAAAGTGGATCTTTTATGCAAAGCATTGTGAAGACTAGCTGTTTAACAACCTAAGTCAGCTTTTGAATAATAAATTAATAACAATATTATGCTAATAAGTATAATATTTGCTTAACAAAATAAATTTACCTACTTTGGAAGCAGACTGGGAGATTTAACAGATCAGTAAAAGAGTGTTCTGTAAAAATATCAAAGTTCTATTAATCTAAACTTTTATTTTAGTACAGGTAGTAGTGTTTTATTGGCCAACTGTATACTACAAATTCCCTCTGTTAGATGTTTTCTTGTAAATAAAATGATAATCATACTACATAACATTTTATTATTTTACAGTTTATAAAACATCTTCATTATATTATTTCATTTAATGGACATACCAATGGAAATATTATACCATAATCAAAAGCATTATTTTTCTTTTATTTTTTTCTTAAACTCTTGATAGGAAGGTAAGTGAAAGTAAGTTTTTCTCTAGCTTTTGGCCAAATGGTAATTCAAAGCAAATTTTGTTCAGTTTTAATAGAGAGTTTTTCAATGTTAGAAAGATACCTTGTTCGAGAAAAAATGAGTATCTTAAAGAAACTTTTTCTTGGCAGACAGAGGGCATCAAGCTGACATAGTGTTGGAAATGGATCTGTAAGAGAAACTGAAAGTGCCCTGAGGCAGAGGATGCTAATTTTGTTTTATTGGATTTTACTGTAGCTATTAATATATTTTGCTAGAGATTTATGTGATCAATTTATCCTGTGGCCTGAACTAATTCCCCCAGTATATTTTATCAGAATATGTGACTTTTTCTAAATTTAGCTATACTCATATTTTCCATACATGAGGAATATTATCCTATGTTTCCAGACATATTTGGTATTATAAGAATATTCTGAGTATTTAAAGAAGACCCAAACCAAAATATTATCATTGCTTTTCCTTTATGTTTCTCTCACAAATAAACCAACATCATTTAGTTACACTATTGTATGTCTCTAGCATTACTGGATTCTTCAATGAAATGACAAATGGATTACATTTTTGATTCTGTGGCCTTCATTGCCTTATTGCTCTTTTGATAATATTTGCCTGCGACAAGTAGTTATTTTTCATTAACACATTCAATCATGGGTATTAATATTTTAATAATGGTGAGTATGAAATTAATTAATAACCCACAGGTATGGCAGGTGGATAGGATCGCTCTCCTTTTCAAATACAAAGAAAAAACAACTCCATCACTAGTTAGATATTTGCATATGGATGACCAATCTCTATGGGATTCTAAGTAAAAATCATTGATAAGTAAAACTGTATGTTGGCAAACGATTCTCTGTTTATAGACAACTCATTTTGGAAGATGTTAGTTGTGGCAGTCATCAGCAAGAATTCCTTAATTAGGGAACTCTTGTAGTGTGTCAGTAGGTATCAATATTGAAATACCTGATGTTTTTTAACGTGCTTTGCAATTTGTCTGAATATGTAAGTGGTTTTGCAAACACTCAGAGTATCTATGTGACTGTAATTTATCTTGGAATGAATTGTTGCATTATGTATTTCAAAAACAAGAATATGGTGTAAAATCACTTTATGCTTATTGGCAAACATAATAAATAAATATAATAAATATATTTATTTAATATAATTTAATAAATAAATATATTTATTATATAATATAATAAATATAATAAATAAAATAAAATTTTATTTATATTTGAAGATCTTTCCTCTTTCTTTGCTCCCTCTCTCACTCCCCACATTTCTCTTCCTATCTTTTTTCCCCTCCCTCTCTCTCCCTTCCCCCTTCCCTTCCTTATCCTTCCCTTGTTTTCTACAAAGTCAACATAAGAAAGACAAAGTAGCAAAAAACTGTAATCACCTTTTCAAAATCATTTTCTTCTTCTTTTTTTTTTTTTTAAAGATTTTATTTATTTGACAGAAACACAGCGAGAGAGGGAACACAAGCAGAGGGAATGGTAGCGGGAGAAGCAGACTTCCTGCCGAGCAGGGAGCCCGATGTGGGGCTCGATCCCAGGACCCTGGGATCATGACCCGAGCCGAAGGCAGACGCTCAAGACCGAGCCACCCAGGCGCCCCTCAAAATCATTTTAATGTATTACTCCCTCATGTGGCCTTCTAGAAAATCAAAAAGGGTGTTGAAAGAGTTGACTGTAATTCCTGCATATATTCTATATGTTCTAAATGTACATTTAAGAATGTTCTCACATTTAAAAAAAAAACTCCACAGAACATTACAACATGTTTGGTCCTTTCATTTTATGTTATAGATCCGTTGTATTGGCTAATCTATTCATTTGACGTGTGTAAGGAATGATCATAGTTATTACTTCTTAGTTTTTAGGAGAGGAGCAAGAGAGAAGTTCAAAGAAATAACGGGTGGGTCAGGATAGGCCTTGCAGCAGCAGGAAGAGGCTTGGATTTTCACTCTGGGTGACAAGGACAGCCATCAGGAGAGTGTGAGCAGAGAGTGTGTCATGAGTGAGGTTGTGCTCTAGAAGCATCAATCCCTGCTGAGCTGAGAACTGATGGTGGAAAGATAAGAGCAGAGAGGCCAATTTGGAGGCTATCCAACTAATAAAGGAAGAAACGATGGTCACAGTGCACAAGCTGAGAGGTTGTCAGATTCAGGGTGTATACTGACAGTAGAATCAATAAAAGTTACTCAAAGTTAAGATATATGGCTTTAAAGAAAAGAGGAACCCAGAATGTTTTCAAGGCTTTTATGCACAACTACTAAGAGGATGCCGTTGGTGTAAAATAAGATCAGGAAAACTGTGGGTGAGACAGGTTTTGGGAAAGATCAAATTTTCAGTTAAGAAAAATTTAAATGTGGGCTATCATTAGCCATCTACACATTGATTTTCAGTGGTTAAGTTGATAGGTGAATTTTAAGTTCAAAGTAAAGTTCTGTGTGGGAGATTTAAATTTAGGAAACATCATTCAATATAGGATTAGTAAATCATGATCTGGATGAAATCCCATAAGGAGAAAAGAGAAAGGTCTGAACAATGAATCTTAGGGGACCCCCTGTTGACACATTGTGGGGAAAGGCAGAATCAGCCATGGGCTAAGACAAACAATGGTGGGTGTGAGTTCGGGGCAGGGAGTGTAAGAGAAGCCAAGTGGAGAAAGAGTTTCCCAGTGCTGTTGGGTCAAATAAAATGAAGTCTTGACCATTGACTGTAGCGGTGTGGAGATTGTTGATGACCTTTATTTCCCTAGAAGGGACAATAGAAGTGATTACATACTGACAGAGGAGACCTTAAATTGCCATGTGTGAAATTCTCACCTTGAGAGCTCTTATATGCCTAGCAATGTTAAAATTTTTTTTTCAAGTATTGAGTCTTTTATCCCTCAAAAGAATCTAGAAGGGGAATCTATCATTCTTACTATTTTAAAGGTACGACAACTGAAGTCAGAGAGGACAAATAGCTTGGCCATATTATTACTTGGCCAGTGAATAGCAGAACATATATTGACCTCAGGGTGGTCTGATTTTAGAGTCCACAATCTTAAGTGTCACATTATATCAACCATGAGGTAAAGCAGAGATCAAATTTGCCTATGGTTCCAAGTGGCAGGATAAAAAAAGCAAAAATGACCACCCTGGAATCATCAATGAATGCCAAGTTCAGAGCATTTTAATGTTTATTTTTTTCCTAAACATTTTCCCTTTAACTAAAATGATGAGCCACTAACAATTAGGGTCTGGCTTTTATTTTTTATTTTATTTTTAAATTTATTTTATTTTATTTAGTTTCATATTTTTATTTAAATTCCAGTTAGTTGGGGTGCCTGGGAGGCTCAGTGGGTTAAGCCTGTGCTTTCAGCCCAGGTCATGATCTTGGGGTCCTGGGACTGAGCCCTGCATTGGGCTCTCTGCCCAGCAAGGAGCCTGCTTCCCCCCCGCCGCCGCCTGCCTCTCTGCCTACTTATGATCTCTCTCTCTGTCAAATAGGTAAATAAAATAAAATAAATTCCATTTAGTTAATATACAGTGTAATATTAGTTTGAAGGGACTGGCTTTTAATGTGTCCCTGAAGAATCAGAGAGAAATCAACCTTCCCCTCTTAGTGGTAGTAAGGGGAAGTGCAAGTAACAGGAAGTGATGGCAGGTGGATTACTCTAATGCGTATTTGCTGGTTTGTATAAATTTTGAGTCTCA
Organism: Procyon lotor; assembly: GCA_028646535.1. NCBI lineage: Eukaryota > Metazoa > Chordata > Mammalia > Carnivora > Procyonidae > Procyon > Procyon lotor. The sequence continues at coordinate 163,928,004 of CM053604.1, read as the reverse complement.
ATTAGTGACCTTTTGTGCTAGAAACTTAAGATAGTCACTGACACAAAATCATAATCCAGAAACCGTTAACACCATCTCTGCCACAGTCATACCCATCCTGAAGGAAGATGCCTCGACTAGGAACATACTCTGTTGTAAGAAGCATGGGGAAAGGCTATAATCTCAGTCTTTACTGCTCCCCTTCCGACTCCTTTTATTAATAGCCTTGTTTTATTATTATTTATTAGTTAATTTATTTTAAAATTAGGATTGATATACTCATATACACCCATCTGGTCAGATTAAATTGTATTCACTGCCTTTAAGTCCTCTGGCCAACTCAAGATGTAATTAGAACTCAAACAATCAAAATTTGAGTTGTAGAATGCTATTTTACCACTTGATCAAAAAAGCTAATTGAAACTTCCTGTTCTTTAAGAGGTTATATCTATTTATTTTATTTTTTTTTTAAAGACTTACTGATTTATCTGAGAGAGAGAGAGGACAGAGAGAGAAAGAGAGTGAGCTGGGGAAAGGGCAGAGGGAAATAATCTTTCAAACTGACTCCACAGTGAATGCAGAGTCCAACCCAGGGCTCAATCCCTTGATCCATGAGATCATGATCAAAATCAAAAGTCAGACTCTTAACTGACAGAGCCACCCAGGCATCTCATATTTACTTTTTTTAAAGTCAAAACATGCCATACTCTTTTCAATATGGCCCCAAATTAACTATTTTATCTACTTTGATCCTTAAAGTGACGTATTTTAAAGTCACTGCTTCAGCCAGGCTTCATTTTTTCCTAAGCAATATTTCCCAACCTCTAGGCTGATCATATCTATGTTTCTTTACAAGGAACTTGTCAGGAGACAATTCCTTCCTTAGAATTAATCACATTGTTTTCTATTTCTGATTTGCTGTTTAAAATTTTATTTTTTTAGCAGATTTTATTGTATTCATCTTTTTAAAATTCCAGTATAGTTAACAGAAAATATTATAATAATTTCAGGTCTAGAATGTAATGGCTCAGTAATTCTATATATTTCTCAGTTCTCATCACAATAAATGTACTCTTAATCCCCTTTATTTTTCATCACCATCCTCCCACCCCCCTAATGCTGGCAACCATCAGTTTGTTCTCTGTAAGAGTCTGTTGTTTGTCTTTCTTTTTTCCCTTGTTCATTTGTTTCATTTCTTAAATTCTACATTTGAGTGAAATCGTATGGTATTTGTCTTTCCCTGATTTATTTCACTTAGCATAATACTATCCAGATTTATCCATATTGTTACAAAAGGCAAGATTTCATTGTTTCCTATGGCTTGGTAGTATTCCACTATAAATATACACCACATCTTCTTTATCCATTCATCTATCCATGGACTCTTTGGTTGCTTCCATATCTTGGCTCTTGTAAGTAAAAATAATAGTTGGTGGGAATCCAAACTGGTACAGCCAATGTAGAGAACAGTATGGAGCTTCCTCAAAAAATTAAAAACAGAACTAACTTATTATTCAGTAATTCCACTCCTGGATTTTTACTCAGAGAAAATGGAAACACTAATTTAAAAAGATGTATTTACTTTATATAACTTATTTCCTTAAAATACTCTGCATTTCTTGAAGGGATTCATTGGGTGTGTGTGTGTGTGTGTGTGTGTGTCTATTGTGTTTGTAATCTTATTATTTTATTTATTCCCTGATTGTGAACTAAGTGGTGATTAAACATTTAACCTGCTCAGTTCTACTAAGACATATTAAGAAATTGAACTTCTTCTGGTGCATGATAGGAAGTTATTGAAAAATTCAAATCAGGCAGTGATGTTAGAGATTTGTGAAATGTAAATCTGGAACAAGTGCGGCATATGGATTGAAAGAGGGAAAGACTGGACCCAGGGAGTCCAGCTGGTAGATAACTGAAATATTGCTGTCAAGAGATGGTTAGCTCTATTACTATTGTGAAAATAGTAATAGAAGTGGGAAAAAAATGACAAAATTTAGACATGTACAAAACATTAAATATTTGCCTCTATTGTTCTAGGACACTGGGAAACATGATCAATGAAATTTCCTCCTTGAATCATCTGTTCTTATCTTTATAATTCTAATTCTGATTTCCCATTTCTGTCTCTTTCTTTTTTTAATAGACAACTTTTTTAGAGGAGTTTTAGATTCAGAGAAAATTGAGTGGAAAGTACAGAGATTTCCCATATACCCCTTGCCCCCACACATGCCCAGCCTCCACATTATCAACATTCCTGACCAAAGGGGTACATTTATTACAACTGATGGACCCATATTGACACATCATTGTCAGCCAAAGTCCGTGGTTCACCTTAGGGTCACTCTTGGTGTTATACATTCTATGGGTTTGGACAAATGTATAGCAAATGACATTATCCACAATTGTAGTGTCATACAGAGTAATCTGACTGCCCTAAAAATCCTCCATGCTCCTTCTACTCATATCTTATAGATTTGAGGTTTGGGGCCTGTCTCTTTTTGTCCCTTACCCTATTATATATCCTACAGTGGTTTAATTTCTGGTGGCTGGCTTCACTTTGACGCAGGGCCCCATGACTAAGCCATTTACTGGGAACAGTAAGACAAAAATAACTTGGTTCTTCTCTTTGGACTCAGCATTGAATCAATGCCATCTGTCTACAGGTTGTACTTTCTTAACTCTGTTTATTATGGCCAGACTTCAATTTCGAGATCCACTTAAGAACCGTAGGAACAGAATTTATGTCTTCTTACTCCAATGCCCAAGTTTCTTTCTTGGTTTCTCCAGGACTTTATTTCTATTCCAATTTCCCAAATCCAAGAACTGGAACTTTGCTCTTGAACCGTGTTCCTTGTGATAATCTCCTGTCACATTTCTTTATTCTTACAGTTTACAGCAACTTTTCTGAGATAACTACACGGTCATATATCCTGATCACTACCGGCTGGTGGCTTGTGTTTGTTCACTCTCCAAAGGAGTCATTATCAAGAACCCATTATGTAGAAAACTATTTCACTAGCCTCAAGGGGAGTGTATGTATGAATGGAACCAATTCCCTGCCCTTGAAGAACTTATAACGGGTAAGACTGAAAGTGGTCTTGACTACCTCATCATTCTGATTTGTGAGGGATTACCATATATTCTTGATTTAAAGTCCTTTTTAAAGAAAATACACATTTTTTAATTTTTTTTTTTTTTTTAATTTATTTGACAGAGAGAAACACAGCGAGAGAGGGAACACAAGCAGAGGGAGTGGTAGCGGGAGAAGCAGGCTTCCTGCTGAGCAGGGAGCCTGACGCGGGGCTTGATCCCAGGACCCTGGGATCACGACCTGAGCTGAAGGCAGACACCTAACGACTGAGCCACCCAGATGCCCCAAGAAAATACACATTTTTAATGGAAAATGAAGATAGAAGAGTAGAAAGTAAATTCTTTTTTTTAAAAAAAGATTTCTTTATTTGGGAGAGAGTGCCAATGCAAGTGGGGGGGGGGCAGAAGGAGAGGGAGAGGGAGAGAATCTCAAGCAGACAATCTGCCCAATGAGGAGCCCAACATGATGCTTGATCCCATGACCCTGACATCAGAACCCTAGCTGAAATCAAGAGTCAGATACTTAACCGACTGAGCCACCCAGGCCCTCCTAAAGTAAATTCTTTCTATACACAGAGATGTATATGCATACATATCCACTCTTTCCAGAGGAATCATTATTAAGAATTTGAGTGTACACCTTCACGATTTTTTATTCGACTTTAGAAAATGTATATTTATGTGTATCCAGACATATACATTTTTATATGTGAATGGGTTTATATTATTATGCAATAATTTTACTTAAAACATCCTTTTGGATTTAAGCTCATCTTTTTTGCATTCTATTGCTCAGATTTTTGAATACTTCTAAAGATGATCAAATAAAGCTCTGCCACCAAATTATAAAAAGCTAATGTTAGTCCACAGTTATGTGTCAACACTGCTTTAATATAAAATATACATTAAACCAAACTCTAAAATTCTGCCTTTTAAATTATGAGTGTGTCATATAGTTTAATTAGGCAACTTAAATTGATTTGAAACTCACATGAATTATCCATGTAAGATGGCTTAAAATAGGAGAGTATCTTTATTTTGGTATGAAAGTCTTGAGGGGTGATAAATATTTTTGATGTCTTGGGGAAAAAAAATCAATCTGATCATGATAAACATTTTATATTGCTTAGGGCCTGGAATTCAAATTTCCATACTAAAGAGCTGTGGGTATTTAAAATAGACATAAGATATGTGGAACATCGCCATATGCAATGATATGACTCTTACCCTAACTAGGTATAAGCTGATGTCTCTGTGCATTATGGTTGAAATACTCGCTCCAAATGTAGCACATTCAAATCTGGAAATTAAGTCAAATCCCAAAAGTTTCCCTTCACTGAAGCACATTAATTATAGGAAATATTCATATCCTATTCAATTGTGCCTTTCTTGGATTTGATTTATAAACTTTAAATACATTGGTTTTGCCTTTGCTGAATATTATTGATTTACTTGTTGAATTATGCCATTATACTAGAAGGGATTATTAAGGAGAAAATAGCAAAGTGAACTGATAATTGCATGGTGGGTATTTTAGTGTAATAGAAATGCTAAGTTTTCTTATGGTAGATTATTTGCTTACTTACTCATTTACTTATTTATTTATTTCAGTTAGCTTTAGTGGTGCTCATTCCATGGCAATCCTAACTTAAATAACCTAATTGCATGTGGGAACTGAGTAGGCAAATAAATTACTGTCATAGGAAAGGAAACTACTGTACACCCCTGGAGTTTCTAATTTTGAATGACACATTTTAATTTCAGGTTTATATTAAGTTCTCAACTTATAATTTTATATAAAACTTCGGTGCCTATTAAAATAATAGTTATTTGATATAAAATATACATCAGTGTAAATAATTTTGTTGTTGTCAAATTGTCAATTTGTAGGGTTATTATTATTAATTTGAATTATTTATGAGATAATCATACTCTCATCTAATAGCCATATTATTATTATTTTTTAATATTTTACTTATTTATTTGACAGAGAGATCACAAGTAGGCAGAGAGAGAAGGGGAAGCAGGTTCTCTGCCAAGCAGAGAGCCGGATGCAGGGCTCGATCCCAGGACCCTGAGATTATGACCTGAGCCAAAGGCAGAGGCTTTAACCCACTGAGCCACCCAGGCGCCCCTAATTGTCATATTATTTAAAACTCATGTAACTTAACTATTGGATACCTTGAGAGTCTGTTGTTATGGGCTTTTATCGGTTCAATGATCCAGTTGGATGATTAACGTGCCAATCTTTGGTGAAAAGTTATGCTCTTTTATGAAATGTTAAATGGAGGGGAGCAGAATGATTAATTTGTATCAGGGTTTTAAATAAGGATCAGGAGGAAAAAGTTCCACAATGAAAAAGCCAATCTCCAGAAAGAAGAATGTATAAGAATCAGGATAAAACTACCAGATCTAGTTTTGAATTTGGGAATAATAAATGAAGAGCAGAGGTGGATAGAACCAAGATAATGTTTAAAGGTCACCAAGGAGAAGAAATAGGTCATCAAAACAGAAAAGATCCTTATTTATGGTGATATATCATCTCACTTCATTTTAAATTTGAATCTATTTTGGGGCGCCTGTGTGGCTCAGTGGGTTAAAGCCTCTGCCTTCAGCTCAGGTCATGATCTCAGGGTCCTGGGATCGAGCCCCACATCAGGCTCTCTGCTCAGCGGGGAGCCTGCTTCCTCCTCTCTCTCTACCTGCCCCTGCCTACTTGTGATTTCTCTCTCTCTGTCAAATAAAAAAAAAATTTAAATTTGAATCTATTTTGAATTTCTGTTAATGCTGCCATTTTGTTCCTATGTCATGAACTGAAAAAAGAGCTTTGAAATAGTCAATATTTATTAGAAAGGTTTTTAAAGTATGTTCTTAACTTTAAACTCTATCACCTTTCATGTACCACTTATTATCTCTTTTATTATCTACCTCACCTAAATTCTCTGGAAGTTACTTCAGAAATTAAAAGGAAGATATTGAGCATATCAATAATTTTTTAGAGCAATCATTAAAATGCAGTGGAGTGCAGTAATAGATTTTTTATGGAAGGTATTATTTAGCTTTCCCATCTTGCTTCCCGTTATTTTTTCAAGTACAAAAAAAATGTTTAGAAAATTGCAATAGGTGTCCACTGTCCCCACAGCCCCAGCCTCCACTCCACCACAAGCATATCTCAAGTCCAAGGTGAGGGTTGCAAAAGGAAGAGGAGGCTATCACCAAAAATTGTAAGCATTTACTTGTACATTGCATTTTGTAAACCAGAAATTTTATTTTATTTCTTAAGTTTTATTTTTATTCTTAAAGATTTTATTTACTTATTCATCAGAGAGTACAAGCAGGGGAGTACCAGGCAGAGGGAGAAGCAGGCTCCCTGCAGAGCAGGGAACCCAATGCAGGACTTGATCCCAGGACCTGGGATCATGACCTGAGCTGAAGGCAGACACTTAACTGACTGAGCCACTCAGATACCCCCAGAAATTTGATTTTATATAACAGAGAGGGTAATACTACAGTCCCTGGAGTCAGGAAAACTGAAACTTGGGTGTGTCATTTTTTTTTTTTCCTATGTGATCTCACACAAGTGATCCCAAGATTTAGTTTATTCACCTCTAAGTTGAAGAAAATACTAATATTTACCTTATAGGATTACAATAAACATGAAACAAGTTATTGCATATAAATCTTATAGAAGTTTATGGAGAAGGTACATCCAAAGCATTTCATGTATAGTAGCTATTGTTTTACTATTTTAATAATCTTATCATCTAACTCATTTCCCATCTAGAAAACTTAGTTGGTTTCCCACTGTCTAGTAGGCAAAGTCCAAGAGCAATGGCATGCCATTCAAGGCCCCGTGGAGTCTGGTCCCTAATTTGCCTTCTATCCTTTTGTCAATACCCAAAAGAATGTGAAGGCATCAACCTCACACACTTTCTGATAAAACTTCACGATAGTATTCACCAACTCTAGGGGAGTTGTTTCCAACGAGCCATGATCCACTCACATGCAAGTTTGCTTTGCCCAGATAGTCTTCTAAATTTCTCAACTTCCCATTGTGCTTGTATTCAGATACAGATAATTTTCACCTCCTGTGGTCTTTGCAGGCATAACTAATTAGTTTCACCTTTTTTATTGTTATATACGTTTTCCATATTTTTATTTCACTGCTAGAACCAGTACCATGATGGTCTGTTAATGTGCATTTCTCTTGAACTCATGAACTCATGAGTTTTGAGCTCCATGTCCTTGTTTATTAGTTTCCAGGACATGGTACATATTCAGTCATGTTTTTAAAAAGAAAAATATATGGGGGGCACCTGGGTGGCTCAGTGGGTTAAAGCCTCTGCCTTCGGCTCAGGTCATGATCTCAGGGTCCTGGGATCAAGCCCAGCATCCACTCTCTGCTCAGCAGGGAGCCTGCTTCCCTCTTTCTGTCTGCCTGCCTCTCTGCCTACTTGTGATCTCTCTCTTTCTCTGTCAGATAAATAAAATCTTTTTAAAAAATGGGTTAAAATGTATGGGTATTAGGAAAACAATAGGAAATATTCACATAGCTTAACAACACTTTGAAAAATGCTGTCAAGGGCTGAATGTCTGTGTCCCTCTCTAAATTCATAGGTTGAAGCTCCATCCCCAAATGTGATGGTATTTGGGTCTCTGGGAGATAATTAGGATTATGTGAAGTCATGAGAATGAGCTTCTTGTGATGGGATTAGTACTCTTGATAGTGAGATCTCTCTCTCCCTGCGCATACACCAAGGGAAGGCCATGTGAACACACACTGAGAAGGCAGTTGTCTACAAGTGAGACTTCACTGGGAACTGAATTTGCTGACAACTGTGATCTTAGACCTTCCCGCTTTCAGAAGTATGAGAAGTAAATGTTGCTTAAGCTGCCTGGTCTTTAGCATTTTGTTACAGCAACCTGAGCAGACTAAGGAATACATATTATTTTATGTTTTCCTATTTTGTAGAGCTACCTTACATTTTGGAGGGAAACTAGTCTATTGTGGGATTGGAATCTTTGGCTAGAGCATATCAATGTTTTAAAGCTAGAAGTCTATTAGATACATAAAAGTGAACAGAGTCAAAATTCAGGAAAAATTGTGGTTGTCAAGTGGTCAAGAGAGGCTGGAGGGAGATATAAGAAGTCTAGTTTAAATAAAGTGGGTAGTTAATAAATGTTTGTAAATAACTGTCTTACAATGAATGGAAGCATCGGTTATTAAATGGACACCTAGTAGGCTGTCCTCCACATGTTGATGTGAGATATTTTTAAAAAGTGTTTTTCCTCTGAGTTTCCATTTCTCCTTGTCAACTGAAAAATACAGGGTTAGGTCTATCAGGTGTGACCACACAACTTTGCACATTTCTAAGGTTATTCCTGAGTAGTATTAATGTATTATTTTTAATACTACATTAAAATGTAGTATTTTTACTACATTTTAATGTAGTATTCTAGTTCTCTATATTAACTAGTCTTAGTTAATATAGAGTTCTAGAATTAATAGTGTCCATTAATTCTGAATTCAGAGCTAGCCTTAAAGTTACAATAAGATTAAACTTAAAGGTTAACAAAGTTGAAGTTCCAAGTGCAATTGATTGTTATCTTTTAAAAGACAAAGAGAGGAATTTACAAAGAGGCCAGGGGAGTTGGATCCATGTACATGTATTTGACCAGAGATTTTGACCCAAGGACTTCAGATATCATCGCATTTGAGCAATTAACTATTCACATATTCATATATCCACGTATTATTCAGGTCATTCATTTTAATTAAAATATTACAACACCTTCCAATGATTAATAATTAGGTGTTTCAGAAAAGTAAATTTTACTTTGTTGAGTTCATCAGAATTATAGCGATAGATATTCAGTCTACTTCTGCATAAAGTTATATGCCTTGATAAATAAAAATGTACATTGTCAGGATTTGAGTCCTGCCTGTATTTCATGTCGTTATGAAATGAGCAGCACGATCAACTTTTTTTTTTTTGCCCCAAAGAAGTTGAAATATTTGTTGTAATTCAGCCAAGGCAATATTGGAGGGATTATCCCGTCTCCCTGTTTGGAAAATAATAATAAAATAACACAATTTCCTCATCATAGATACTTGGATGCCATTCACAGCCACTACATATAACCTGTCCCTTTATTTTTTACACCCCGCTTCATAAATCAATACTTCCATTTTTCTCTTTTGTATTTTTCCTCTTTCATAAAAAAAAAAATCCTAGTTCATAATACTCCCCTTAATTCCTGCCCTAAGATGGGACGTCTAAGTATGGCTGTGAAAAACACAACGATAATTTAGTATTTATTTCAGGAATGACATCTGAGGATAAAGTGCTTCTAACACTGTATCCAAATAATCCCAGATGAGGAGCATTTTCATGCTTAATAAGTAGTTCCATTCTCGGTATCTTGTTTTGTTTGTTTCATATTTTTCCTGGTGTGGCAGTCTTGTAATAATTTCTGGCTCTAAAGTATGCTGTTGTTTGATTTTAATAAGACATCAGCTTGCAGTAAAACTGAACAGATGCAATTTAAAGTGCTGATCTATCTTCCACACCCCCATAAACTTCCATTCCTAGTTCATAGGAATGAATAGGAATGAAATCCAGTGCAATTCTAAGTAGAATAATCTATCCCTCAGTGTTTATACCCTGACACAACTACCTCCTCCCACTTCACAGCAAGCATTTTCTTTGGTAGGAAAGCCTCCAGGAAAAAAGAACACTCTTACGGGCTGATTTCTCTGGATTATTCTTCGAAAACCTCGTCATCACCATAACAGACTCAGCAGATTCCACTGGCCGAGAGTAAAAAAAGTTAACATTAGATTTCTCTGCATAGTAGACATTAATGTACCTTTTTGTTCAATGAGCTACTTTAGCATATGGAGTATAAAGTTCCACTCTGTGATTATGTCTCGAGCTAGCTGAGTTATGGGCACTTCAAGTACTTTTTGGAGAGTAGATTTTAAATAACCCAGTTCATAGCACTGAAAGTATTCTACTGACATCCTGAGGGTTACTCACCCACAGATTTGCAGCATAGGCGTAGTACGGCATCAGTAAAGGACCATACTACTGCTCAAATATTGTGTTCCTTAACAACATGTTTGGGTATTTTTTATTTTAAAGGAAAAGAAGCTAGTCGTAAGTGTTAAAATTTGTTACAGCAAATGTGGAATTGGCTCACCATGAAATCTCGAGCTGCTGTGACAGGAAGAATAACTTATTGTGCTACACTGGAAATGTCACAATCATTAAAAAGTTCTTAGCTTAATTTAATATGGCAACTTTTCTAGTTGCCAAAAGGTAGGTTGTGGTAAACCCACCATCCCCATCATGGAGTGGCAGAAGAAATAAGAGAAAATTCAAGAACACTGAGAGAGAAAAATGGCAATACTGCAAATAGAAGTAACTAGATGATATATTTTTCAGCATTCAGGGATATCATATTTATTCAAAACGTGTTTACTGAGTATTGCTCATAAGTGAAGACTCACATCGTCTCACTGATTTATTTTGTCCATCCTAACAAGGTAGTACCTCTCAAAGTAAACCTTCTGTAAACCAGTATAAAGGTTGGATTAGTACAGAAAACAACTCTTTGAAAGGATCAGAGAACAAACAAGGCAGACAGAATAGGAGGGGCCCACCTTCTGGGGACAAGAGAGGATGACTTGTGAGCCTCCCATTCACCTCTTTATTTTTTCTCAGGGTTTGGTCATGTCCATAGATGGGGGGGGTCAGAGCAGAAAGTAAAGCCTTGGGGTTTACAGAGGTCTCATTGTATGGGGAGACAGAAATTGGTGTTTTGTCCATTCAAGAATAATTGAATTTATTCATGGAGGACGGGAAAAATAACTGTAGAGAAGTGAGTGGGAGTGTGTGGGAAGTTTGCCACCAATGGTTTTGACTACTTCCTAGTGCTGGTGTTTAGGAAGAGACACCTAGAGAACAAGTATCAGGCTATGGTTTGAGATCCAAAGAACTGAGAAAATATTTTAGCAGTCTCATAGTTCGAGGGAAAATGAAGCAGCAGTGATTAAAAAATGGGACGATCCTAAAGGACACTCAGGGATTCTCAGTTAAGTTCCCAGAAAGAATGTGCCTGAAGAGCAGGGTCTACACCTTAGGGGAAGGACAGTCCTAACTTCACAAAGCCCCAAACCTTTCCAGGACTGGGCAGGGTGATCCACCAAAACACTCTATGCCTGCATGAGGATTAGTCCTCTCTTGAGGAAGATCATTAGCCAGCACTTCTACAATTTTTATAACTAAAAATCACCAGACATGTCTATAAAATGCGTAAAAACCAAGATAAAAAATACAATAAAAATAAATCCACAGGTGATCTAGATTTCAAGTTATTTATAAAAAATGAACTTAAAATAACCAGTATTATTATTTTAAAAATAAGAAAAGATGGAGACTTTACTAGAGACCTGGAATCTATAAGAAAGTGAACTTCAAATTTTAGACTAAAAGAGTACAATAACTGAATGCAAAAATTAAAGAGGTAGACTTACTAAATATGGCAGAAGAAAAAATTTAGGAAACTAGGGAAAATCAGAATATTTTTAAAACATGTAGAATGGGAAATTCAGAGATCCAGCTGATGTGCTGAAAAAAAATCCAAAATATGTGTCCTGGGGCACCTGGGTGGCTCAGTGGGTTAAAGCCTTTGCCTTCGGTTCAGGTCATGATCTCAGGGTCCTGGGATCGAGCCCCGCATCGGGCTCTCTGCTCAGTGGGGAGCCTGCTTCCCCCCCCTCTGCCTGCCTCTGCCTATTTATTATCTCTCTCCTTTCTGTCAAATAAATAAAATCTTTTATAAAATATATCTAATTTTCTGATGATATGAGATGATAAAATGCCTACATGATGAGATGAAGTGGAATGAATGGCTCTGCATTGTGAATAACATTAGACTAGTATTGGCACTCTCTATACTGTTAGAAGGAGGATCATTTGTTTTTGGACCATGGTCGATCACAGGTATTTGAAACATGGAAAGTGAAACTGTGGCTAGGACTAATGTATAGCAATTGCACTCCAAGCTCTTAAAAAAATCAACTCAAGAAAGTCTAAATTATTATTACTTTAGGGGCTTGGTTCTCAAATCATTCATAGGCTCAAGGGTTTTGTAGATAGCTATCTCAAGATTTTTCACTACCTACATGGAATACATATAATGTGCTTTTTTTACATGTCTTATTATATAAATATGTTTATAATATGTGATTTATTTGATTATTTTCCTTAAAAAATAAATCTTCCTGGTAAGAGTGCTTGTCCTATACTTCTGATACTTCTAGGAATGTTTACAAGAAAGGGAGACATGTCATCGAATGAAATTATATAAAAATAATCACCTGAGGAAATTATGAAAATATATGGTGCTATACTCATGAATCAAATATTTCTTCCCAAAAAGATTCATTCTTGTAGCTTTGGTTATACAGCATAGCCTTTTGAAATATTCTGTTTACTTACAACTTGATCATAGAATATTTTACCAAGATAAAGTATGGTGTACATGTCACAACAGTGATAGACTGTACATATAAAGTTGAAGTCATTCAAAAATTATCAATGGTTCTTGCATTAGATAGTAACAAATACTCCTGATAACTGTATTCTATCTGATCAATCAGATCTGCAAATACCTGCACACTTTGGACAGAATGTTGCTCCTATTAAATTTGTTCGGCATCTATTTGAGTTAAAAAAGTGGTACAAAAATGTGTATTGGAAATTATATGTTCACACATGGAGATAAAACATTAGCTAAAGTTCTAAATTACTGCCCTTTTACACATGAAAATTCAAGTGAACAATATCTGTTGTTCTTATTGTTTGAGTACCATTACAGTATTACAATGAAATGCAAAACCAAAGAAAAAAATATTGGCTTAATACATTTATCTGGAACATATGGGATAAAATAATCTGTAAAAAACGTGTCTTGCATCATTAGATTAGGAATGAGTATAAGGAAGGGGTTTGTTTTGAGATTTGACTACTGCTGTCTTTACTAAGAGAATTGTGGCTCATACAATTGTGCACTCGGTAGTTGATGGAAACACTCATGCCTCTAAGGGTGGAAACACAATAAGATTTGTGATTAATTTCTGAATCAGTCGTAGTCTCAAAGCCACATGGATTTGATTTTATATGTTTTTTATATAAACAATAAAATTATTCTTTTGCCTTTTTGCCAGTTATATTTTAGCTATGCAGAAATCACAATGCTTCCTACTATGTTGAATGCATCCCAAGATTAATTACACATGTATTAAATGTAGTTATATATTATACATATTGTTATATGTTATGTTGTAAATTGACTTATATAATGTTTCTTTTTCAAAACTGGAATATTAGTTTTCTTAAATCTTTGAATTCGTTGCTGAAATGTTTACACTTGCCTATTATCTTCACATTAAGCATAGTTATTTTACAACCCATATCTATTAATTCTACCACTGGGGTACTGGGGGACCTATTTTTGCTTAATATTCTGTGTTTGTTGGTCTCTGTTCCGATGTCATGTCTTCTCATGTCCCTAGGTATCTTTGATTGTGTGGTGGACATTTTAGTTGAAACATTACCTTTTAGAAATAATAGTCAAGGTGTTGGATGATGTAATATTCTTTCAGAGAAAGATTTTAACCACTTTCAGTTGCCTCAGGCTATTAGAAATATATGATTAACCTAATCCAATTTCAGGGCATGAGAATTTTTTTTTTTTGGACAATTGCTCTAACTCAAGGAGGTGCTATAGTCTATATAAGGCTTGTTTACTCCCATTTATATCTACTCTTAAGATACAGCACTTTAACATCTCAGTTTTAAATATAGGTCATTTAAAGTGCTGCAGAGTTAGATGCCCTGTGTTCCAACTCCTGTCCTTCTAGTTCCACAAGTGTGAAAATTTCCTACTAATACTCTTAGCTGTTTATCTAGTTGTAATACTGCACAGAAGGGTCCCTAATGTTGGCTTATCTCACTGATATCCAATGCATGCCACAGCTTAGCTTTGTAGTTTTTTACCATTTAATTACCTATTTTCATACCTAGATTCTTCTAGGAAATATGTCTGCTTGAATTACTGTATTCATTGGAGAGCCTGGGTGGTCAGTCAGTTAAATCTCTGCCTTCTGCTCAGGTGCTAATCCCAGGACCCGTGCTGAGTAGAGAGCTTCCCTCTGCCTCTCCCTATGCTGCTACCCCTGCTTGTGCTCTCTCTCTCTTTGTCAAATAAATAAATAAGATCTTTAAAAAATAATTACTATATTCATCACTTTATTTGTTTTGAATAAAGATTTCAATCAATTACTTTATTCACTACCACTATAATCTAAAAAGGAATCTCCTATTCCACTGTCTTATTTAGGGAATTAACTAGTTAATTAATTAATTAATTATTTTCAACAGGAGAAACTGTTAGAACTATGAATCTCTTGGCCTTAAGGCCATTTCCACAATTACTTTATTATAAAAATTCTTAAAAGTTCTAGTCACAAGAAAAAAACAAAAAAATGAATTATAGACAAAATATAGACAAAAAAATTGATTATAGACAATGCTGAGTGAAGTTTCATGATGATGAATAAGGTATTTAATAAATATATAAATATACGGATGGTGCTGTTGGCAGAATTAATACAGGTAGAGAATGCAGTTGCAAATTAAGAGTAAGTGTCTATTTTACTGTGGACAAGTTACTGCTTCTGCCATGATGGAAGGATTCCAATGTAATTAATCTTAATTTGCCACCAGTTGGCTGTTCTTTCCCTCCAGAGAATGATGCCATATCAAGGAATCAACAGTAGTCTCTGTTGTTGACATATTGGATATGCAGTAGTAGTGTTAGATCAACCTCTGTAAGATAAACACTGTGCAATCATTTTATCCCTGCCTCCCTGGCCCTTTAGTGAAAACCAGGCCAGCTGGGAAAGGAGGCAGACTAATCTCCATTGAATGGGTCATTGTTGTCTGATCACTGAGACCCTCTTCTGTAGAAGATGCACTTTGATGATCAATCTCATGGCAATTAAAGTTGTTAGACTCCGTTCTTATACTGGGCGTCAGCCATGCATCTTGTGCTCATTCCCCCATTGTTACTCCTGCCAAGTCTGTGACCATCAGCTAAGCCATTAGCCAATATCAGTGTGGCTCCAAAATTTTAGTTCTTTTTCTTATAGGCAAAGTAGACACACAGATTTATTATTCGAGTCTCTCCACTGGGAATATTTCCTTACTCATTGTTATTTGGGAACATTCCTTTGAGGAACTGTGGGAGCAACAAGTGTAGTTTTAGGTTGAGTCAGCGTGTTATGTAACACAATTATACATAAAGCCCCAGGTTTTTAATTTTGCATTTAACTGATCCTAGGGAATTCCACATAAATTAATCAGGTTGGGTTGAGGCAGAGGTGGTCACAGTATATGATATACTATGGGAATCTGAGCCATTGCTTATGTGTTTGACTTCAGGAACAGATTGGGCCTGATATTTTATATTACCCTCATACTTGGCAATACAATACTTAACCTTATGCCTTCATAGATCAGATTATGTCTCTTTTCTGAAAGACAGGTCAGACCACAAGGACAATGAGTGACTCAAGGTCAAGCATTCTGCATCTACCAGTGCCCACCATTAAGCCTGAGGCTGTTGTCAAAGGAGAATATTTATTGGTAGAAGAGAGCACGCTTTCCCCAAACTGCAATGTTTGTTTTATCAGGTCTTGCCAGAGGTTCCACATGACATCCATATCTGTCACAAACACTTGGAACATCACCGATCTGGTGCGTAGAACTTAAGTGGCTTAGTAGTTTGCATGTCTCAACTTGCTCTTGTTCTTGGACCAGAGAAACTGGCAGCGGTATAGGTTATTTGGTAAATGGATCAAATTAGTCCACTGTATTGTGTTACATGATTTTCACAATGCCGAGAGTTGTGGCTCCTTGAATTGAAAATTGCAAAACAACTTGCTTTTATCATTTGTTTCTGTCTTTAGAGAGAGAATTTCAACATACTGCCGGCAACTAGATTCATGGAACATTCTCTAAGTTGATTGGCCTTTGATTTTCATTTGATTGCCCCTCTGTGATAAAAGCATTTAACATCTTGCTAAATAGAATAAGATAATCATTATTTTCTGATCAACAGATCTAATCAGTACACGACCAATAGCACAAAATAGTGCCGTGTCCAAACTGATATCAAGATGGTCAAGAGCAGTATATGACAGTGATAAGGATGGCATAACATTGAGGTGAGGCTGAGAACTTACACTTCTACCAAGCGAAAGAAAACTGTATCTTTCTTCCTTCATATAAACAATAATGCACTTATGGAATGCATATGTGTGGAATCAGAAAACCACATTGAGATACCACCTTACACCAGTTAAAATGGACAAAATCAACAAGACAGTAAACAACAAATGCTGGAGAGGATGTGGAGAAAGGGGAACCTTCTTACACTGTTGGTGGGAATGCAAGTTGGTGCAGTCACTTCGGAAAACAGTGTTGAGATTCCTCAAGAAATTAAAAATAGAGCTACCCTATGACCCTGCAATTGCACTACTGGGTATATACCCCAAAGAAGCAGATGCATTACAAAGAAGGGCCACATGTACCCCAATGTTCATAGCAGCAATTGTCACAATTGCCAAACTGTGGAAAGAGCCAAGATG
>CM053604.1:163892591-163910712 GCA_028646535.1 Procyon lotor | reverse complement strand
TTTTTTTTCCCTATAGTTTTATAAGCACCTTTGTACTTCTAGGCCATTTAGGACTTTAGAACTTAAGAGGAAAGGGTGGAATGGCTTATGTTTAGAAAAGCGAAACTTAAAATTAACACATTCTACCTCATTCTGGGAAGTGCAAGTTAATTACAGTAACAACTACCTTATAGGAAAAACTGTTCAATGTATTGTAGTGCACAGATTTTTTTTGCTGCCTTGCAAAGTACCTGAGAGCTGAATGTTCTCAGACTAATGATTGCAAAATGGAGGACCATGCAGGTTGTATCACTTTGGTAATAATGAAGTATTCAATTAGAAAAAAGTGCTTTTGTAATGGTTATAATAATAGATGATTTATGGAGAGAAATGCTGTATTTGAGAAACCTAATTTTAAGTCTTTGTAATTCTAAACTTAAGGACTTCTGGAGGAACTGATCACTTTAAACATGCCTTCGTTTTCAAGTAGATGTAGATGGAAATTCTTGAAAGTACTTGTTTCAAGGTACTCTGACTTTGGTTACTTTTTCCTGAAGATAACTTGCTGGTGTTAAACAGCAGTGGAAGGATATGAGGAGTCCCATAAAAGCAAACACAAAGTTCTATGTTCTTAGTGGGTGGAGCCACTCAACCACAATTGAGGTTGGAAAACATTCAATCTCCATGTGGGACCGTTTCTCAACCTGGCCTGCAGGTTGAGAGAAATCACCTGGGGGAGCTTTCAAACTCCGATCTGGTTTAACTGCCAGAAACTGACAATTTGGAGATCTGGCCTGAGTGTAGGTTAAAGCTTCCCCTCCCCCCCACCGCATGGTTGTAATAAGCGTCCTGGCTTGCCAACCAGCCTGTGTTTCCTACTGAGGTCTGTGAAACTGCTAGGATCCATCTTTAGCCTAGGCCATGCCCTCCTGAGGTGAAACATTTTTGGCTGGCTGACTTTGGGAGATTTGATTTTTCTCAACACATTATTCTCTCCATGAAAGAGGGGCAATGATGCAGCCTAAACCTTGCACACAGAATATCTGCCTCAGTGACGTTACCATTACATGCTCTCAAAACGCCCGAGACTCCTTCCGCAGAATTTTATCTACCCCACTGCAAATACTTTAACAAGCAGATCCATATAGTGGATGGGAGGAAACTGGATGGTTGGTAGCTCCTACTGAGAGAAAGCTTTATCTTGAGACTGATTTCGTATCTTTAGTTGGCTCTTATTTACCGTAGTCTCTAACTTGTGCCAATGTTTGCTGTTTAGAAAGTATCCTAACTCCATTAGCCGAGAAGGAAAAGAAAAACACATTGTACAGATGTGTAGATAATAAAAGTTACCCTACTTTAATTGAAAGTACTTTTTCCTTTTAAATTTTACGGCCTCATTTATTGTCAAGTGCCAATTCCGGAATCTAACGTAAGTATCATTATTTTTTAAATGTAAGGAATTAATGAGTCGCCAGTCATTGTATCTGTCTTACAGGGTATGGCTTGGGATTTACTAACCCAAAAGTTGATGGTGATCTAAGGATATAGGCTTGGAGGGTTTTGCTTGATTTTTGTGATGGATCACAAAAATGCTCCCTTGCTTAGGAAGCAAATAAAGGGTGTGTGTGCTTCCTTAAAAATTTCTGAAGCCGAAGTTCCCTTATAGTAAAGCTGCTGAGGCTATTTTTACTTGCCAGGATGCTCTGAAAAGGTGAGAGCTAGGACCAACTGTAAGCTTGGGAGTTTGTTCTCCTACCCCAAACCGTATAAATGAGCTATGCAATGATGAAAACACAAGTAGTTGTGATGGGGGTGGAGGGAAGAGAATTCTTAGGGGAGCAGAAACTGCAGAATTATTCAGAGACTGAAAGCAGATAAGAGGATGCTCAAGACTGAAAAGGTAGCATGCCATGGGTGTCGAGCTTGCAGGGGAGACATTGCCAATGACGGTGGACACATCAAGGGAGATCTCTATCAGGAGGTGGTAGACCCTAGAGGCAGGAGAGCCTGAGAGGACCTGACACGGAGATTAACTCAACCACTGCAGAGGAAACAGTATGGCTGCTTGATCCTTGAGCCATTCCCTTCATCTCTGTGATCCAGGGCACTGAGCTGGGCACCTAAGACCAAGTGACAGGCGTGGAACAATGCTCTGGGTGGCAGATGATGCCAAGCTCAGAAGACCAAGACTTGGGGCTCCCTGCTCTGGTACTTGTGATTCCAGTCAAAGAGGGGGAGACACATCAAAGGAGTCTGCTGCCTATCCCAAGGTAGATTGCATAAGGAAAAAATCATCTGAATGTGATTATTTTCTAGGAGAAAATACTTGAATGGCTATAGCAGGCAGAATTTCTATGTGAACATACAATTGTCCCTAGTCAGTAAGAAATAAAAAGCTAGGAATCCTTGAAAGGTAGGTGAAGTATCTGAATAGGGATTTGCTTAGAGGAAAGTAAAGATGGTCAGAAGGTATGGAATGGTCTTCAACCACGTATTTAGAAACTGAAATTTGAAGAAAAAGGACAAAACAAAGAACAACGAAATGGAGTTTAATGGCAAAATTCCAAGTCTGACAATAGTAACAGTGGTGAGAACTAGGGGGAAATGGACCAGTGGAAGTGAAAATTATTGTGGACACTTAGCAGGAAAAATGGGCAATATCTATAAAAATATATAACAAAGATTCAGCTACTTTAATTCTGTATAAAATCTTTAATTTAATAAAATGAAATATGTAGGAAGATGTTTACTGTATCAGGGTTTATAATAAAGAAGAAAAATTGAAATAATCACGAGATAGAGTAGCTATGTCACACAATCCCAAATCAGAATACTATTCAGTTAAAATTTTGTTAAATCTCCTATGAATATAAAGTGAACAAAATATAAACTTTTGAAGGAGAACAAGATGCAGTCGAATATGGTATCATAATTAGAGAAATACAACAGGACAAGATAGGAATGGTTACATATATGTACAAACATATCAGTTACCTACATTTCCCCTAAATATTGTAAAGCTCTCTACTAGCCTTGGTAAAAAGAAATAAAACAAAACAAAAAAAAACTTGAATCAATTGTCTATAGTTAGAATGTTGGTCCATTTTTTTTTTTCCTTCTTTGCTTCCTCTTGAAAGACCTTATTCCTGCTTCTGTGAACCATTCTGCCAATATCCATGACCTTCATGGTATCAAGTACACAGTTTTAGAATCTTTGGGTCTACAGACTTTTCACTAGCAATTAACAGTTCATCACTGCCTCCTTTCTGAAGTTACTACATTACTTGTTTTGCAAGATACCATATTTTCTCTTTTGCAAAAGCCTTCATTTTCTTTCCCGTTTTACATCTTATTGAACTCCATCTTGAATTGCGTGAGAAGCTTTCCTCATGATCATCTTGGCTTTTTTCTGTACTTACTCTAGGTGACTGTGAACATACTATGTAGTATTAAGTATGAAAATAAGTATTAAGTATGAAACTGAATACCCTAAGTATTTAACTCCTGGACAAAATTTCCCTGCTGGAATCCAGACTCTTACATTAAGTCATTTTTTTATCACCTCTGTTTCTGCTCCTTTATTATAAGGTGCTATAATTTCTCACTTGGCAATTGGAGTGGTCCTCTAAAATGAGAAGTTGTTTCAGAAAGACAAAATATTTGCTTTATTAATAGCTTAGGATCTGTCAAATATGAGGATAACTAAAAATCCAGACCCCAAAATTGAATCCCTACTGAGTTAAGTAAAATATTAAGAGAACCCCTCCAAGGCACAGATTGTGATAAATTCTTGAAAGCACCCAGACAAGGGGGCATTACATACACAGGAGCACAAATGAGAATGATAGCCAGCCTCTTGTCAGAAAATATATAAGGGGAAGGATAGTGCAATTTCATTTTTAAATTACTGGAAAAAATGCCAATCTGGAATTGTGTACCAAGGGAAACTATGACTCAAATAAAATGAGATGATGACTGTTTTGGGGGGGCGGTTGAGAGCGGAGAATGCACTACCAGCAGATCGGAACTATCAGTAGTACTAATGTCTTTAGGAGGAGGAGAAAAAAATCCCAAGGAGCTCCTCAGGATCTACAAAACGGAATAGCATAAAAAATAAGTGAATAAACATAAGTGACTTTTTTACTTTAAAATCTTCTGTTGCAGTAAGATAGACACAAACCAAAACATAACCATTTTAATGTCTATAGTTTTGTGTCTTTAAATTCATCTGCACTGTACAGCCCTCACCACCACTGATCCACAAAAGCTCATCTTGCAAAACAAACTATTCCTGTTAAACATGAACACCTCGTTTCCTCCCCGCTGAGAACTGTAGAACTGGTAGACCTCCTTCCAAACCCCTGAACTGGCAGAGCTGACCTAACTTGACCGTGGCTTCTGGAAGCATCAGGCTGTGTCCCAAGGATGATCCTGCCTATGACCCCATCCCATGTCCCCACCAAAATGTCTGTGAAAGCTCAATGTTGGCAGGGAAATTCAAGACCCGTTCTAGCCAACACATAGTTTCTCCTGACCTCTTCTTAGTGTTTTCACTGAAAAAGGCTTAAAATTTTTGGTATGTATCTTATGTGACTCAGACTGTTTTAAAGACCTGGGTGCCATTTCTTTGAAATGTGAGCCTGAAGGTTAAGGTCTCTATCTTCCAACCTCTGTGGGAGGATGGAACCCTAACATTCAGGTAACGGAGTTGGCCTGATCCCATTGGTAAGGACTGACCCTTTGTATTTGGTCACTGCTTTCACTCTCCTGAGCCCCCTGTACTCTCACCTCTACCTCCTCCCCCTAGAACTCCCACAACACCTCTGCACAAACTGGAATGGAACTCTGCTTTCCATAAAATCTCAAAGCTTGGCAGATTTTATACTCTTGATACTACATTACTGATGTCAGGCTTTGTTTATCCTTGACCCCCCAACCCTAGCAACTACGGTTGGGCTTCCTTTCTCTTTGAATTGAAGTACCTCCTAAGTGAAATCCTGTAAAAATTGTTCTGAGACTGGCCTATTTTACTCAGCATAATGTCTTCACATTTTGCTATGTGATAGCCCGTGTGAGAATTTGATTTTTTGAGGCTGAGTAACATCCCATAATATGTATATGCTTCAATTTTTTAATCTATTCACGTGTCCCTGGATACTGGGTTTGCTTATATTTTTTGTCTACTATAATGTTGCTATGAACATGGATGTATAAACATTTGTTCAATTTCTGTTTTCTGTTCTTTTTGGTGTATACTCAGCAGTTGAATCTCTGGGTCATATGGTAATTCTTTTCTTTGAGGAACTGCCAGATCTTCCTCCGTGGCCACACCATTTTACATTCTCATCAGCAGTACACAGGGGTTGCAGTTTTTCCATGTACTTGCCAATACTTTTGTTTGGGGTTCCCACCCACAAGCCCCCACCCCAAACAGCCGTCATAGTAGGTGCAGGTTGATGTCAATGTGCTTTTGCTTTGCATTTCCCTAATTAGTGATGTTGAATATCTTTTCATGTAGTTACTGGCTGTTTGTATATATTTTATTGAGACCTGTGTGAGTTCTCTGCCCATCTTTAAATCAAGATGTTTGATTTTTGTTATAGGAGTTGTGTATCCTGGATATTAATCACCTACTAGAAAGATAACTTGCAAATATTTACCTATATATATATTTCATTCCATGGTGGGCTATTCATTATTGATAGTGTTTTCTTTTGCACTAAAGTTGCAAATTTTGATAATGTTCAATTAATTTTTTTGTTGACTAATGTTTAAGTGTTGTATCTAAAAAACAAAAGAAAATACAAACTCATCAATAAGTCTGGCATCATGAAGATTTTGCCTTTGTTTTCTCTTAAAGAGAAAGAATTTAGGTTTTAGGATTTTTTGAATTTATTTTTATCTATTTAATAATGTAGAGAGTGTATGGTAAGGGTTAAACCTGATTTTTTTTTTTTTCTTCCATATTGATACCTGGTTTTCCCAGCACCATTTATTCAAAGATGGTGCTTTACCCATGGAGTGACCCTGAGAACCTTATCAAAAATCACTTGGCTATATATTTGAGAGTTTATTTCTAGACTGTCTATTCCATTGGTCTTTGTATTTGTCTTAATGACCATGCCACAGTGTTTTGATTACTACAGCTTTGTAGCAAGTTTAGCAATTAGGAAATGTGAGAATCAACTGTTCTTTCTTTCTCTTTAAGATTGTTGGAATTATTAAGGGTTCTTTGAAATTCCATGTGAACCTTAGGATGTACATTTCTATTTCTGACAAAAGTCCTTGGGATTTTGATGGGGAGTGAATTAAACTAGGAGATCACTTTGGGCTTTTTTGACCTCTTAATATTGTCTTAATCTATGAACATGTCTTTGTGTTTGTCATCCTTAATTTCTTTTAGCAATGTTACATAGTTTTTAGCACCCAAGGTTTTTTTTGTTTTGTTTTGTTTTTGTTTGTTTTTTTTTTGCCTTTTAACCTATTTGTAAATCTTCTTGATGTTATTATAATGGAATTTTTAAGTTTCAGATTGTTAGTGTATAGAAATGACATTAATTTATGTGTAGACTTTAATAGCCAGCAGCTTTGGGTTTTTTAGTTCAAAGTGTGTGTGTGTGCATGCGCACGCACTCGTGCACGTATGTATAGTATTCTCAGCACTTTGTCATACATGATTATGTCCTCTTTGAATAAATATCTTTCCTTTGCAATACAGATGCCTTTTATTTCTTGCCTAATTCCTTTTGGCTAGGAATCCTAGTACTATGTTGATGAAGTGGTAAAAGAAGGCATTCTTGTCTTGATCTACTTCATAATGCTTTAACAGCTATCTTTAAAATAGATGTTGTATGTATATTGTGGGTTTATAACTTACATTGATAGAGAATACAATTTATGGGAGAGATAAACAGAAACATGCAGTTGTAAGGCTCTCAATCTATACAAGAAGTGGTACATTATTGAAGTTGATCTATATTCTAAACCTAGAGAAAACAGTGAAAATGAAACAAACTCTAGCTGATAAACCCACAGGGGAGACAAAATGAAACTCTAAAGCTACTAAATGTACCAGAAGGTGGAGAACAGAACAGGGAAAAAAATAACAGTGGTAAAAATAGGAAACAGTAAGATGATAGTTTTAAAGACACCCATATCAATTATATATATATAATATATATATATATTTTATATAATACATATATATGTGGCCTTGTATTCTAATTAAAATAGTGGCAGATAAACTAAAAAGGCAAAAACTAATTTCATCTTGCCACCCACGTACCCACTTCATAAATAAAGATATGGCTAATTTAAATAATAAATACTAAAATGTAAGTTACAAAGTAATTTCCCTGATAGATTAAGTAGACTTCAGATGGAGAAATGATAGAAGGCTGAGGAATACTGTAAAGTAGTATGTTACCAAGAAGGTAGAAAATACTAACTGTACATGCACAAAATAAGCTTGAAAATTGGCAGAGAATCTGATAGAAGTATAAAGAAGAACTAAACTCACAAGTTAGAAATTCAGTACTTTGCTTAGATGATGATACAGATAGGAAGAACACCATCAAGCAACTATGCTTATAACATGGGTTCATCTGCCAAACAGCAGAGAACACTATTCTGAAATGCCCAGAATATCAAGATGAGTTATATTCTCGGGCAAATGATCGGTCTCAGTTTTAAAGACTTGAAGGAAAAAGTATGTTCCCTGACCATTTTGGAATTAAACTAAAAATAAGTAATAGAACACTTAATCCCTAAACAGTGGATCACAACATAGTACACTTCTAACAGATTCATTGGTCATAAAGGAAATTTAAAAGAGCCTTTGAAAATGTTTTGAAGTTAAAAAAAAAAAAAAAAATCCACATATCCAATTCTGAGATGCAGGTGAATCAGTGCTTATAGGGACGTTTATAGCATTTAATGTTGACATTAGAACAGAAGATGGCAAGTGAATTATTTAAGCTAAAAACACTAATAATCTAAAGCATGCAGTGCAAATTGAACACTGGATCAACAGACAAGAGGAAAAAACAAAAGCAAAAGAAAAATCACCCACAAAAATAGTGAAACCAAAAAGATTTTGAAAAGATTAATGAACACAATTGCCAATATCAGGAATAAAACCTATCACCAGCGATGGTATGGATACTTAAAGTTCAGCAGACTGTTTCCTCTTTGGCTTAATCCAGCCTGCTCCCTATTCTCTAAATAGTATAACTGGGGCATGGCTGTCCCCATTTTCATGTGGTCTGTCACTTTTTTGGTATTGCAGTAAGAGTTGATCAGTTATGACAGAATTTATAGTCCACGGAGCCTAAAATATCTAACGTATCAAGTTTGCTAATCCCTGTGTCTAATTGTCTAACTATGTACAAATTTTTTCCAGTCAATAAAATGGAAAAACTTTAAAGAAGCCATTAAGCTATACTGCACTACAGGATGCAGTAATTAATCTGATGGCATTTATTACTATCCTTCTCAACAAGAGAACTAATAAGTAGATAAGTTCTATGGTGACAGCAGTAACATCTATTATGTATACACAAAGAGTAGAACACATTTTAACTCTTTTTTTTGCAAGGCCAGAATTACCCTGTTTTATGTAAACAACACAGAAGACCATACAAGAAAGGAAGACTACAGATCAATCCCTCTGAAGCGCATAGACATGAAAATCTTTAAGAATGTTTTAGCAAATCAAATGTAGATCACAACGAATAGGCTTTATGGAGTGAAATTTTGGCTTACCACTTGAAAATCATTGTTACATAGTAGGTGGTTAAGAAAAAAAAAATCTCAGTAGATAGAATGTTGGTCAAAAATCAAACTTTCCTCTTGATATGGTATATGTGTGTCTATACACACATATTATATATGGAATACTCAGCCATGAAAGCTAAAACCTTACCATTTCAACAACATGGGTGGAGCTAGAGAATATTACACAAAGTGAAATAGGTCAGAGAAAGACAAATACCATAGGATTTCACTCTGATGTAGAATTAAAACAAAGTGTGGGGTCGGGGTGGTGGTGGTGGGGGGGGAGGAGAGGTGGAGAGGAAAGCCAAGAAACACTTTGAACTATAGAGAATAAACTGATGGTTACCAGAGAAGATGGGTAGGGGGATGGGGGAGATAGGTGGTGGAGATTAAGGAGTATATTAGCTGTGATGAGCACTAGGTGACTAAAATAAAAATTTGAAAAAAAAAATTCAATCCTCCTTCTTGATAAAATTCTCAACAAGCTAACATTAGAAGGAAATTTACAATAAGATAAGGAACTTCTTTGAAAAAACCTAAGTTTGCGTTATACTTCACAGTGACAGGCCAAATGCTCTCCCTGTAAGAACAAGGGAAAGGATTTCTCATCTTACCATTTCTATTTGACACTGTACCGAAAGATCCCAGCTACTATCAGAAAGGTAAAGCAAAGAAAAACACATTGACGTTGCAAAAGAAGTGAGAAGGTTTTCAAATGATGTGATCTCACATCCAAAATCCTAGAGAATATGATTTGCTAGTGAAACTACAGAGTCTATAGGATGTAAGCTTAATAGGGGAATCTCAATTATATATTTATGGTCAGCAAAAAATTGGACCTTAAAAACTATGATAGCATCAAATGACATGAAGTGCTATGGGATATAATTAAAATACATTCAAGAATTGTACACT
Organism: Procyon lotor; assembly: GCA_028646535.1. Taxonomy (NCBI): domain Eukaryota; kingdom Metazoa; phylum Chordata; class Mammalia; order Carnivora; family Procyonidae; genus Procyon; species Procyon lotor. Next base: position 163,901,043 of record CM053604.1, on the reverse strand, counting down.
GAAATATTGAGAAATAGAAAATTTGAGAGATATTTTTAAAAATCCAATTCTTTCTGAATTGATCTTCAGATCTGATATAATCCATACCAATAACCCAGTGGTATCTTTTTGTACAATTTGGAAAACTGACTGTAAAACTCATATAGTAACATAAAGTGCCTAGAATAGCTAAAAACAATTTTTGGGGAAAAAATGTTGGAAGACACACAGTATGTAGTCTTGATACAAACCTGCAGTAATTAAAACAGCTTGGGATTTGTTTCAGGGTGGGCTCACAATGAAGCCATATAAGATGGTTAGAAGTGAACCTGCATATAAATGGTTAGCTGATACTTCACAAACGAAATAAGGGTCTTAACAAATGATCCTGGAAATTTACTGCTCCTATGGGGGAGGGGAGCACCAAAAAAAACCAAACATCTGTCCTTTACATTGTATGCACATTCTAACTTGAATTGGATCATAGATGGTGATGACAACAATGAATTGTGTGAAAAAACCAAATATGCATTGAAACATGGGTTAAACAACACGTAAATAATCCTCACTTAGTCATTTCTTTTGGCGATATATGCTAAGAAAGCACTTTAATAAGTTTTATCCCACTTCAAGCATTGCTTGCGTTACTCCTTTTCTATACATCTTGGGCACTCATTTTGAAGAAAGACCTAGGGCTATTTCATCTTCTTGCTGGAGGAGGGTTAAATCTACTCAAAAGTATAGCAGCTGATAGATTTTATACATGAATTCGTAGAAATTTTCAGTGCTCGACTGACATATTTTAGTGGAAGATTTCAGCAAGTGGCAGAATCTCATTGGGACACTTAAGAATAACAGAGGAAAGTACCGTTGCCTAGAACTAGGTGAACCCCTCTATTTTTCAGTGGGCAGGTTTCCTGTGAAAATTTAACCTACTAAATGCCTAAATCGGGTCAAAAGATCCATCTCCGAAGACTCCCAGTACACCAGATAAAATCCTTTGTTTTGAGGTGTGCTTGACAAGACCTGTGCTCTAAGGCAGAGAGACCAGGTTTAGGGAGATTATTTCTTTCCTGTGTGGTCACATCTCTTTCTAGGTTCTTGTTTGCTGCTTGATCGAGTTCCACATCCATCAGCTCTAGGATGACACAAGGACAGTCAGCGCTGTGTCACTGAGAATTTATCAGTCCTGCCCTCCCTGACTTCAACCATCACCGATTTCAATGGATAGTTTCAGCGTACTACTAAGAGAGATTAATATTGACCCTCATCCTGTATGTAACTGGTCCTGACTTAAGTAATTGTTCTCTAGAATAATTTTTCTTAGGATGTAGGTGTGTGATTGGATTTTTCATAATTTTCCTTGGCAGGAAGTTTAGTTTGGAACATCTGGCAGTGAAGGCTCATAAGTAACAATGGTATTCTTGATATGGACTGAGTGTGTAGTAAAAGTTGTGGAAGTCTTATAGTCTCCAGTAAAAGTAATGTGAGTGAGTCCTTTTTTCAGTTGTGGTAAACGTATTTCAAGGTGAGAAAGGTTCCACTTTCCCAGGATAATGCTTTTTTTTTTTTTTTTTTTTTTAAAGCACCAACAGGCAATGAGAGATCCATTTGTCACCAAATAGTCAAGATAATTTATTTTGGCAATTGCAAAGAGAAGCCCAATATCCAGTGTATCTCCTAGCATATTCGGAGAACTTCATTTTTTTCTATGATAATTGTTTATATCTAGAACTTATAGTTTATATACTACTGAACGGGATAAAATGATAATATACCATAACACACTTATAATCACCAATATCTAGAATAACCACTTTTGAGTTTTATATTCTATGCTGTAACTTTTATTAGCAATAATGGTCACTTGAAACCTACAGGAAATTTAATTTAAACTATTTAAGGGTAATTATCAAAGGAAATGTTAAGAAAGAAAGTTGTACTTAGTAACGTGATGGATAAGCTATCTAAAAGATTGCCTTCCACATCCTAACACAAACATCCAGAAATGCTGTTTAAGAAAGTCCCCAGTGTGGGAAGACAGAAGGAGCTGGAAACCAGAGCTGTTAGCTGAAGCTCTAGGAGCATTGGAGCCTCTGCCTATGTTGGTAATCAAAAGGCTGGCATTCTAATGACCATGTATGGAATGAGAGATGGCTATTGATTCTAGACAGAGTAGTAGGTTCAGAATAAGTTTCTTGCACATAGTTAAGGTCATTTACAGCAATGAGTTCTAGTGCTATTCTATTCCATAGCTTAGCAAAAATGTTCCTAGAAATCATGCTGCTATAAACAATGTGGCTATTGGTATTGGCCTACTACCCATTCAACACGGCAGCATACTGGTTGGGAACCTCTGGTTTGCTGCACCCTTTACTGAAGTGTGGACCAAGAAAAGTCTTTGATCTGGCAAAATGAAAGTAGTGGGAAAGCAACTTTGATTCTACCTAAAGTGTGGGGGGAAGCTCCCTTAAGACTTCGTAACTAAAGAGTGTGTATATAGGTTTAGGGTTATTATGATTTATAAATTATGAGTTATAATTTATAAGTCATAATTTGTAAGAGATTAATCCTTGCAAGGTGGCACAGGGTGGTTTTTGGTAGAAGGAAACACATACTCTTCAAGAGGACATGCCTTCAACTCAAGTCTTGAAGGATTTTCAGAGATTAGTCACCCCCCATATATGTTTGTTTATTTATTTTTTTTTAGGTTTTTATTTGACACAGAGATAGAGTATAAGTAGGCAGAGTAGCAGGCAGAGGGAGAGGGAGAAGCAGGTTCTCTGCAGAGCAAGGAGTCTGATGTGGGACTTGATCCCAGGACCCTGGGATCATGACCTGAGCCAAAGGCAGTGGCTTAACCGACTGAGCCACCGAGGCGCCCCCATATACGTTGATTGAAAATGCTAGTCACAACTATTGACATAAAAATGAACACACTTCTTATAATTTCTAAAAGAAAGGAATAGAGTTTATTTGAACCCAATTTAAGACAACTGCCCGGGACACAAAAGAGCATTTCTTATAGAGTTAGACATTTTCTATATAAAAAAGTTATAAATCTTTAGACAAAAAGAACAATTCAGAAAGTTGTAGACCTTATCTTAGGCTTCTAGTATGACTATATGACTTAAATCTTAAGGGAGCCAGGGAAGTTTCTTCCTTCTTCTTTGGTGTTCAGAATCCTCCTTTTTGGTTATTTAATGAAGCAGGTGTACAAAAAGTGCTCAGGGCAGAAATAGAGCTCATGCTGAGAGGTTTTGCTGAGTCATTTTGAGCTTGGTAAAAGGTAAAGTATAGTTTCCCTGGGAGCCCAGGAGCAGAACCCACAAATTTAGTCCAAAAATTTTCTTTATCACAGCCCAGTATGAGATGCCATTCATGTAGTTTGAAATTTTAGAAAGTAATGGTACTTAACGTTTAAATAAAAACAATGAAGTTGTAAGAATTTAAAGTTGTGCCCAGTCATTGCATAAAACAAGTGGAGGGTAATGTTTCTGAGAAGCAAGAAACGTAACGAGATTTGGAAGGTAGAGGTACATGGATTTCAGCCGTATTTGTAATGTTTAATTTCTTAATTGAGTTTGTTGTATTAGGTGTTGGTTATTTTTCACTTTTATGTATATTAAGTGACAAAATAAACTGAAAAAAATAATTTAAGAACAAGATTTATTTCTTCTCCGGTTTCTGCCTCCCTTCCCCTGTCTCTCCCTCTTTTTCTCTGTGTCTCCTGTACTCTCTTGCCACGATCCTCTCCCCAACTCACACCTCTTTGAGCCAGTTGTCTTCCCCAGAATAAGAACAAGAAAATTAGCAAAGTGGATATGGTAACCCTATTAAGCTTTCCACATACCAGTGCTTGGAACCAGGGATTTGGGTGAGGACACCCAAACTACATAATCAGAAGAGACAGAAGACGAAGTGACTTGTCAAAGGAAGTAGGATCTTCTAAGAGGAGCAAATGAGATGGATTCATCTATTAGGAACAAAAACTGCCCAAATGTTAACTCTTGCCATTTTTCCTTTTATGTGTTACCTGGTGATTGGTTTGCCTAGTCCTTTTCAGATGAGATTTTTATGGTCTGTGGATTTTTTCCTTTCTCTACCCTTGGTCTTTTAACAGATTCTTTAACTTCTGCCAAAACATGAATAAATTGTATACTATAATTTGGATTAAGGGATTGGAGTCTGATTTAGCTAGAGCTATTAGCAGTATAGCTTTGGAAAGCTTGGTTTCTTTGAAACTTCTTATTTTCAAATTCTGTCTTCCAGGTTCTCTTAGATCCCAAATTCTTTTAAGTTCACTTAATTTGAATCATACATCTACATATTGACAGGATGCATGACTTAAATGAAAGTTTTATAAAGTACAAAACCTGCCTTACCTTCACATGATTATAAAAACCACTGCAAATACATTATTCTCAGTAACCTCTCCTTTGCTCCAGATTATACTGCTTTGCCACTTTATCTTCTTCATGGTCATTTGATGAACACTTTTGAATACTTCCAAAGACAGTTTATTTTTACTTTGAAGATCAAACACGACAGTAATAAGACTCACACATTTACATAATCTCCTTCAAATGTATAGATTTATTTATGTCTGGTGTTTAGCACCAAATGAAACAGAGTACTCATGTTTATTTTTCCTTAGTATGACTTTATTTACTTAATATGCCCATTATTTCCATTTCTTCATACTGTTCATCTTTAATAACATTCATATTTTAATTAATGTCTTTGACAATGACCTGTGAACTCTAGATTGTGATAAAGCATGTATGAAATGACTTGACATCTGTATATACCCATGATCCTCATCACGAGAGAGTGAATGTGACCACAGTCTCCCCAAATTTCTCATGCCACGTGGTAATACCGTTCTCCCTTCTCTCACCTCTAGATAACCAATGAACTGATTGTATCAGTGCACATTAGTTGTATTTTATAGGAACTTACAGAAATGATATTACACATTGTGGCTTTTTTCAGCACTATAAACCTGAGATTTGTGTATGTTCTTGTGTATGTCAATTGTTAATTTTTTTTATTGCTGAGTAACATTTCATATAGGTATACACCTAAATTTCTTAATGTAACCACTAATGATGGACATATGAGTTGTTCCCAGTGTCTGCAACAAATCTGCATTCATTGTCTGGTGTACCATTTTTTTTTTTTTTCTTGCGTACTTTCCTCTTGAGGAAATACCTATGTGTAGAATGGCTGGATCATATGGTAGGTGTATGTTGAACTTACTAAGTTGTTGAATTGTTACATTAAGTGGTTGCAATATTTTACCTTACCATCACCAAGGTAAGAGAGTTCTAGTTTCTCCACATTCTCACCAGCATTTAGTGTTGTCGGGCATTCTAGGTGTGTTGTAGTAGGTCCTTGTGAATTTAATTTGTATTTGCCTAATGACTAATGATGTTGAGTCTCCTCTCACGTGTTTTTGGCATCCATATTTGTTCCTTGGTGAGGTTTCTGCTCAAATATCATCCCCCTTTATGTAGGTTATTCTTTGTTACTGAGGTGTGAGCATTCCCTATGTATTCTGGATAGTATCACTTTATCAGATGCATGACTTGAAAAATGTTCTCTGAGACTGTGGTTTGTTCTTTCATTGTAATTTACTGTATCTTATGAAGATCAGAAAAAGTAAATTTTGATTATGACCATGTTACCAGTTTATTTCTTACATGGATTACTATTTTGTGTCATATTGAAGAAATAGTTACAAAATCAATTTCATAAATCTTTCTCCTATGATTATTTTTTGAAGTTTTATAGTTCTACATTTAAGTATGTGATCCACTTTGACATAATTTTTTATATTATACAAGATAGGGAATAAAATTCACTTTTTGCCATTACATATATAGATGTGCAACTTTTCTTAAAATATTTGCAGACGACACTATCCTTTGATCACCAGATTGCTTCTGGTGACCTTTGTCACCTTTGTCAAATCAGTTGTGCATCTGTGTTGTTCTGTTTCTGGATTCCCTATTCTGTTACACCGATTACTTGTCTGTTACGTAATGCAAATAACACACTATGTTACATTAAGGTGACTTTTAAAGTCTTATAGTCAGATGGTATTCTCCATTTTAATTCTTTCAGAATAATTTTGACAATTTTAATGTCTTTGGATTTTTATATGAATTATAAAATAAGAATTTTTTGTGTGTTGGAATTTTCATTGGGACTTTATTGCATCTATGGATGAATTTTGAAGAGAATTGACATACTAACACTGAATCATCTGACTCATAAAAAAAGTAGTATAGCTTTCCCTTGGCTATTAAATTTTAATGATGTTTTTAGTTCTCAGTGCACAGGTCTTGCACACCTTCTGCCAGATTTGTTCCTAAGAATTTTAAATTTTTGAAGCTATTCTAAATACTACCTAATTTCAGTTCCCAATTATTCATTGCTAGTATTTGCATATTTGATTTTTTTATTGATTATCTATCTTGCAATTTTACTAACCCACTTAGTTCTGTTGGTAGCTTTTTGCAGATTGTGTCAGATCTTCAACTTTGTCACACATGTATAATAAACATGTGAATAAAGATAGAAAAAGTAAAACTATTTCCTTTTCTGTGGCTTATTGTACTGGATAAAATGCCCAGTTCAGTGTTACATAGAAGGATAAGAGAAATTTGTCTTTGTCCTGAACTTAGAAGACCTCACTATTAATTATATTAGTTGTAGATGTCCTTTGTTATGTAGAACAAGTTTTCTTTTTTTTCCCACCCTGCTGAAAAGTTTTATCAGGAATGGATTTTGACTTTCCTTAAAGGCTTTTTCTATGTTCAATAAAACTATATAATGTTATTTAGTTAATATGGCTAAGAGGATTGACTTAGCTTTGAGGTTTCTGGGTGACACAGTTAAGCATCCCATTCATGGTTTTGGCTCAGGTCCTGATCTCCAGGTCTTGAGATTGAGCCCTGCATTGGGATCCCTGTTCAGAATGGAGTCCGCTTGAGGATTCTCTCTATCCATCTGCACCTCATGCTCATGCTTACTCTCTTTCTCCCTCTCAAAGTAAATAAATAAAACCTTAAAAAGGAGTATTGACTTAGTTTCAAATATAAAACCAAGCTTGTATTCCTGGTCATGATGTCTATTTTTAATACACTTACCTGGTATTTTTTTTTCTTTTAGAATTATTGTCTCTGTGCTCTATAAAGAATAGTAGCCTGTAGCTTTCTTCATAATATTTAGCTTTGTCCTCACAGAATGTATCGAGAAGCATCTCATAACACTTCCCTTGTGGAAAAGTTTTTCAAATTGCAAACTCATTTTCTATAATGAATCCAGTGCTGTTTGAATTAAATCCTTTGTCTTTGAAGGAATCTATCATTATCCTATCAGTTGAATATATTGGCAGAAAATTGATCGTAATCTCAAAATCTTCTTTGCATGTGTAGAATAAGATCTGTAGTTATGTTCTTATTCTCAATATAGTATGAGTCCTATCTCCCCTTACGTTCCCCTAGCCATTATGACTAGAGTCCAATTTTTTTTTTTTTTTTTTTTTTTTTTTACCTCTGAGAGCCAGTTTTGGTAAACATGAGTTTTTTTTTCTTTCCATTTTATTTCATTTATATGCACTCTTATCGTTAATACTATTTTCCCCTTACTTATCTAGGATCTAATTTGTTTTTCTAGTTGCTTAAAATGGAACATGAGGTCATGGATTTGAGTTTTCTTATATATGTTCATGCTCTAAACTTCTGCCTACTTATGACTTAGCACCAGTCCATTTATCCTTAAATTTTGTCTTTACATTCAGTTTAAAATACTTTCCAATCTGTTTTGATTTTTGCATTGACCCATGCATTATTTAGAAGTTTAATTTCCAATTAAGGATTTTGCAGAGATCTTTGTTAATTATTTGTAATTCTATTGTGGTCAGAAAATAGTTTTAATGAATTGAGTCCTTATAAATCTCTTAAGAGTTGTGGTATAGTCTATCTTAGTAAGTGTTCCATGTGCGCTTGAAAAGAATGTATTCTGAGTAGAATGTTTTAAAAAAGTTGGGTTGATGTGGTTGATAGTGTTATTGAAGTGTTTCATACAATCACAAATTTTCTGTGTTTATCAATTATTGTTAGAATAGTACCAATCTTCAACTGTATTTGTGGAAATGTATTTCTCATTGCAGTTCTATCCATTTTTCCTTTGTGTATTTTGAAGATCTGTTAAGTATATAAAGTTTAGGATTTTTATGCCTTTTATGACTTTACCTGTTTATGAAAAGACCTTCGTTTTTAGTTATATACCTATTGAATGTACTTTTCCCAGTATTAATATAGTTATAGCAGATTTATCTTGATTAGTTTAGAATGGTCTATCATGGCCACCTTTCTGCTTTTATCTACTTGGCTGTTGAAAGTACTGAAAGAGCAGAGCAAGGTGAGCTTTGTGCTACACTCCCTAACTTGTGCATAACCCA
>CM053604.1:163869094-163892091 GCA_028646535.1 Procyon lotor | reverse complement strand
CCTCCTCTCTCTGCCTGCCTCTCTGCCTACTTGTGATCTCTCTCTCTCTCTCTCTCTCTCTCTCTCTCTCTCTCCCTCCCTTTCTCCCCCCCCCCGCTCAAATAAATAAATAAATAAAATACTAAAAAAAAATATGACTGGAAAAATACTAAATTTCACTTATTTTATTTTTATTAATTATTGTGGTTACTAGAAATTAGAACTATGCTTGCAGCATGCATTGTTTATCTTAGAGGACTGATCCGGAGCTTGAAGCAGTGACATTTTAACTAGGGAGAGAAGGCCTTCTGTCCTGCAGATTCTCTGATCAAACACCCTACAGCCTAACTGTGTAAGCAAATTTAATTGTAACCGATGATTGTTAGAGCTTCTGGCAAACTTGTTTCTAAGTGCTTCTGATGGCTGTTGGTTTAGCTAAGGCTTAGCAATGAAAGGTAGGTGGCTCAAAGAAGATTCTGAAATTGTTATAGGACAAAGGATTTGGAGGCTTCCTCTCCATCTAGACCCTGTAGGGCTATTTGTTTTAATGGCGGAAGGCACTCTATCGTGACCACTCATTGTCTGTGGGGCCCCTCTGGTAGGGCACACAAAAGCCCTGCTTCACTCCTGAGATCCGTGGAATAATGGACCCATGTTGTTCCTCACAGCATTGTTAGGTTTTTGGTTAAAAATGCCTCTTTTTCAGTGACAGGTCTGTTTTTATTCCAATACCTAAGACAGTCTTGGGTGCCTGGGTGGCTCAGTTGTTGGGTGTGATCCCGAGGACCTGGGATGGAACCACACTTCCGGGCTCCCTGCTCAGGGGGGAGTCTCCTTCTCCTTCTCCCACTCCCCCTGCTTGTGTTCCCTCTCCTGCTGTGTCTCTCTCTGTCAAATAAAATCTAAAAACAAAAACCTTAAGACAGTCTTTTCACTGCAAAGCATCACAGTTTGTTTTTGAAGTTGGCTATCTCCAGTATATTTTTCTCAGGGGATGGCGTAAGATTTCTCCTTTCACTGTAAGTATAGAAAACAGGTTGTTGTTTTTGTTTTTTTTTTTTTGAATACATAAGACTTTGCATGTATCACTAATCAAATTTACCACATTGTTTTCTAATACGCTCTGCCTGTCAACTTTCTTAGTAATTTTCTTACACCCCACAGTGAAAATGACCCATTGTACAGTCTGTTGATGGCATTCATTGAATTAGTTAGGCTTATAATCTCACATACTTGAAAGTAGAATCATCAAGAGGATGTTACTTAACATGCAGCATTTCCATCTGGTGTAAATTGGTAATAATTGGGTATTCCAGTCCAGTAAGAGAGCATGTGTCCTGTTGCCTGCACAGCTAAAAGCAAAGGGATGTATTTGTAAGCTTTTAAGTTACTCTGCATTAGTTAAAACATTTTCCAAATAACTGTTTATAGAATAATCTTTACATGTATAGATAGATGGATATAGATATAAAGGGATGTATTTGTAAGCTTTTAAGTTACTCTGCATTAGTTAAAACATTTTCCAAATAACTGTTTATAGAATAATCTTTACATGTATAGATAGATGGATATAGATATCTATCTTGATCATTTTAGCTTTTTAATCAGCTTTTTATCCTTCATTTCAACATAGACAACCACACAGTGTAAAACTTGAAAAAGTGGAAATCCTTGCTTTGTATGGTGCCATGTTAATGGAAACTCGCCCATATCGGGATAAAGGACTTTTTTTTGTTGTTGTTTGTTTGTTCCATGGTGACTTGGAGAGACTAAAAGGTTCAGGAAAGCAAGCAGTATACATAACCAAGAAACATTTAAATTCTAGGTAGATCTATAGGTAGATCTAGGTAGATTTAGGTAGGTAGATTCTAGGTAGAGCTATTTAATTAATATGCCATTAAATATGACATAAGAAATATTGTAACAAAAAATTGTGAGGTTTTGTGTCAAAGGTGTGGTACTCTTAAATGCATTGGAGACTGTTAAGATGCTATTGATTTTAAAGGGCAAAATGTCATCTTTTCAATTACCTTTACTGTTTTATCTTTTCCCAATCTAATGTTAAAGAAATGATTGAGTACTTTGTTGTGGAGCAAAGAAGGACAATATGATAAAATTATTTTGTAAGGCTCTTCATGAATGACAGCAAATCAAACAACCGTCATAATGCCAACTTATTTTCCATTGACAAGTCCAAGATGTACTCACTTGATAGGATTTGCCTGTGGAAAATTTAAATTTTTTATCCTAAATCCTACATCTTCAAGGGTTACCTGCTGGGGTAAAATGATGGGAAAAATTTTAAGTATGAAATTAGAAATCTATGAGAACTGCCATCTTAATTAGGTCTGTTCCAAAGACTCCAGAGGTCTGATGCAGTCATATCAGGCTAATGTCAAGATCCTTGTTCCTAGAATAGGACCCCTCCCCCACCTTTTTTTTCTTTTTCTTTTTTTTAAGCATGTCTTCCTTTCATTTTGATTCTTTTCCCAATATAATCAACCTGTCAATACAATGCCACAAGGGAAAATTGCCAAGACGTGCTTTAGTGTGTTTCCTGGATTAGGTCATTCTCATCACAGCATCATGAAATATATGCCATATTTATCTCATCTTCTCAGTTGAAGAAAGCCAGCTGACCAAATTGTCCATGTTACATAAGTAGCAAGTGGGGAGGTCAGACCTTGGGATCTGAACTGAGCCAATCCAACTCCATAGCTTTTAACTGCCATTTGATATGGCTGCTCCCTTCCCTTGTTGTGGATAAATCTTGAATTCACCTTGCATTTCTTTCTGATGCCCCTTGCCTTTTGCCCCTACAGAATTTTGCTGAAACTATGTACCTTTCAAATTCTGACTTTTATTTTTTGTCAACTTAGCCTCATTCTTTTTGACTTCATTTTGACATTTGATACAATGTCTCCTTGATTTTAGTAGCAGCATGTTCTAGTCTTTCCTTAATATTTCTTTTATCTCATTTACTGGATTCAACTACAGTATTTGAGATTGTATCTTTAATCCTTCTTTTTTTTTTTTTTTTTAAAGATTTTATTCATTTATTTGACAGTAGGCAGAGAGGCAGGCAGAGAGAGAGGGAGAAGCAGGCTCCCCGCTGAGCAGAGAGCCCGATGTGGGGCTCGATCCCAGGACCCTGAGATCATGACCTGAGCTGAAGGCAGAGGCTTTAACCCTCTGAGCCACCCAGGCGCCCCTAATCCTTCTTCTTGATCATCCATCTTAATGGTTACAGCTGTTGTCGCTATCGCAATGCTTATTTTTTTTTAATTGTGAGTCTTGAAACCTCCCTAGATGTCTGCTCTAATATTCTGAATTGTCAAATATTTACTTACACTGGGGATATTCATTCATCTATTGTATTCATTACAAGGCTTACCTAAAATCAGTCTGACAAAAATAAAGCAATGGTTTTAGCACTTTGTTACTAGGTAAGAAGGCCTAAAACAACATTTCATATTATCACCGCCTTCTTAAAATGCAGCAAATACCTACTCTTTTTTCTATGTACTTGTCTGGTTTTCTAGGACTATCTTAATTTTACATTTTGCTTATCAATCCTTCTCCCCATTCCTCCCTCTTACCCCCAAGTTCTTGTGCTCCTCTCACCCCCCCAACTCCATATTCCTTCTTCCTCTTTCCACTTTTCTTTCCTGTCTCCAGAAGTCTATCCATTGCCCTAAATTTTATCTCTTTTTCATAGTCCTCAGCAAGCACTCTTCCTAACTATTGAAGTGTTAGTAAATCATGATGGCAAAAATACCCTTGGCTAGGTGGACTCCATCTTCTCCCTCTCCCCTATTCATCTTCTTCTCCTTTAAATTGTTGAATTGTCTGGCATAATTGTTTAGCCTTTAGTGTAATAGTACATATTTATCTTACTGACTTGCACGTGACAGCATTATTTTTCTTTCCCGTTCCCTATACAATGCAACCATGCAAAGCAAACAGTAGGCATCCAAGTAAACACTTAATTGGATGGATGGATTCTTGGTCATAGGATACCTACTCCTACTTCTCAGAAAATTAAATGATGACTTAGCTCCTCTTCTATCGGATAAAACAAAAATTCTTGTCTAAGACACGTTACCACGTTGTTGCATAATAACTCCTAAAGGTACTTCTGCTAATTCTAATGACCGAGCTAGTTTCCTAAAAATTAACAATGAATTGTTAGAATTATTCAGGGACTAGAGAAGAAATATCTATATACAAAGTTCATGTCTCAACCATAAATGAAAAAATCTACACATGTGCACTTGCCCATTGAACCAAACTTTTATGAAGGTCACTGTTAGACTTTGCATTTGCTTGTTGCTATGCATTATTTACCATATAATAAACACTCTGCACCATTGTACAGATCTTTCACCCTTTATCTACCTTTGGTACCAGGGGCTAATTGTTATATAGCTATAGTGACTTACTCATATAACTCTGTTACTCATGTCTTCCTATACCAAGTTGTGTCTCTTTTTGTCTTTAGGAAGATAATTTAAGACAAAAATGTAGCTTTATGCTTTCTTCCAAATGCCCTGTGCATATACTCTGGTCCATCCAAAGATGGTTTTGATTGTATAACTGCATTTACTGAATAAAACGTTACCCTGACAGTGAAAGAGTGTTTTTACCATGTACAAGAGGCCATTTGTCAAAACTGACCTTTTATGTGAAACAGCTACAATTATTAGTTGATTCAAGTGTCAAAGCCCTGTTGTAAGATAAGGGAGTCTGCTAGGAAATTTTTTCTCATTTGATAATAGGTTTCAGAAAGAGTTATAGATGGATTTGATGTTTCTGTCTAAGGTTGAAAACTTAGCCTGAAATGTGCCCGGAACATATTAGATGACCACCTTTAGTTGAACTGAGTTATGTATCACAATTTTAGTTTCCTTGTAGGTTGTTCATAAAATCCTAATAACTCTGAGCAGTATCTTATTTTCATTTATCTTGTTTTAACACTAGCACAAGCAAGGAAAAACAATAGCTTTATAAAAGAAATGAACTTCCTTATATATGGTGTATTGTAGGATTTATATATAAATAAGTAGTAGATGACATTAGAAACCTTTTATTTAAAAATGGAGGTTATCTAGTATTAATGCTTTAATGACAATGTATAATTATAAAATGAAGTGTCGTTGTTTTGTAAACAAAAGGTAAAAGTTACAAATAAAATTGAAGGAGCAGGGAAAGTACAAAACCTATAAAAAAAAAAACAAAAAACTGCTTTGGGAAACTTTCAGTGGGATGAACAGAATAAGTTTTTCAATGCAAAAGACTATAGACCTGCTTCTACATATTAACACAATACTTTAAATGTAGAAGGTATGCCAAACTTGTTAGGGTTTGCAGATTTCAGAGAATTAAAACATAATCCTACAGAATAGAAGTGTTAAAGGAAAATACCCTAGAAATGTTTTTGATTGAAAATAAAGTATAAAAATAACACACTCTACTGCAAAAGATATGACAGTAAGAAAATAATGAAGCTGAAGAAAAGGGATTTTTTTTTTTTTAAAAAAGGCAAAGAAAGGTATTTAACATTAAAATCATGAAGTGTGATAGGCCTCAAGCCTACTTCCATGATAAAAACATCCTGGCAAGAAACTAATGTGCCTTGTAATAGCTGGAGCAGCATTAAGTCAGCCATATGGAGAGCTAAAAATAAGCTTCTTGTTAAATCCATCTTTGGTGGTGAAGATGTCACCTTGAAGGATGGGATAGCAGAAACATGAACTTTATAGAAGAAACACTTATTAATTATGGCTTTGTCTACATGAGAGCACCAAGTGCAATGGAAATTAGTAAGTTGGAACAAATTGGTACGAATATTTCTGTGTGTCAAAAAAAAAATTCTTTATCCAATCTTCTTCCTTCAGGGTTTTCATTATCCTTGAATACACCCTCCTACATCCCTGCCCCCAAACCACGTGCATGCATGCACAAATACGTACATTGCTTTGAATGGTACTCGGGAACCATGAAAATTAGTGTGTAAACTGCAAAGTAATCTTACTAGTCAATAAGGAAAGTTATGATCTTTCTATGACCTTTATAAACTTTAGTCTAAACAAGAAATGCTCCCATATTATTCATAAATGTACAGGAAAATGATAAATAGCAAAACATCTTTTTAGTTCATTATAGTTTAACCCATTGAAAACTGAGAATTAATGTGTTTGTTTTGCTTTCATTTTAACAACAAAGTACAATGAATACTGAACAATATTCTGACGGTGATCTCCAACACTTCGCACAGAGTGGATGAAATCTTCTGGGTCCTACATATGTTTTCTGTGTATCTGGTATTTGCCTGCCTCCGAATCAGGATTGCTATGGGAGGAATATATTTGGTTGCTACGTTTAGGGTTGAATGGGACAGCTAACTCTTGGTAAAGGGCCTACCATGCATGATTTTGAACAGTGCATGTGTTTTCCTTTCTATATAACTTATGAATGGAGCAAGTAGCTCTTCTGTGCCTAACTTAATTGTCATGCTCATTTTGGAGATGGGATCAGTTTTCAACATTTTATCCTTTGTGCCTTCGATGTTGTGGAACACCGCTGAGTTCCTTGAATAGGATATTTTTATCCATTTCTCTTCCTGTGGGACATCGTCATTCTGTCCTCATGACAGTGAGTTCACCTTCACTGAATTTCTCTGGCTCTATATCCAGAGTCTCTGAACCAGCAGCCATGACAGTTTCTCACGGTCAGTTCCTTCTGTGTCTCCATTTGCATTTCATTTGACCTCCTAGTGTGATGGCTTGTTCCTTGAGTGCACTTCCATCTTGATCAGCTGATGCCTCTTTGAATCGTTCAGTTTTGTGAAAATGTTACTTAGGTCACTGGGAGACAGAGGCAACATGACTATGTGCCTTACTGTCTGTGCACGAACTGAGTAACAGATGCACGGTGACGAATTACCAGCCAACTTGGAGATAGTTGTGATAGGGCACTGATGATGATGAACTATTATGTGCATCATCATGATCTGCTATTTACATAGGGGTTTGTAGACTGAAGAGCAAGCAGCTACACTGGTCATTAGTACAATGACTCATAATTAATGTGGTAACTGAAACTTGAACTATTACAGGGGTGATGGTGTTAGTTAAACTATCATAACTGAAACCAAGCACCTTAGATCCAAACTAAGCAAAGGCAGCCTGTGCCTTTGTGTGTTTGTGTATATAATCTTATATGCTGTGTTGTACTATATGTGCAAATGTGTTTCTGCTGTTGTATATGCCTGGAATGTTCTCTCTCTCTCAGGATGTGACCTAAAAGTGAGCATAATTATTTTAAGAGATAATTAGAAATAATTTTGAAGCAAATCTTGAAATCTCAACACCGCTTAAGGTGTTACGATTTTTACGACTTTACTTTTTGTAATAGC
Organism: Procyon lotor; assembly: GCA_028646535.1. NCBI lineage: Eukaryota > Metazoa > Chordata > Mammalia > Carnivora > Procyonidae > Procyon > Procyon lotor. The sequence goes on along the minus strand of CM053604.1, from coordinate 163,884,695 downwards.
CTGAACGTAATTTATGCTTTCATTTCCAAGAATACCTTTCACTGGAGAGGAGGATGTTGGAATTTGGGGTTTTGGCATAAAGTCACTTGACCCTCAAATTTTTTGAGATACAGTTGATGTAGAACACTGTAAGGTGAATAATGCATTATTTTGATATATTCATACTCTAACATGATATCACCATAGCATTAGCTAATACCTCTATCACCTCACATAATTATTTTTTTTGTTGTGGTGAGAACAATTGAGTCTCAGCAGCTTTGGGGTATGTAATGAAGTATTGTTGATGATAAGCACCATGTTATATGTTAAATCCCAGAACTTCCTTATCTACTGGTTGCAAGTTGAACCCTTAAACAATATCTTTCCAGTTCCCCACTGCTGCTCTTGGTCACCACCATTATCCTCTGATTTGGGCTCTAAAGTCTCAAATTAGGCTGTAACTTTAAATGACTATTTAAGTTATCAGTACAGTCTGAATATATATGGGATAGGATTTAGAAAATTTTTTTAATACATAAGTTGTTTCAAACTGTTCCTTCTATTTTTCAATAAAGAGGAGATTCTAGGTTTCTTCCTTGCTGAAAATTTCTCTTTACCAGCACATGCCACTTAATATTCTAGAACTTCAGAGCTGCAGGAGATCATGGACTTCCCTTTCTCCTCACAGATGAGAAAATGGAAGGAATGACACAAAAGTGAAATAAATAAAAGTGGAATCAAAGTTTTCGATCACCCAGTGCTGTTAAAATATTTCTGTGACATTGACCATCTAGAAAATATACTTCTGTATCTATTGTTGGACTTAGACCATAGCCCTCCAAGGTGGCTACCAGGAATTCACTTCTTTGGACTAACAGAAAACAGGTGGACAGGGGTCCAGTGTCTTTGTGAGGGGACACAGCTCCTGATAGGAACTCATCTCCTCATCTTGGTGCCTAGACTCTGTGCCCTACATGCTGCCTTTGTGTGGAAATGGAAACCCTTTCCACATGTGTGTAGACCTTTGTTTACAGAAACAACCAAATCATGCTTCCAGTGACTGTCTGCACATAGGTCCTCTGCAGTCTTGATCTCTTTTGAAAGATTTGCAGGTATTACACTATCTGCAAAATATTGCCTGCTGGAACTATTAATTCAGGGTCAAGCAGAAAGCTTTCTCTCGCCACATACAGAAGGAAAATGATGAAATGATTTACTCTGAGAAGGTGGCCTGTGTTGCCACTAAATGATCTGCATGCTGTTGGTGCTTTGCTTGTAGACAGGTCTAGGTTGTCTCAGGCTTGCTCTCAAGTTTCCCTTCCTTTTTACTGCTGTCTAACCCGTGTGATGCTGACTTCATTTAGTAGGTTGCTTTCTGCAAAGGGCTTCTAAACCTCAGACAAGTTTATATTATGTCACATACACATGTTCATAATTTCTCTTGCCAAAATGTTAGTAGGTGAGAAAGTTACGGATAGATTAGTACAAATTATATAAATATATAAAGGAATTTAGGTGTTCAGCAAGTTTTAAGGAAAATATCCCTTATATCCAGAGTTTGAGCTCTCGGTCCGTGCTTTGTGTGGAAAACATGTCATCCTAAAATAGGATGCTTATGATAGAAATGATGGTGACATTTTCAAAATCATCATAACTAGTATATAACAATACACCTGTGGTTTCTCCAGTGAATCTTTCATGCTCAACTTCCCTGTATACGGGATTTAAAGATGGCTAAAGTTTTCATGCAGAAAATTGTATGTCCACAGCAAATTTGACGTGAAAGATGAACAAAAAATTCCTTTGGAGGGGAAAAAAAAACCCTTTGAAATTTTTGTGTCAAAAAGAATGGCAAATATAGTAACAGTGGTAAATTTAATGGAGCAAACCCTTATAGGTATATTTGTGGGACTGAAGCACTTACACGGAGGATGTTACTAATGTAATATCTTCCCCAGACATTTTTCTCAGTAACATACTATCTGCAATTTTTCCGTTGTCCTTCATGATTATAAAAAGTCAATAATTATTACTGTAAATAGTAGTTAACATTGAATAATCGCATTAGAATTTGTTTTGATTTTTATCAAATATGCTTTTTATAAAACATCATGAATTGTCACTTAAAGTTCATTTAAATTTCTGAAACTTATGCTCAGAGAATCCTAATTTATGAAATAGTCCACTGGGATAAAATACATTTAACAGCCAGAGATTCTACTTGGAGTTAACTGTACGTAACAAGCAATTTGTTCAAGGTGAAGATTGTTAAGCACATGGGGTTTGCATATTTCCTAGAGGCTCACATTAAATCCATCCAACAGTCTGATGACCTTGCCACCAGCTTCCTTCCAGAAAAGTGACACTTACATTTGTTAGGTTAAACAAAATATATAATGGGAAAACCAAAAAAGGAAGAATGATTATGAATCAAAGGAAGATACCCTAGATCTTCTCTTCAGTGACATATAAACCTTTCTAGTGCGTTGTCTGTGGATTGGGCTTGACAATTGAAGTTCAGTGTGACATACTGAAATAATTGCTTTACATGTAAGAAAGGGTTTAATAAATGAAATTTTTCTGGGTCATGGTCTTAAGGGTGCTTTAGTCTCTTCCTGCCACCATAACTTCTTCACCACATAAAGGTATCTGAAATATGCTGAGTAAAAGTGGGGTATCAAGTTAGAAGGATAATTTAGATAATAGACTGTCACAATTCAAATGAAAAATTATTTTTTAATTTGTCTTACTGCTGAGTACCTTTTAACTTTGTTTTTTTTTTTTACATACAGTGAAATATTCATTTTGTAGGTACAGTCAGGTGAGTTTTGTCAAATGTGTGTATTTATTTCACATTCTTGTCAAAACATAGACTATTCCCATCAATCTGGAAAATTTCCACATTGCTCTTTTTAGACGATCTTTGCTCCTCCAAAAAGCAACCATTATTATGCTTTCTCTCACGATAGATTAGTTTTGTCTGTGAAAATGTCATATACATGGAAATACAATAGGTTCCCTTTTCTGACTGGCTTTAGTTGCTCAACACAAATGTTTTGTGATTTAAACATGTTTTACACATATTAGTATAGTCTCCTTCTGTTGTATGAGTATATAATTTATATATCCATTCACAGTATTTGAAGTATTACGAAGAAATCTTTTGTGATCGTTCTTGTATGTCCTCTTTCATTGTTACTTTTGTTGAGATAATTGCACTTCCCACACGCAGGTGCAAGAAGTAATTCAAGATCTCTTGTACACTTTGCCAAGCTTCCTCCAAATTTCCTTCTATATTTGTGAAAATAGGCAATAGTATCACAACATGGTATCCTGACATTGATACAATCTATCCACAATACTCAGGTCTCCTCCGTTTTACTTGTACTTAAATGTTTGCCTATGTGTGTGTGTTATGTGCAGTTTAAACACCTGTGTAGGTTAGTTATCTATCATCACATTCAAGATTCTCAACCAGTTCCAACACCACAAGCAATGGCTCTCATTTCATTTCTTTTTGATGTAATTATCTAAAATAGAAATTAGTTAAAATTTGATTTATGACAAATCATAAATTTGTTTTGTAAATACACTTCGACGTGGTTAGTAAATTAAGATTAGAACACAAAATGATTAGTGATTATCCTTGGTGAGATCTGAAAAACAAATTCTCAAGGTAAAGCTTTTTCTCCCCTAAATTTCCTTGACTCCCACAGACACCCCTATCTTGATAGTATTCCGGCTCTGTGCTTGGGATTAAGTTTCTTCAAATTTTAGTAGAACTGTTACTGAATGTCTTTAAGGCATGGGGTATTTAAATACATTTTCATTCTCTCATTTCATTAATTTGTACAGTGTTTCAATTTTTCTCTTTTGAATCCTCAGATACCTTGGCAAATGTAAACAATTTTTGTCTCAGTTACCCCCCCCCCCCCAGAAAATGAGTAACAGTTTATTGTAGTTTTCATTGTTTGTTTTGTCCTTGTCTGGTTTTCATACGTTTGACAGACATGTTTGGATTTCCAGGTGTTTAATGTTGATTCTAGGTTAGGTGCTATGCTATTTTCCATAGCATGTTTTGTTAATTGTTCACTACTGTCGGACCTATAGTTCCATCCCCCTCTCTGAGCCCTCTTGACTGTAACAGAGAGTTGGCTGGGCTGCACTGAAGTCCTTCCTCTGGGAATCGGGTAGAAGTGTTGTCGCACATTAAAATTAGCAGTTACATAAGCTGACTTATTTCCTGCTATGTGAAGCCTTCTAACGGAACTAGTTCCGTCTAAGCTGCAGTTAGTAGTTAAGAATGATTCATGGAGAATCTCAAAAAGTTTAATAAGAGTAAGTGTATTTGTAGAAAGTTGGTACCTTTACATAAGTGGCAAGGTTGTCAGCCCGTTTTGTTAGGGGTTTGCACTTCTAGGTCAGCAGGTTATAAAACCTCAAAAGTTGGGGACAATGTTTTTGGCACTTAGCCCAGATAGAGCAGGAGAGCCACTGATGACAAATCACTTTCTTCTTAATGGTGTTTATAGCTTTCAGCTGTATCATTACTTTTATATCTTTAGATAGCTGCTTACGCAGCTTCTAAGACGTTTCCTCACAAATCCGTTCCTTCATCAAGTAATTTTTAAACTCCTCAAATGATTTTGCTTAATTGTTTCTTATAATTTCAGGAGAACCTGATTTCCTCTTGGCATATTTCTCTAAATAAATAGAAAAGACCTACAGTCTATTACCTAACTATAGCCAAAAGAGCATAAATTTTATCAGAAGAACTTAGTTAAAAACCATAATAATATTTATGATCTTAAATATGGATAGGTTTGATGGAATGTGAGTTGGCAGTTAAAATATGGTGTCAGTTTAGGAAATTTTATTGAGTAGTGTCATGAGGATTGGTGTTTTGACCTATATATTTAATAACTTTCTTGATTTAGAGGAAAAATGAAACCTATTTTTAAAGAATATCCGAGGCATAAAGGTATGCATCGACACATCAGGGTAATGTAATGGAGAAATTGTTCTTTTAAATTAGAAGTAAAAATTCTGCCAGTATCAATCATGAAGGTTATAAAGGAAAGGAAAGTTTGGAAAGCAAAAATATGGGAGAGTAAAAAAAAAAATGCATAGATACAACTATACTTTTCCAAAATCTTGAGTTGTGAAGAATCACCTCCCTAAAATACCTTAGTAATATTTTTAGCCATAATTGTCTAGTTGTTAGGAATGAATAATTAAGGGTCAGAATGCTGGGTGGTTTATCCTGTTTACCACTAGGCATGTTATTGGGTAATTTTATATCTCTGTATAAGGATTTCTTCATTTAGAGAGTGGAAAGAGTATGAAAATTACATATGGGAACATAGGTGTGAAATATCAGCTAATGTAATATGGTGAGCTCACAAAATGTTAGCCAGTATTCCCTTTATTATTACTGTGTGCAAGTCACTGTGGAGAATCTAAAAATAAAAACAATATAGCAAGAATGAAAAGCACCTTTCACTTTCAAAAAGGGAAATTGCTTGTTTACAAATGATATAAAGTAGTAAAAGGTAGTAAACAGAACAAAATGGATAATGGCAGACTTGGCTCTTAGACAAACTTAGAGGTGATTGAAAGCTCTCAGATTACAACTTTACGGATTTATTTTCTAGTCTGGATATTTGATATTGCTTGAAGCAGTTGTTTTTGTGAATCATAATTTTCATTAAATCAAACTTTAATTAAAAAGTTTCTGCCTGGAGACACTTCCCTTGAAACACGAGGCAAGGCTCAGTACAACTGTTGGCCTGTTTGTGACAATATTAAATGTCAGGCTGAAAAATGTCAGCTCAGCAGATGGATAATTGTATACTTTAAGACTTTTAATGGACAGATGTATTTCAGTATAAAATTTAATCTGTTAATTAAACCCCAGCTCATACAGGAATAATCTTATTTACATATGCTAATGTACACAGTACACACTTAGGCAGTACCGGTTCAAGAATGCCGGTATTATAAATAAGTATGTAGGAACGGTTCTTGATGTGTAGGAGGTTCACAGAAATGTAGGTATCTCGGCTGCATCTCTGAAAGTCTGAGATGAGGTCAGCATGCTTGAGACTTCAACAAGTGGGAGTGAGGAAGCCGAGAGAAATAGACAGCCGTATATTATCAGTGTCATTGCGGCCGGAGGCACCAGGATTGAATTCTGCGGGGCCATCTGAGAAACGGAGTGATTCCCAGACTTGTCCATAGGCTGCAGCCTTATGCACCAACTCCCATCCTTCATTGGTCGAGGTACCGTGACCACCCTTAACGTCTGTAATGTGCTTGTCTGGGGCCTGTCGCTCAGAACCTTGGAGGCAAAGAGGACTTTGACGGAAGTCTAAAGAAATTTGGAAAGGCAGTTGAGGTGGAATGCTGTCAGGAGGGTCAGTGGGCACGAAACGGCCAAATCTGGCATCTCGGAAATGAGAGCCTGGCCAAAGGAATAGGGGCAACAAAAGCATCATCTTTGCTCTGTTGTCTGCCCTTTGTGCTGTTCAGACCCGTCCTTTTGGTCACTAGCTCTGCATGGCGTAGTCAGCCAGAGTTTCTTAAAAAGATTTAGGGGTACCTGGTGGCTCGGTCGGTTAAGCTTCTGCCTTTGGCTCAGGTCATGATCCTGGGGTCCTGGGATTGAGCCCCTTGTTGGGCTCTCTGCTCAGTGAGAAGTCTGCTTCTCCCTCTGCCCCCCCCCCCCATTCATACTCTCCCTCTCTCTCAAATAAACCTTTAAAAGATTTCTCAAGGCTAGTAAGTGGAATAAATTTGAGTCCCCATCACTGCATCTGGTTCAAGGGAAATAATTAATACTGATCTCTTGCTAATGGCAGTTGAGGGACAGAATTTCATCTCTGGAGGACTTGATCTTCTGTCAGGGCCTGAATGCTATGATCTCCCATTCACCTGTGTCAGCAGGCATGAAAGTACCAAGAGATGCCCCAGGAACTTGTCCAGGTTTTACACTCCTTGCCCCAGTAGGTAGGAACAATCCTGGGTATTCATGATACTCAAGTCAATTACTACCAGTGCAATCTGCTGATGACAGGTGAAGTCTCCGGAGTGAGCATAAACGGCACAGCCTTGGTGAGAAGGAGCCTGTGTGATTATGTGCATACACGGTCTCTGTTCCAGCCCATCACACAAGGACTGGGGTGGCTGGGGACAGGACTGGCTCAAAGTGCCAGACAAATCTTGTTGATTAGGTTGCTGTGGAAGGCCCTTTCTGATGGACATTGACCTGAGACCCAAATATTCTCACACTTTATAATTAATCTCAAATGCCCATTCGTGTATTTGGTGCCCGGGTCTCCTTGTGTACCATATTAATCTTGATATATTAAGAACCAGACACAACAGCCAGGACCTTTGCCCCTGCCTAGGACTTCATGTATAACCTTACCTTAGGCTAATGTAGGCTCTTTATAAAGACAGATTAGTGTTTACAGCAGTGCAGCATGAGACCTTACCAACTGGGAGGATTTTCCTTCAGTTACCTTTAATGTCATCTCCAAGGGGGTCTGTAGTGGCAACACTACTGAACACCATTGCTTCCAGTGCACACACATGAAGCTGACCATCTGAGAATCAGATCGGAATCTTTCCTGCCCTTTATATGCTTTTCACAGGGGGAGGGGGTACCCTCTTTAATGCTACATCTTGAGAAGGAGATGTTGATCCAAGAGTTAGGAGGCATGGAGGCTCTGAATCCTATACATGGAAGTTATTTGGGATGCTTGGGTCCACTTTGGCTTGATCACTGACGTACCATTTCCATTACATGGGGGATTTGCGCTAACTGTTCTTACAACTTGGAGACCTGAGGATATTCACCTCATGATGGGCAGCTCTGACTTTGTTGTCACTGACCATTCCATGGTCAGATGCTCACTAGTGGTTGGGGTCCAGTGGCCTACTTGGAACTGTTTACTGAAGGTATAGTTATCTGCTGCAAATGGTATGGCCTTGCTCCAGGACCTGCGGGATCTGTACTGTGCCCCTCTTATGAGGGCTCGCCAGGCACTTCTCAGTGCATCTTTAGCTACTACTTAAAGTAGATAATTAGAGTAGCATTGACTTGCCCATGTCATGCAGTTCTAGTGTAGGGATTTGGCAGCATCATCTGGACCTGACCATCTCTCTTGCTCTGGGCCCCACTTGACACCAAGAGCCTTTTGAGTTCATAAATGAATCCACAGTATCTACAAGAGTGGCATACATCGCCTTTCAAATCTTAAGGGGCCCATCAATTTTGGAATTCCTATGTTTTAGTAAGGGATTCATGGTGTACTAATCTTTTTATGTTGGGAGTGCTGTCTTGGAATGTCCTGGATCACTAAATCCCTCAAAACTTCACCAATATAAAAGGGTTATGAATATCTGTCTTTATTTCCACCTTCTATAGCACTTGCCACTATATTCTGGTCTAGTTATCATATACTTGGATTAAGATCTCAAGCCCTCACAGACTATATTTTTGGGAGAACAGTTAACATAATATTAAGGCAAGACTGTATATGTACTGCTGCCATTTCCATGCTCTTTGAGGACTGGAGAGACTTTATGCATTGGACCAATAGCTGCGTACTGAGTTTGAGAGGTTATGTTAGTTGATTTTAGGATATGTATCACTTGCATCATAGTAGCTGTAATAAGGGTTTCCTTAAGCTTTTAAGCTTTGTTACAGTCTATCATCCTCTACTGCCCATCTGGTTAATGAAGGGAACATAAAAGTGAATTCAAAAGTGATATGTTGGTAATCACAGTACTTGCGTGATTTAAGTCAGAGGACGTTGCTAAGCTTTTTACACGTGCAACTATCCTCTATCAGAATAAGCCTGTAGCGTTATCAATGACCAACACTTTCATACCCACTTGAGATGAAGCATTTCTCCTGATGTACTAATCAGGCAGTAAAGAAGAGTGGCAGATTCCAAGGGTTCTACTAGGTCCTTCTTGCCATCTTGGCTCTTAATCCAGGTCAGTTTATCAACCGGGGGTTATGACAACGGCCATGTATATCCATCCTAATCAACCATTTTGGGCATGTCGTTCATTTGGACACAGTGGACCTACAGCAAGAGAGACCTGGGCTGCTATTCCATTTATCTGGCCTCAGTCAGACCCCACTCTACTCAGGAGACCACCATTGTGGCATTTTTTCTTCTTTTTTTGGGTTTTGTACTGGTTTTCTATTGCTGTGTACCAAACTTTCATGATCTTAGTGACTTAAAAAAACACATTCTATCTTATCACTATCTGGGTTAGAAGTCAGACATGGCATGACTGCTTCCTCTGTGTAGAGTTTCACAAAGCTGAAATCAAAGGATTGGTTGGGCTGTGCTCTCCTCTAAGGTTGGGGATGGTGTCTTCAAAGCTCACTTGTTATTGACAGAATCCATATTCAAATGGATATGCAACAGAGATCAATGTTCTTGCTGTCAGATGGAGACTACTCTCTGTTCCCGAAGGACTCTCCAGTTCTTGTTGCATGTCCTCTGTGGGCCCTGTCATGAAATGGCAATTGATTCCTTCAAAATGAGCAAAATTTGATTTCTTTCAAATCTGTATTTTCATGGAAGCAGACCTAGTCCTTTAGGGGCTCACCTGATCGGGACAGGCTCACTGTTGATAATTATCCTAATGATTAATTAATTTGGAAAATTTAATTATATCTAAGATTTTTTTCAACTGTGAGAGTGAAATTCATATTTCCAGTCCTGTCCACACTTATGGCAGGTAATTATACAAGACAGGAGTCTTGGATGTTTTAGAATTTTCTGCCAGCCATATCTAGTATTGCTGTCAACTGCATTGTGCAGCCTTCTGAAAGGTTTGGGTATTTCCCTTGTTCCAGAGTATAGTTACTCTAGTAAATGGCTGTAGTTCCTACTGGGGAAGGGTTTACATCCCTGCTAACATCAGGAAGACCAACTCCATAGGAATGTCTTCAACTGGCATGCACAGGAAATCCATCAACATTTTGGTGATGATATTGCCCCTCTCACTGATATTTTTCTGCACAAATAAAACACAGTGAAAATGATTTGTAGATTGTAGCTGATCTTAGTTACACAGAAGACAGCAGGTTATTGATATTTCCAGCTCCTAGACAGAATAACAGAATGAGCTATAGTCTAAAAAGTCATGGAGAGTGTGTGTGTGTGTGCATGCACTCACGTACCCGTACACCTATCTATACTTTATATTAACTGTGTGACTGAGTGATTTATTTGCCTTCCTAGGTACTTTACCTGCAAAATAAAGTGGGTCCTTTAGAGCCAGTGATTCCAACCTGGATGATGTTTTCCCTTAACTTCTTCTAGGCACTCAATGTGTTCAGTGTCTGTATTTTCCCTCTTGATATGAAGATGGACAAATGTCTTCTACTTGAACCGCAGAGACAGATTAATAGGTTTTGAGCTCCATCAGCCTATGGGGCAGATATTTCTTTTGTAGGAGGTCAACTTTCTTATTTTTGCAGACAGAAAAGATAAACACCTATAATGTACATAACTAGAGTGTACTCATTCCAGTGAGATGAGCTCTAAAGAACTATAACCAACAGAAGGCCCCAGTCATCCTAAATGGATGGAAGGATTGTATATATCAAGTCTTTGTGGATGGAAACTCAAGGACTTACTGGAGATAGAGAAGGGAATAGTATGCATTTCAAAGACAAAATTTCGCAGACTAAAACTGTATTTGACAACTTGCAATTATCAAGGCACTTAGTTGTCTGCAGAAATATTTACATAATGTCCATGTTTAATTTTAGAGGAGTACAAAATAAGATTTGTGAAATCATTTTTAACTGTGTAATTAATCATTTTGTCTAAGGAAATCAGCTATTAAGCTAAGTTCTGGATTTCAAAATGAATATTCTCAACTGCAGAGACAGTTTACTAGGTGTATTTTCAGAATAGATCTAATGCAACCAAGATGATGGGTCCTTTTGCTCTGTCCCATGACTGAGGTTTGCTTTTAACAGAACCATCTAGGAGATCAACTTCCCAGGAGTTCTAGGAAAATTCATCACTACCACCACAAGTGGGAGAAAAAAAAAAAAAAGACAAAATGTCCTATTTCTAGTTGCTAATAGTGCCATCTCCTCAGTAAAAATGCACAATATTTTTCATCCTTGCGATAAATAGAATTTTAAATACTAAATTTATTTTCAGCTATTCTATACTATACATTATATCAATAGTGTATTTTCCAGAAAAGTATTTTTATAAATCATATTAATTTATATGTCTGCATATTAAACTGTATAAATAAATTATCTATTAAAGACCCATAGTAAGTTTACGTATCACTTTTAGATTAATTTTTACTTCCAAGCCAAGATCTCTGGCTTGATAATTTCTTTTTTTTTTTTTTTTGGCTTGATAATTTCTTACATGAAATTATATGCCATTTTTCTTGAAGTTATTAAGATTTGCCTTTTATTGAAATAGATATAAATATTTATATACATATTGCATGTAGGTATTATTAGCCTAGGTACAGAAATCACCAAAGTATAGAGCTACGTTCAGAATCTTCTTGTAAATTGCACTGTCTTGTAATAATGCTGTGTCCTTTTATGGTGTCGTCTGGCCTTTCTAATCCTTGTGGGTCTACAGCTTTTATCTTCCATTCATTCTTAAGGGATGTATTGCACTGGGGTACCTTTCTTTCTTTGCTGATTTTCTTGCCTGTAGTGCTCTATTAAGTGTCTTTGCTAATAGTTGTCCAACTTCCCTTGTGGTTTCTCTTAAGTTCTGAAAATTCCAAAATGATACGCTACTTAGCCCAGGTGATGAGGCACTCTGTATGGATCTAAGGACCTGTCTATTCAGGATACAGAAGATTTAACATTTGATTGTCTTACTTTATATTTGAAATTTTAGAAAATGACCCTTTTCAGATTTCTTAATTGACAGTTATAAACTCAGCCAGGATGTTGAACAAGCATAATCACAATCATTATTACGCTATTTGGTTCTGGGGCATGTTTCTCTTTCTTGCAAGAATACTGTGCAATCGTGCACGTTGTTTCTAGCCTTCATGCCTGGAGGCATATAAGTGATTGATGACAAGCTCTGGTGGGGAATCAGGCTTTTGCTCAGTGAGCATCAATACCTTAAAGAACACAGGACCAGGAGTAAAATTTAACCTGGGACTAAATTTAACCTGGACTGGGTCATTTCTTGGCATATATTACTGGGCAACTTAGTTTCCTCTAGCTTGTTTTGGTAAAATTGGTACTGTCTCCCTTGACGGCTGTTGAGAAGATGAGAGGAGATTTTATGCACCTAGTAGATTGTATGCTGCCCACCAACCACATAGTAGGTACTTTGTAAATGATTGGTTTCCTTTCCTGTCCAATGCCATCAAGTGCTGGAAGCATTGGTCATTGATAATGCTACAGGCTTATTCAGGATAGTTGCACATGTAAATGTGCTACTGTGGATAGTAGTCAAAAGACACTAGTTGCAAGTTTTATGTTGGTAATGTTTCTTACAACTACCTCTTTGGACTCCATGACTGGAACCTAAGGCTTCACCATACGTACATTTATGGCCTTCAGACAACCTCCTTCACTTTGTCTAACTCAACTATACACAAAGTCAACTTTTCCCAGGAGTGGACAGAGTGTTCAGTGTACCTCTTCTTTCCAAATGTATTTGAGATTATGGTGTCTCACTAGGAGAATGATGAACTTGCCTGCCTTCAGGCTCTGTCTTCCAGGAATCCTTTATAGACCATGCAAAGGGTACATGTGTCAGATGGCACTGCCAATGAAATCTTAGGCGAAAAATAGTCAATAGACTTCCATGTATTAGACAGACTGATTAGAATTATGATTAAATATCTTTGCTCTTAGTAGGATGGACTTAGAAGCAACAGTAATGATGGAGACATCAGCTGCAAGACTTGTTTTGATGCTGTGTTTGCATACCAGTGTCACTGCTATATTTAGTTTATATACTTTTCTGGTATGCAGATTATAGGTTAAAGTTAAAACTTCCCATATCAAGTCACCTATTGGTGTGACCATTTGTCTTGGCAGTTGGCTCTATTTTGTGTAGATTTAATACTTAAAGTGAAGCAATGGAAGTAGTCCCTATTTATTCACATTCTCATTTAGCAGATCAGAAGCAGACTTTGGGATGATTTATGCTTTGCCAGACACAGAATCTGGAAAGTCAGTGCTATTGCTTACTTTTTGCTGTTTGGTAATTAAAATGACTGTCATTGCCTGTCATGTTGCCTTTGAATTATGTTACCTTAATCTCTAAAGCTATTTTTAACTTTACTGTTTATTTCTTCATGTCTCACTCTCTTCTCTGGTCATATAGACATTTTACAAGGCACATACTGTCCGTAATTAAGCTGTGTGTTTTTCACTTATGTATGGAAATGGATCTTATTTGTCATGAACACATTTTATATGCACTTTTACTGTGCATATAAATTCACATCTGTGAATCTATACTACTCAACACCTGTGGCAGAACTTACAGCTGGAAAGTTTTTTTTTTTCAGCAAAGATTACCACTGATTCTTATGTATTTCTACATTGCTGATCATTTTTTTTTTTAAATTGTGTTCATCTGTCTTTGTTTTTTTCATGACTGTAGAATTACATACCGAGTTGGAATACTATACACTACCAGCCCTAAAAATATACCTCCAATCTCATTTCCACTTCTTAATGGACTCCAGTCAATGTCTTGGTACTAAAAGCCTTTCATTACTTACTTCACCCTGGCTTTTTTTTTTTTTTTTTTGTGCTTTATTTGCTCAGTCAGTTTTATAGTCCAGTTGCTCTTTTTTGTCAAGTTGCTTATAACGTATTTTTCCAAGTACAATAGTTTGCCAACTAAAACATCTACAACTTTAGTTCATAATGTCTTTCCACTACTGTGTTTCTCATGTGTTCCTTTTTGGAGTAGCTAATAGAAATATGCATTCAACGTAATTCCTATTTTTTGCTAAACCAACAGGGACTAAAGTGTGCCCCCTGCCAATCTTACTATTACCCCTACAGCTGTCATAAAAAAAAAGTGGTATTTGTGAACAATGGCTGTGACAGAAATTTGAGGAATAAAACATTTTTTAAAACCATATTTTATAGCACTTTTACCATTTGTTTTTTCCCACCCAGCAGAGAGGGCACTACTCATTAATATATGTTCCAAAGCTGTGGTGAGTTTCTGACATGAGGTAAAATGTAGATGGTCTGACCTGAAAGTCCATGCTTTGGTTTGGTAGCAATGTGTTTATATTGACAGCATGACAACTTGAGTGGATCAGAATGGGTTCACTTATTGAATAGCCTAGAGACCTCCAGAGAGGATAGGGCAATTAAACAGTTTATGTAGAAGGTAGGTTGGTTCAGTGTGTGGTATAGTTCAAGAAGAAATGATTAATTCAGAATGTATAAACCAAGGTATTCAATGTTCCAGGTTCTAGGTCCACAATAAAACCCATCAGGCCTTCATAACTACCAACTGATGTGCTAAATTCTATGGGTTCATCGAAGATTTTACCCAGTAATATTTTTAAAAAGATGATTATTGGTACTATGGTGCTGTATCTTTAAAACAACTTTTGAGTAGCTATCAACTACTTGATAGTGCACGTGAAAGCTTTTTATTGTATGGCTGCTTGGAAAAGCTGAAGCACTCAAGGGGGATGTTACCTTGTCTGTTAATTTGAACTTCTATCAATAGAATGCCCCATGTTAATTATTGAACCTTACACAACCCTGCTACCATGACTTCACTTTGGCTCCTTCTAAGCTGCTTAGCTGCCCTGGAGTTACTCCCCTCTGGTTGGTCATTACCTTACTGAATTATGCTGCATAAAGCACAGCAGTGCTAGTGGACTAGTTGTACTACCAAAGCTCAATGGGTTTCATTTTTTTTCCTACATTCTTGTGCTATATCTGGTTGTTAGAAAAATACAGATGAGCCAATTCAGAAAGGCTCTCTCTATATGCCATTGATCAATATGTCCATTTTGATAAAGCTTTTTTTGTTGACCAGATTAAAACACTGTGTGAGTGTAAGTACTATGAAGTTTCTGAATGGAAGATACATATGCTACCTTTTGATTCTACCTGGGTTTACATAAAGGGAATATATCCAAGCAGATTACATTATTTGAGCTTTTTCCAGTTGCCTTTTCATTGTTTACGCAGCATAAAGAAGACAGAAATGTGCAGCACAATCATCTTCTTGGCATCATTGTCTTAATGGCAAAAATGCTAGGACTACATACTTTAGTAGAATATCAAAACAGCTAAAATACTGGGATTTTTCCAAATGCAAAGGGATTTTCTTCATGGGAGGTAGAGTACTAAAGTAAAGGTGGAGAATAGATGAGGTGCAATGTATGATCTAAATATGAACCATATAAACAAATCTGATCCTCTAAGATTCAAATACTGTTAAGGAAATAGAACTGAATTGCCTGTTTTTCTGCACTGACGCCTCTAATGTGGATGAAATCCCTTACCTTTCCAATTTAAATATATGTATTTCATTGAAATCTTCCAATGTGTTAATGTTTTGCTTTCCTCTTAAAAAATGTACCTCTC
>CM053604.1:163812252-163868994 GCA_028646535.1 Procyon lotor | reverse complement strand
GCACCTGGGTGGCTCAGTCGTTAAGCGTCTGCCTTCGGCTCAGGTCATGATCCCAGGGTCCTGGGATCGAGCCCCGCATTGGGCTCCTTGCTCAGCAGGGAGCCTGCTTCTCCAGCTACCATTCCCTCTGCTTGTGTTCCCTCTCTCGCTGTGTTTCTCTCTGTCAAACTAATAAAATCTTTAAAAAAAAAAAAAAAAAAAAGTACCTCTCTGAAAGTTATTAGCTCCCAAACATCTGCTTAACCACATCATATCTTTTAAGATTATGAGATTTTTTTCTGCAAAATTTCTTTTGTGTACAATTTAGTACACATGTATCAAAGTTTTGGGTTCTGTTCACTTAGATTTGGATTTCAGGCATGCCCAAATTATAAATTATAAAGAGCGAGAGCCACCTATGGGTTTTTAATAATTTTTTTGATGTGTCAAGGTCAAGTTTAAAAAATCCTATTTCTTTTATTCTGGAGCCAATATATACTATCCATAGCTAAATATTTTGTACAGCCATGAAAAAACTCAATGTCACCCCTGCAGGAGAGTTAGAAGAATAGGTAGAGTCATTTGGCTTAATGAAGAATTTAATAAAAGCTTTCTCAAATGCAGGTTATTCCAGCTTTATTTTAAACATAGTGCTAAAAACTAAATTTTTCAACAAAATCAAGTAGTTGCTTAATACAAGCCATAGCTTTACTTTAACAATGACACACAAAATGTGAAGTGTTAATAACTCTTGAGTGTTAATTTTGCTTCAGTGGGTATTGTTTTCCAAGCCTATTTTATCAGAACCGGATGAACTTTCTTGTTCATGTGAGACTTAAAACATTTACATTGTCCCAATTTTTAAAAGTTATGTATTTAGTCAGGTTTACGGAACCAATGTCTCAGAGCACTACCACTGAATGCTTCTTAAGAGCACTGATAAAGTTTTGTAATTCTTTGAGGCAGGAAAAATGCTTGCACTAGATGGTTTTACACACAAATACTTGGAGGGCCTGACATTTGAAGTCAGAATCATTCTGAACCTCTTGGATTTGACTAGAATCAGTCAAATGGACACAGGCTCTTAAAATGAAAAATATTTTCTTCTTTCTTCTATTCTGTGACAGATGCACATTCCCTTTTAAAATATAGTTGAACAACTAACTGAACAGATCTCATAAAAGCTGCATCAATTTGTCTGTTCTTCATTGTTGGCTCAATGGAGTGCAATAAATCAGAGAGGCTAAAAAATCATGAAAAGCACTCAGTCAGCAAGGGCTTATTGAAAGCCTTCAATGTAAAGAGTACTGAATTAGTCGTCATAGGGATAAAAGAGCAATAAAGGCATGACTCTGGTCCTAGAGACATAGAAGATGGATGATTCAGTGTTACAGCAAGACATCTCTTCCTATAAAACAATATTTAGTCTCTTTGCCTCCAAGTTGGGCTGCATAAAAATAAATTGAAGATCATTTCCTTTGGATAACATCAGATACATGATTACCCATTTGGGTACCCAGAAGTATGGTCCGTCTGTTCACAAGTTTTCAATCTTTCCATACTGCCTATGATATTATATACAAATTCTTTCCAGTTAAAATGTTCGATGGAATAAAACTTGAACTTAGATTTTTAGTGTTATATTTAGTTACTCTAAAATATCACGGTTAATGATTGAAGGTTCCATTTATTCATAATCTCCTTGGTTCTCGACTTTGCAATAAAGGAAGAAACAAACAATTCTTGCTTTACATGGCACCGTGTTAACCAAAATTCAGATATTATGGAAATGTCCTCTGTTTGCAGTTGACATTTGATTTTGAAAGTTGGGTTTATAGAATCACAAAGACAGTACAGAATTCCCACATACCCCTCACATAACTTACCTTAATGGTTTCATCTTGTGTAACCATGGTCCATTTATCAAAACTACGAGGGTAACCCTGGTATGACACTTTTAATGAAACTACTCGATGTTACTTGGATGCCGCTAGTTTCTCCATGAATGGCCTTTTTCTGTTCCAAGATCCAATTCAAGATACTACAATGCATAGTGCACAGTGCATTAAGTCTTTATATGTCTCCTTAGTTTTTTCTAATCTATGAGAGCTTCTTGTTTTCTTTCTTGTCTTTCATAACCTTGACACTGTTGGAGGCTGATGGTTAGATACCATCTTTCTCCAGCATCCCGTGAATTGGGTTTGACTGATGTTACTCATGATTAATCTGGTGCTATAGATTTTGTGGAAGAATACTATTGAGGTACTCTTAACTCATCCTATTAGGGTGATATTAATATGACTTACTTTGGGTCATGTTAACCTTGGCTATTTGTCTGCCAACATTCTCCACTGTAAAGTTACTGTCTTTTCCTTTATATACTCTAGCCACTAGAAGGAAGTAGCTAAATCCAGCCCATACTAGAGAGGGTGGTGGTGGTTAAACTCCATCTCTTGAGGCAAGGGATATCAAAGATTTGTTGTCATACATTAAAATTACCACAATAACACTTTCGGAGTATGTTAAATATTTGATCACATTTTAGCCTTTGTGTACATTGCCTGCAGAAGTTATAATTGTGGGGTTCCTAGAAATAATGGTGCTCTGATATCAATAAAAAACCAAGATCTTGGTTTTCAGATGTCATTCTACAATGAAAAGAACCATGCTCCTTGGAAAAATGACTATTTCTTGTGTTGGAGTGGGAAAACGCAAAAATGAAACTGGAGCATCTCGAAGTGCTAGAAAATATGTGCTAAAAGCAAAACAAAGAATCAGGGAAGCTTAAAAAGACATGTTCAAATAAATTGTGAAAGTAATAGATTATAATCCCCCAAGTAAGATTTAAAACCCATTAGTCCATATTGATGATAATAATTGAATAATGGGAGAAAAGGGACAAACATATCTTACAGAAGAATTCCAGTTACTAAATGTAGAAACAGTGAAGGAAATGGGTTTTCTATTAATAATTTCCATGCAATTTAACATATGACAAAAATATTTCATATAATTTTTATCAAGTATATGAATGTACATAATGCTATTAGCAATTAATCCAAATGCTTTTCTATGCCATAATACTCTTTCATAATAAAATTAACACTTATTGTTAAAAATTTGAAAACTATACATATTAAGAAGAAAAATGCAGTCAGGCCATAAATTCTTTTGCTTCTAGTATGTATATTCACTTTTTATTTGCATTGATTTTTTGTGAGCATTTATGTATTTATGCATCATATGTACAAGATTTGAATAATGCTGCAGATGCTGCTTTGCTCCTTGAATTTCTTCTTATTTTTTAATTTGCAAACCCCTTTTTTCCCTGGTGTTAAGTATTTTGAAAAGCATGATTTTATTTTATTATTTTTACTTTTTTAAAATTTTAAACTTTATTTTTTCAGTGTTCCATGATTCATTGTTCATGCACCTCACCCAGTGCTCCTTGCAATATGTGCCCTCCTCAATACCCACCACCAGGCTCACCCAACCCCCCAACTTCCTCCCCTTCAAAACCCTCAGTTTATCAGAGTCCACAGTTTCTCATGTTTCGTCCTCCGATTTCTCCCAATTCACCCTTCCTTTCCTTCTCCCAATGTCCTCCATCTTTTTCCTTATGCTCCACATGTAAGTGAAACCATGTGATAATTGACTCTCTTTGCTTGATTTATTTCACTCAGCATAATCTCTTCCAGTCCTGTCCATGTTGATATAAAAGTTGGGTATTCATCCTTTCTAATGGAGACATAATATTCTATTATATATATAAACCATATCTTCTTTATCCATTCATCTGTTGAAGGGCATCTTGGCTCTTTCCGCAATTTGGCTATTGTGGCCATTGCTGCTATGAACTTAGGGGTACATGTGGCTCTTCTTTGCACTACGTCGGTATCTTTGGGGTAAATAACCAGTAGTGCAATTGCAGGATCATAGAGTAGCTTTATTTTTAATTTCTTGAGGAATATCCGTGCTGCTTTCCAAAGTGACTGCACCAACTTGCATTTTCACCAATGATGTAAGAGGGTTCCCCTTTCTCCACATCCTCTCCAACACTTGTTGTTTACTGTCTTGTTGATTTTGGCCATTCTAACTGGTGTAAGGTGGTATCTCAGTGTGGTTTTGATTTGAATCTTCCTGATGGCTAAAGAAGAACATTTTTTCATGTGTCTGTTAGCCATTTGTATGTCTTCTTTAGAGAAGTGTCTGCTCATGTCTTCCCATTTTTTTGACAAGACTATTTTGTGAGTGTTGAGTTTGAGGAGTTCTTTACAGATCTTGGAGCTACCAGACCTTTGTCTGTAGTGTCATTTGTGAATTTCTTCTCCCATTCTGTGGGTTGCCTGTTTTGTTGACTGTTTCCTTTGCTGTGCAGAAACTTTTTATCTTGACGAAGTCCCAAAAGTTCATCTTCACTTTTGTTTCCTTTGCCTTTGGAGACATGTCCTGAAAGAAGTTGGTGTGGCTGATGTCGAAGAGGTTACTGCCTATGTTTTTCTCTAGGGTTTTGATAGACTCCTGCCTCACATTGACGTCTTTTATCCATTTCGAGTTTATTCATGTATGATGTAAGAGAATGGTCGGGTTTCATTCTTCTACATATAGCTGTCCAATTTTCCCAGCACCATTTATTGAAGAGACTGTCTTTTTTCCATTGGATATTTTTTTCTGTTTTGTTGAAGATTATTTGACCATAGAGTTGCGGGTCCATATCTGGGCTCTCTGTGTCTGTTTTTGTGCCAGTACCAAGCTGTCTTGGTGATAACAGCTATGTAGTAAAGTTCGAAATTGGGCAACGTGATGCCCCCAGCTTTGTTGTTCTTTTTCAACATTTCCTTAGCAATTTGGGGTCTTTTTTGGTTCCATACAAATTGGCAAGGAAGTGAAATTCTCTCTCTTCGCAGATGACATGATACTTTACATGGAAAACCCAAAAGACTCCACCTCCAAATTCCTAGAACTCATACAGCAATTCAGTAATGTGGCAGGATACAAAATCAATGCACAGAAATCAGTTGCTTTCTTATACACTACCAATGAAAATATGGAAAGGGAAATTAGAGAATCGATTCCATTTATTATAGCACCATAAGATACCTGGGAATAAACCTAACCAAAGAAGTAAAGGATCTGTACTCGAGGAACTACAGAACAGTCATGAAGGAAATTGAAGAAGACACAAAAAAGTGGAAAAGCATTCCATGCTCATGGATCAGAAGAATAAACATTGTTAAAATGTCTATACTGCCCAGAGCAATCTAAGCTTTCAATACCATCTCAATCAAAATTCCACGAGCATTCTAAAGAGCTGGAACAATCTAAAAATTTGTATGGAAAAGCAGGATTTTAATAACCAGGTCCTATATTATTTAGGAGACCCACGTACATGTAGCTAAAAAATCATTTTTGGAAATTTTGCCTAATGGTGTAATGACACTGTATGTAAGTCTTTGCGTATACATCTTTATAGTTAAGGTAAATCTCTAGCAAGATTAATAGTTGAAAAATAAAAACATTTAACGTTCTTCTTATGCACAAAACATTCCTTTTTAATACTATCATAAAACTGTAGTATAATGCAACCATTGTAATAGTTGGGACACTTAAATAATTCCAGGCATTTTACACTATCACTGATGCTAAATTGTATCTACCCAAATTACTGACTAAATTCTCCAGTGTCTTAAGCTACTAATAATTATTGCTAAATTGAGTTCCAACATAGACTGCACTATAGAGGGGCACCTGGGTGGCTCAGTGGGTTAAAGCCTCTGCCTTTGGCTCAGGTCATGATCTCAGGGTCCTGGGATTGAGCCCCACCTCGGGCTCTCTGCTCAGTAGGGAGCCTGCTTCCCCCCCTCCCCCCACTGCTTGCCTCTCTGCCTATTTGTGATCTCTCTGCCAAATAAATAAAATCTTAAAAAAAAAAAATTGTGCTATATAAAATTCTCACCATCAATGGTTGGTTGTTCCATGTATTATTGTTAATGTTAACTATAATCATTTTGTTTAAATCGTTGCCAATTTTTGCATGCATTAAAGTATCAATGCTTGTCTTTAATTTTTTGTGAGTTTAAATATGGAAGATTGAAAAGAATAACGAAGATGGGTTTATATCATGAATACATGTGAGCTATATATCTTATAGTTGGGCACATATCCAATGGTCAATAATTACTAGATTAATTCAGTATTAGAAAATGGAGTCATTCAAAGATTTTAATGGAAGTCTCTTAATTTTCCAAATTTAGTGAGGTATGATAGGCCAAACTTGTGTATATTTAGGTCCTATATGAAGAAGTATGCCTATTTTGATGGTGGACAGAAGGAATCTAGAAAACAAAATATAATTATCTTGAAGTAGACTATGAAAACTAGGCTGAAAAATAAATCTTATAGGATTTTTGAGAATTTCTAAAACATTTGCAGATATTTGTAGTTCAAAAGCTTCAATTTTCATAGAATTCTAATTACTTTATAGACAAAAGCTATAGAAGCATCAAGAATAATATTCTTAGCGCAGATAATGAAAATTCAGAATAATTTTCTTTTTAACATAATCCCAATAGTAAATGTAATGATTTCAATAAAAGATGATTAAGTAGCTTTTGAAATATGATCTATGTATATATCAGTAATTTGTTGAGGACTTACAGGTATGTCAGTTGAAATATCAGTTCTATAATGTCATCATTAACTTGTTTAAGCAGATCTCTATAATCTAATAAAATACGTACTTGGATGCGTTCTATTGCCTTGTTTGCCAAGAAAAAAAAAACTATTAAAATAAAATCTTTATTGTCGAAACACCTGAAGAGGCCAGAAGGGACTTGAAGTTCTTTCACTGAAGTGCAAGAAAATGCAAAAATCAAGGCAGAATGCACATTTTCATTATGTTAATTTCTTTTATCAGCAAAAGTAGAAAAACGATCCATCTGTTGAATTAAAAAACATGTTTGCCGAGCACTTTATTCCTTTTAATTTTAATCCTTGTGTATTTTAAGAGAAATGAAATCCATGTGTTTGCTATTTTTACTTTCAGATTCTACTAAAGTTAAGCAAGTTTATTCAAGTTCATTCTATTTCTCCTTAATCTGTGTTTTATCAGTTTCAGATTAAATCTCTTAAGTAAAGAGGTGGGAAAGTAGATGCCTTAGTAGTTAAGTGGATTCTGTCTTTTAATCTTATATTACTCTAATGCTTAATTCATTGAAACCTTGAAGTGTCAGGCTATGTCACAGATAACACTAAATATAAGAACTTGTGTCATAGTGTCTGCCTTCAAGTTGCTTATACTCTAATCAAGGGAATAAAATGACAACTGTCTTGCAAATCGCATTAAGAAAACAAACACAGGAGAAGGGTTGCCTTTTCTTAGTGAAATGTAAATAAAAGGTTAGTTGGCATCTTTAACCAAAGGTGTCCTCTGAATTCTGGTTTAGAAGCTTGCCTGGTGAGCAATTTTGGAAGTCTCTAACTATGAAGAGATAGATACACATTAAAGCAACCTGAAAATTGAAACCGTGATGCTTATATTGAATGAATAATCAGATTGATTTGGGGGGATTTTTACTAAATAGTAATGTCAGCTAATACTCCTGTGGGTTTTCTATATGACAGGCATTATTGTTTCAATATACAGCATGACATTTTGTCTGCACAGGAACTAAATGAAGTGGTTATTCTCCTTGTCAGACTTGCCTCAAGTTCTTCGTAGAACAAAGTCTGGAATCAGGATGCGTGATTGGAACAGAGTGATGCTTTTAACCTCTATGTTCTGTCACCTTTCAGAAGAGTGATAGTTAATGAGGACGAATTGGAAAACTGAACTGGTGATGTGCATTGGTTCATACTCCCTTTCTCCTCAAGCAAAACTGCCATTATCCTGGAAATACATGTAATGTAATCCAGTCTTGCTCACTATGACTATTGGCTGATTATTTGCTACTGTGACCAGAGAATATATATGAAGTCACAGTTGTTAAATACATAATCCACAAAGGGCTGCCCTTAGCTCTACAAGGGTAGCACCTGACCTGTGGTGTTAGCATATCACATGATGTTACATTCCACCATGCTCTTCCAATGCCCATCGATGTGGGTGCCTGGGCTTTGAGGTCAGTGATGGGATGACAAAAGAATACCACTGATAATGAAAAGGGCATGCAGACAAGAGTATGGCTGGGGGAACCTGGGTGGCTTGGTTGGTTAAGCATCCGACTCTTGGTTTCAGCTCAGGTCATGGTCTCAGGGTTGTGAGGTCAGCCATGAGTCGGGCTCCATGCCCCATGTCATGAGTTTAGCTCAGAGTCAACTTGTCCCTCTCCCGCTGCTCCTCCCCCTGCATGCTTTCTCTCTCATAAATATCTTAAGAAATCTGGATGTTTTAAATCAAAACACACAGTAAACCAAAAAACCTAAATTTTTTGCGATGACCAGTGACATTTCTGTGACATAATTGAATGCCTGCTTGGTTACCTGTTGTAGAGACTGAGGAAATGAGAAATGATATAGTAGAATAAAAAGAAACGTAGAATTGATACTGAAAATTAAGTTTTTCAGAATGCATACATGTATATTATGTAAACTCTAATGTTCAAATAAATCTGAGGTAAAATTTAACATAGTATTCAGTGTATTAACAGAATTATTAGAGAAACAAATCTTAGACCTTACTTTTTGGCAACTTACAATTCCAGAAAACAATACATAGATATTTTACAGGGAAAAGAGAATGCAGCAAGAATTTGCCTTAAGTAAACTATTATCCATGTGTGAAAGCAGTATAAAAAATTCTCATAAGTGGAAGATCTCAGAAAATACACCAGTTTTTAACTAAAGAAATAAAAGGAAGTTTAATTACCAAAATAACTTAAACAAATACAACCTTTTTATTTAAAACACATTTTGAATGAAGTAGTTGACCAGGGATCTAAAATGTGCCCATTTTTCGTTTTAAAAATAAAAATGATAAATATTTGAATAGAACAATGCATGTTAAATTTACACTTTTGCAAAGCATTCTCATAAAATTAAAGGCATGATATATACCTCAAAATAAGTGGAAATGATCAACACAAACCAAGCACAATTAATTGTGATCTCAACATATAAAACAGAGAATGAGCAAAGTGAGAAGGCATAAAATACCATAAGCATGAAACAGGGACCAGAAAACCAACTACTCTTCTGAGAACAAATTTTAATACTTCAAATTAATTATTGTACTGAAAGCTAGGTATTCAAATTCAGTTAAAAATGCAATCCAGACACTTCAAAAGCAGAAATAGTTTTAAAAAAATTAGAGATTAGGCAACAATTTATTAAAGAATAAAAGTAACCAGGTTGATAGTAGTTTCAAACAAATTTGAATTTGTTGAATTTGAAGGGAAAGGTGTTACATGCCTAAAGTGTTTTATTTTACTTTGTTTGGACTAAATCTCAGTGAAGGTAGAGTGGTCATCAATCTGAAAACTTGTAACTAGCAGAATCACAACATAGAGTAAGGAAATATTAACTTTGTGATTTGAAAACAAAAGTTAAATAAAAATAGAAGGGAAACAGAAAAATCCAGCTAATACATAAGAGGAATCTGTTAAAAAGACAATTTTAATGAGACCCTGTAGTGTATCTTTTTTGACTGATTAATGAAAAATGAAAAGAAAATTTTAAAGAAAATTTGTCAGATTTCTAGTGTTAATTGCCTGTTCAGTAGGCTTTTTCCTTTTCTTTGATAATAGATTTGATAGTTGATATAATTATTTTGCAATCAATAAAGCCAATGAAAGCACTGTATTTTTCAGCCTGCCTTGCCGTTGGTATGAACATAGAGCTAGGTTCTGACCAATGAAGGAGGTGTGAAGCTTATTTTGGATCTCTCTTGTTATAATGTTCTGAGAAGATTTAGCAAGGGAGTTGCTTATGTCAGAAGTTGTACCCCTTCTGCCTCATCCTCTCCTTCCTTTTAGCTGTCTGGAACACAGATGCAGCTCGAATTCTGTGTCCACCTTAGATCAGGGAGAAATCTTGAGAAAGCCAGGCACTAGAATGACAGAAAAAAAAGAAGGGTTGCTGTTGACATTGAACTGCCATTTTGGACTGGATTGCATACCTTCAATTTTTTTTTTTTTAATACATGTTTAAAACCAAGAACTCTCATTCTAAATCCACTATATTTGGAATTTTCTGTTCAATGCATTCAAACACAATTTCAAACTAAGACTCATAAGAGTTTTAGTTCATATAACTAATGTTGAATCCATTTTTATACTATGCAAACAAAGGCTACATTTTTCTTTCCAATATACATAATTTTTTGAGATGTAACTTACACCTTAGTTTCAGATGTATAGCATGATGCTTTGATATATATACATATGTATATATGTATCTCAAATTGATCACCCCAATAAATTTGCTTAAAATCCATCACCACACAGTTAAATTTTTTTTCTTGTGATGAGAACTTTTAATATCTACTCTCCTAACAACTTTCAAATGTACAATTTGGTATTACTAACTACAATAATGCTTGACTCTCTATCCCCAGGATTCATTTTAAAACTTGAAACTTGTATATTTTGATTACTTTTACCCATCAGCCCAATCTCCCACCCGCCTCTGACAACCACTCATCTGTTCTCTGTATCTATGATCTATGAGTTCTTGTTTTTTTTTTTTAGATTCCATATAGAAGTGAGATCATTATTTATCTTTCTGTTAGACTTAATCTAGCATAATGTCCTCAAGATCTGTCCATGTTGTCACAAATGGCTGTGCAAAAGATTTTTTAGTTTGATGTCTTCCCACTTGTTTGTTTTTGCTTTTCTTGCTTTCCTTTTAGTGTCAGATCTAAAAAAAATCACTGTTAAGACTGATTTCAAAGAGTTTACTGTGTATGTTTTCTAAGATTTCAGGTCTTACATTGAAGCTAATTCATTTTGACCTAATTTTTGTGTATGGTATAAGAATGTGGTTGAGTTTTAGTCTTTGGCATGTGGCTGTTGGGTTTTCCCAACACCACTTACTGAAGGAATTCTCCCCATTGTATGTTCTTTCCTCCTTTGTCACAAATTGACTATATATGTGTGGGTTTACTTATGTGTTCCATTGTGGGTTCCATCGATCTATGTGTCTGGTTTCATGCCAATACCATACTGTTTTGGTGATCATAGCTTTGTAATATAGTTTGAAACCAGGGAGTGTCATGCCTCCAATTTTTTTATTTCTTTTCAAGAGTGCTTTGGCAATTGACATTTTCTGTGGATCCATTCAAATTTTAGGATTATTCTATAAAAAATGCCATTGGAATTTTGGTAGGGATTGCATTGAATCTGCAGATTGCATTGGGTAGTGTGGGCATTTTAATATTAATTCTTCTGATCTGTGAACATGAAATATCTTTCTATATACATCTGTGTCATCTTTAATTTCTTTCATGAGTATTATATAGGTTTTAGTGTACAGGTTTTTAGCTTTCTTGGTACAATTTATTTCTAGGTATTCTGTTTTTGATGTTCTTGTAAATGGACTTTTAAATTTCTCTTTTGGGTAGTTCGTTAATCACATATAGAAACACAGCTGTTTTTTGTATATTGACTTTGTACCATGAAACTTAATTTGTTAATTATAACACCTATTTGGTAGAGATTTTGGGGTTTCCCATATATAGTATTATACCATCTACAAATAGTGACACTTTTACTTCTTCCTTTCCATTTCGGATGTCTTTTATTTTTGTTGGTCAATCACTCTACCTAGGATTTCCAATACTTTGCTGAATAAAGGTGGTGAGAGTGGACACCTTGTCTTATTCCTGATCTTAGAGGTGAAGCTCTAAGCTTTTCACTGTTAGGTATGATGTAGCTACATCCTTATCATTTACGGTTTTTATTATGGTGAGGTTTGTTCCCTCTATACCTACTTCATTGAGAGTTGTAATAAATGGATGTTTTGAAAAGGTTTTTTTTTTTTATGAATCTATACTTGGGTATAAGTTTGAACTTTAGAAAGCAGCAAATGAACATAGTGCAATCCTGAATAAGATCTATCAACTAATAATACATGCTTAAATGAGCTTCAAAAAGTTGCAGCAATTTAACCAAAGAAATGGCAAAAATGAAAAATGATAAATAGTATAGTCTGAAAAGGGGAAATCCTATCTGCATTCATGACTACAAGCTCTGAGGATCAAGAGCCTTTATCTCCACAACCTGGGTTGGGGTGGGGTGGGAGGGACAATGGTTTGAGACCCTCTGTCCTCATGATCCCCTGAGAATGGGTCAGAATCACCTTTAAGATATGCATTGGGCCATGTTCTTAGGGGTGATTGATAGAGCAAGGCAAAGTAACTCTACTTCCAAATGTATAATAGAATAAATCATGATGCAGACTAGGATTCGTGACAAAGAATATTTATATATACATGTTTTGTAAACTTGTAAATAACCAAAATATTAAAAAAATTCTGATAAATTGATTATTAACCAAACATAATGAACCATTTTAGTTGCCTTTAGCATTATAAATACTAAGTATATGGATATTTGTATAGAATATAATATCTGAACAATAAATGACAAAAAGAATAAATGACAAAAAGAACAACAAAAATTTTATCAGTGGTGACTTCTCTTTGGTAGGAAAATAGGTGATTCTTCTGTTCATATGATTTTGTTTGCTGCTTGTTTTTTGTGGGCATAAATTGTTTTTACTTGCATAGAAAAATTAGAATTTTTGACATAGAACCATAGATAAGCCAAAAACTAAGAAGAGCATGTTTCATAAAATATAAAGTATTATATAAACATGAAATTATAACTCTGGGAACTTGATTTTTTGAACTGATTTTCTTATTAACCATATACTAATAAACTTATGCTCTCATAATTAGAGAATTACTTTGCTATATTCTTTCAGTGTCTTCAGGGGGAACCCAACATCTTACATGCGAACTTGCCTACGTGCTGAGAAAGTTGTTTCATGCAGGGCTTACATGTCCATTCTCCTATTTGGGAAAAAAAAATGTACAACCTAGAGAAATTTAGCAGTGTCTTGGTATGGATAAGAAGGACCAGATTTACGAAATAATAACCCAAGTAAGAAGGCAAATGAAATTTTCTATTGAACTGTGCTTGATCAGAAACTCAACTGTATTCAAAACAAAACAAAAAACTGTGGTTCTAGTAACAGTATAATTTTTAGTCCTAAAGTTTCCCTATTAAATTTCTCTGAAATCACTCAAATATTGGAAAACTTGGCAAAGACCATCTAAATGAATGGTTTCCTTATTTCAGAAAACCTATTAGAGGCAAGACAGTTGGAGTTTAATGGACAGCCTTACCAAAGGGATAGGCATGGGATATTAGGCTGTTTGATTCCTGTGAACTGAACTGAATAGAACTTGCAGTTCTATCTGTGAATCAGTTTGACTTAGAATACTAGAAGCTGTGCTGCTGGAAGATGGGGTATTCCAACAGCAAAAGAAAAGAATTACAGTTTAAGATTCTGCTATCAACATGTAATTGGGATACTATCTGGAGTTACTGTCTACTGGGTTTCTCTAACATTTTCATTTATTTTGCTACCTCTCCTATTTGGACTCCAGCATGTGAGCATCTATTCACTTGGGGGAGGTTTTCTATAGCAGAATAAAAAAGAATACAATAAAAATTTTGGCTTTATGAATTTCAAAAGGTTCAGGTATAAGAAGAAAAATAATGAAGGAGTACACATTAGATATTTCCCTTTTCTCTCATCATAAAACATTGCTGGACATGGTTGAGGTGGGAATGAGGAGAATCATACAGAATTCAAAACAAGATGATTCTAGTGGGTCTCATTTGCAGGATTTGAAGGGAAACATGAATCTGGGAAATCTGAGGGCAGAGGTAACCTGTCAACCCAATTTTGGGTTAGTCTTGGAAGGTGAGACGATCCCACACTGCCAGGAAAAGATGATAAGCATAGGCTAAGAGGGACTGCACATCATTTTGAGGCAGAGAGACCTG
This sequence comes from Procyon lotor, assembly GCA_028646535.1. Classification (NCBI taxonomy): domain Eukaryota; kingdom Metazoa; phylum Chordata; class Mammalia; order Carnivora; family Procyonidae; genus Procyon; species Procyon lotor. The sequence continues at coordinate 163,855,003 of CM053604.1, read as the reverse complement.
GAACAACCTCACAGTATTTGCTTTATTGTCATGGAAATGCATCTGAGTCATTCTTGTTATCCCCAAACAAATCCAGAATTGCCTGAAACAGAGCACTTAGAAAGGCCACAAGGTTGAGAGTATAAGACCATAATCTCTTTGACCCCAGAGGTAGACACTGAAGTCCATGCAAATTCTATACACTTCAACAGATACCACTGTGGTCCAAGTAGGACTAAGGTCTGTCTCTGCAGTGGCAGCATGTGGCAATCTGAAAAAAGAATCACTCAAACTCCTAGAGGTCACCTTCAATTAAAGAAAAATAATTACATTACTTGATGAGTTGAGTTAGTGGCTTGAGGTTTGTAACTTAGAACTGAAGGTACAATGCACCAATATCCAGGTAAATGGCTCCTGGAAGCCTATATTTCTGACTATATTTCTAATCCTTCTCCAATATTTTTTCCCCAAGATTGAGTTCTTTTAATCGTAAGTATAAGAGATAACTCATGAAAACACTGAAATGGACTGTAGTGAAACAGTCTTAATAAAAATAAGATTTTACATAAAAGCAAAGTTTCTACAGCATAGAGTTTAGAAATAGACAAATGACAAATTATAGTACTGTTAGATACATACGTGTTATAAATTGATGGAATTCATACTCCCTTTGATCTAATTTTATACAAGTAAGTTTTCTCCTTTAGTATCCATTCACTTTTTCTTCTATGCCTATTCTTACTTGGCCTCCTAAATATTTCTCCATAATTCCCTTTTTCATCCTTCTGCAACTGTAAATCCTTGCAAAGTACTTACTGTGTTCAGACGTGGTGCTAAATGGTGGAGAAATGCCTTGTGCATGGCTCCTTCTTTTGAGAAAACTACAGCATGGTGTAATGGGTGTTTTGTTGGAGAAATACAAGGTGGTGTGACAGCGGGTTCTAACATAGCCTATGGTTTCAGTGAAGCACTCTCTAAAGAAAGTGAGGCTGACAGGGAGTTTTCTGGGCAAAGGGTCTCTGCAGTGAGGTTGAAAATGGCCTAAGAATGGGGACTAGCATGTGTTTAGTGCTTGAGGAAAAAAAGATAACTGGGGACTGTCCAAACCTGGCCAGTGCTGTGGAGCCGAGAGAGAGAGAGATTGAGAGAGGGAAGGTCCCAGGAGATAAAGTGGAGTGGCAGAGCAGCTGGAAAAAGGAACAGGTAAGGTTTGTCCTAATACCACAGGGAAGCCATCAAAGGGTTTTAAGTACAGGATTGACATAATCTGATCCGTAATTTTAAAAGAAAAGTCTGCCTGTTGTGAGGAGAGTGGAGAGGCGAAGCAGTGAGGATGAGACAGGGCCAGCTGTGTGAACAGAAGTCATTAAGCTACCACAGGTGAGGGATGAGTGACTCGGATGGACGTGATTCTATACATACCCATACGCAGAGACATAATATACATGTAAGTATGTGGGAAATGTCTGTCTGTCTGTCTATCTATCTATAGTCAGTTAATCTTGAGTACCTGTAGAAGAGTTAAAAATTGCCATAGATCACACCCCAATTTTCTGAAAATGTCAATTATTATTTTTGCAATTAACCTAACAGTGTAGATCAGAAATACTGTCCTTTGAAATTATGTGTTTCAAGATGCTCAGTCAGGTTCCAAGATAAGAAAGATGGAATTCCTACTTTTAGTTAAGAGACCATGATTAACTTTATTTCTAAGTATCTTGAGAGTTCACTGAAATGTCAGCAAGGAGTTGCCTGTTTCACTAATGGAAGTGACATGACATTTCTTGCAAGGAATGTAAACCGGTGCAGTGCGCAGCATGGAATCTTGACTGACGTGGAAACCTTCTGTTGCTGTGTCAAGACCTCTGGTGTCAGTGTAGAAACACGCACGTCATGAATTTACAGATGGAAGAATTGGCCATGTAACCTGCCTCAGTGCCTCATGGCTGAGGAGAACTTGGACTAATAAAGGAGCTGCAGAATAGATGATAATTACGGGGCTCGTTATGTCTTTATCTTTTGATAGTTGACCCTCAGGTAGTTGACAAAAAAGAGGAGATAGCAAAATTGAAAAGTGTTGAAAAAGTGTTAGGCCTCTAGTTAGATGAAGGTAAAGAAAAGGAAAATAATTACTCATTTGGGGAAAATATCACAAAAATGTTTGAATGTACTCTGTTGCTATAGAAAAAACCAGCAGAACCATTATAGTCCAGTCTGAATTATTAACCTATAATCTGTATTTAATAATACTAAGTTGAATAAAAGTGATGGTATTATGATTACCATTCTTTTTCTGGCAGGGCCAATGGAAGAAAAAAATATGCATGTCCACGGTTTGGTAATAACTGGTGATGAGGAGCATTAAAATCAGAGACCCACATCAATCAATGATGGGTGTAAAGGATCCACGGAATGGCTTCTGAAGCCTGTGTGGAGATCCTTAAATTACTCTTCATCCAAGGAGACATTGGTAGTCAGATACCATTTGATGTTTATCTTACATCTCAGAATATACATTTTTGGAATGTCCTCAGAACTAGTTGAACTAAAATATTAATATTACCTATATAACTTTATTTTCTGTCAATTGCATACCTATTATACATAAAATGGTCTATGAATATTTAGAAGTAAACTCCAACTACTCCAAAGAAGAGTACCATTTGAAATTAGCTTGATCCATTTTTGCATTCATTTAGTGTGCTGACGTAAGTCATTTTCAGAATTCTGTGCCTCCACTGCATCTCCTTGCAAGCAAGCTGGATTCAAAGTTAAATGGCTGGCTAGACTCCTAGATTGTGTATTTTTCCTGAGCCCATAGCAGAGACAAGTTGACCTGCCCCTGCCTCTCATGTATCTTTTCAACACCTTAGTGCTCACCTCCATTTTCATGGAATCAATTTTGACTTTAGGTTATTTATTTATTTATTTTAAGGAGCCTGGTTTTCTTGGTTTAGCTATTTCAACATTAAATATTTCTGTCCTGTATGCTTATCTTAGAGTCTAGTTCCTTGAATTGGTCATGTCACCATGGTCCAAATGGTGTCCTTTAATCAACTCCCCAAATATTAGCACCTTTGATATCACTTCTATGGCGTAATAACTTTAAAATTGGCATTATTTCTCCATGTGACCGGACTTCCAGCTATAAGATTGTTAAATTCCATCAATTAAGAACCTACTTTGGACTATTCGCAAATTTTAAGTTCCAACAATTTGAATGCTTCTAGATATTCCCATTCCCATTTCCTGCCACTAGTTAGTAAGCAATGTTATCTGCTGTGAGTGAAAGCAAAGAGTGTCCTTCCAGGAACAACTCCTAGGAAACTCTGCCTATGATTCTGGCTTTATGTTCTATGTGGTAAGGCTACATCGTCCAAGTGGTGTAGTTACAACCTGGTGGGGCCATCATCTACTTGGTTTCCAAGTACCTGAAGCAAAAGTGCTTATTGGAATGTATTTGCAGGTTTTGTGTGTAGGGTTTGTACATTAAGCTGCTGAAACTTTGGGTTTGTTGCCGTCGCATACCTTTGCAAATGGTGGTGGAAAAGAATGTTACATGTTCTTACACAGCCCATTCTCCTACCAACAACAGTAATGGAGGGATTGGGAGAAACTTTGGGAGGGGATTGAGACACCTGGAGCCTTCTTGGTAGGGATGGTTTCACAGATGTATGAATATGGACTCCAAATTCATCAAGTTTATACACACTAAGTATGTCAGTCATATCTTAAAGTGGTTTAAAGAATGGGAAATTTCCATTGTGTCTCTAGATTGTAGATTGCTGAAGGAAAACACCGAAGGATAAGTAGTAGCTTAATAAGTGAACTAAGAGGGAGGTGGATTCCAGGCAGAAGAAACAACAGTCATTAAGACAAATTCAGCAAAGCAGGAGTATTGTGTTTTAGAGATGAATTATTTTAGAGTTATTCTCTCTTCTACTTTCCCATTATGCTCTACATCTCTGGCATGGCCAGAGTTAATTTTGTGTATTTTCATTTTCTAAATTATGAACTCCTTGTTGAGAGAGGATTTTTTAAAATTTATCTTCTATATTACTTAATTTACTATTTTATATAAAACAGCTGTCCAGTGAGGTCTTCTAAATTTTGGTTATCTAGAGTTAAAGGATTTGTCAATTTCATTCCCCCTGAATGTTTCACTCCTTTATTCAAACCATCCTCATTCAGATATGCACTTCTTGTGGGGAGGGTATGTCTAACTTGAGAAAGGCACACAAGACTATCATGTGCCTTGTATAAACAAGGTGACTTCAAGCCATATTTTTCTAAAAAGATCCATTTGGATTTTTGAGGAATTATAAACATTGGTTTAAAATATCCTTAAAGTCCTTAAAAATGCTTATAACATTAACAGCTCTCTGTGATGTGCATAAATACACACATTAGTAAAATATCACAGGTTAAAGTCCTTAAAAATGCTTAAAGCGTAGCTGTTCACACAGCAGTATGCATAAATACACACATTAGGAAAATATCACAGGATACAATTGTTAAAAACTGCTTATCACATTAACAGGTCTTACTGTGAAGTGCAGGTAATAACAACATTATTTAATCAGGGAAAGTTTTCATGCACAAGACCTAGGCTTTTCCACAAAAAATGTTGCAGTCTGCCCCAGTGGATGTATTCAGAGAATTCATTGGTGCCATAGGTGCTTAAACTCTTTTCTTCCAACACACTAGATATCTTCTGACCTGAAAGCAATTTAAATTACATATATATTTTTGCTACAAATGTCTTTGATCCTGGAACATGCCTTTTTCTTGCCTTCACAGTCTGTTTCTTGAATCCCTTAATGGTTTTAAAGGACCTACATTTATCTTCCATTGAAAAGGTTTTCTCTTTATTCTTGGAAGTTCTACTACAGAATCAAATGGATATTTGTGTAAATACTCCTGTTGTTGGCAAAGAAGAACTTGTGGGTGATTCTCTTTATGCTGGGTATGTGAGAGTTGGCAAACTAGGAACTGAAATTTATCAAATCTTGAATTGATGTGCACAAGTTTTTAAAACTCAAGATAGACAAACGGGAATACATTTGGGTGGTTCCTCAGGGCTCTAGAACTACCCATCAGATTGCAAAGCCCTCTATAGAGCAAGCAGTATAATTCTTCTTGCATTGGAGTCCATCAGTGTGTCCTCTGTTTTCAGCTGCTTTGAGATTGCCTCTAGCCAAGAATCCTTCACACTTAACCTTCCTGCGCTATTTAGTTGGTATTTCTTTTAACAAAGGGTGGTGGATTTTTTCTTCCATTCCTCTTTATAATTCAAATATTTTTGTGAAGCTTATTAACAATTTGGGATAAGTTGTAATAACATAACCTCTCTCTATGAGAGAGACTAGCACACTATAATAGGCAGAGTTGGGTATAAAGTCCACAAGTGCAGTTGAAAAACCATTGGAAATGTTTTAAATCAGTGATAGATGAAAACCAGATGACTTGTTACAAGGAAAAAAAGGCATTGTGGTAAAGTCTTAGCAAAGGTCACAGAGGAAAATTTAGACAGGGTGGAGGGCTCCCCATCACCAAATAATGCTGACAGCACAGGAACCTGGCCCGATTTTATTAGGTGGGATCTTTGCAAGGTGATGAGCTCTGCCCTCAGGAGTGGGATCAATGCCCTTCTAAAAATGGTCAGAGAAAGCTCACTTGTTGTCCCTTTCATTATGTGAGGTGACAGCAAAATGATACAGTCTATGAACCAGGATGTAAGTTTTCACCAGATACCAAATCTACCAGCATCTTGATTTTCCACTTCCTGGCCCTAGGACTGGAAGAAACAAATCTGTTGCTTACAAGCCACCTAATTTCTGCTACTTTGTTACAGCAGCCTGAAGGAACCAAGACAGACATCTATTATCAGTAATTCCCGATGGCTACTCACTGACTACAGAAAAAACTCAAAACTTAGCATGACCTGATCTAAGTTTGACCCTTGGGTTCACAATTGATCCTGTGTTCTAAGAAGACTGCCAATATCTGCCTTCTGTTTAGCTCACAAGCTCTCAGAATGGTGAAGATTTCCAGGCACATTGTATTTCTATAAACCTTTCTGTACATGCACTTCCTCTTGTTAGGAAAGTGCTGGTTTTCACCAGGTAAACTCTCTTCCAGCCCTCTCAGATGATCAGATAGATGTTGGAAGGTTTTGTGTAGATACAGTTAGACTTACAGACCCGTAAGGAAAGTGACTATGCCTTGTAGAAACCTTGCGTGTAACTGTTGAATCAAGTAAGCAGGAGCTAATATGCTTGTGATCATATTACTCTAGGGAAATAATCTTGATACACATTTAAGAACATCTTTCCTCTTTGTAAGAGGTATATGAGATTTAATAGAAATACTGTTTCCTTTTCTTTAGTGGATCGGGGTCATAATTCTTCAGGTGTGTACATTTTGAAATTAAATAAGTACTGAGAAGTATAGGTAGAACCGAATGATGTTTTAGAAAAATCTGAGGTGATTAAATGATAGAATATTTTCTTTTTGAGATTTTCTATAAAAGATTAAGTTTCAGTTGGAGTAGTGTTTTCATTTGTTTCTAAATATTATTTACCTTAGCACATAATTTTCCTTTGTGATTTCAGTAATGCCACATAGTATTATAACTTATTAGATTTTACTAGACATTTGGAGACCAAACTATAAAAACTGATGATAATAGAGGATTTTCTTAAAACACGTAATCTAGAGTTTTTTTGTGCAAGAGCCCTTCATGATTGAATTTGGCTGTTTTCTTAAGAGACATTATTATCATTAATATTTTCATTATTTGTTGGGTAACCACATTTCCCATGTTTCTTGGTCACCGTCTGTTTTTATTCTGCAGAAAAGATGAGGCTTATTATTTGCTCGTAGCATATTTAAGATTTATCAGAAAGTCTGCCCTGTGTGACTGAAATAAGTAGCTTTTCCCATGACCTCAAAGCTTCTATTTTGTAATCATTATGTGAATGTCTCCCAAACACTTCTGTTGTTAATATGTCCAATGTACAAAACCTTGTGTATAGGCATGAATGGGTTTGTTCTGCCCTGTGTGATGAGAGTGCAGGGACCCCATGTAAGTATTAATACAGATTTCATTGTTTCCCTGGAGCCTGAACAAAGTAGTAGTATAACTGTGCCAGCCCCACACAAAGGCTAAAAATGGTGGTGGTGGTGGTGGTGGTTAGAGAGAAACAGATGGGAGCAGGAGACACTGAGGAGACAGGGAAGGATTCTGAGGATTCTATTAGTAGGAAGCTCCTTTATTCTACAAATGCTATGAGTTCATGAATTTTGGAGTATATGCCACAAAAATAATGGTTGTACTACTCAGTTTTGTTCTCAAGAACCCTTTCAACTGGATGGCAAGCTAAGGAACTATATCTTATCACCTCATAGACAGGGATTCAGGACTCTTCTGCTAGAAATACAATAAAGTTAACACGATAAATATGTTGTGGCCCAGTTTTCGTTCTTGAAGGAGCTCATTCATCATAGCTGCTATTCATGGTTCTTCATAAAATTAAGCTTTGGAAACTCAGCCCCAGAGCATTTGGACCCTAGCACCTTGATCTTTACTTCATTTTTGTTGCCTCTACTACTGATGGAATTTGTGTCCCATCAATGTAGATTTTCACTCAACTCTATAACTTGGTGAATTCACTTCTCAGTCTCTGATCTGTTTGCTTTTCAAACTAAACTTTGATTCCAACTTCTCAATTCTGACTTCTGCCAATCCTAGGATCTTTTCCTTGCATGAAATCCTAGAAAGATAATTTTCTTCGGGTTTGTTTTTTTGGGTAAGTTCTAGATAATGATTTTAAACAAGAAGACTTAATTGCTTTTCCAACTGCCTCAAGAAAAATCAGATCCAGTGTTTTGTGCAATGTACAAAATCTTTCCCATTCGTGCCCCAGTCCATCTTTCTATTTATTTGCTTTTCTTCAGAAACATGAAATAATCTAGCCATTTTCAAGCATACCCTTCCATATTTAGTGCAGTCAATTCTCATTGTTTGTGGTAACGTTCTGCAATTTGAATACTGACTTAGCAAATACTGTACCATTTGCTCCTAGGGGAAGTACAGGATTGGGCTCCTGCAATCCTGGGACCACACTATTTTTAACTGATTAATATGTACTTGCTTGATGTGTTTCTGATTGAAGACATCTTATGTAATACATAGTTGGTTCATTGACATTAAATTCAGGAGCAACAGCATTATAATACATGCCTGAGCAAAGCTTACCTAATAATGGATTCTGTGAGGCAATCAGTCTTCTTGTTTAGAAAGACCAGATAGCCCTTTAGCACCATGCTTGGGAGTAATCTTAAATGAGAAAATCACCAACAAAAATCACCAAAGTGAGAAAAGCACACTACAAATGTCACTGGAAAAAGGCCACTAGTGAACAATATGAAAAGTGAAACAAGAAGGCAGAGTGTCCTCTTGTTTGACCCCCACTGTGTTGGTTTGAAAGCTTGGGAGCTTCCCAGGTGTAATCCGAAACTCTTCTCCCAACTTGGAGGGCAGCGAGGGACAGAAAAAAGAGACCACTGCAGGTTGGTAGTGGGTTTAGTAAGGAAGGGAACTTAGCATATGACAGTTGTTTTGGGTGGTAGCATGACAAGCTGATCTCCCTTACCTACCATTAAATCTTCAGTCTTAATACCACATTGGTATTGCAAGGCTACATCTTTGAGGCAGCCTCTGAGAGTGGGGAAAGGCTAGTGGAATCCATATTCCAAGGACAATGGAAGGGGTGAGGAGTCTGTGATTGTCAGGGTCCAGCTCAAGGGTCAATTGGTGGCCATGTTCTCTCCATAACCTCCCCCACAGCTAGGAATGAATGTATCTGGCAACTCAAATGTTTTACCGCTCTGCACATCTGTGAACGACTGTAAAAGCACCACTAGTACTAACTTTGGGGTTTCAAATTTACTTCTACAAGTTGGTGCATTTACAAAATACCACATCCACAAATGAGAATTGACTCTACTTCCAAGTGAGGTAGAAGCAAAAAGTTGGAGGTAGACTAAAAAAGATGGTATTTTGGCAGAAATTTTAGATTTCTTACACCTCAGGGTATTCAAACGTTCTTACTTCAGGGGCAAAGATGTTGAATTTTTATGTAACCAAGTACTGTGCCAACTACTTCATGTATGTAAAGTCATTTAAGCCTAACCCTAGGCATGAGCTATGGAAGACGAGTCACATCTTACTGGATCATGTAGTATATATACAGGGAAGAACAGATAGTTTGCTAGCTAAGCAGCTGCTAAAAAGGTGAACTGAGTAGAATGTGTGACCACAATAGGATCACCAGGAAATATGTCAGAGCAGATTGAATCAGAGCCTCAGTGTGTACCAAGAGCAGACACTTACAAAGAACCTGTGAACCAAACTACACATAGTCTCACCGTTTAAACTCAAGAATTATGAGTAGACCCTTGAATATGGCAAAAGCATTATCTTTGCAAAAGAATCTCCTGCTCTGAGCTTTTAGGAGAGGATTGCCCCCAAGAAGTCTACATTATATACATATTAAATCTCAACTTCTGAGAAAATAAGTTAATCTTTTATAGGATTATTATTATGATTTTATTTTTTTTGTTCTCTTCATTTTTCTACTTTCTCAGGAGTTGTATGTAGTATTACAGCCTTTTCCACTGTATGGGAATAGGTGAAATGTGGGGCATTCATCTACAGGAAACAAAATGAATATAAAACTTTTGATTATATCTTGACTAGAATTTTTCTGAGAAACGTTAAGTGCAGGCCTGGCCTTGTGTCCCTCACCTAGGAGTCTAGGAAAATTAAAAAATTGTGTGGATTACCAACTCTTTTAAAGTATGACCTTTTAAAAATAACTCTAAGTAGAATATTTATTTAGAAATGTGTTTTTCTTATTTTTCCAAAGTAGTAGAATACTTTGTATATATTAACTAGATGTAGTTAGGTAATCAAGAACATTTCACCTAGAAACTCACTTTTTTTTTTTTTTTTACTTCTATAAAATAGGCTAACTTTCTTTTGACCTCAGAGGTGTAATAGTTTCAGATCTTAAAACTCCCACTCAGATCATACTCCTTTATATCCAATGCTGTATTTTATCTTCACACCATTGCTGCTTCCCTTAAAGGGAGTCATTATACTCTTGACATGATTTTATCAGGTGTGCGCTGTTGTAAACCGTCTTATTCCATTAACAAGTCTATGAAAATAGGGGTGAGGAGGGCAATTCTCTTAATTAGCAAGTTGCTTTTGCACCACAAAATAATGGAACTACCTCGAAAGCAAAATTAACAGCTCTAAGTAGGTTAGCTATAAAATGCTTAGAAAAAAGAGGGGAAGAATGAAACAGTACAGAAGTGAGTGGGCATCTTCCTCAAAGGAAGGTTTGTGTATGTCTATCACTTGTAGTGAAGCTTTTCCAGTGCACCAAAATATTTCATCCAGTACAACAAATAGAGGTGAAGTCTTAAAGAGATTAAAAAAAAAAAAATCCAACCATGACTCATTCCACAACTTTTATTTCATCCCTTAGTCTCAGATGTTTTCCTCACCTTTTCCTTTCCTGCATTTTGCATGTTACTTCACTTCCTCTGTATGTTCTGCCATTCTTTGCAGAAGTTTCCAAAAAGAAACCTTACAGTTTTTAACTATGATTAACAAGGTTAGCTCTCTCAATTCTTAATATATTAATATTTTCTTTATTCCACTTCATTCAACTGATTTGATGCTTCGTTTTGCTTATTTTACCCTTTTCCAATTACAAAACTATCTATTTTAGTAATTGTAAAAGAAAACAAAACAAAACTCAATATACATGTGAATTATAACAGTAGATTCACTCATGTATTCACCAACAAATAGTTAAGGAATGCCTATGATGCTTCAGAAACTGCTAAGTTCCAATTGGACATGAGATAAAAAACAGATGCTTGCTGTCTAGTGGAGGACACATACCTAAGAAGACAATCACACAAAGAAGGGCATCATTACAAACTGTGACAATTGCCTTGAAGGTTATATAAGCCTATACATCAGAGTGAAACGCCCTGGGAGTCAGGAATGGTTTCCTTGAGGAGGTAACACTTGAAATCTAAGTGTAGGGAGAGGATGTGATAACCAGCTACATATCATAAAAGTATGTTGAAAGACCCACAAAAGGAACGGATGATAAAGTCTGTGGAAGTGAGAGAGGAGGGAGCCTGATAGAAGATGAGGCTAATGGGGTTGAGGCATCCCCAGGCTACTAGCATGTATGAGTCCTGGCCTTAGCCTTAAGTGCCCTCCTGCAATGCAAAGCCACAGAGCTTCAAAAAGCATGGATGGAGGGAAGGAAGGTCAAGGCAACGTGGTTGCCCTTTGAAAATCTACTGTAACAAAAACCACCTGATTTTTTTAGAAAATTAGCAAATATAAAAATTACCAGTTATAGGATTTAAGAATAGGCTTTTTTCCTATTTTTGATCTCATGAATATATCTTGATCTTCATTTGGTTCTTAAACATTATTTGCTGCCATTTTGAACTGTACTGTTTGATGAGTTTCACACGTAGTTCATAATTGAAGCCGATTATATCCCATAGATACGGGATAAATCATCACTATCTGTTATAAAAGAATATTTTTTACCCAAGATTTTTCTTCATGATGGATCATAGAATAATTTCCCAAGAGGTTTGTGAGTCATATGTTAGGACATGACTGTCATAGTGAATCTGGGGGTGTGTTGGTTCATAAGCTCTTTGGGAGCTCCACAGGTGGAATTTGAAACTGGCCTTCATACACGGAGGGCAGGGAGAGAGTGGGAGAAAGAGGCAGACCATTCCTGCTTGGTAGGCGGTGGGTTGAATTAGCAGGCAAACTTAAAGTGAGTCTCGTCTTAGGTGGCAGCAGGATGAATGGATCCCCCACCTGTCCAGCCACCAAACCTTAAAGTTGATAGAGGTTTTAATTGGCTTCAGTCACGTATGTTGTCCAGATGGCCTGAGCACCACATCATTATCGCAAAGCTATGTCCTTGGAGCAGGGAAGGCAAGTGAAGGAGCGAGGAGGGGTGGGGAGCCTCTGAGTGCCTGGCTTCAGCTCTTGGGTCAGTGGTGGTCACTTCCTCTCAGTGACCTTGCCCAACATCTTATACTTCTTCATTCCTATGGGAAGAAATGACCACACAATTTGATTGTATTCCGTCTTTCTTTCTTCAGTTAACTTCCTGTTTGGGGCTTGATTACTCTTTCTATGTTATGTCCTTGAGCAGTTTTCTGAGTCTATAATTGCTCCTTAGGAATTTTTCCACTCGGAAATACTTTAGCTGTATCTTGAGCCTGACACAATAGACCATTATTTTCAAATGATTTGCCTTTTTGAATAGCATACAGATGAGAGCTCAAACACTGATGTTCTGAAAAAGAATAAATTTAAGAAAGTAATATTCTTTATAGCAAAATAAGCAATATGATGCCTTCTCAATAGACTTAGAGTTCATGCCAACCCATTTGGGTTTGTGATCCCTGATGTAGTTGGTGTTAACATACACTTGGCTATCTCTAGAGCAACTCCTACCCTTTAAACCATCCGCAAGTAAAAAGCCATAAACCAGGTTTTAACCCCATCCTGTTCTTCCCATGGTTATCTTCATATATTTTAGTCATTGATTAAATACACTGTGTTCCACGTATTACCCATTTATTAGAGAATTAATAATCAATCGCTTACTAACAATTGATAAGTAAGCAATGAGCCCTCTCCAAGGTATTGGGCTTACAAAAGAGAACAGATAGGATCCGTGCCTTCAGAGTCCTGTCTGTGCTGTAGGACAGAACTGTGGATAAACAGCTACTCACTAGAGCATGCCAAATCCCTCACAAGGGTTGTCCGAAATGCCCCTTGGGTATGGAAATAAAAGCTATTTAGAAAACTGAATTCTAAAATGACTTTAATTTTGCTAGATTAGACAGGGCATTACCTATCTTTATCTGTTTTCAGAAATGCTCTAATCATGACCATACCAAAGTTTTATAGATCAGACTCTAGTTTACATTTTCTCAAGGCTCACAGCAGTTGACTGTAATTTTTATTACACCATTGGCCTTTAACACCCCCTTTCCGGTATGAAGGAATCCTTATGTTTCCTGAAAAGACTCCATGGCTTACACATGCTGTTCTGGAATGAGTCCTTCCTGCAGCCCCAGTACTTGGTGCCTCATCATTGGGCATGTTATGCTCAATAACAACAAGAGATGACAAACGTGAGGATTTTTCCCAATGTGTCACATCACTTAAAGCCTGATTAGGCATCCTTATCAAAACATGTGCTGATAAGACAGCTGTGCTCTTTTTTTGTTTTACCAAACCTAGAAAGTATTTTATTTGCAATAAAGAGACTGAAGGGCCATCAAAGTTGTGTGGAGCCATCTGCTTCTGAAATTAGTTTCATACAGGGAGTTTAATCCGCAGTAATTGTCATCTACTTATGATCCTGGAGATGCATTGTGTTTCGTCTATAGTTGAGTTAACTACACACATCCAATTCCACCCTGTCACCTTATATCAAGTGTGTGAGCACCGTTTTCCAAATGGCAAAGTCACGGTAATAACCCAGGACTTATGCATGGTAATGAATCATATCACAGGGCTCGGTCTGCCTAAAAATGTGCTAGGAACTCTCTGTGCCTGCTAAGAAGCATATGGAGAAACATGACATATGATTCAGTTGATAAAAGCACAACCTAAAAATTTAATGTAGTTAAGAGCAGGTGGGAATTCTGTAAGTAATGAGTATGACTTAATTTTGTCAACATCTCAATGGGGACTGAGTCATGTCTTACCACTGCTTAATCTTCTTCAGTCTTGGACTGTAGGAGACCCATTAGTCATATGTCATTCATTCGTGTGTTCCTTGAGGCATCTTTGACCTATTTTTCACAAAATATATACAATTTGTGGGCAAAGTGGAATACATGTGTATTAAAAGGTGTTCTAGGATATTTAAACAAGCCTAAATTCATTTTAATAAGAAGAATAAACAACTGGCAGGACACACTCTCCCACCCTACCCTCATCAATGGGCTCTATATTAATCTCTGAATGGTCTTTTCTCATATGATTTATAAATAAGCTATCAGATGACTAGTAAATTGTCTGGCTTCCCATCTGCCCCCCACCCATTTGTCTTAAGGCTGATATGCTGCTTTTCCTAACTTGAAAGCACTGACACAGTTTAATGTGCCCTGACTCAATGAGCAAAGTTTCTGGCTCACTAACAGAACTGCGTTTTGCCAGACTGTGTCTAAATAGACCACTATTAGAGATGAACCTTCATTCCCTTGGGTTTAGTAGTACAAAAATAAAACTTCCTGGAGTACAATGAAACATTTCTTGTGTTTCTGAGAATATAAAATACGTTCCTTTATCCATTTATCCCTTAATGGACACTTGGATTGCTTCCATATTTTGGCTATTGTAGTTAATGCTGCAATAGACAGATGTGCATGTATTTTTCGAATTAGTGTTTTTTTGTTTGGGCCATTTCCCAGAAGTAGAATTACTGGATTGTGTACTAATTCTATTTTTGATTTTTTTGAGGAACTGCCATACTACTTTCCACAGGGGCTGCACCAGTTTGCATTCTCATCAACAGTGCACGGGGGTTCCTTTCTCTCCACGTCCTTGCCAACACTTGTTTCTTGTCTTTTTGAGCTTAGTCATTCTTTCAGGTGTGAAGTGATACCCTGTTTTGGTTTTGATTTGAATTTCCCTGACAATGAGTGATGTTGAGCATGTTTATATGTGCCTGTTGGCCATCTGTATGTTTTCTTTGGAAAAATCTGTCCAGTTTCTCTGCCCATTTTTAATTAGACTGTGTGTGTGTGTGTGTGTGTGTGTGTGTGTGTGTGTGTGTTTGTGTGTGCCGGTATTGAATTGTAGATGTTCTTTATATAGGTTGGCTATTAACCCCTTATTGAGTATATTATTTGCAAGTATATCTTCTTCCATTCAGTAGATTGACTTTTTGCTTTGTTGTTGGGTTCCTTTGTTCTGCAAAAACTTTTTCTTTATAGTTAAATTTTACTTTAGTGTCCCTTGCCAGGGGACACATATCTGTAAAAATATTTCTATGATATCAAAGATATCATTTCTATGATATTTATGATATCAAAGACATTACCACCTATGGTTTCTTCAAGGAATTTTATGGTTTCAGGTCATATACATCTATACATACACATACTCATGCATGTACATGTATATCCATGCATTACACAAATACGTACATACACATACATGCATGCATATACACATGTGCATATGCCCCCACCCCCACATTCACAAATACATATAAACATGCATACATATACACACACATACACATGCACACACATACACACATGCTTATATATGTGTATGCATATATGTACACACACACAGTTTTTAATCTTTTTTTTTTTTTTTAAAGATTTTACTTATTTATTCATGAGGGGCAGAGAGGCAGAGGCAGAGGGAGAAGCAGGCTCCCCACTGAGCAGGGAGCCTGAAGGGGACTTGATCCCAGGACCTTTGGGATTATGACCTGAGCTGAAGGCAGATGCTTAGTCATCTGAGCCCCCCAGGGACCCACACAGACACTCTTAATGGAATATTACTCAGCCATGAAACAGAATAAAGTATAGCTACTTGGAACAATATGAATGAACCTAGAGAGTATAATGCGAGGTGAAACAAATCAGAGAAAGACAAATACCACATGATTTCACTTGTGCATAGAAGGAACAAAGAATAAAAGACAGTGCCTGGGGAGGCTCAGTCAGTTAAGTGTCTGCCTTTGGCTCAGGTGGTGATCTCAGGGTCCTGGTGTGGAGCCTTGCTTCCAGCTCCCTGCTCAGGGGAGAGTCTGCTTTTCCCTCTCCCTCTGCCTGCTTATGCTTGCTTTCTGTCTCTGTCTCTGTCTCTAAAAAGCAAAGAGACAAACAGAAAGCCAGACTCTTAACTACAGAGAGTAAACTGACGGTTGCCAGAGGGGAAGTACGTGGGGGATGGGTGAAATAGCTAAAGGGGATTCAGTCCACTTATTGTGATTAACTTAGAATTTTTGAATCATTCTATTGTGTGCCTGAAACTGATATAACACTGTCAAGTATACTTCAGTTAAAATGTAAGAGTTAACCCTTAGGTGGTGCTTAGGATAAACTATGAAAACATGTTAGAAAAAATTATGGCTTATTTTCATTTTTGGCTTTTGGCTTTTCTTCACTTATAAGTCTTCTTCAGCATGGTCCCTTTTTTTTAAATTAAATTTAATTTTTTTCAGTGTTCCAAGATTCATTGTTCACGTACCGCACCCAGTGCTCCATGTAATATGTGCCCTCCTCAGTACCCACCACCAGGTTCACCCAACCCCCCACTCCCCTCCCCTCCAAAACCCTCAGTTTGTTTCTCAGCGTCCATAGTCTATCATCTTCCGTCTCTCCCTCTGATTTCCCCCCAATTCACCCTTTCTTTCCTTCTCCCAATGTCCTTCATGTTTTTCTTATGCTCCACATGTGAGTGAAACCATATGATAACTGACTCTCTGCTCGACCTATTTCACAAATAAAATGTACAACACTAAAAAATAAAAATTGCTTTATGTAGCAGAAAAAGGTAAAATATGCTATAAGTTGAAAAGGAGATATTTGTAATATTTATACCCCTCTTGATCTTTATAGTATTGAATCATTTTTTTGACAAATAAGTATGTATAAAATGTATCTTTTCACTTACAAGTACATTTGTCATTCTAGGAGATTTATTTGCTCACATACTAGGTATTCGACATACATTTACATTGTGGATAAAGATAATAACATGTAAACTAATGTATATCCTTTGAAAAACTGAGATAACCTTCAAAATACTAGTAAAATTCCTACCAAATTTAACTTATTAATATCCATTACAATACCTCTGAAAATACTAAATACTTCACAGTAAGTCCTAGGGCCCATGTTTTATAATGTGGTTATGAATGTCCATTGACTCATGCTTTCAATTCACTTAAACAATACCTATTAACGAATAGATACACATATCTCTGACCAAGTCAGACATGATTTGCTCCCCTTTAGATGACACTTTAAAGCAGAAGATGGACAATAAACAAGCAACAACAAACAAATAAATTTTGTTTGGAAATTATGATACGTACCATAAAAGAAAGAAATCAACTATGAAATTGAAAATAGATTTCTGTTGGTCTGGGTAAAAGATTCTCAGTGGGGATAATTATGGGGTTGGATCTATGTTCTGATGTTTGGGGCTTGGACTTACTCAGTGCTGACAGAAGAAAAACTACCACCAAAATAGAACATAATGCTTTTTACATAGAGAATACTGCCCTTGTCCAGTATTTATAAAATAAATCACCTTTTCTGCTTATAATAGAGATGACATTATTTTTCATGGGTGATGCAGTGTTCATTTTACAGTATTTTTACCCTGCTTAAAATGCTTTATGATTGTAATTTTTTGTCTCCAAATAAAGTTAATTCTGTTTATTTTGATAATTCTTTATAATTCCTTCAAATAACTGGGGACACAAAATTAACTCATTTTTCACACATTTCGGGGATTAAAAGTCGGCTGGGAATCACTGGTATAAAATCGTATGTTTCAAATACACTATGAAATACATTCTTCAATTTAGCCTGTCACTTTCTTCCTTGTTTTTTTGGCTTAGAAAACATTATCTCTTACATAAAAAAATAGCAAGTAGAGTATGTTACTGTATTTAAATATATGCTGATAAAAATGTGCTGATAAAATGTATCAATTTATACTGAATAGACACCATTGGTATAAGGACTCTTTTGACTATCACTGTTGCTTCTTGGGGTTAAATATTAATTACAGTGATTTAGGGACTTCATGTGGTAGATTCTTGGCAAGTTCAGGCATTTCTTCTACAGTATTTCTCTGAAGATGGTTGTGATGAACAGATGACCATGTGGATATGCTCGTGTTCTTATTTCTTAAGATCGGCATGTTCTTGGAAATTTTCCATGGTATAATTTTATTCTCTAAACAATTGTGATCTTATTAGGAATGTGTAAAAATATAGTAGATAATGATTTAAGAAATATTTGAAATATATATATATACTTTTTAAAATATTTTATTTATTTAGTTGACAGAGACACAGCGAGAGAGGGAACACAAGCAGGGGGAGTGGGGGAGAGAGAAGCAGTCTCCCCGCTGAGCAGGGAGCCCGATGCAGGGCTCGATCCCAGGACCCTGAGATCATGACCTGAGCCAAAGGCAGAGGCTTTAACCCACTGAGCCACCCGAGCTCCCCTTATTGAAATATATATAAGAGGCCAAAGTTAAGTGGTTAAAGATGTTTTATCTGATGTACTTCTTTCTCACTTAATTTGAATACACATACAGATTTTCTGTGGCATTTACTCCAACTTGTGGTACTTCATGAATAGGAATGGATAGGACAAAATTTGGAGTATTGATCCCATTTTGAGATAAACATGCAGGACCAGGAGTCTTAATTTCTTCTGTGTGTAATCAAATTGCTGTTGAAGACACAAGAGCAGCTCACCCCGTGCTGTTTTTGCACATTGCAGCCGTAAGAGGAAAAGTGCCAAATATCCCAATGACTCCACTTTTCATCTCTGTGAGGAGGTCTAGCCTTGAAGAGAGTCATCCCGCTCTGCCTTGATGCACATGTGGAGATAAAAACGGGTTGAAAAGGAATGAAGTATTTAGTAGGCGGCTACAGAAACATCTCTGGTGGAAACAAACTTTTCTGGGTCCTAGTTCAATGAGAGAGTGAGGGAAACCACTCCTCAGAGCTTTTCGAGCTCCAAGCTCTCAATATAGAGTCACTGTAGTTGCCTAACAATACTTGGGCCTATTATTTCGATTTTACTCTCCTACTGCTGAAACAATTTTACAGATTATGCTGGCCGTAAACTATAAATGCATTCAAAATTCAATATAATTGAAACCAATGTTTAGCTTTCCCTTAAATAGTATATATTTCTTCACTGTGACTGTTCTCCAGGACAAATTAAATACTGCAAACAATCGTAAATAGGATGTTCAGCTTCAAGAACTGCTTAACCAAATGATAATTTCCTCGGGGCTTTCCTCATTCTTGAAGATTTTTTTTTTCTTTCCTTTTCCTTTCTTCTTTCTTTCTCTTCCTTTCTCCTCCCTCCCTCCCTCCCTCTCTCCCTCCCTCCCTCCCTCCCTCCCTCCCTTCCTTCCTTCCTTCCTTCCTTCCTTCCTTCCTTCCTTCCTTCCAGTAAAGTGGAAGAAAAAACATAAAGAATAGGAGAAACGAAGAAGCAGAAATAGCTGCAGATCGAATGCATACCAAGGAGCGCCCACTCCCGAGGACTCCAGTCTGGGAATGAGTTTTCCTCCTGAGTTGCGGAGCTGTAGGTGTCAACTGCTTAAATCACCTTTAGTGCAGGGGAGCAGTTAATTAACATAATTGATTTTTTCCCCCTCAATAGAAAACTGAATTCTCTTTATGTACAGTTGTATCATACGGAGAGTTAAGTTTAGACAATTGGAGCACGATGTAATTATCAATTATGGGTACCTTTGGGTCCGTGGACATTATTATCTTTTAATGACTCTCTTCCTTTTCATGTGTTTGCTTGGAAATTATATAGTCCTAGGTCCTCCGAATGAATTGTAAATTATGTTCTACTGCAATGATGATATTGATATTAAAAAAAGTTCGGATAATCTTATCATTCTTCATATATTTTGGCAAAGTCAAAGTTAAAAATAGAATTCTAAACAAAATGAGAAAAAGTCCCCCCAAATATTCCCTTTGTGATAGCTATCCCCTGTTAATTGTTTATGGACCTTGGGAGTTTATCTAAGATTTTTAATGCAACAGACTTTGTTATTAAGGATCTATCTATCTCTATTTTGCACGATATCATACATTTCAGTCTTTATCACAATGGGAACGATAAAGTAACAGACCGCAATGCATTAGCATCATAAAGAAAATGTAATAAATGACTTTATAACTGTAGTAAAAGTTGCATGAGCACCAGCAGCTGTAGGAGAGATGTTGCCGAGGCAGCTCTTTATGACCTAATGGCACTCAGTGGGCTGATAATATTGTGCGTGTGTGTGTGTGTAATGCCAGCAGTTTCCACGGCCTAGATTTCAATTCGATAAATAATTGAAAGCACTTTTAGACTTTTCCATAAAATGTTTAATAAGAGATCAGACCCTCCCTCCCTGTAGTGGAAAATTAAATAGTTTTTATGGGAGTAGTTTATGATGAAATTCTAACTAATAACTGTGGGAAAAGTGGTGTTTTTAAGCACAGCAGATGAAAACGAATGCTTCAAGGGGTTGGTATTGTCTTGAATTTGAGTCACAGTGTCGTAGACTTAGATGTTTCTTCTTTGCTTAAATTTCTGGCTTTTGAATTTGAAGACTGCCTGAAATATGATTTATTGAAATAAACATGTGGGGTATGGCCTCATTATGGACCTATACGGATGTGTGTGGAATTCAAAGGAGAAGAGTACTTCAGTGAGTCAGTACTCTGAAAATAACACAATGGATCGTCCTGTATGGTAAATGTGTAATTTACCACGGATTCTTTATGCTGTTACAGGAGGAAAAAAAAAAAACCCACATGATTTTCCCATCTCATTCACAGAACAGATGAGATGTGAAATGAGTGCTGTCTTAGTGGATGAAAATTTCATAAAATGCACAATCTGGGAGATAGGGATTTTATTTAAATAGAGAAAACAAAAGAATATATTTTTCCCCCCAGGAGAAATTTTAATGGTAATTTCTGCTACCACATGTGACTATTTTCTGTTTTAAGGGCAATGAATACACAACTTTTGCTCATTTGTTAAATGCCTTCCTCCTGCCTTTTTATTTGGCAATTCAGAGCCAAAAGGGAATTAATGATTCACTACATCAATTGATGTGAGCTTACTAATCAATTATCACAAACATTGGCTGTCAATTTCCTCCATATGGTACATGTTTTTAGTTAATCAAATAGGCATCATTAGTAGGCTGTCATCTTAATGTGATATGAAAAGATGGAAAGTTAGATCAAATAGTGGAATCCCTCTAAGAAAAACATGTCTGAAATGGTCTCTTGAGAAAGACTCAACAGAAAATAGCAAAACTCAACTGAAAAACATGATAAAAAGAAAAATCTACTTCAAATAATGGTTAGCTGGTATATGCTAAAATGTCACTTCCTCAGCTGGGGGACAGCAAGCGTTGATGCTGAACCGGGTACAAATTTATACCTTTTTGAACCAAATCATATAGCCTCAAGTAGAAAACTTCCCTTTTTGCCTTATGTTTATAATAGCTTATTTGCTCTCATAGCTTATATGCCGGCAAACAGAAAGCTGTTATTGTTTGCCATCAGAATGAAAAATGTAAATGATAGAGGGATATTCTCATCTTAAGACACCGTAGTAAAAAAAAGAGCAAGAAGTCTAGGGGAGCATGAGATGGTCTTGCCATTTGCCTGAATTAATGGGAAGATAATGACTCCAGGTTTGAATGTTCGCTCTACCAGTCAGTGGCTGTGATTTCTTCTTAAAAAGGTTGATGTTTTAAATGTATGTAATCGTGGGACTGGAGGATGCTTATGGGAGTTACCAAAACGCCAGCACATAGCTTAGGAAAAAGCAGACCTCAGTCTTTCATAGATGTTACTTGCTTTTCATTTTCTTTTCCCCCCTCTTCCTTTCCTTTTCTTGCTCTTTTTCTAATAGTTCACTGGGATTTGAAATTCCAGAAGCTGTGGGATGACATTTCCCCAAGCACTCAGTTTTGTAGCACCTCTGTTTTGCTCATATTTGCCCATGTCAGTTGCATGAACTTCGGTATCCTCACTTACATGATCCCAAATCCTTTCTCTCACAGAGAGGACTACGGAATTGTTAGGAGGAAAAGAAAAATCTATACTTCTCCCAACACTTCCGCCGCTGCACACAGGGGTCTTACATTCCACCCTGACTAAAATGCCTAGTCTCACCTCTCCTCAACACAGCTGTGGGGAGGCTCAGAGGGTACCAGTAAATCAGTGCACCTCTTCGCCTACCGTGTTCAGAACCAACAGAGAATTGAAAATGGGAGTCCAGTGGAAAAAAAAATCACTTTCATTACTTGGTAATGTTAGGTTGGGCATATGGCAACAGTGGGCTGCCTAATACAGAACATCAGATAAGGGACACTTTCCCAACGAGCCCGATTGTGCTAGATACACCTTCCCTAGCAATGGCAGATCCTGTGGCTACAAAACCAAAGGCAGGGGAGAGCACAGAATAAGCCTTGTCTTCCAAAACAAGCTCAAGAGGTAATTGAGCCACACACATTCAAGTCATCTAAAGTCACCCAAATATACCACCCTTTCTTGTACGGAGAGGAGTGTAAGGACAGGGAGAATACACGTGGACCTTCCTCTTCCGGAGATGGACTGAGTTCCTCTTACTTTTGTCGTCTTTGCCATCCTTTGTTTTCTTAAACCAGGGTCGGCCACATGGTGCTGCCGTTTTTGTGAGAGAACGGAGCTGGCCCAGGAGTGTAGGTGTGCAGTGTGCTCCCACTTTTGTGAGGCTGCTCCCTGCACACCAACCATCTCTCCTGTGGGTCTCCCTGGTACCGCAGGTACACGGTGCTGATTTTGTTACAAGGTCCTGAAATGTGCCGAATGGTTCGTGACAGTCTCCAAGGCCTCTCTGCACCCTAAATTGAAAATTCCTTGCACATGCTTTCCACCTACATTTTGTCTAGCTGAATTGTCCAAAAGGCTCATCACTTCTGCAGCAAGACAAAATTGAGTGTTAAAGTCTTGCCTGTTAAAGTCGAAAGAGCACAGGAATTAATGTTTAGAATCACCTATCCTTCAGTTCCAGTATTGTATTCTGCTTACTCTTACCCTGAAGGGTTCAGCGGTGGAGTCCTCCTGTAGCCAAATCCCGATCTGAATATCTGGGAAATGTGTGCAGTTCCTTCAGCGTTCAGAAGATGAGGTCAACACTAGATATCTCTGCATCTTCAGTTTTAAGGAGGACAAGGAGTTAATAGACAACGAAGAGTAACCCTACCAGCCCCCACTGGCAGAAGTTAGAAAACAAAATCATTTACCAAAAAGTGAAATGATTTACCCAAACCCTGCTCTGTGGGGTGGCTGAGGACCGCCTCAGACTCGGTTATTGAAATTAGGAAGGAAGGAAATGCCTTTTTGGTGAGGACGATGGTCAGTGTGTATCATGTGTCCGGGGTCCATGAAGTGAGAACTCAAATAACTCTGCACCTAATGTTTACTTTTCATACCATAGGTTTATTACATTTGGAATAAAATTCATCTATTCCTTGCTGTATCTTCTCTCAGGGACTAGTATCTGAGACATGGTTGTCCTCCTGCAAAGTTTATAAATGGGAAATGCTGGCAACCGTTTGGGTCATATTACATGCCCTCCTCTGACTCAGGAAGCACATTGAAATCTCTCACTTTGCTTTTCCTCACTGAGTCATTGGTTTCTGGATCCCGCAGCCGTGACAGCTGATGCTGTTGCTTCTTGCTATAGAATTAGAGTTCTTGGAAACCTAACTTCTAGAGAAAGATGTCTCCGTGTCCATGGAATCGTTAACTGTCACATCCTCATCAGGACACCTCCGAAGTTCCAGTGACTACGTCCATCACAACTGGCCGGGTGATCTGTCCTTACCAGTTTTCTCTGATGTTGCATTATTACTTTCCACGAAATTCCACTAACCTGCTTCTCAACTTGGTCTACCTTCTTCACTGCTCTGGAGAGACGTTGATAAGACTTCTGGATTGGAGTCCCACTTTTTCCATTCCTTTTCCTTTTTTTTTTTTCTGTCACAGTAACATAGTTTACAGTATCACATTTTATGAGGATACCCACATACTCCTGGTTTTAAAGTCAGTGAATCCTGAGTGTACTAAAATCATTCACTGTTCAAACACCTCTTGTATCTTTACATCTTAGAGATCAATAACCCCGTGGATCAAGCTGTTCCTTGACACACCAATACAACCAGGGCTGGGCTGTTATTTTCCTGCCTGGTTCCCCTTACATTGCCTTTATAGATCTTGTTTTCTGTTAAGGCCTCATTCCTTAAATTTCTCAGGATTTTCTCCTAGGATGCAGGCAAAAATAGCATGGCCACCTTCAATTGTTGTGCTACTTTGAAACTTAATAATTTCTAAGAATTTGGTGACTCTCCTAAAATATGTACAATTTATTTGTAAATACTTTGTAGAGCTGTCCAAGTTATAAAGTATGCTTTTCTGATTCCTTTTCGAAGCTTTAGGATCCTGCCTTCTGGAGTCCTCTGAATGAGTCACTGTGCTCTGTTCTCTAAGCATTATGTTAAATTTCTGGGGGCCTTCGTCACTTTGGGGGAAGAACTAAAAAATCTTGTTTACTAATATCCTTTTCAGAAGTTGGGCTTCTTTTTTTCTGTAACCTCAAGATTAGTATTTCTTTAGTACCCTATAAAGCCCCAACATTTCTTCTAAGAAATATCTTCCCATTGTCTTGCTTAATCATCATCACCTTTTGTTACTCACATTTCTACCAGACCCAATTCCTCCTTGATTTCCTAAGTAAACCTAAGTCTGATACAGTTTTTGAGCAATTGCTTTTAAAAATAGCATTCTTGGCCACCAGGTTTATAGTCAATTTATTGACTGACTTAACTGCCTCAATTTAAGAAAAAGGGTCTATGTATTTGCTTTATAATGAGCTACTATTTTGAATTTTTAATTGAGATGACTTAAAGTGAATAGTACAATTCTTAAAAGTAAACTCTCAGTGAATTTGGGAAAGGTGTATACTCTGTAATCCTCATCTGAAACGATATAGATTATTTCCATCACCACAGGGTCCACTGTGCTCCTTTCTGATCAATCTCAAATGCTCTCAAGGGAACTAGTGGCTCTGATTTAAATCACAAAAATTGCTTTCTCTGTTCCAAAATTGCAGATAAATCAAGCAATAAGTACTTTGTCATGTCTACTCTACTTTGCTCAGTGTAATATTTGTGACTTTCATCTCTCTTTTTTCCCTGAGTGGTATTCTCTCGGGTTTGTTCTATTTCATTATGTATAATGAATAATGTCACTGCGTATATTTTGCTATGTATATCTGTAGGTTTCTTAAGATTTTCTTTAATTTTGATGAAATTCTGTTCCAGTGCTAGTTTGCTGAGAGTTCTTTAAATCACAAATGACTACTGAATTTATCAAATATTTCCTGCGTCTATTGATATGGTCATAAGGTTTTTTTCCATAAAGGGTAGTACTTTGCCTCAAGCAATTTTAATTATTTTAATGATGTATATTATTTTGAATATGTTTTTGCTTTCGATTTGCTAATATTTTAGATAGAATTTTAGTTTGTGTATTTGTGAATATTCTTTTTTTTTTTTCTCCTTTTAATGTTCTTGTCAGATTTTGTTTTGTTAAACCGATCTCATAAAATGAATTGGGGATATTCTTGCCTTCTGTTTTCCAAGAAGTTTTTGTAAGACTGGTATCCTTTCTTTATTAAGTGTTTGCTAAAATGAAACAGTAAAGCTTTGTGGGCATGCAGTTTTCTTTGTTGGAAGTTATTTATTCAATACCGTTAGTAAATACAGTATAATTAAGATCTTGTCTTCAGGTCAGTTTGGTAATTGGTGCCTTTCCATGACTTTTGTTCTTTTTATTGGATTTCCTGGCAAAAACTTTGTATCATACCCTAATTATTAGTTTCATGTACACAGGGCTTGCAGTGATGTATTATCTTCCATTCTCAGAATTGGTAATTTGTATTTTCTCCTTGTGTGCATCATCCATTCATGACAAAGATTTATCAATTTTATAAGCTGATAAATTTTATTCTTAAAGAATCACATTTTATTTTTTCATTATTTTTCTGTTTCATGGATTTTTTTTTAATCCTTTCCTTCCAACCAACCTTTGATTTTCTTCAGTTCTAAGACTTGTTTTTTTTTTTTTTTTTTTTTAAGATTTTGTTTATTTATTTGATCACAAGTAGGCAGAGAGGCAGGCAGAAAGAGGGGGAAGCAGGCTCCCCGCTGAGCAGAGAGCCCGACGTGGGGCTCGATCCCAGGACCCTGAGATCATGACCTGAGCCGAAGGCAGAGGCTTCAACCCACTGAGCCACCCAGGTGCCCCTAAGATTTGGTTTTTGATTATTGTAATAATGTAAGCATTTAAAGTTACTAATTTTTCTGTAAGGACCACTTTACTTGCATCCCACAAACATTAACATATTGTGTTTACATTATGAGTTGGTTTGAAATATTTTTTTTTCATTTTTTCATTTTTCCTTTTGAGCTTTTTGATCCAAGAAGTTATTCAGAAGATTATGGTTACCCTTTTCACTTGGGGGGGAGGGGGTTAATTTATTTTTTATTCCAGATTTCTGATTAAATTCTTTCTTGATCCAAGAACATACTCAACATGACTTCAGTTCTTTTAAATTTATTGAGATTTAAGACCTGGCATTTCTTTTCTCTTGGTGACTATCACGTGCACTTGTTCAGAATGTTCTGAAGGTGATTATAGAGTTCAGTACAAATAAATAGATTAGGTTGGTTAACAGTATTCTACAAAAGTTAGTCAAAATCTAATAACTGGGTTTTATCTATTTGTCTTTTTTAAAAATAGATTTAATTCATTTGAGAAAGAGAGAGCATGCATGCAACTGGGAGGGAGGAACAGAGTGAGAGGGAGAAGCAGATGCCCAGCCCTGTGCAGAGCTTGATGTGGGGCTCCCCACGCAGCTCCATCTCAGTACCCCGAAATCATGACCTGAGCCTAAGTCAGACGCTTAACCCACCCAGGCACTCCTGTCTTTGTCTCTTTGATTCTCAAGTTGTGCTTCATTTAAAACCTTGTTAATAACATATAGTTAGGTATACATAACTAACTATTATAGGTATATAATAGCAAATGGTATAATATACCTATAACTATTATAGGTATATAATAACAAATAGTATAATAACATATACTTTTTCATATTTAGCTGTCGAAATGTTGTTCATGTCTAGTAAACATGTATCTCCTGCCTTAGTCTACTGCCAACATATTCCCATCCATCTTGTATTTGGGCCCATGTTGGTAAAGCTCATATTGTTGTTGTTGTTTGTTTTGTTTTTAGTTTGCATAAAATATTTTATCTACTCATTTATTTACTTTATTTTTTCTCACTATAGCACATACCCTCCCCAGTGTCCATCATGCAGCCACCCATCCCTCCCCTGCCCTCTCTTCCAGCAACCCTCAGTTTGTTTCCTGAGATTAAGAGTCTCTTATGGTAAAGCTCATACTGTGTATGCAGCATGTCAGTGGGTTTTCCCATTTTCAGCATCAATTTTTTAGTGGTATTCTCCTGGTTCCGGTTGATCGCAGCTTCCATTTGTCTTCACTTTTGTGTGGTAATTTGGATGTAGAATTTTATCCGGACTGGTTTTTATCTTCCCCCCTTTTTTGTTTGGTTTTGGGTTTTGATGGTGTTTGCTGCTCAGCACATGGATGATTTAGTTTCCTGTTTTATGGCTAGATTGTTTTTGTCTGTTTTTTTTTTTGGAGTAATATTGGCCTCATAAAATGAGTTTGGAAGAGTTCCTACCTCTTCAATTTTTTGGAGTAGTTTGAAAAGGATAGGTATTAAATCACCTTGAAGTTGTCCTAGAATTCACCAGTAAAACTGTTTGGACCTGGACTTTGGTTTGTTAGGAGATTGTGATTATTGATTCAACCTCCTTAAATTGGTCTGTTGATATTTTCTACTTTTTAATGATTCAGTCTTGGATGATTGTATGTTTCGAAGAATTTATTCATTTCTTCTTGTCCCCTTGTTGGCCTATAATTGTTCATAGTAGTCTCTTTATGATCCTTAGTATTTCATCAAATACAGCCTTTCGTTTTTTATTTTGAGTTCCCTTTCTTTTTTTTGTTTTTGTTAAGTCTAGCTAAAAGTTTGTCAGTTTTGTTTATATTTCGAAGAATCAGTTGAGTTCTACTGATCTTTTCTCTAGTCTCTAGTTTATTTGTTTTCATTATGATCTTTACTATTTCCTTCCTTCAGCTGACTTTGGGTTTGTTTGTTCTTAGTTCCTTTAGGTGTAAATTTAGGTTGTTTGAGATTTTCCTTAATTCTGAGGTCAATCTGTATTTCCATGAACTTCCTTAAAAAGGCTTTAAAAACCACTTTTGCCTCATCTGTAGATAGTGGTATGTTATATTTCTCTTTTCATTCATCTCTAGGTATTTGTCCTTTGATTTCTTTGACCCAGTGGTTGTTTAATCTCTACTATTGTTGTTTACAATACTTTGACCCAGCATGTTGTTTAATCTCTACTATTTTGTGTGTGTTATTAGCAGTTTTCTTTGTGTAATTGATTTCTATTTTCATACCATTGTGACCAGAAAAGATGTTTGATAGAACTTTAATCTTTTATATTGAGATTTGTCTTGTGGATTAACATGTGGTCTATCTTGGAGAATGTTCCATGTCTAGTTGGAAAGAATGTATTTTCTATTGCTTTTGGTTGGAATTTTCTGTAGACATCTATTAATTTCATCTGGTCTAATGTTCTTATTTAGGGTTGATGTTTCTTTCCTAATTATATTTCTGGATGACCTACTATTAATATTATTGGGCCTGTTAAAGTCTATTGAATTGCTGTTGATTTCTCCCTGTAGGTCTGTTAATATTTGCTTTAATCATTTTGCTTCTCCTATGTTGCATATATTTTCATAAGTGTTACATTTTCTTGCTGTATTGACTCCTTTTACGACTATGTAATGCCCCTGTCTTTCATTACAGTCTTTATTTTAAAGTCTTTTTTGTATTGTTTGAGTAGCTACACCAGCTTTCTTTTTGTGTCTATTTGCATGGAAAATCTTTATCATCCCTTGACTTTCAGTCTTTGTGTGTCCTTACTTATGGAATAAGTCTCTTGTAGGAAGCACATAGATGATTGTTGGTTTTTATTCTGATCAGCTACTCTTTCTTTTGAATGGAGCATTTAATCTATTTACATTTAAAGGTTTTACGATAGGTGTGTACTTACTGCCATACTCTTAATTATTTTCTGGCTCTTTTTGTAGTTTCTATTTGTTTCTTTTTCCTTCTGGTTTGATTACTTTATGTTGAGATTCCTTTCTCATTTTCTTCTATGCATTTGTAAGTGTTTGCTTTGTGGTTTCTGTGAGGTTCTCATAGATCATCCTATGTATATAATGGTTTATCTTAAGTTGATAGCAACTTTAATTTGAGCACATTCTAAAACTTCACATTTTTACTTGCCTTCAATGATTCTTGATGTCACATTTTCTTTTATATATCCCTTAACCATTGTAGCTTTAATTTTATTACTGATATCTTTTGATCATCAGACTAGCTTTGTAAGTGATTAATCCACTGCCTTTACTACATATTTCCCTTTTCTAGTGAGATGTTTACATCTTTATATTTTCTGATTATTAGTGCCATTTCTTTCCAGCTTAAATAATACCATTTAACATTTCTCATAAGGCTGGTTTAATGGTGATGAACTCCTTTAACTTTGCTTGTCTGGAAAACTTTTTTCTTCTATTCTGATAACTTTGCTGGGGAGAGTATCTAGATCATAAGTTTTTTTTTTTTCTTTCAGCACTTTGAATGTGTCTTGCCACTTTCTTCTGACTTACAGACTTTCTGCTGAAAAATCTGCTTAAAGCCTTACTGCATTTTCCTTGTATGTAAGAAATTGTTTTTCTCAGCTACTTAAGATTTTTTTTAACTTCTGACATTTCAATTATATATCTTGGTGTGGATGTCTTTGGTTTTATCTTAATTGGACCTCTTTGGGCTTCCTCAACTGGGATGACTGTTCCCTTCTTCAGGTCAGGAAAATTTTCAGTCATTATTTTTAAAATAGTTATTCTCCTCTCTCTCTCTCTCTCTCTCTTTCTGAGATCCTAACAATGTAGATATGTGGATATGATTCCATTTGAAGTTGTCCTATCAGTTCCTTAAGGTATCTTAACTTTTCTAAGTTCTTCTTTTTTTTAATTTCTTTTGCTGTTCTGAGTTTCACTGTTTTATCTTTCATGTTGCTGATCCATTTTGCTGTTTCATTCAGTTTGGTCTTGAACATCTTTAAGGTATATTTCCTTCTAGTTACTGTATTCTTTAGCTTTCCGACTTATATTTGGTATTTTGTCTTTTCTCTTAGTCTAATTTTCACTGTGTTCATCTCTTCTTCCTCTAAGTTTGGTGAGCATCTTTATGACCATTACTTGGAACTCTATCAGGTAGAATGCTTATCTCCATTTCATTAAGGTCTTTTTCTGAGGTCTTGAAGGAGTGAACTTGTGTAGGAAATGTCCTATGTGGCTCTGAAAATAGTCCCTTCCCCTATTCCACTACCACAGTCAGCTACTCAAGGGGCACCCCCTGTGTGGACCATATAGGCCTGCTGGCTATGGTTGGTGGGTAAAGAGCATACCCAGGGGTGCTTGCATGTTAGAAGGAGAGTGCCCAAATGGTGCCCACCAGGACTTCTGTTCTTAGAGGGAGTCCCAACAGGTTCCTGCCTCTGCTGTAGTTGCTCCTAGGTTAATAAGAGGGTCTCCACATGTACATGGTCCAGTTACTTTTCAAACTAGCTCTTGCTCTGGATTCTGGGGTAAATGTCTATGCATAAGCCTTTAAGAGTGGATTCTGTCACCTATAGTTCTGTCATTTTCCCAGATGTACTCTCTGTCAATTTGGGGGACTAAACCCAAAAACCAAACATTTTTGGGACTCGACTCTGGTGTTAGATCCAAGGGTTGTTGTGCATAACATGGGGAAAAATCCCCTCATCCCTCAGAGAAAAATTCCATGTTTCTGACATTGCTTCTGATTGTGAGTCACCATGCTTGGAGTGGTGATTTGGCAAGAATCTCTGTGCCTTGGCTACTTGGTCTTGATGAGATCTTTTATCATTTGTTGTAGAGGTGTTCTCTACTTTTTATGACTTTTACAGTGGAAGATAGTCCATATATAGCTGTAGATTTTTTTTGTGTCCATGGGAGGAGGTGAGTTCAGGATTTTCCTATGCTGCCATTTTGAACCAACTCCTTGTATAGTTTTTCTCAATGTGAACAGTTAAACTAAAACTTAAGTATTTTTCTCTAGCTTAAGTAGAATGGTAATAGCTAGTACTTGTCTATTTGTGACTTTTTCAAGTGCATCTGTAGCTTAACTTCTCTCTAAGCAGACCTAAGAGATATTTAATATTGTTACCATAATTTCTATTTTAAAGATGAGGAAAATAACATATAAGATCTCTTCATAATTTGTCCAAGGTCACATTTCAGAATGACAGAACTGGAATTTGAACTCAGGTTGTCTCTCTCCCCAAATACTTCATTTATGAGCCCTAATTCCAGAATTTACTCACAAGACTGAAAAACACAGAGAAATAAACAAGCATCATCCTTATCTGTTTTGTAAGAAGAGCCTTTAATGAAACTAAAATGTTTATTTTCATTTAAATGCAGTCTTCCTGAAGCTTCAATTTTTAGTAAAACTCCGTCCAAGAATTTCAAAATAAATCCAGATTTTATAGCGTAAAAGCAGCTTGTACTTGTATTACCAAAGGCCACCTCTTGTTAGGTGTCAAAATCTTTATTCCTGCTTGTATAAAATAGTAATTCACCTGTAAAAATGGAGGCTTTTACCATGAAAAAGGTGACCACATTCTGCAATAACTGCAAGTTGAAATGTCTGCTGCTAAAGCAGATGGTTATGGTGACCAGTCGTGGACCCACCCAAGGCCTCTCTCTTATTTTGATCTCCTCTTTCACTTACTGTCTCCCACTAAAGTGTCCCAGCCTATGCCTGAGATGTGTGGGTTTGGTGCCCATATTTCTTACACAAATTTGGATCAACTAAGAAATGGATAAGGATCCAACAAATTACCATATTACTTTTAAACTCTGAATTGAAAGATGATCCTTATGTATTAATAATTTTTTAAAAAGATTTTAATTATTCATTTGACAGAGAGAGACATAGCAGGAGAGGGATCACAAGCAGGGGGAGTGGGAGAAGGAGAAACAGGCTTCCCTCTAAGCAGGGAGCCGGTGCAGAGCTTGGTGCTTAGGAACTTGGGATCATGACCTGAGCTGAAAGCAGATGCTTACCGACTGACCCGCCCGGGTGCCCCATTATATATTTAGAATTAATGGGTTGCCTAGTCTACATCATGATAATACAGGGAATTGGCCTCCAGCATCAGGAAGGCCTGGAAAATGACAGAGATCCCTTACCCAGCCCTGTATGCAAAGTCTAGCTCTGAAAAGCATGCACAAAATAGCGGTGTGGAGTGGGTGCTACCTCAGCAGGATCATCCCAAATAAAGAGAGGAAAATACAGATTACGTAAGTAATTCTTCCTCTCATGAGAAAAGAAGAATTAAGGTCAAGAAGAGTCGATGTGTCATTCTAACGGGAATTCCTCCACCTAAAAACAGTTAAGAGTTAAGCATAATTCACAATAATCTTGTTATGTCTGCTTCACATTTGGCCTAATTCTCTCAGAAACTTTCTTTCGGAAAAGCTTTAAAAAGATAGATTCATTTATTCCACTGGTATAATCCAAGTACATCGTTAGGACACATATACCATACATAGCCCGTGAGAATTACGTCTTATTTAAGAACTTAGAAGAGATTCTTTTTTTAATTCTTTACGATCATAATCTTTTCAATTCCTACCTTGCTTCAAATCTGACCTTGGGGATTCTAAGCAAAATTACCAAGCACTGAATTTCATGGTGAATATTTGCAGGTTTCCTCAGATTATGAGTCCCTTCTCTTCCCCAATTATTTCCTTTTAGAAAAGGATAAAAAAAAAAAATAAACTTAATTTCTAATGCCATCTGAAAATGTTAATTTTCTTAGATTTATTTGAATTTTCAAAGAAGAGATTGATAGAAAATAACATTTGGAGTTTTCAGGCATTGACTTGTGAATGATAATGGGGTCTTTTCAAATTATTTTTTATATAAAAGTATAATTGACACACAGTGCTATATTCATTTCAGGTGTACAACATGAACTTACATAGTGAGTCAACATTTCCATACATTATGTTATTCTCACAAGTATGGCAATCATCTGTTAGCATACAAGACTTTTACAGTATCATTGACTATGTTACCTAGGCTGTACCTTGCTTCCAATGCCTTAAACATTCCATACTGGAAGGCCAAATCTCCCACTTTCCTTCACCATTTTACCCATTCCCCTATTTCCCTCGCCTTTGACAACCACCCTAAAGGATGGAAACAATCTTAAGTCTCCATCAATAGAAGAATGGATAAAGAAGATGTGCATGTGAGATATACAATGGAATATTACGCAGTCATAAAAAGGATGAAAATGCTTTTCTTGATCTCATTTAAATGTGTATCCTCTCCTCTGCCCTCTCATAGCTTTTGCTTTGCCATCAGGTAGTGCTAGTTTAAGAAAAGCCATAAAGGCTTTACCCTTTTAACTCAGAACTCCAAAGTTTAGGTCTTAAGAAAAATTTTTATAGAACGTTACTTGGGCAACTATCAGCAGATTAGACTATTAATTAAATCGTGTTAAATTTCAAGACATCACATATTTGGATGCAATAATCTAATTATAACAAATCTTATTTAATTTTTAAAAGCTATAATTCAAGGTACAAATACCTAAAAAGTCAGAGTAACTGTACTACTTAGTACTCTTTTATAGATGATTTGTATAAGAGCTCTGGATGAACAGTGTTTTGTTTTTATTGCTATGTTGTTATGAATCTTTCATAAAAATATTTTTGGTGGGATTATCTCTCTTTTTTAATGTAATTATCCATGAGATAATTTGTTGGATTATAGCTAAGCTTTTTTGGCAGATCAACATATATGATTTCTATTTATGGAAAATAATATGTAACATAATTCGACATCTCTCTTTTATAGTGTCAGAAAATTTAAGATTTTTTATTCTTTTTAAGTAAGCTCCAAACCCAACATGGGGCTCAAACTTAAAACCCTGAGATCATGAATTGCATGCTCTACCAACCCAGCCACCCAGGTGCCCCTAGAAAATTTAGATTTAAAAATTCCCAAAAACTCTGGTGTCTAAGCAGATGTATTTGTGTGTGTGTTGTGTGTGTTTGTGGGTCATTACCTGGCCTTTGTTCTATTTTACCTATTTAAACCACATATATTCTTGCATTGTTTTCATCTGTATACTACCCTCCACCTTTTTGGAAGACCTATGTATACAAATTAAAATAATAAGGCAAAGGATACAAAAATTTAATTTTTTTTTTTAAAGATTTTATTTATTTGACAGAGAGAAACACAGTGAGAGAGGGAACACAAGCAGAGGGAATGGTAGCGGGAGAAGCAGGCTTCCTGCAGCGCAGAGAGCCCGATATGGGGCTTGCTCCCAGGACCCTGGGATCATGACCTGAGCCAAAGGCAGACGCTTAACGACTGAGCCACCCAGGCGCCCCCAAAAATTTAATTTCTGAAATGTTTTCTGTATTTACAATATTTCTAATTTATGAGTTTTTTTTTCTAACTTATGAGTTATTATATGTAGCCCTTCAAAATGATTCTTTGTTCCTGGATTAAAAGCATACCGGATTTTATAAATATGCAATACATTTGATTTAAAAAAAAATACACCTTCTCTCTGCAGGTCTACCCTTTCCCCCAGAGCTTATTTCAAAAATCAAAATAATTTCTATATTTCAAATGACTTTTTTCCTACATATGTGGTAATATGCTTTTAGATTTTTGAGTAATTTTTGCCATTTTTTTTCAATAGATGCTCTGGGTAAATTCATATGATTGTTTTGACTTAAGCAGTTCAATTTTTTAGGCTTTCAGTACTCACTTTGACATTTCCTAGAACACTGCAGAGATATGTGCAGAGAATCCTTCCTTCTCTGAGGTTATGAGTAAAGCAGGGGAGGTTTTGTCCAGACATCAATCCTGTACACAGTCCTTGCCCTATAGCCCCTAGAGCTTCTAAAACATGGCTTCCACTGCTTTGTTTCCTAGAAACATGAACTGAAATAAAGTTGTAAAATGTTTCTACATAATTCAGAGGTAATTACATCGAGCATAATGAACTAAAAAACATGAACATATTGGATTCTGTAATTCCTTGACCTGAACTTATGTTTGAGTTCACCGCACAAAATGTGTAGTGGAAAGATTTCTATAACCAAGAACATGAGAGGCATCGTCCATTGTTTGTTACCTATTTACTTAAAAGATTAAGGATGGTGAAGGTGTGGAGAAGCTTGCATCATTAGAATTCTTTTCTTAGAACTAGAGACAAAGTTTACATTCTTGTTTCCTTTCTTGTTTAAACTTTCATGTAATTTACCATAGCGCTTTGTAAATGGTGACTTGAGAAACATTTGTTTCTCATCATAAAATCAATCTATTAGGCTGGAAAGGACATGTTAAAAATGAAACAAAATGGGGCACCTGGGTGGCTCAGTCGTTAAGCGTCTGCCTTCGGCTCGGGTCATGATCCCGGAGTCCTGGGATCGAGCCCCACATCGGGCTCCTTGCTCCGCAGGAAGCCTGCTTCTCCCGCTACCACTCCCTCTGCTTGTGTTCCCTCTCTCGCTGTGTTTCTCTCTGTCAAATAAATAAAATCTTTAAAAAAAAAAAAATGAAACAAAATGAAACCCAAATAGAGTAGAATAGAATAAAATACAGTACAAAAGGTAGAAATATATGAAACACAGGATAAATATTTGGTAAACAACTTAATTATGTGTGTTGATGCAAACTTATGCATAAATGATCGTACATTTATGATCAAACATACATTTCTATATATGGAGTAGAACACGAGTTAGAGAGCTAGTGATTTACTATATAATGATACGTCATTATATACTCAACCAGTTGTTCGGTATATATTATATACATAGTATATTAGCATTATCAGGATTATTTATCCATAGTGTCAAAATGCATCTAGTTCTATGTATTATAAATCATGTTCTTAGCTCTAACCCTAAGCTATAATCTTAAATACTTCAGATTTTAAAATTATCCAGACTTGATGTGTAACTCTTGCTACCTAAGGCTCTAGAAGGATGGCTAGAGTAAGCCCCAAGTTTGTGTCAATGTTCCTTTGAAAAACATTGATTGAAAATACTCCCTTTTCAGGCATTACTTTAGATACTGAGGGTATAGCTATAAATAAATCTTTGTCTTTATTGAATTTATATTCTAGTGAAGAGGACAGGCAATAAATAACACCAACAAAACTAATTCTGATATATATACAGTGATATAAAGAATGAAGGTAATATAGGAATATGCTACAAAGCAAGATAATAGAAATAAGGGCAGTGACCATGGCAAGTATTTTATTTATTTTTAAAATACTTAATTTTTAAATTCTAGTGTAATTAACATACGGTGTTATATTTTAAGTATACCCTTAAGTGATTCAACAATTCCATATATTACTCAGTGGTCATAGATGAACATTTTATTTTTTTAATGATTTTATTTATTTGAGAGAGAGAAATCATAAGTAGGCAGAGAGGCAGGCAGAGAGAGAGGAGGAAGCAGGCTCCCTGCTGAGCAGAGACACCCTCCTCCCCCCCATTGTGGGGCTCAATCCCAGGACCCTGAGATCATGACCTGAGCCAAAGACAGAGGCTTTAACCCACTGAGCCACCCTGGCGCCCCTCAGAGGTAAGCATTTTAGATAGGATACTCTCTGATGCTCTCTACAGAGGTAACATTAAGGTTACCAGACGCAAGAAACCATACATGCAAATGTCAAGATTGAAGTGAGGTTGGTGTATTTAGAACAGATAAAAACGTAGACAGAGCCCACAGCAAGTACAGTTTGCTCTAACTTGGTAAGAGTTTGGGATACTGTGTTGTAAGCAGTAAGATTTTGGAGATTTTGAGCATGCTAGTAGTGCGTTCTGTATATTCGAAAAGATCTTTATGACAGTGTGAAGAACAGACCATACGGGAGCAAGCGTTGGAATAGGAAGACTAGTAAGCAGTCTGTATGAACTGTCCAAGAGTGAGTAGAAAATGCTTTAGATTAAGGTGAGAAAATGGCAGATTGAAGCTGTAGAAGTTGGGAGAAGTGCTCATATTTGAGCACTTTTGTGTGGTGGAACTTAGAGTACCGCTTCATTTGGGATGAGAGATGCTAGAAGACAATGTTTCATGTATATGTTACGTATTTATACACACACACCTAATTAAATGGTGGTATGATTTTTTAAGATGGAAAAGAGAAACTTTTTTTTTTATATTGCACGATGAAGAAAATACATGTAACCAAGAGTTTTATTTAAATTTGGGAAGTCAGAGATGTTGGTTAGACTTCCAAGTAGAAATGTCACTTAGACAGTTTTGTACATGAGTAGAGATGATTTCAGACTTGGGAGTCAAGATTATATGCATATGATCATTTGGTTCCCAAGTTTCAAACTTTTGTTTCTGAATTATTTATCCCGAACTTCTTAAACTAGCCTTTCTTCCTAGTATCTTAACCTACGGCAAAGGCAAAAAAGTGACTTTTTGATTAATTCTACCTTAATTTCTTATTAATTTGTCCACTCATTCATTCATGCATCAAATATGTATTGAAATGATATTTTTAAATGTGGGACTTGAAGAGATCAGCTGAAAATGAGAGGAGAGGGAGAAGATTACAGAGCCCTAAACCCTAGAGGACGCTGATGTTTAAAGGTCCAAAACAGGGAAAGGGGCAGCAGAGAAGACTGAGAAGGATAAGCCAGCATTTTAGGCAGAAAAATCAAACGGTGTAGAAAATATTTCAAGAAGACATGGTGATTAACCGTGTCATGTGATTATCTTTTGGTGGCCGCTGGTGATGTTGACAAGATCAATTTCTGTGGAATAGTCTTGATTGGTGTGGGTCATGGAGATGGGGTGGTGAGGCTGTAGGGAGTGCTAGTATAGACACATTTTTAAGGAATATTACTCTCAATGCAAATGAAATCAAGCTTCAGCCAGCACCTGCAGAAAATTATGAGGCCAAGGATTCTTTTTTTTATGGTAGATTTAACATTTATGTTTTCTCCCACATTAGTAACATTTTTTTTTTTTTTCTGGTGTGGTGTTCTTACATTGAATATCTGTATTAAAATCAGCTAGCATGACTCCTTGTTTTTCTCCAATAACTTTTGGCTATACAGCACAAAGTAGAGCTGAATGTTGCTAGATGTCAAAGATGGGGGGTGGGGAGAGGAAGCCAAGAAGTTGAAGCTGCATATTAGAGCATAAATGTAGTGTTCACTACACCCTGAAATTTGAATAACTAAAGAGAAGTAATTTCAAGAGGAAGATATGGACAGTGTAAAAGAGAGATGGAGTTAATGTAGGGAAAATTTTGAGAGTAAAATTGGGAAGTTTGGGTTCCTGTCATAAGGGAGCTGAAAAATAAGAGAATCACACATTTGAGAACTACCTGAGTTATTGATAATGCTAAAATGTACATACTGATAAAGATGCGAACGGGACATTTAGTGACTGAAGGAAAAAGAAAATTCTCTGCGGGAGACTTAGAGGAACTTAGTGGTCAGAGTGTTGGGTAGATTCTTCCAGATATGGTGCCCCCTGGAATGCTGAAAACAAAGTGCTAGAAGCTGGCAATCATCTACATGCTGGACATTGACTGAATGAAGAGCCTGACCGGTAGGTCTGTAAGTTACTGCATAAGAATGGCTAGTTTGGTACCATGTGGAGCAGGCATAGGCCTTCCTTCCTTTTTTCCTGCCTTTTAAAGAAGAGAGGGACAATGCTCTGTAAATAACAAGGGGAAACCAGGAAACCTTTCTACCACTAGGCTTTTCAATAAATGGAGTTTACAAGAGAAACCAAAGGAGCAAACAAAAACCAGTTGTCAAATGAGATGACTTCTGGAGAACTAGTACTTGCAGGAAAATCCAGTTGGATTGATTATCTTTTTTTTTTTTTTTCCACCTTTATAGGTTGAATAAAATTGTAAGGTACTTAGGGGCATATCTTGGTGATTTGATTGAGAGTGTGAAATGATTCCCACCATCTAGTTAATTAAAAGATCTATCACCTTATCCTTTCTCATTTTGTGAGGGCATTTAAGTTCTCCGCAAATTTCAGTTATATGGTACACTTACCAATTAGAGTGACAATGTTTTCCTTTAGATCCTCAGATATTACTCATTTTATAGCTGACAGTTTGTACATTTTTACCAAAGTGTGTCTGTTTCCTGCCAACCCATGGCAGCCACTTTTCTACTATGAGTTTGAGTATTTGTTTTTTTGATTCTATATATAAATGATACCAGGCAGTATTTTTCTTTCTCTGTCTGGCTGATTTCATTGAGCATATGATCTCAAGGTTCTTCTGTGTTGTGGCAACAGGAAGAACTTCTTACTCATGGATGACTAATTCACTGTAGTGTGTGTGTGTGTGTGCGTGTGTGTGTGTGTAAACACACTTTATCAGTTCATCCATTGACGAACACGTAGGTTGTTTCCAATATGGTGGCTATCGTGAATAATGCTGCAATGAACATGAGAGTAGATATAAGTCCTAGAAATCTTGTTTTTGTTTCCTAAGAATATATACCCAGAAGTGAAATTACTGGACTGTGTAGTAGTTCTCATTTAATTTTGAGGGGAGCCCACATGCTGTTTTCCATAGTGGCTGGACCAGTTTGCATTACGAACAGCAGTGTATGAGGGTTCCTTTTTCTCCACTGCCAGTGTTTGTTAGGTCTTGTCTTTTTGATGATGGACATTCTAAAATGTCTAAGACAATATCACACTGTGGTTTTCATTTCTATTTGCCTGATGGTTAGTGAGGCTGAACATCTTTACAAGTACCTACTGGTCATTTCTACATTTCTTCGGAAAAATGTCCATTCTGCTCCACTGCCCATTTTTAATCAGATTATTTGCTTTCTAGCGACTGAGTTGTATGAGGGTTTTTGACCCTTATTTTTGTTTTTAACACCTTATCCTATATAGGATTTTCAAATATTTTTTAACCAGTACGTAGGTTCTTTTTTTTGTTTTTAACTTAAATTCCAGTTAGTTAACATACAGTGTAATAGTAGTTTCAGGAGTACAATTCAGTGATTTAACACATACAGCACCTGGTGCTCATCACAACAAAGCACTTTTACATCCCCATCACCTCTTTAATCCATTCCCTACACACCTCTGGTAACCTCTGCTTGTTTTCTAGTGTTTCTCTACATGTCTATTTCTTGGTTTGCCTCTCTTTTACCCCACTATGTTCGTTTGTTTTGTTTTTTTAACTCCACTTATGAGTGAAATCATATGGTATTTGTCTTTCTCAGACTGACTTATTTCACTTAGCATACTACTCTTTAGCTTCATCCACGTTGTTGCAAATGGCAAGATTTCATTCTTTTTACAGCTGGAGCAGTATTCCATTGTGTATGTGTGTATGTATGCATGCAACTCCTTTATCCACTCATCAGTCGATGGACATTTGGGCTCTTTCCATAATTTGGCTATTGTTGATAATACTCCTATAAACATCAGGGTGCATGTTTCTCTTTGAATCAGTTTTGTTTTTTGTACTCTCTGGGTCAATAGCTACTAGTGCAATTGCTGAATTGCAGAGTAGTTCTATTTTTAACTTTTTGGGGGACTTCTATACTGTTGTCGAGTGGCTGCACAAGTTCGCATGCCCACCCACACTTAAGAAGGTTCCCCTTTCTCCACTTCCTTGCTAATGACTGTTGATTCTTGTGTTGTTGATTTTAGTGATTCTGACAGATGTTGATTTGTATTTTTTGCTGATGAGTGATTGCTCTGGCTAGGACTTCTAGTACTATGTTGAATAAAAGAGGTAAGGTTGGACATTCTTGGGGCGCCTGGGTGGCTCAGTGGGTTAAAGCCTCTGCCTTCGACTCAGGTCATGATGTCAGGGTCCTGGGATTGAGCCCAGCAGTGGGCTCTCTGTTCAGTGGGAGCCTGCTTCCCCCTCTCTCTCTGCCTGCCTCTCTGCCTACTTGTGATCTCTCTCTCTGTCAAATAAATAAAACCTCAAATAAAAAAAAAAAAAGGTTGGATATCCTTGTCGTGTTCCTCATCTTAGAGCAAAAGCTTTCAGACTTTGACTGTGAAGTCTGATGTTAGTTGTGAGCTTGTCATATATGACCTTTATTTTGTTGAGGTGCATTCTTGCTGTAATTTTTAATCTTGAATGAATGCTGAATTTCGTCAAATACTTTTTCTGCATTTATTGAGATGATT
Source organism: Procyon lotor (assembly GCA_028646535.1). NCBI lineage: Eukaryota > Metazoa > Chordata > Mammalia > Carnivora > Procyonidae > Procyon > Procyon lotor. The sequence continues at coordinate 163,813,642 of CM053604.1, read as the reverse complement.
ACATGATATTTATTCATTTTGTGAATGCAGTGTATCACATTGATAGACAAATGTTGAACCACCCTTGCATCCTTGGAATAAGCCTCAAGTGATAATGTCTATGATCCTTTTAAAATATTGTTGAACTTGGTTTGCTAATATTTTGTTGAAGATTTACCTTCATATTAACACAGATACTGACTTATAATTTTATTTTTTGTCTTAACCTTGTTTGTCATTGGCATATGGTAATTTTAGCCGCATTGAGTCTGAAGGTTTTTGCTTCTTTTTCTCTCTCTTATTTTACTTGTTTTTGACAAGTTTGAGAAGGATTGGTATTAATTCTTGAGGTGTTTTGTAGAATTCACCAGTGAAGTGGTCTGGTCCTGAACTACTTTTTGGGGGGAACTTTTTGAGTACTGACATAATCTCTTAACTAGTACTTAGTCTGTTCAGATTTTCTCTTCTCTCAAGTGTCAGTCTTAGTACTTTGTATGTTTCTAATACTTTATCCATATCTAGATTTTTCAATTTGGTGGCATATAATTGTTATTTTTTTTAAAGATTTTATTTATTTGTCAGAGAGCACAAGCAGGCAGAGAGGCAGGCAGAGGGAGAAGCAGGCTCCCTGCTGAGCAAAGGAGCCCGATGTGGGACTCGATCCCAGGACCCTGGGATCATGACCTGAGCCAAAGGCAGCTGCCCAACCAACTGAGCCACCCAGGCATCCCTGGTGGCATATAATTGTTAATAGTAGTCTCTTAATAATCTTTCAAATTGTGTGATATGAGTTCTAAAGTCTCCTTTTTTATTTCTAATTTTAAATACTCTATTTCCTGAGCCTGGCTAAATGTTTATTTTGTTTATTGTTAAAAAAAAAAAAAAAAAAAAGAAATCTTTAACTTTTAGTTTCATTGATCTTTTCTTTCCAGTCTCCATCCTTGAGATGTAAAGGTAGATTATTTGAGATCTCTATTTTTCCTTAATATAGGCTATATAATTTTCTCTTAAAACTCCTCTTGCTGGGATGCCTGGGTTGCTCAGTTGGTTAAGTGTTTGCCTTCAGCTCGGCTTGTGATCCCAGGGTCCTGGGATCGAGCTCCATGTTGGGCTCCCTGCTCAGTGCGGAGCCTGCTTCTCCCTCTGCCTGCAGCTGCCCCTGCTTGTGCACTTTGTCTCTGACAAATGAAGTTTAAAAAAAAATCTTAAAAACAAAACAAAAAACCAAAAACTCTTCCTATATCCCATAGGACTTGGTATATTGTATTTCCCATTAATACTTCCCTATTGATTTCTTCATTACTCATCAGTCATATTGTTTAATCTCCACGTACTTGCAAATTTTTCACTTTTTTTTCATATAATTATTTTCCAGTTTCATGCCATTCGTGTCCAGAAAAGAAGCTTTATA
>CM053604.1:163786459-163804300 GCA_028646535.1 Procyon lotor | reverse complement strand
CTCATTTACACTGTAAAGCAAGGGTCTTCTAGAAAAGTACGGTTTAAAATATGGAATTACTCCATGATTTCAAATGGACATTAACAACGAATGTAGGCCAAAATTTCTGTGTGGCTAAATCGTCCTGACTGGTTCTTTGGGCCGCGTCTGATGCTGTTCGACCTTAGCAGTGTAGCTACGCCCTCTGGTACGTAAAACAGCAAGGCCAAAAGAATCTCATTAAAAAAGAAATGCATTTGGTAAACATTGTGTGGGGCCAATACCAGCTGGAAAATAAAAAATAAAGTTCTGTTGCTCTTGTCAGACCGATTTGGTGAGTATATGAAGAGATTGTATAAAGGCATTTCCTCTGTCTCAGCACTGCTGTCTTGAAACGATGCTACTTTTCTAGGCTAAAGTAAACAAAATTGTGTTTTGACAGAAATATTATTAACTACATGTTCAAAGGCTGTACAAAGCTACTGGACACCTTTAGGTTAATTAGCTTAAACGTTTTAAATGCTAAATGCCTAACTTATAGCGCTTCGCTCTTGCCTTTTCCTCAGCCTATAAAATAAGGTTAAAATGTTCTAACTAAATAAGATTAAGCATTGCTAAGGGAACGCTTTTAAAATCACCTCATATCATTAATTGGCACACAATAAATTTCTGTGAATCCTTCCTGAAATTGTAACTCTTTTAGAAGAGCAGCAGCAAATTTTAGCATTATTCTTTCTTCCTAAATATACTACATTAACCTTTGCCTTATAATTTGTTTGGCATTAAAGGCCTTATAGCATTAAAAAAAACCCTTCAGATTTATTGTAGCTTCTTTTTAAACTCATAGGTATTTTTTCCATGCATGAAATTCTCTTTAAACAAATGTGCACAGTGAACGTACAAATGAACGTTACCAGAAATGAAAGTAAGCATTACACACTACCATCAACCCTTCCTCAACTGCACCAAAAGTGAGGCAGAGGCATACATTTTTCTGATAATGCGCCTTTGCCTTTGGAAAATAGTTCACCGCAGAGATTTCTGAAGATTGGGTCACTTAACAATTATGTAAGATGACAAAGTTCTGTGAGGGGGATGATCTGGACTTTTGCAAACCTTCTTTTCTCTATTCACCATACCTGCTCTGAAGAGTATTCTGGGGCTGACCCTGTGGCTGACTTAATTATTCAACAACTATTTCCTGGGTGCCTACAAAGCAGGGATTCAAGTTTAGTTACAATGCCTACAGCAGTGCACAAGAGAGGCCACGTTCCTGTTGTCCTGGGTTAACATTCTTGTGGGGAAAGACAGACAAACTAACAAACAGACCAGGAGACAAGGTAAATGCATAAAAACCACGTGGCCGTAATGGCGGCATACAAAAATCCAACTGGGTAAAGAGACTGGGTGGGCTGCCATTAATCTCTGAAAACACTGGCAGAAATTTTCCTTTTCTGAGCATTAGATCATGAATCCTGATTCAGAGTATAAATATTTACATTTCTGTACTTTCTCTACTCTCATTCTTTATGTAGTCGCTGGTCCTAAATTTTATGTTATGATGATTCATAGATACATTTTATACTTTGAATAAAAAGACTAGTGTTTTTGACTTGCGAGTGCACTCAGCAGTATGCTTCAAGTTCCTTTGCACGCACAATGAAAAGGGCGTCTCCTGCCCTGAGATAATCTTTCTTTGTGGGCTTCATCCTGATAAAACATTAATTTGCATTTAGTGTACACATTGTGGTTGAGGGGTGTTTTCAACCTTCTTCTTCCACCACCAAGTCGTCAATTAACCTCTAACCGCTAAGGTTTGGAATGATGGTTCCTGAAGCTCAGGTTGAGATGTGAAGCTCTATCTATTAGTCAAGTGGACAGAACCCCCTAGAGTGAAATTATCCTCATCCTCACAATTAAACAGACTGGACAAGAGATTTTTTAGGTTGAACAGCAGAGCTTGGCTCTTTGGAAATATTAACACACAAAGTGAGTGGAAGACTAAACAGGTTTTCTAGTGAAATACAGCACATACAATGTTTAATCTGATACCCACGCAACACAAATAAAAACTACTTTGATAATATAGATAACAACCCTAGAAGTCCTAAACATCTACATTTAGATTGGATTTGGATTATAAGTGAATTAACCCTGAACATAACTGAATTGATCCTGAACACTACAGCTCTGAGATAATTATCTCATTTTTACTCCACGATTTGGTCTAAGCTCAGGTTAATCATTTTACAGAACTTTTTAAAATTTTGTGACAAAGAGAGAAGATACAAATTTATCTTTTCATTAGGGAAAAAAAACTTTTTTAAATGAAGGGCCTGGGAAGTTTTTTGACAGCATATTTCTAACAAATTCACGTGTACCCAACAGTGAAAAGAAAAATAATAAGGCAGCCTAGGCAGAATTTAAAAAGATTTAAAAGACTCAATGATGGCAGAATGCAGCCCACATCAGCACAGAATAAATCTTAAAATATGATGCACGTGCATGTACATGCATGTGTGTAAAGCAAGTGAGTTGGTTAATAACTCCTCCTGAAGGCAAAAGCAAGTGATATATACCAAGGATGTTTTTTATTAATGAAGTAGATCATGAGATTGTATAACTATAGTAAGCAAGGATGTAAAAGATTAATTAGCTCATTATTTTAGATAAATTCGTAGGAAAGAATAGATATAGGATATCATTAACACCTTTATCTTAAAGATTTGTAGTTTTTTTTAATTGAAAGAGATTTGGTATTTACCAGGAAAAGGACAGGTGGAAAAGAAAGCAAGATAAAAGCTAATGAACCCTGAAGACATTTTGTGAAAACATATGAATTTACTTATGTAATTTTTAACATGTGGGTGACGCATCTCACTTTGGCCTTTCCTCCTCTGGCAATTCCAACTGGGGAGAAACTGATCATACTTTATTTTTATTTTATTTTTGTTCAAGCTAAATATAGTCTCATCAGTAGTAACTGGGAAACTGTTACACTTAAAACTATAGTGAAGTATGCCCTGACAGTGAAGAGAAGATTATACTGGTGAAATACCAGTTGGATGAAATCTGTGATGTGAGGGAAGGGATCTATTTCTTCATGGGCAAAGTACTGAGAAGGGCAAGAGAGATGATGGAAGCAAAAATAATCACCTTAACATTGCTCAAGATTTACTTGAGCATCAATGAGTATCTTTTTGAAGGGACTCAAGACTCTAAGAATTAAATCAGAGGCAGACCTACAAAAAAAAAAAAAAAAAAAAAAAAAGAACATTTTCATACTCACAGTGTATGACACATCAAGGGCCTAATTTTATGCCAATCCCGAGGGAACCAATACGTCAATCAGACAAAATAGTTTCCTGGAGCATAGCCCCTCAGGACGGGTTTTATTTTAGCAAACCTGCAAGGCTCTCACTTGATGTTATTCTCAGTGTGAGCCCTAGGAGGAGTCCTTGTCAATTCTGTGGCCAAAGTCCTTTCTAAATACTCTGACTCCTTATCCACCTAAAAGTAAAATGCAATAGCTTTTTATTGATTGATTTACACATTCATATTGCTAATAAAGATCCGTCAACCAGAGATGAATCTGGCCAAGCATGCACTCCGTTAGGTAATACAAATGTCAAAGAGAACAGAAAAACTCCAGCTATCCAAAATCAACTCCTGACAGGCTAAGATAGCCAAGTAATTACAGTATCAGAATACAAGGAATGAGACTTGTAAGAGATAGAAAATGCTACAGACACTCTAGTTTGAATGCCTGGTTCTGTTATTTTAGTTGTTTATTTTTTTTATTTTTATTTTTTTAGTTGTTTATTTTTGATAAATGTGTTAGTACAATAGTGTAGCAAGAGCTGATTCAGGGTCAATGGTAGGAAGCAAGGAAGGCAGGGAGGGAAGGAGCAGTGGAGGGAGCACTAGAGAGAAGTAGGGAGGAAGGGAGGAAGGGAGGAAGGGGGAGGGGAAGTAATGAAGTATATAAAGGGAACAGTTCCTTAGGCAAAAGGGTTTTCAATGCGTTTCTTAAAATAATGATTAACTGCCTGATGTCGACCAGGAATATGAAAAATCATCTCATTACTAAGGCCTGTTTTGTAGATTTTTAGAAAAGAACAGCACTCAAAGTTTGCTTTCTTCTAGAAATTAATGACAATAAAAAAATGAAAGAGCAAACTTCAAAAGTTAACAAGTCTCTTGAACTGATTAAAGCAATTATCGATGTGGCAGTCGTGTACTAACTCACCATTTGCTAGAGGAAAAGCAAGTTACCCCAGCTGTCACCTTCAGGCTTTCTATATAGACAGGCGCCCAGTCTTGGAACTATTGGCAAAGCAGTACATTTGGGTGTCTCCACAAGCGTGATGAAATGCAGAGTTAAACAGTTAGGCAGTTTTCAGTAAATGTGATGAACAAAAACACCATCTAGAAAATTCTACATTGTGGTTTTTTTTTTAATGAATTACATTCATATTCACCCAACAATCTTTATTGGAGAGATTTCACTAATATCTCTGCATTGGTATTTGTAGATTATGCGAAGTAGTCTCTAAATATGGTCCGATGGTAGAGAGAAAAATGAACCCAACTTGTATTTACAATGAGTTCAGATCTCGGCTCTTGCGGTTTATTTTCACTTTGCTTTCCATATACGAATGCTTTGAGTAAATATTTCCTTTTTTGAGTTCTTTTTATCGTGAGTTGACTCTATCTTTATTTCCAGGTTCTGGGAGCCTTATGTATTACAGAGTAAATCAGGCAGCCACTCAACTTTGCCACCCCTGGAATCTGAGTGTGACTTTTAACTACATGTTTCTACTGTCTTATAATCCCCTCAAAACCTTATATACAGCCTTCTTGGAGGTTTGTTCAGGGAGCTTAGACATCTAATCCATTTCTTTTTTGAGACTGTGACTCAACAGTTTGGGGGTATGAGCAGTATTCAGGTCTGCTTGGTAACAGCTCAGGCCTTAGCAGTATCATATGGCCAGCGAGGTTTAGAACTTCCATAAAACTTTTAAATTCTTAGTTTTATTTCTCCTGCAATGTTTTTGCCCCTCCTCGAGTGCTTATAATAAACTTTTATGTTAGAAAAGAAGAAAATATAAGAACTAGAAACCTATACCACGTATTTTTTAAAAATTTAGACTTTTTTTTTTTAAGAGGATAAGGATTTGTCACACAGTGGTAATATTACCAAATGGCACAAGAAACAAAATTATCAGGGCGCCTGGGTGGCTTGGTGGGTTAAAGCCTCTGCCTTTGGCTCAGGTCATGATCTCAGGGTCCTGGGATTGAGTCCTACGTTGGGCTCTCTGCTCAGCAGTAAGCCTGCCTCCCCCTTTCTCTGCCTACTTGTGATCTCTGTGTCAAATAAATAAAATCTTTAAAAAAAAAAAAAATTATCAGATCTACTCTTCCTACTTAGGGAGGTTAATCCACCATGAAGCCTGATACTCAACTGCAAGATTATATTAAAAGATTTTAAATGGTATACTGAAAAATGTCTATGAACTATTAATTGTCCTCATCATTTTTAATCCTATAAACTTTACAAAGAAAGGTATTTCAGCTCCATTAGTAGACATTATCCAAAAACCAGAGAATTTCAAAACATATAGTAAGATTGATTTGAGTTTTACTTTTTGTTTCATGTATCGCTCATGTCACCAAAGAAAATTAAGGTGATGGCTTCTGATCGGTTCATCACAAATGAGACATTGGTAACCCCTTAAAAAAAGAGCTTAAGACTAAATAATGAACATCTTAACATTGAAATCCTTAACGTGGTAACAGAAGCACTGTGTACGGTATTTTTTACACTGTCTTCCTGTATGAGCAGAATTTATATTGTGACCAACTAATCAACCTATTTGCTAAAAGGTGTATGTCTTAAATTGCACTTAGGTGATTATTTTATCTTGATCCCATAATAGAAAATCTAGTAATGCGGAAACAGAATCCTGGAAAGCAATTTTTTTTTCTATGTGCAGGGTAAAGGGATACCACATCTAAGTCTAAGAAGAAAAGCAAGTAGGATCACAAGGGAATGCATTTAATTGATTATAGCAAAGAAAGGGGAGCAAGTTCAATTGGCTCACACTACTTGGTCTTGACACAGATGCAACTTTGCTGAGAAGAAAATGAGCATGAGGTAATGCCATCATAAATAATTGCTTAAATCATCCCGGCACTGTGGAAGCTGAAATTTTGTAAAAGGAGAAAGCCCCGTAAATGGGAAAGACAGTAAAGGCAAGCTCTTAACGTAATTGAGGATTTTTCATTGGACAGAAGCTTCATAGAATACATAGCTTTAAATCTAAGTCTGGAGTTCCCTCTGCTTAATAACTGCAGATCAAAGCAGCTTTTACATTTTTTACTACTAGCTTTAGCTACTGCAAACAAAAATAAAGGGGCTAATGGAACAGACACAATTAAATAGCCTTCCATCCAATGTTGAGGGACACAAGGAGGAGAGGGTGTTTGTTACAAATAGCCCAGAAGGTTTTAAATGTATCTCTCGTCTAAATATTGAAATCAATATTGATTGGTATATTTAAAAAAGAAAAACCCAACAATGGGCTTAATAAACACCATTAAGATGTACTAGTATAATTTCCAGGATTTATTCTTGCCTCTTTTGGGAACGCCTAATATTGAAAAAGGAGTGGAAAATGTGATGCCACTTAGTTCGTGCTTTTTGTCTATTTTTCCAAACTACTTTCTAATCTCAATATACACAAGTTTTACTGTGGTCAAATCTAATTCAACATTTTCAAAGATTTTATTTCTTTGTAACTAGCATGTTAACAAAATTATCTAGTAGATAATAATAAAAGATAGGTACCGTGCTAAGTGATTTACATTTATCATTTCATTTCATCTTTATGGGAAAATATGATGGGAAAGCATCTCATTTGATAGGTAAGAATAGCACAGAGAGGTTAAGCCATGCACATGAGCTCCTACAGCCAGTAAATCTGGGGCCGGCCCTCACAAAGGGAGGCAGCGTGGTAGAAAACTCAGAGCATGGCTTTGGAGATACAACCTAGACTGGGGATTATTTCTGCCACCTGCCATCTTTGTCTCCTGGCGAGCTGCTTGCCTACTTGTGCCTCAATTCCTTCTTCAGTACATTAGAGCAATGGCTTCAAAGGGTTGTGATATTAAGTGTGTGAATATTATTAAGACACTACAAAGTTTGGGTCAATAAAAGAGGTATCTCTGACTTTTCAACACAGAATTTTCTTCTGCATTTTACAATACTGCCCCTTGACTACTTTCCCAGAGTGGTTGGTTTCCATTAAATGTATCATCTACCAAGTCTGTAAAGGAGGCAATACGGAAAATTACATGTTGCACGGTAGTTTTTGGTCAAATGGAATGCATTTAAGTAACAGGCAACAGAACTCATGAAAATAACTTAAAAGGAAGGTTTTAATGTATATGCCTGACAAACCATCAACTGCAAGGCTATCTACCACAGATTTTATTTTTAGCCAAATAATACAATGTTACTTCAGAATTCGCTTTAAAAACTGTGTCCATACCTATACAATTCTCATGAGAATTTTGTGAAGCACATTCCTTTTTCAAGTAATTATCATTTAAACTGGGATTTTTTAAAAATGTGTATGATTTTCTCCAAGATACAAGCACTACTTTCCATTACTCCCTTAATTTTTCCCAAATGTTGTATTATGTACATATATTTTATAATACAAATTGTAATTTGCATTAAGACAAATTGTATGTATTATTTGCAAATATCACTTTATGCTTTAAAAAAAATTTTCTAGAAGAAACCTGAGAATTATTGTACACAAAACACAGAGAGGTAAAATAAGATTGTTAGATCTTTGTTTAAAACAAAAATATCTTTTCTTTAATCTGCAAAAAAAAAAAATGCCAATGAATTAAATCTTTTTTCAACTGTTATCCAGCAATGTGTTTGGTTGTACTATGTGGTAAATAAGTTATTCACTGTACAGTATACAAGGGTATACAGTAGAATGCAAGAATGTAAGTTTTTATAGTATAGAAAAAGACTAAGATTGAAAGACTAAAAGCTAAGGCACCCTGACACAGAAAGACAAAAGCTTAGATCTTATTTTAATTCTCCAGTACCAGGATAATAAAGGAGACTTTTGGTAATTTAATTTGGTGTGTTTCAATTTTCTTTGCCCATAGGTCTAAATTCTATTAAGTGGCTAGTATTAGGCAATTCCCTTTCACATTTAATCATAGATTGGCTAAGGAAGCAGTGCATCCTGTAAATATTTAAGAACATGAAATGAGAATGAACTTCTTACTTAATAGTGTCTCCACCAAGTAATAAAAGTATGATATATCGATAAATATAAAGTACTAAGCAGATTACAGATATATATCATTTTACTCAACAGATGCCTAAAAAGTTGTATATAAATCACTTTTTTTCCCCTAACTGAACCATGATTTAAATAAAATTGAATCTGTATAGAGATCTGCTGTTGTGCCCCTCACCTCCTTTTCTCCCTGTTGAGTGAGACCTCATCTGACCACTGAAGTGTGCCCCAGGTAGAGTTTGGGGAAATGGGGATGACATCAAAGCTGGCCAATGAAGAGAACATAGACTCCCATCAGATGTCTAGACAGGGATTTGATAATGATCTGGAAGCTGATCAATGATCACTGAGAGCAGAAACTATTGCACCACTCCTTTCACAGGATTTCAGCCCCTTGATAAATTCCATTACTGGAACCAGGAAATGATGAGAAGTTCTAGAAAATTAACAGACCTAAATATGCCTAACCTCATGGACAAGAATAAACAAGACATGCAGAATCTTTCAAAAAAAAAAAAAAAGTTTGAAAAGACAGGCACAATTTGAACACCACTGCAGGAACACAGAGAAACCTGACAAGGACATTCAAGCGCAATACACACACAGACTTACTTCTGGATTTTAAAGGATGGGATTTATGAACCTCATCTTACAAAGTATCAGAAGAAAAAGAGAAGAAAAAAAAACACTAAAGGGATTAAAAAAAAGTCCAACTAATCATAGCGTGTGCAACAAAGTAAATTAGTTATTAGAATATTATGGTCACTATAGAATGCAGAGTGATAAGGACAACAGATTACTAGTTTCAAGGCAAAATATCATTGTTATCAGAGTAAAAATAGGTACTTTTGGAAATGCGGTGATGTTGAAAATTTTTCATCTATATACCAAATGTAAGAAAAACATTCAAAAACATGCAACCAAATCAGAATCCATACTACAGTGTGCAAGACAATGAGAAGAATGTAGCAGGGAGTAAGTCACTAAGCCTGCATCATGTTTGTGCATGTAGCATGACACTGCACAACTTCACTATTACATAAGGATCTTTGAAGAAATACACTGCAAGGGAAAAGACCCACTAATGGCAGAGTATTTAAAGTAACAACCATCTCAGGAAAAGCTAGATGCTTAAGTGGGCTTTGAGATTACGAAATTCATTTTTAACATATCCTAGTCTCACTGGAGGAGACTGAGAAAGTAGGTAAATATAAAAGCATTCAGTGTGTCCTATCTTATTTAGGAAGACAGAGAGAGAAGAAGTAGAGAATTTGAGAGTTTTGTAAGATTACAGAGAAATATGATGGGGGTTACAATTACTATGAGAGAGATTTTTATCTCTAATGGAATGAAAGATGATTAAGAAATTCCAAATTAAAAAGACAACTCAATTATACCTGCAAAAACAAATGAGGAAAAATGAAATACCAAAATAAAATAAATACTAAACAGAGACAACTGAAAAATCAGATACAACTGTTAATATGCTACATGAAAATGGACTCAATTATTGCATTCCAACAACAAAAAATTTTACAAAGAAACATACTTGGAAAAATTAATTTAAAAAATTCTGCAATGTTTTCTTTGGGCCTATACAAAAGCAACACAGATCAAGAGTGGAAATGTTATCTATCAAGGTAGATTTAATATTACAACCGTTAAGCAGGAGAGTACTCGAATAAAACTTTGGATCAACAAAGTAGGCACAATGAGAGTTATAGCCCAAGGAAATTCAAGTTTAGAAATCTTCATTTTAAAAGTATAGTAAGAAAGGTAGCATATAGTGACAGAATACATCATTTATGAAAGAGAGTGAGCAAAAATCCTGTAATTGTGTCAAATAACAAAAATTTTAAACATTAGAATTTTGAAAATATATTGAGAAAATAAAAATGATACTGGGAGATCTCAATAGCAAGTTTTCAAAACTATGTAGTCAAGAGTAAAAAAATCTGAGATCAACAATTTGTATAATACAACCAGCAAAATCATTTAATAGATGTGTCTATTAAAAATCATTTAATAGATGTGTCCTTCAGCCTGACTATGTATTTACATATCTATGAAACCAAAAAAAAAATCAGTCATATATGTATGCAGTTTCTGATATAATTTAAATAGATATGAATGAAAATAATAAAAAGATGACTTACATTTTTTTTTAAGATTTTATTTATTTGACAGAGAGAAACACAGCGAGAGAGGGAACACAAGCAGAGGGAATGGTAGCGGGAGAAGCAGGTTTCTCACCGAGCAGGGAGCCCGATGCAGGGCTCGATCCCAGGACCCTGGGATCATGACCTGAGCCGAAGGCAGATGCTTAATGACTGAGCCACCCAGGTGCCCCATGACTTACATTTTAATTTAAATGGAATTTAAGTTCATACAGCCTAAAGTAATCTTTGGATTGAAACCAATGGATTAGAGTGAAATCCTCCTTTACAAAGAAAATTTACTCTTAAATATTTTAATTGTAAAAGAAAAAATAATAAAGAAATTTTTTACTAATTAAGAAACTGAATCTGGGAAATGCCGGGACGCCTGGGTGGCTCAGTGGGTTAAAGCCTCTGCCTTCAGCTTGGGTCATGATCTCAGGGTCCTGGGATCAAGCCCCACATCGGGCCCTCTTCTCAGCAGGGACCCTGCCTCCCCCTCTCTCTGCCTGCCTCTCTGCCTGCTTGTGATCTCTCTCCTCTCTGTCAAATAAATAAATAAAATCTTAAGAAAAAAAATAGAGAAACTGGGAAATGCATAGCAAATATGTTTAAAATAAGGTAAATTCTATTTAAAAAATTTAATACAAGACAAAATAGAAGACAGAAAAGAGTATATAAATAAAATCAAAATCATTAAAAAAATTAAGTGTGTGTGTGTGAGAGAGAGAGAGACACCAACAGACGGAGACAGGAAGTGTGGAGAGAGAAGCTTTGGGAAGACTCATTAAAGAAAACAAAACAGGGTTAAGGTAGACAAGGTTAGAACAGAGTTCTAATCCAATATATCTAATCCAGTATCTAACCGAGCAGCCCCCAATATAGAGAGAAAACAAGTTCTGTGTCAATGGTGGTAAAGCATGGGAGGAAGCCAGGGTTGCTAATTAACAATACTTTTAGTATTCAGCTAAAATAATTGCTTAAGACCAAGTATGGGGTAGTGCAAGGATTAAAACTCCAAAGTGCTAAAGCCATAGTGGAGATTATACCTCCTCACAGGGTCATCTTCAGAGACCACCAATCTGCACGCACTCTTGAGAAAAATCAGAAGCAGGGCAACAAATTGAGAAAACCAAACTGAACCAAACTAAAGAATGGTACAAGTAAAAGGAGAAATAGTCCTGTCTGCAACCAAGCTGAGAGTAATTTTTTTTTCATATTTCTCTCACACAAAAAAGAAAATCAATACATATATAGAGGTCTTAAATGACATGTTAACAAACTTGATTTTTTTTTAAAGATTTTATTTATTTATTTGAGAGAGAGAATGTGAGCATGAGCAAGGATGATCTGGGTAGAGGGGTGGGCAGAGGGGAGAGGGAGAGGGAGACTCCCCACTGAACAGGGAGCCCAATGTCAGGTTCAATCCCAGGACCCCTGGATCATGACCTGAGCCAAAGGTAGAGAGTTAACTGACTGAGCCACTCAGGTGCCCCAACAAACTTGATTTATTTTGCCCTAATTGACATTATCTCCTAAATATGTATATGTGTATCTTATGATCATACAATTCCATGCAGAAATGAGAAATGAATGTGCATGAATGCAATTGGATACATACAAGATTTTTATACAGCAATTGTTTCAATATTCTAAAATTCTAAACATTGTATGTTTACATACAATGAATCTTGGAACACTACACAAAAAACTAGATGACTATGGTGACTAACACGATAAAAAAGTGTTATCAGTGGAATGGATAATTAAATTGTGGTACATTCATACTCTACAACCACGAGAATTTTTAAGAAAGTATTAGACCCAATAACATGGTGGAATATTCTATTCTAAACACTATTAAGTAAATATGTCAGATTAAAAGAATACTTATGGTATTTATTTGTACAAAGTTTGTTAAATAGACAAAACTGTAATAGTTAAGAATGTATGATTTAGTTATAAAAGTATAAATAAAAGCAAGGAAATGAGTACTGTGAAACCCAAGATATTACAGATCTATTTTCTGTTTTGTTTAGTATTTTTTCAAATTAATGATCATAATTGATCAAGAGCTATCTTCTCACCAATAGTAGTATATCTAAGTTGTCAGATTGATCTGGGAAGCTATTAAAGGGAAATGATGAAATCCTAAATATAGATTTGCACAACAGAAAGACCAAAAAGGATATGTAATAATCAAATGAGTTTGTGCCCTAGTGGTACAGTCCTCTAGAGCCTTGAAATACAAATTATAATTAGTTTCCAAATCTTGAAGGACTTTTCCTAGTAACTGAACCATTTAACATTCAAACAGCAATTCCCTTAATAGTTTGGTATTTAAAATTAACATCTGGATTATATTGGTCCAGAGACTACCATTGAATAAGCTACTATAGGGTTCTAAGACATGAACCTTGGAAATTATAGAAGTAGAAACATTAATTCCCATTATCAAGAGAAAGGATTCAAGCTAGATTTTCAGGAAATGACTTTTGTGTAAGCCAGTAAGAAATTCCTCTATTGTTTTCACTTTTGCGAAATATACTTCCAATATAAGATACAAATATTTCTATATGCAAATATGGCATTTCAGCTGTTCAATCGAGGACTCCTAAACTTCACCTTAAATAGAATTCAGAAACTGCCCCAAGATAACTTAGAAATGAGTAGTGTCAATCTTGCCATAAGATTTCCTCTATAAAACATAATCTGGTCAAAGATTGATTTTTTTCCTAATGTTCTCTCCATCTCTTAATTACATTATGTACAATCCTCTTCTTCATTTCTTCACTAATTTATCCCCAGATCACCAACCTTTATGTCATGCTTTCTAACAACCCTAGCTGTTCATGGCAAGACACTCTTGCTAGTTCAACATTTGGTAAGCTCCTATTTTAAAAATAATGCACTCGTGTATCTTAAATATCTTCTTAAATGGCCCAGTTATCTTCATGTGTGTGGGTACATGCAAAGTCAATACAATGCCTTCAAATTGTCAAATCAGTGATCCTTCTATAAATGCAAGGTTCTATGTGAGTTTGTCTCATGTATATTTTTTAGGGGAAAGGTTTACAGTTTCATTAGTTTTTAAAACATTTCTGTGATCACAAAAACATTTTAAAATATGCATATAAATGAAGCAGAGCTAAATTGTCTGATTTAAATTGGTAAGGCATTTTCACAAAATATATCACTGAGAAATCCAAGACATTCTTCCTATAATCTACAATGAACAAAAACTAAATAGGAAAAGTCTCAAAATATTCTTGTTTTTTTCATATTGTACAGAAGAGCAGATATTACAATAAAGAATCAAGATCAGTTATTTTTAAGTAAAAGTACAACCCACAGCAACATAATGATCACAGCAAAAGGACACATTTCAAAAGTTGAGGGAAATCAATCTGTTTAAAAAGTATTCCTCATATAAATGAAGGGTTAAACGGTGTCCATTATATATTACTTTTCCACCAACAATGTCAAGACTTTTGTTGCATAACCCAAAATGGAAGTGACTAACATACAAATACATCTTGAAATTAAATATAGAAAAAAATGAAATATTAAAGTAGGATGAAAAACCAAGTTGCTATTAAGTTGAACCATCAGGTAAGTCTCACCAAAATATCTGGAAAGTTTCTTGTAATTTCTATGTGCTTGTGTTTTAATCATAGAGACAGGATTTAATCATGCTACACAAAGTCTTTAGTTGTCATGTATGATTCTCAGTATTAATAAACTTTCTTGAAATATGCCTTTATAATGATGGTCTTCAATAAAAACAAGTTGCTTTTCAAGGTTGAGTATTCACCTTATACTACTAAACCATTGCTAAATGTATCATACAAAGAGAATCAACTATCATGGCCTGTTTTGCAGATGTATTGATTTTTTTTGAAGTACTTGAGTAGTCAATAAGAGGCCAGAGATAATAGGTATAAACTGAACATCACTTAAATAGTTGTTAATATACAGAAATATTTTGTATTCCTTGCTATCAACTTTAATTAGCATTATAGGCAAAGAGAAGGCACGTAAGCTCCCATTCATATTATAAATAAATCTTGGAATCATTTCCTACTGTGGCTTATTTTGCAATTTGAACAGTTTTACATTGAGTTTTCTCTTCTGAAGGAAAATGTCCTTGTCCAGGACTACATTTGTATAATTAAGTTTTCAAAATCTGTAACATAGAATCCAGGTAAATCTAGAAAAACCTAACATTTGGTTCTCTTATACTGAAATGGCAAACAAATCATGTTTCTGTAACAATATCATAGGATTATAATAAATCAGTAAACTTCTTAAGGAATCACTGTTGAAACATCAAAATTATGCCTGCCTTCTGATAATAAGAAAACTCGGGGGGCACCTGGTGGCTCATTCGTTTAGGGGATGCCTTTACTTCAGTTCATGATCCCAATGTGGAGCCCAGCATCTGGCTCCCTGCTCAGTGGGAAGCCTGCTTCTCCCTCTCCCACTCCCCCTGCTTTTCTTTTCTCTTTCACTGTGTCTCTGTCAAATAAATAAATAAATTCTTAAAAAAAAATTAAAAAAATAAAAAAAACTCAAGACATCTAATTATTATTAAACCCCATAAAATTTTAAGAAAATCGTGCACCTCTTTCCTTCTAAGGGTACCTCAAATTAAAAAACCCAAATAAAATAAATGTAACACGGCATTAAAGATAGTTTCACATCATAACGGAGACTAACTTTTCATGATCTATCACAATGCCACCATGGAAGAAAAATACGGATTTGAGCACCTGGATGTCTATCTCCTGATCATGAAGAGCACTATAGGTTTACACATTGTACCTATGCTAGCATGGTACAAAAAGCATCAAAAGGTCCATCTCCTGAATTCCTGCACCTTGCAGTCCATGATAGTGGGCATCAGTGCTGGATGTGAAGGTCTGACTATGGTACTAGTCTTCTCATTCATTGACAGAGTTAGTCCTAACAATCAGCAGCTCATGTTGACAGTCTGTCCCCCCAGAGAAGCTACACCGGTTTGGGATATGTTGCTCACAGTTGAAATTTCACATTTAATTAGAGAACTGATTCAGGTCTGTGCTCTTTACTTTTGACAAGTTGCATGGCATTGGGGACCATGTTTTGGCTCTCAGCACTGCATCCCCAGCTACCAGCACACTGCCCGGCACAAATGGAAGACGTGAATGAGGGGCAGCAGAGAGAGACAAGAGAGAGGGAGAAATAGAGGAAACAAACCTAACAAAGGGAGGAGTTCAGATTTAACAGTGAAAGTTTATAGAAGGTAACAATGAAAGTTTTTTAAGAGCAAAACAAACTCATTTGTGTTAGATTTATGAGACTCTCTCTATAGGTAAACAATGAATTTAATGAATTTAAGGCCTTATTTTGTGTACCTCTTTAAGTAATAGAATTTTAAACTAATTTTAATTTTGTAATTTTAACTGTATTCAAACTTTAAAGGTTTTTTCTTCAAAAAATAATTTTAGAAATTAAATAAATGCATTTTTAATCCAATACCCATCTTCAAACTTTCAGTAATTACTCTCAATTATTTGAGATTACTTGAATTTTCCATAAATTAATCTTTTGAAGTTCAACAGAGAACTTCTTTGGTCCACCCTTTCAAGTCTACATGCTGAAATAGTTCTCTACAGTTACATTCCCAACAGGTCTAATTTTGCTCATTCAAAGAGGCGCAAAAGGAAAACTTCTAACAAGAAATTGGAGGTGATTGACT
Source organism: Procyon lotor (assembly GCA_028646535.1). NCBI lineage: Eukaryota > Metazoa > Chordata > Mammalia > Carnivora > Procyonidae > Procyon > Procyon lotor. The sequence goes on along the minus strand of CM053604.1, from coordinate 163,788,095 downwards.
GTGGTAGCATCCTAGCATGGCCGGGGACACACCTGTCCCCTTCCTGTGGCTTTCCATTAACAGTGCCCTGGGTTCGGTGAGAATCAGACTTGCTGGTAACAGGTTAACAGTCACCCACAGAGAAAAATGATCCATTCAGCTGCCAAGTCCCTGAAAGCAGGTTTCAAGTTAAGTTATTGCCATCTTCCTAACATCCTCTCCTTCTCACCAAGCCCAACACGGGGCAGCTGGTGGCACTGAGAAAGAATGTTTTCTTCATAGTGAACAACCGTCACCTGAATACTCTCAGGAAGAGTCCAATTAGCCTAGCAGCATCCAAAATATTCAATGGGCACTGTCCTGCAAAGAAGAGACCTTCTGAGATGAGCTTTGTATGGTAATATACCTTCAAACATAGGAAGACATGCAATTTAATGTGCTAAACCCTTATTATAAGGGAATTTACTGTGTGTACAAGTTGAAACACATAATCATCTGATAGTTGGGAGGAGTGAGGAAATAAAACGAGTTGCTACACAGAAGCTTCCTTGAGACAATGTTAATCATGATAACGTGACATCAGTGTCCTTATACCATTTATATTGGCATAAATATTCCAACTCTCTCATATCCTCTCATTTTATTTACATGTTAGCCATTTTATTACTGTTATCCAATTTGGAGAGCTGAGATTTCCAATTCTCAAAAATAAGTATTTCCCACTACTCTATAATCCCATAGCTGATTATGGGAGAGTTACAAGAAAATCCTGGTTTTTTTACTCGAGTCCACTGTATGTTTCATTATATAACCTCCACAACCTCTCACCCCTTTGCTCTTCGAATGTAAGGTAGTTAAAAAATTGGAAAGTTCCTTAAGCTGATGATGTCTCTTGTTTTCACTCCTGAGATGAAGCAGTACGTATAAGAAAGCAGAAACTTCTCAAGGCATTGTTGCTAGCCAAATTCACTTCTGGTCCCTACATTATACAACAGGCTGTTGAGGTCTTTTCTGAGTTCTCTTTCCTTCTATGTTTTACTGTATCTGGGACTATAGGTCTTAACTGTGAGTAAATTCTTTCCCTGAAACAAGAAACTTTAGCACTGTGCTGAGTAAACATTCTGTTTGATATAATACCATCATAAATACATTTAATTAAATTACCTAAACTGCCTTAATTTTTAATCCCCAGATTATCTTTATGAAAAACACTTTGAGTACAACAATGCTTATAATATGCTTGTTATTACCAATGTTAAAAATCCTTACCAGTAATGAAAGTTTACATGGCTTCTGTTCACTAAAATACAATAGCATAAAGCAAATATTTCCCACATATGTAAAATTTCCATTGTTAGCACTGATTTCATAGATGAAAAGGATTATAATGCCTTCAAAAAATAGTGATCTAGGGGCGCCTGGGTGGCTCTGTCATTAAGCGGCTGCCTTCGGCCCGGGTCAGATCCCAGGGGTCTGGGATCGAGCCCCGCATCGGGCTCTCTGCTCTGCAGGAAGCCTGCTTCTCCCGCTACCATTCCCTCTGCTTGTGTCTCCTCTCTCGCTGTGTTTCTCGCTGTCAAATAAATAAAATCTTTAAAAAAAAAAAAATAGTGATCTAACAATGTCTATAAAAGGAGTTAATTTTGTAGTTGTGTTA
>CM053604.1:163775243-163786359 GCA_028646535.1 Procyon lotor | reverse complement strand
GTACCACAAGATTTACAAGCCAACCACTAACTCATTAAAAACAAAGCTCAAATTGATCAGTGCAGTGATATCACCAGAAATGGCAAAATAAGGACTTTCAAAAAACCACTCCCCCCTTAAAGCAATGAGAACACTACAAAAAATGTCAAAATCAACTTTACCACAACTCTGAAAATTAACCAAACTCTTTCAATAATCAAGAGATATTTGTTGAAGGAAAAAAAAAAAAGGTGACTGGGGACACATAAGTGGCTCAGTGGGTTAAGCATCTGAGTCAATTTTGGCTGAGGTTGTGATTGCAAGATTTTAGGATAGAGCCATGCATTCGGTGCCAGGCATGGCACGTGCTTAATATACTCTCTTTCCCTCTATTACCTCATCATTCTACCCTCAATCTTACTCTTTCTCAAAAAAAAAAAAAAACAAAAAAACAAAAACAAACAAAAAAAACAAAAGGCTTCAACATTGTGGTTTTATAATTTTCCCTATACCACACACTACCTCAACAGTAACCTCAAAAATCAACAGCCCTGTAATTACAGTGCTCTGAAAGACAGCAACCTAGTAGCCAAAGGAACAATTTATGTGCGGGAGAGAAATGAGGCATTGTTTGGAGCTACCCAGAAACACCCACACACAGTTTGCCTTAATTGTCCTGTTCAAAGTTTGTTCATTGCAAAAGGCTTTTTCCCAGGGGTATTTGTTGAAAACAACCAGTAGCAAATGTATGAGAAAATGAATGAAAAAGAATGAAGAATAATGACAGAGATGCAGATCTGTGGTGAAGTATCAATTGTACCGACATACACATAATGAGAGCATGAGAAATAGAGGAGCAAGAGAAGTAGACACAGAATATTCAAATAAATGATGTCCCTAAACTCTGCATACTTGAAGAAATGCATTAATCTAACTATCCAAAAAATCCACCACCTCCAAGTAGGATAAATACACACACACACACACACACACACACACACACACACACACTTTTCTCTTCTTTCAGATTTAAGATAAGTTGTTTCTTAAGAAACAGTAATTATTAAACTGTCTTTGTGGGCATATAATGCATAAAATGCAATTTTTGTGATTATATTAACATGGGGGGGGGGCTTCTGGGTGGCTCAGTGGGTTAAAGCCTTCGCCTTCAGCTCAGGTCATGATCTCAGAGTCCTGGGATTGAGCCCCGTATCGAGCTCTCTGCTCAGCAGGGAGCCTGCTTCCCCGTCTCTCTCTGCCTGCCTCTCTGCCTACTTGTGATTTCTCTCTGTCAAATAAATAAATAAATAAAAATTTGGAAAAAAAAAACACGGGGGGAATGGAACAATAGGGAGTCGAGATCCATGGATTATCTAATTTTAATCTGAACTTAATGACTATAAACTAAGATTTTAATTGCAATCCACAGGGCAACTAAGAAAATAACTCAGTTTTTAATAAAGAAATAACTGGGGGATTAAAATACTGCAATGGAAAACATTTAACTCAAAAGAACAAAAAGACATGACATGGCAGGCAAACGGTAGAATGGAAGATGTTAATACTATTTTATTGACAGTTACATTACATGTAAATGAATTAAACACTTTAGTTAAAATAAAGAGATTTGTAGAATGTATTTTTAAAAATAATTAAACTATTTGCTGTCCATAGCCAGCACATTGTAGGCCAAGATACAGAGAGTTTGGAAATAAAAAGAAGGATATACCATACAAAGTTATATTCTACAAAATGGATTTTAAGACCAAAATTGTTACCAAAATCAAAGAAAGACATTTTGTATTGATGGAAGAAATAGGTAAGTAGTAACAGTTGGACACATCAGTAATTCTTTCCAATAAAGAAAAAAATGACTACACAGAATATCAACAAGGATATAGAAAATTTGAACAATACTATAAACTAGGCCTAGCAAACAAATATAGCTGTCTCAGCCCAGTAACAGTACAATATACATTTTGCTCAAATGCACATGGAACATTTCCAGCATAGACCAAATGCTAGGCCACAAAAGAAATCCCAATTTGTAAGAATTAAAAGCATGCAACATATGTTCTCTAACACAATGGAATGCAATTTGAATAAAAAAAGGAAATTTAGAAAATTTACAAATATGTAGAAATATGTAGAATTTTAACTAATGAGTCAAGAAAAAAATCACAGAAATTGAAAAAATATTTAAAAATAAAGCAAAATATAAACAACATACCAAACCTTATGTGATGTAGCTAAAGCAAAATTCAGAAGGAATTTATAGCTGTAAAAGCCTATGTCAAAAAAGAAAAATCTCAAATAATCTAGTTTTTACCTTAACAGAAAATAGCACACTAAATCAAAAAGAAAGATACAATAAATATGAATGAAAGTAAATAAAATAAAGAATAGAAAAACAATAAAGAAAATCAACAAAACTAAAAGTGGGCTCTGAATAAAACAAAATTGAAAAAACTTTTGGGGGATACAGGAAGAAAAAAGATTCAAGTTCTATCATGAATATAATGAACATCATGAATCAAGGAGAGACTATTATTACCAACGGTAGAAAAACAAAAAGGATTATCAGGGAATACTATGAAAAACTTCTGCCAATAAATTAGTTTACTAGATGAAACCAACAAATTACTGGAAAGATAAAAAAACTACTGGAAGTGACTCAAGAAGAAATAGCAAATCTGAATAGATCTACATCAGATTGCTTCACAGGTGAGTTCTACCAAATATTTAAAGGAAAATCAACACTAATTCTTTACAAACTATTGCAAGAACATGTACAAAATGAGGATATCCACCCCTATCATTTCTATTCAATATCATACTAAAGGTTATAGCTAGACAGTTATGGCATGAAAAACGGAGTCTATATTGATAAGGATAAAAGAAAACTCTCTTCTTTAATAGATAACAAATTCTTGTACATAAATCCAAAGGAAACCATACACACAAAAAAATATTAAGGCTAATACATGAGTTTATCAATATTGTAGCTTTTCAGATCAATACAAATTCATTATGTTTCTATGCACTAGCAATAATCAAAAATTTGTTTCAGAAATTCATTTACAACATCAAAAAGAATAAGATACTTAGGAATTAATCAAAATCAGTCCAATCATACACAGGAATTACAAAATATCATTTCAAAGAATTAAAGACAAATAAATGGAAAGATAGCCCATGTTAGTGGATTAGAAAACTGCAACTTATTATTGTAAAGGTGGCAAAACACTCCAAATCAATCTAAAGAGTTGGGGCAATCCCTAACAAAACTCCAGGTGCTTTTATTTTGTTTTGCACAAACTGACAAGATGATCCTAAAATGTATACAAAAATGAAAGGGACTCAGAATAGCCAGAAATGTCTTGAAAAAGAAGGACAAAGTTTCAGGACTCACACCTAATTCAAAACTTTATAGAAAGCTGTAATAATCAAGACTGTGTGGTACTGGTATAGGATAGGCAAATATATCAATAAAGAGACAAGGTACACATCCTTACATTTATTATCAATTGTATTTTAACAAGGATGCCAAGATAATTCAATAGGGAGAAAACAGTATTTTCAATATATAATACTGTGACAATTGGATATCCATATGCAAAAGATGGAAATTGAGTCCCTAACTCATACACTATCTACAAAACTAACTCAAAATGGATCAAAGATCTAAATGTAAGAACTAAAAGTCCAGGGACCTTCCTGGGTCCTAGGCAAGATGGCAGGGAGCAGGCGACTCTGTTTCAACCAGTCCTCTGAATTTAGTTAGATATCTACCAAGCCACTCTTAACACCCACAAAATCAGTCTGAGATGTCTGGATCTATATGGGGGCAAAGGAACATCAGCCGAGAGGTATGAAGGACAAAGTTGTGGTTGTGTGACAGATATCAGAAGCTAAAGAGAAGGGGCAGGGAACCATCAGAAGCTAGCCATTGCAAAGTAATAGCCCAGTGCAAAATTGTCTTGTGCCTAGGGAGCAGTGATAGCTTGGAGAGTGGTGGTGGTGGGACAGGAAGGTACTGAAAACAGTGCACAAACAGAACACAGGGTCTTGAGGGATAAACACTGGGACTGGGTGGCCACAACCACAGACCTGAGCCTGTGGACCTGGGGCTGCCCACCACGTGTGCCTGAGAGAATTCAGCTTGGATCTATGTCCACAGACCTAAGATGGCTGCCACCAGGGCCCAGGCTGGTTGTTTTGGTGGTATGGGAGCAGAAACAAGTGGGGACCGGGGTCCACCACTGAGAGGACCACTGGAGGCATGGACCACCTGTGAGAAGCTGTGGTTTTCAATGGCGTTTACAGAGGGTGAGACTGTGTGTTCTGAAGGATTCAGAGAGGATTGGATGGTGGTTTCTCTCCTCTGGGGCTGAGATCTGGGTGTGGACATTTTCCTTTGCTCTGACCAACCAAAAAGCCACCAAAGAACAAAAGCCACCAGAGAACAAAACCCCAAAAATCTCGTTTCCACAGAGCCCAGCCCCTTGATAGGGGGCAGGGCAACTCCACCCAAGCAGGACTGAAAAACAATATGGCAGGCCCATCCCCCAGATGATAAGCCGGAAGAACAAGAGGACAACACCCCCAGGGCCCAATAAAACTGTAAAACCCCACCACCAGGGTATATTAAAATCCTGGTGTTGTCTCACAGCCTGTGTATTTCTTAGATGCAATTTTTCTTTTTCTTTTTCTTTTTTTTTGCTCTTGTTTCTTGTTTTTGTTTGTTTGTTTTACCTACTTATCCTTTCAATTAGATGTTTAATGATATCATTAAACTAGATGTTTAATACAACACATTCCATAGTAACTTCTAAACTTCAACTTTTTCACATACATACCTTTTTCTTTTTCTTTATATAAGCTTCAATGTTGTTCTTTTTCCATATTCAATACTACCATTATGTATAGATATAGATATATGCCAATTTTAATTTCCCTGTATCTCTGGGAAGAAGTGTTCTCTAACAAAGAGAACAAAATACACCTAGGAAGAACTGAAATACCCTACCTTGCCAACATGGAGGGATTATAGTCACTTTCCTTTCACTTCCGCACCCCCCCCCCCTTTTTGATGGGTCTTTTTGTTTGTTTTGTTTTTATACTTTATAAATCCTATTCTTGGGTTTCATTTTGGCTGGGGTTTTTTTTGGTGGTGTCTTGTGATTGTTTCAAAATTTCCCACGGTGCACCTTGCCTGGATTGTGGTTGATATTTTAGGCTGAAAATACAACTCAACAGAGTCACTAGGAGGAGGAACTCCCAACAAAGACAAGACTCGGAGACAATGGCCTCTTCCACAGACCTAATGGATAAGGATATAAGCAAGATGTCAGAAATAGACTTCCAGGTAACAGCTATGAAGACAACAGCTAAGTTGGAGAAAACCATTAAGAACATAGATTCCCTAAAGGCAGAAATGAGAGCTAATCAGGCCAAACTTAAAATTGCTATAAATGGGATGGAGTGTAAGCTAGATTCTCTGATAACTAGGGTAAGCAAGGCAGAAGAATGAATTAGTGATCTCGAAGACAAACAGAAAGGAAGGAACGGGAGGAGGCCTGGAGCAAACACCTTAAAATCCATGAAAACAGAATTAGAGAAATAAATGATGCCATGAAACATTCCAATGTCACAATTATTGGGATACATCAGGGACTGAAGAGAGAGAGAGAGAGGACTAGAAGCTATATTTGAACAAATCGTAGCTGAGAACTTACCCAATCTAGGGGGATGAAACAAGCATTCACATCCTAAAGGCAGAGAGGACCCCTCCCAAGATTAGTGAAAACAGACTGCTACCCCAGCATGTCAGAGTAAAACTCGCAAATCTCGAAACCAAGGAAATCATCTTAAAGGCAGTTAGGGGGAAGAGATTCCTTAACTACAGAGGGAAGAACAGAAGAATAATGTCAGACCTGTCCACAGAAACCTGGCAAGCCAGAAAGGGCTGGCAAGACACATTCAGGGCACTAAATGAGAAGAACCTGCATCCAAGGATACTTTATCCAGCAAGGCTGTCATTCATAATGGGGAGACGAGGAGCTTCCAAGACTGGCAGAAACTGAAAGATTGTGTGACCACCCAGCTGGTCCTACAAGAAATAGTAAGGAGAGGGCATTCTATAAAGGGAGAAAGACCCCAAGAGTGATATAGAACAAAAATTTATGGAGATAATCTATAGAAACAAGGACTTCACAGGCAACATAGGGACAATAAAATCCTATCTATCAATACTCACTCTCAACATGAATGGCCTAAATGCTCTCATGAGCAACACAGGGCTGCAGATTGAACAAAAAGACAGGATCCATCCATATGCTGTCTATAAGAGACTCATTTTGAACCTAAAGATACATGCAGACTGAAAGTGAAGGGATAAAGAACCATTTTTCATGCCAACAGACCTCAAAGGAAAGCTGGGGTAGCAATTCTCATATCAGACAAATTAGATTTTAAGCTAAAGATTGTAGTAAGACATACAGAAGGATATGATATCATTCTTAAAGGGTCTATCTAACAAGAGATCTAACGATTGTAAATATCTACGCCTCCAACATGGGAACAGCCAACTACATAAGCCAACTATCAACCAAAATGAAGAGTCATATTGATATGAATACATTAATAGTAGGAGACCTCAACACTCCACTCTCATCAATAGACAGTTCATCTAAGCAGAAAATCAACAAAGAAACAAGAGCTTTGAATGACACACTAGACCTGATGGACTTCATAGATATATACAGAACATTCCACCCTAAAAAAACAGAATACGCTTTATTCTCAAATGCACATAGAACTTTCTCCAGAATAGACCACTTACTGGGTCACAAATCAGGTCTCAACCAATACCATAAGATTCCCTACATATTCTCAGACAACAATGTTTTGGAACTGCAACTCAATCACAAGAAAAAATTTGAAAGAAATTCCAACAGTTGGAAGCTAAAGACCATCCTGCTTAAGAATGTTTGGGTCAACCAGGAAATCAAAGAAGAACTTAAACAATTCATGGAAACCAATGAGAATAAAAACACATCAGTCCAAAACCTATGGGATAATGCAAAGGCAGTCCTAAGGGGAAAATACATAGCCATCCAAGACTCAATTAAAAAAATAGAAAAATCCCAAATTCACCAACTAACTTTACTAAAGTATTTAACTATACTTTATCTTAAGGAACTGGAGAAAATCAAGGGATGCCTAAGCCACACATGAGAAGAGAAATAATTAAGATTAGAGCAGAGATATAATTAACTTGAAACTAGAAATACAGTACAACAGATCAACAAAACTAGAAGCTGATTCTTTGAAAGAATTGATAAGATCAATAAACCACTGGTCAGATTTATCCAAAAGAGAGGAGAAATAACCCAAATAAAATTATGAAGGAAAGGGGAGAGATCATGACTAATGCCAAGAAAATAGAAACAATTGTCTAAAATTATTATCAACAACTATATGCCAAAAAGTTAAGCAAACTGGAAGAACTGGATGTCCTCTTGGAAAACTAGAAATTACCAAGACTGAAACAGGAAGAAATTGACAATCTGAATAGAACAATAACTAGTAACAAGATTGATGCAATCATCAAAAACCTCACAAAAAATAAGAGTCCAGGACCTGATGGATTCCCTGAGGAATTCTACCAAACACTTAAAGAAGAAATAATATTTATTCTCCTGAAGCTGTTTAAAAAAATAGAAACAGAAAGAAACTTCCAGATTCATTCTATGAGGCCAGCATTACCTTGATCCCCAAACCAGGTAAAGACCCTATCAAAAAGGAGAATTTTGGACCAATATCCCTGATGAATATGAATGCCAAAATTCTCAACAAGATCCTAGCTAATAGGATCCAAGAGTATATTAAAAGGATTATCCATCACGACCAGGTGGGATTTATTCCTGGGATGCAAAGTGGCTTAACATTCACAAATCAATCAATGTGATAGGACACATTAATAAGAGGGGAGAGAAGAACTATGTGGTCTTCTCAACTGATGCAGAAAAAGCATGTGACAAAATCCTTTCCTCATTAAAACTCTTCAGAGTGTAGGGATAGAGGGAACATTCCTCAATTTCATAAAAACCATCTATGAAAAGCCTACAATGAATGTAATTCTCAATGGGAAAAAGATGAGAGTGTTTCCCTTAAATCACGAACATGACAAGGATGACCACTCTCACCACTATTGTTCTACAAAGTACTGGAAGTCCTAGCAACAGCAATCAGACAACAAAAAGAAATAAAAGGTATTCAAATTGGCAAAGAAGAAGTCAAACACAGAAGTCTCTTCACAGATGACATGAGACTTTATATGGAAAACCCAAAACACTCCACCCCTAAATTACTAGAACTCATACAACAATTCAGTAATGTGGCAGCATACAAAATCAATGCAAAAAATCAGTTGTTTTCCTAAACACTAAAAATGTAACTGTAGAAAGAGAAATTAGGGAACCAATTCTATTTACGATAGCACAAAAAACCATAAGATACTTTGGAATAAACCTAACCAAAGAGATGAAGGATCTATCTATACTCTAGAAACTAAAGAATACTCATGAAAGAAATTGAAGAAGACATAAAAAGATTGGGATGCCTGGGTGGCTCAGTTGGTTAAACAGCTGCCTTCGGCTCAGGTCATGATTCCAGGGTCCTGAGATCGAGTCCCACATCGGGCTCCTTGCTCAGCAGGGAGCCTGCTTCCCCCTCTGCCTCTGCCTGCCACTCTCTGCCTGCTTGTGCACGTCCTCTCTCTCTCTGTCTCTGACAAATAAATAAATAAAATCTTTAAAAAAAAAAAGATGGAAAAACATTCCATGCTTTATTCCATGCTTCCATGAATAAACATCTTTAAAATGTCAATTTTGCCCAGAGCAATCTATACTTTCAATGTCATCCCAATCAAAATACCAATGGCATTTTTCAAAGTACTGGAACAAATGATACTAAAATTTGTAAAGAACCAGAAAAGATCCTAAATCACCACGAAAATATAGAAAAAGAAAAACAAAGCTGGGGGCATCACATTGCTTGATTTCAAGCTCTATTACAAAGCCGTGATCACCAAGACAGCATGGTACTGGCACAAAAACAGACACATAGATCAACGGAACAGAATAGAGAGCCCAGATATATGGACCTGCAACTCTATGGTTAACTAATCTTCAACAAAGCAGGAAAAAATATCCAATGGAAAAAAGACAGTCTCTTCAATAAATAGTGCTGGGAAAATTGGTCAGCTATATACAGAAGAATGAAACTTGACCATTCTCTTATGCCATACACAAAGGTAATTTCTAAATGGATTAAAGACCTCAATGTGAGACAGGATTCCATCAATATCCTAGAGGAGAACATAGGCAGTAACCTCTTCAACATTGGCCACAGCAACTTCTTTCAAGTCACATCTCCATAGGCAAAGGAAACAAAAGTGAAAATGAACTTTTGGGATTTCATCAAGATAAAAAGCTTCTGCACAGCAAAGGAAACAGTCAACAAATAAAACAAAGAGGAAACCCACGGAATAGGAGAAGATATTTGCAAATGACTCTACAGATAAAGGACTGATATCCAAAATCTATAAAGAACTTCTCCAACTTAACATCCAAAAAACATAATCAAGTCAAAAAAACTGGCAGAAGACATGAACAGACACTTCTCAAGAGAATACATAAGAATGGCTAACAGACACATAAAAAAATATTCATCATTAGCCATCAGGGAAATTCAAATCAAAGCCACACTGAAATATCACCTTACACCTGTTAGAATGGCAAAAATTGGCAAAGCAAGAAACAATAAATGTTGGAGCGGTTGCGAGGAAAGGGGAACCTTCTTATTTATGCTTTTGGTGGGAATGCAAGTTGATACACCCACTTTGGAAAATAGTGTGGAAATTCCTCAAAAAGTTAAAAATAGAGCTACTTTATGATCTAGCAATTGCACTATTGGGCATTTACCCCAAAGATACAGATGTAGTGAAAAAAGGGGCACGTGAACCCCAATGTTCATAGCAGCAATGTGCACAATAGACAAACTGTACATAGAGCCAAGATGCCCTTTAACAGACGAATGGATAAAAAAGATGTGGTCCATATATACAATGGAGTATTACTCAGCCATCAGAAAGGCTGAATACCCAAGTTTTGCATCAACATGGATGGGACTGGAGGAGATTATGCTAAGTGAAGTAAGTCAAACAGAGAAAGTCAATTATCATAATTTCACTTATTTGTGGAACATAAGGAATAGTATGGAGGACATTAGGAGAAGGAAGGGAAAAGTGAAGTGGGGAGAAATCAGAGTAGGAGAGGAACCATGAGAGACTAAACAGAGGGTTTTAGAGGGGAGATGGTTGGGGGGATGGCTTAGCCCAGTGATGGGTATTAAGGAGGGTACATATTGCATGGAGCACTGGCTGTTACACATAAACATCAAAAACTAATGATGTACTGTATGGTGACCAACATAACATAATAAAAAATGAAAAAAATACAGTCTAAAAATCTTAGAAAAAGTGGGAATAAATCTGTGATTTTGGATTAGGCAATGGTTTCTTGGATAAGACATCAAAACTGAAATAAAGGAGAGAAGAGGAGGGGAGGGGAAAGGAGGGGAGGAAAGGAGAATGTAATAAATTTGTCTGAATCAAAATTAAAAATTTCTGGAGAATTCAGAGGACCAAGGCAAGATGGCGGAGGTGTAGGAGGCACAGAGAGCACTGGGATCCAGAAAGAGGCTGAAAACCACTCTAAAAGCCGGCAAACACAACAGCAGAGAGAAGAGAATAAGGACAGCAATTCTAGGAGCAGAAAATCAACCACTTTCAGAAAGGTAGGAGTGGAAAAAGTGAATTTAAAGCGACGGGAAGAGAGACCCCAGGGAGAGGGGCCGGCTCCCAGCAGCCGCAGAGCCGCGGAGCACAAAATCCGCAACTTCTAGTCCGCTCCGCTGAGGGACATCGCTCCGGAGGCCAACCGGGGGTTCAGCCCTCGCGGGAAAGTGTGGTTTCGGGACCCGTGGGGTCACCAAGGGGTCACCGAGGGACCAGGGCAGCCCGAGTGCGGCAGAGCTCCCAGGTATTGGGGCGGAGAAGCCGGCGGCAGAG
>CM053604.1:163739482-163774743 GCA_028646535.1 Procyon lotor | reverse complement strand
CAGCTTGCAATCCCACCAACAGTGTAATAGGGTGCCCCTTTCTCCACACCCTCTCCAACATTTGTTGTTTACTGTCCTGTTGATTTTGGCCATTCTAACTGGTGTAAGGTGGTATCTCAGTGTGGTTTTGATTTGAATCTCCCTAATGGCTACATTCCCCTAACATTTGCAAGCTGGTCTAGTTGTGGTGAACTCCTTCAGATTTTGTTTGGAAAATTCGCATCAATTCTGACAGACCACTTTACTTGGTGGAGCATTCCTGGTTGGCAGTTTTTTCTTCTGCACTTAATATATCATGCCAATCCTTTCTGGCCCACAGAGTTTCTACTGAAAAATTTCCTGAGAGTCTTATGGGGACTTCCTTGTATGAAACAAGTTGTTTCTTTCTTGCCACTTTTAGGATTCTCTTCTCGAATTTAAGTTTAGACAACTTAACTATAATATGTCTCAGTGTGGATGTCTTGGGATTTATTTTGTTTAGAACTTTCTGGGCTTCCTGAATCTAGATGCCTTTCTCCAGGTTAAGGAGATTTTCAGCCATTATTTCTTTGAATAAAGATTTTTGCCCCTCTTTCTCTTCTTCTGGGGCCCCTGTAATGTGTGTATTGATCCATTTGATGATGTCTCATAATCCTTTAATCTATCTTCACTTTTTATTTATTTATTTATTTTTTTCTATCTTCACTTTTTAAAAATGTTTGTTTCTCTGGGTGAATTCTACTGCCCTGTCTTTGAGTTCATTGATATTTTCTTTTGTTTGATTTAGGCTGCTGTTGAACCTGTCTACTGAATTTTCCAGCTTAATGTATCCTTCATCTATGTAGTTTGTTTTGTACTTTATTTTCTACGTCTTTATTGAAATTTTCAGTTTGTTCATCCTTATTCTCCTGATCTTGGTAAGAATCCATAGGACCATTATTTTTAACTCTTTATCAGGCAAATCACTGAATTCTTTTTCATTCAGGTCTTTTATCTGTTGTTTTATCTTGTTCTTTTTTTGGATACATACTTCTCTGTTCTTCATTTTCATTGACTATTTGTGTTTGTTTTTGAGTATTAGATAAAATTGATTCTTTCCCAGTCTTGATGGAATGGTCTCCTATCTTAGACAAACCTTTCTGTTTAGCCTAGCCCAGCTCTTGGTTATCTTTCAAACTTTTGATTATCTAAGCTCCTCCTTTGTTCTTAGGGGTTCATACTAGTTCAGTATATGCCAAGACACATAATTGAGCCAAAGGGGATGATCTCATTCAACATCTAGGTGCTGGCTGATTGGAAGCTGAGCTCTAATTAGAGGCTTTTAATATATGCATGTAGAACTTTTTCAGGGAAAGAGTGAAAGATCCGTGTTTCTTTGTTTCCTCTGCACTGAGCCATTGGGGATAGCTAATTAGGAACTCTTTTTTTGTTTGTTTTCTGCTTGCTGCATTCCTTTGGGACCCATGAATGCAATCCTTGTTGGCTACCAAAGCCAGATAATCAATATTTGTGCCCCTGAGTGGCAGCTATAGAAGCTGGGGTGCTAGACACATATATAAGTTCCAGGGAACTATTTGGAGTAGGCTACAGGGGGGATGAGGAGATGATGTCTCAGCTGTCTTTGTCTCAGGGGAGGATCACAGTCTTTCCCCAGTTGTATGCTAATTTAGAAGCCTGATCCTCAGGAAGTAGCTTTTAAAGTATGCAAATAAACCATTTTCAGAGGAATCCTGGAAGATAGGTATGTCTGCCTTCTGCTTCTATGCTGAGTGCTGGTGGGTACTAGCTGATTAAGAATTGTTTCTTTGATTGCTGGAGTTTTGTTGAACTCAGGAATGTAAGCCCCACTGACCACCAGAGCCAGAATTTCAAGGGGTATTTCCTCTGGGTGGAAGTCCTAAAAGTGAGGATATCAGGCATGTGTACAAGCTCTTTCCAAGGAGACAACTATCACCTGGAATGGGGCAGAGGAAGAGGATGAAGATGGTACTCATAACTGTCCCTTGTCTCTAGGGAAGATTGCTTCTGGCCCCTAGATGTACGTTAAGTGACAGTCCTGACCTTCAGACTGTAGCTTTTAGGATACACAAACAGGCCTCTTTCAGGGAAGCACTGGGATATGGGCCTCTGTCTGCCACCTCTACTCTATACTGGGCCCTAGGGGATTGGCATGGCAATTCTGGAGTCTGTTAAGAGCTGTTTGTTTGCTATTGTCTAATGGGTTCATGGACACAAGCCCTGTTGGCTTTCAGAACTAAGTGTTTTGGGGGTATTCCCTCAGGTGGAAGTCTTAAAAGTTGTGCTATATATTGGGTTTAAAGCCCTCACTCCTCATAGAGAAGGTAGAAATTGAGTACCATCTTGATTGCTTGTTAGTATGCCAGGATTAGTGTTTATGGTGAGAGTGTGGCTCAGCTTTTAACCTGTCATGACATGAATGTTTTATTTGCCCAATATATAAATAAGAATTGCTTATTTAGTTCCTGGGTTTCTTTCACAGGGAAATGTTCCATGTATAGCTGTAGATTTGGTGTGTCCATGGGGAAAGCAGAGTTCAGGGGCCTCCAATACTGCCACCTTGGACCAGAACCTCTCTGGTTTGTTTTGAGTGGAGTAAGAACATGAGGGACACATTCAGAGACAACGTGTTGCTCATGGAAGACCATGAGTTTCCCAGGGCCCCATGGAAAGATGTGAGTAGTTTGGCATTGGGTCAAGGTGAGGCCACACAGTAGAGGGATACAGGAACGAGAAGGAAGGCTTGAGACGAGGCATTGGAGTGGTGAATTTCTAATGGTGATTGAGGTAGAGAGGACTGTGAGTGTTCAAAATTTCCCCTGGAATTTTTTTGGGAATATGAGGAAATCATTTGGAATTATAGATTGTTTTTTCCCCCATGAGATGGACCTATTTTTTTTTTTTTTACAGAAGGACTCATTAGTAGTTATCAGTTTTTATTTTTATAGAATAAAATGTATACAGTAGTTTGTAGATATTGACATAAATATAATACATGTAACATATGGACTGTTATTATTCATTTAACTTTCAACCTTAGCTTCGCATTAGAATTACATGTAGAGTTAAAATAGATTTCCTGGGCCCCATCGATCCAGAAAAATGAGTCTCTGCTGGTCTAACCCAAAAGATGCAAGTTTAAAAGTTCTCCCAGTGGTTTTATTGTAAAGCCAGTGTTCAGGACATCTGAATTATTTTTTCAAGCTATATAGACTTCAGCAAATCTAAGTAACTACAGTCTTCTTTCCTTTAGAGAATGACAATAAACTATAAATTTAACATATTTAACTATTATAATATGATGTAAATGAGATATATTCAAGACAAAAAATTTGAATCCTTAATAGCTGTCTTACATCTGTGGAATCAAACTGAAATATCTTGGTATATGGACTTTCTGTGAGTTGCTTTGCTTGCTCACTGGTCTCAATGTACTCAAGTCTCCCTGTGCTTGAACAGCATTTGGCTCAGAGCTGTTGCTACTTTGCTTTCCCTTATCATTCTTCACTTAGGTCAGTTGATAAGGATATGATTATGCAGTAGCCAGGCTCTGGGAAGTTCACTTGGCTACGTTCTTAGGGCTTGAATTAAACCTCAAATATATTCGATCCCCAATGCAAATAAATCACTTTAGCTACACTATCAATTGTTCTGCTCAAAATAATGTAACATTCTTAATTTGTAATTTTCAGAGTTGTATAGGGATATTAAAGTGCTATGAATTTTTTTTTTTTTTTAAGATTTTTATTTATTTGACAGAGACACAGAACGAGGGAAAACAAGCAGAGACTGAGGGAGAGGGGAAAGTAGGCTTCCTGCTGAGCCCAATGTGGGTCTCTATCCCAGGATCCTGACCTGAGCTGAAGGCAGATGCCTAAGGACTGAGGCGCCCCAATCCCACCAACTATTAGGTGCCCCCAAACTGTTTTAATGTAAAGCAGTTTTTGTAGTACTATTCTTTAGGATGCAAACTAAATTCCTACAGTTATAAAACAACTTTTTGCAATTATTTATGTAAGCCCTATTACATATACAAAAATCCATTACATTTACTCCTTCCCCAGTCTTTTCTTAAAGAATTAAATTATTCTTTTATTATATTAAAAAAATTTAAATTATTCTTTTCATTGAATGCCTACAACATGGGTAAGCACAATTTTTATGTAAAGGCCAGATGGTAAATATGTAGGTTTTAGTATCCATATATGATTTGTATTGCATATTCTCTCTACTCTCCTTCCTTCCTTCCTTGTTCCCCTCATTTTCCCCCCACCTTTTTCTTCCTTTTTCTCTTCTTTTTCTTTTCAACCCTTTAAACATGCAAAAAACATTTGTAGCTCAAGGATCATACAGAAATAAACCCTGTGTTAGATTTTGCCATGGATAATACTTTGCCAATCCCTAGCTTAGAATAATGCTTGGTATGTGGTAGATAATATACATTATCTGAGACACTAATCTTTTTCTACTATTTTATGGAACTTCTGTGCTTTGTTTTTAAAAGGTATGAAATTGATCACCATTGAAAATACATTGTAATATACTATAATAATATGCTAATAATGGTATACTAGTAAGTCTTTATTCTACAAATCATACTTAGAAATGTTAAGGATTTAAACATTACTGACTCATGGTCAACTCATTAGCACCTATAACTATTAAATATTAAAAAAATCTTTAGTGTCCTTATTAAGCTTTTACCTGAGACTTTTCTGAAATTTATTCTCTTTGTTTCTAATATTCATTAGGTTTGCTAGGGTATTTGAAAACTTTTATTCTGTAGTTCAAAGTCTGGACAACTTTTCCACCTCATGACATTTTTTAAGTGTCTTTATTATTTGAATATGTTTAAAAGAATATTTCCAAATGTTTGCAAGCAAAAATTAGATTCTCCTAGTATCTAAGTGATTCTGATTACAATGAAAACACCACTTTATTCTTTTTAATTTTACTGACTTATACATTATGACTATTTGAGTAGACATAACTTATTGTCAAAAATGTTAGTTCACATATAATATATGTAACATCAACTTGAAATATTTGTCCAAGAAGCTTATTTTTTATGTGTATCACTTTCTTCATGAATCATAATCAGATTAAATAAACTCAATTTTTTCTTCAGTATCGAAGTTTTTACTTTCCTTCAATGAAGTTTCTCAGTTTTTTTTCATGTTTAGCCATTATCTGTTACTCATAATTGAACACTGACGTTTTTGAATCCTAGGGTAATTGTATCTTTTATGCCACGGACACTTAGGAGATTGTAATGTAATCTCTAGTTCCTTTTAAATCCTTTTAAATGACTAAGATTGCATCTAAATGGCAAATAACACAATTGCAGGAAGTTTACAAATGCTTATGAATTCTGTCCACACACTACTTAGGGTTCAGAGATTCAGGTTTTTAATAACACCCTTAAGACTATATCTCTAAATCACTATTACAACTTTCCTAAAAATTTGGTCTAATTACATCATTTCTCAGCAGGCCTCCATTCAACATAACTTTATCAATGAATGAAACTTTGATTTAGTCTGCATGTCATGGTCAGACATCTCATCAAACTATTCATTAGTACTTTAATGTTTTCTTCTGTTTAGATACTGCACAAAATTTCATCAAACCTGGATGATATTCATAGTCCAGTTTTCTTATTCCCATTCATGGTTTGCCAAACATGGCTGGAAAAAGTAATCAAAGCTTCATGATTGAGTTCATGTTGTTTTTCATCTGTTAATCAAATATCATCTGGATCCTCCCTAATGATGAGCATATCTTCATTTCCTTTGCCACATTTTAATACATTAGTTGTTTAAAGTGTTTCTAGCTCTCTTAATGATTTTCATACCTGGAAATTATTAGTTATAGGGAATAAAAAGGGAAGAGAGATGTAGACTTATCCACATTGTATGCACATTCTAATTGGGGATGCACTTGGGAGGAGAAAAACAAGAAAAAATAGTCTTCATGAGAAAGCAGCTGAAACACTTCACCCAATTCTTTAGAAAGGATTTATTGAGGGTTTCTGTGTGCCAGGTATTCTTTTGGGTACCACAAATCCACTACTAGGATAAATAGAAATGCTTTCCCTATTGGAACTTATATTCAAATGGCATGTAGAGAGGGACAGGGTGGGTCTCAGCAGAAAGCAAGGCTTTATTTTAGATGAAAATAAGGTGGGTTCTGATGATACATAAAATCAGTAATGGGCAGTTGGGCAAGAACACAATGTTCCAAGGAGAACTAACATCTAAGGAAAGGCTCTTAGTACGGTCGTAAGCTGGATGGATTCATGGAGTTCTGTTTGGTAAAACCAGGGTAGGCAAGAAGTGTACAGGATAAGATCAGTGGAAAAAGGAAGCAAGATCACACAGAGCTTTGTGAAGTAGAATACAGAGTTTGGATTTTATTATTTATTTCGATATTATTCTAAGTCAGTGACAACGTACTGGGAGATCTAAACAGGCTTTTGATATTACTAATCTTAAAATCTAAGAAGAGCCATGGGACTGTTCTGTACAAAACAGAAATAATTCCAAGCTGTGTGACTGCATACTTCAGTTCGTTTCTAAATGAGAGTAGTTTTAATACTTAGATGGTTAAAAAAAAATTCATTTGTAAAAAGGTGTCCTAAACAGTGTATTGCACAAATGAAGTGCTGCATAGATTAGGTATTAACTAATTATAAGAAGTCTAATGAGAGAGAGAAAAGAGAACATGTAGGAAGTTATATTAATCCAGATGAAAGATCATTCTATTTTCTATTAAAATAGAAGATATGGATGTAAAAACAATTGAAGGATTTTTTTTTTGTGTGTGTGGAGGAGACTGATAGGCTTTGATTGAAGATTATATCATGGGTGTGGTGGTAGGAAAGAATGGAAAGTCAAGGATACTCAAAGATTTTGTCCTTTTATCTAAACTACCATGGTATCCTGGTACCATTTTCAAGTTGAGGAATACTTGGGAAAGAACACATTTGAGAGTTCTGTGTGATGGCATTTTCATTTTCTTTCTTGAGTATATTCATTTTCTTTTTTGAAGATGTTCATTTTCAGAGCTGTATTGGATGGCAATGCAAAGATGTCAAGTATGAAATTAATCTGTGTAGAGTTGTAGACAGTGGTAAAAAAAAAATGACCACAGTAAAATTAGAAATTATGTTCACATTTAAAGGCCAAGCACACAAGAAAAACCTAGTGAAGGAGACTGTGGAGAACACAGCTGGTAAGATCAGAGTAAAACCATTTCCTGAGAACCCTGTAAAGAAAATATTCCAAGAGAATGGAGTGGTCAGTTATATTGAATGTAATTGAAAGGTCAAAGAACAAAGAAAAGACTATTAGATTTGGGGAAAAAAGTCATTTATGATCTTGACAAAATGGTCTCAGTTGCGCTGTGGCAAGAGGAGCTTGATTGATAGGGATTGTGGAGTAAATAGGAGTTGGGAAATTGGAGATAATAATTATAAGCCACAATGTTATTAGTGAGATTGAAAAAAGACAGGCTTCTGTTTATTAAACTTAATCATATTATCATATCCTTCCCTGAGGCTACTACATATTTCTTTATTTTGTTCCATCGCGGTAATTTTAAAGGAAGTTGTTTTCATTTCTTCACTAACCTCTCCTTTGCTAATTTGACATATATTCCTATTTGACCTGTTGAAATTGTTCTCTTTAGGGCACAAAACATCTCATTGCAACAACTTTTTAAAAAATTATTTCCCTTGACAGGTCAGGCGTATTTGACATTTTTTGGGAGGATATATAGTCATTTATTATAAAAACACCAGAAGTTCTAAGATTAAGTAACCATACTTGATTTAATTCCTTCTTATAGGCTTTAAGAGTTAAAAAACAGAAAATGTCTCTAACGTATGGCTACTTCTTCACAGTACAGTAGTGAATAGCTAAAGAGACTAAGTAGATCTAGGATGAGGGAAGATGATGTTGATAATGGTGGTGACACATTGAAAGTGGTGAGAGATACAGGAAATAAAACTTAGGAAAAGGAAATAGCATTGTTTATATTAATTTATAGAGTTTGGAGGTTGAGGTGGGGCACTATAGCTAGTAATAGGAACAATATTCATTTTTTTCATAATACTATGCAATATTCTAACCAGTATTACGAATTCTTATGTATCATTATCCTGAAATGATAGTTTACTCTTTCAATTTTATTTTCATGGAATGCACTGAGTGATTTAAACCCTTAGAAGAGAAATATTCAAGTTTTGGGGCATTGTATTTGTCCATTCCTTGCTTCTACCACTGTTATTTCTGGACAGGAGTATATATGAGTCACTATCGCTATCCACCTTCATTCCTATTCATGTCCTTTGGATCTAATTTGATGCAGTGGACTTCCTCATCAGTGAAGGAAATTTCTCAGCATTACTATTTAATTGAACAAGCTCGGGTAGTTGACTTTCTGTTTCATGACTGACAAAAAGTCTCTGAAGCATTTAAAAACAAAGCAGGATTAGAGGATGGTTGTAATGGCTAATATTGACTATGCCAAGAACTTTGCATGCATCATATCATTCACTCCTCGCATCAGTCGTATGAGGTAAACACTCAGTTTTGGTATTTTACAACTGAGGAAAATGGTACTTAAAGAAGTAAGTATCTTGCCTTACATCATTCAGTGAAGTACTGGGCAATTCTGCTCAGTGAAGTGGCAGAATTGACTGGAATTCTTCACCGTTTTAACACGTAGTCTTCACTCTTGAATTTATTGGAAAAACTTTTAAAGTTTCAGTAACAAATGTAATACAAACTAAACATACTTGTTTGTTCACATTGCACAGTTGTCTTTTTAACTCATTCTCTAAAAATAGTCCCTATTATAGTGCTGAATAAATACTTTTGGAATAATTTGAAGAAGTAATTTTTTTATTATGAAAAATTACTCTTTTTTGTTTGATTTATCTATATTTTGAAATGGTTACCATAATAGGTTCAGCTACATCCATCTTCCCATATAGATACAATACCATGGAAAAAGAAATTCTCCTTGTAATGAGAACTTCTAGGCCTTAGTCTCAACAGCTTTCCTATATAACATAGAGCAGTGTGAGTTACAGTCATCATGTTGTGCATTATATACCTAGTGTTTATTTCTCTTGAAGCTTGTATCTTTTGACTACTTCCTACCCAGTCCCCACATATAGTGAGATTATACATTGTCTTTCTTTAGCTGATTTCACAAAGCATAATGCCTTCAAGGTCCATCCATGCTGTTGCAAATGGTAGGATTTTCTCTTTTTTTTATGGCTGAATAATATTTCTTTGTGATTGTGTATATAGCGTGTGTATGTGTGTGTGTGCATGTGCATGTGTGTGTGCACGTGCGTGTGTGTGTGCATATATACCACAACATCTTTATCCATTTATCTATCAATGGACAATTAGGTTGTTTCTATATCTTGACTATTATAAGTAATGTTCCTATGAACATTGGGGTACAGATAACTTTTTGAATTATTGTTTTTGTTTCCTTTCTATGTACACCCAGAAATGGAATTGCTGGAATATATGGTAGTTTATATTTAAATTTTTGAAGCTCCTTCCATATTATTTTCCATACTGCCTATACCAATTTACAGTCCCAACAACAGTGCACAAAACTAGCATTTGTTGTCTCTCGTCTTTTTGATGATGACCATTCTAACAGACATGAGGTGATATTTCATTGTGATTTTAATTTGCATTTCCCTATTGACTAGTGATGCTTAGCGTCTTTTTATATATCTGTTGGCCTTTTGTATATCTTTGGAGAAATGTCTGTTTATCTCCTTTACACATTTTTTAAATTGGGTTGTTATTTTTGCTCTTGAGTTGTAAGAGTTCTTTATGTATGTTGTATATTAACCCCTATCCAGATACATGGTATGCAAGTATTTTCTACCATTCCATAGATTTTATTTTTACTTTGCTGATGGTTTCTTTTGCTGTGTAGAAGCTTTTACTTTGATATACTTCTACTTGTTAATTTTTGATTGTGTTGGCTGTGCTTTAGGTCATATTTAAAAAATCATTATCAAGACCCATGAAAAGGAGCTTTTTTTCGTGTGTGTGTGTGTGTGTGTGTGTGTGTGTGTGATTGTAGGAGTTAAGGTTACATTTAAATCTTTAATTCATTTTGAGTTAGTTTTTGTGAGTGGTATAAGATATGGGTCCAGTTACATTCTTTTACGTATGATTGTTCAATTATTCTAACACTGCTTATTGAAAAGATTATCTTTTCTCCATTGAGTATGCTAGGCTCTCTTTTCAATATGATTTGCCCATATATGCCTGGGTTTATTTTTCAGCTTTTAGTATTTTCCATTCTGTATATTTGTGTTTTTATACTGGTACCATACTGGCTGTAACTTTGTAATGGTTGTAACTTTGTAGTATAGCTTTAAATCAGGATGATGAGGACTCCTGTTTTGTTTTTTCTCAGGGTTTCTTTTGCTATTTGGATTCTTCCGTGGTCCTATACAAACTTTAGGAATGTTGTTGTTGTTGCTTTTTTCTACTTCTGCAAAAAGTTCCCTTGGAAATGTGATAAGGATTACATTAAATCTACAGACCGCCTTTGGTAGTATTGACATTCTAACCATATTAATTCTTCGAGTTTATCCACGCAGGATATATTTCCAGTTATTTGCATCTTTCTTGATTTCTTTTACCAATGTCATAGTTTTTAGAGTAAATCTCTTTCACCCTCTTAAATTTATTTCTAAATATTTTATTATTTTTTATGCTATTGTAGATGGGATCAATTTTTCCTTTTTTTGAAAATGTTTCATTAGTGTATAGAAATACTAATTTATGTGTTAGTTTTGCATCCTGCAACTTTACTAAATGCATTTAGATCTAACAGTTTTTATGCTGAATTTTCAGGATTTTCTACTTTTAAAATAGTCATCTGCAAATATAGGCAAATTTACTTCTTTTCCAATTTTGATGCATTTTTTCTTAACCTTGCCTGATCGCTCTACCTAGGACTTATAAAGTGCCATCTTGAATAGGAGAATTTTTTTTTTCCAGATCTTAGAAGAAAAGCTTTCAAACTTTCACCACTGAGTATGTTAGCTGTGGGCTTGTCCTATATCATTTTAATTGTTTTTTTTTTAAGATTTTTTACTTATTTGACAGAGAGAGATCACAAGTAGGCAGAGAGGCAGGCAGAGAGAGAGGGGGAAGCAGGCTCCCTCCTGAGCAGAGCCTGATGCGGGGCTTGATCCCAGGACCCTGAGATCAAGGCAGAGACTTTAACCCACTGAGCCACTCAGGCACCCCTATATCATTTTTATTATAGTGAGATATGTTTCTTCTCTGCCTTGTTTAAGAATTTTCATCACTAATGGATTTATGAAATGCTTTTTCTGCTTCTATTGAGACAAACGTATGAACTTTGATTCTGTTAATGTGATGTATCACATTGATTTATTTGCATATGTTGAAATATTTTTGCATCTCAGAGATGAATCCCACTTGATCATGATGAATAATCCTTTTAATAAGCTACTGAATTTGGTTTACCAGTATTTTGAGAATTTTTGCATTTATATACATCAAGGATATTGGCCTATAGTTTTCTAGTAGTGTGTTTTTCCTGTTTGATATTAGGATAATTCTGACCTTGTAAGATGAGCTTTTTTTTTTTTTTTTTTTTTTAAGATTTTGATTTAAATTTTTATTTAAATTTAAGACTTAAATCTTAAATTTTTGGTGAAGTTTACCAGTGAAGCCATCTGCTCCTGAGCTTTCCTTTGTTATGAAATCTTTGATTACTGAATCAATCTCCTTACTAGTAATTGGTCTGTTTACATTTTCTATTTCTTTTTGATTCACTTTGGTAAGTTTTAAGTTTCCTTCTAGATTGTCTAGTTTGTTGATATTCAGTGTTACTGTTTCTTATAATATTTGAATTTCTTTGGCATCATTGTAATGTCTCTTATTTCCTTTATAATTTTTTTGAGTTGGATTATTATTATTATTATTTTTTTTTAGTTTGGTTATTCTAGCTAAGGGTCCATCAAGTTTGTATATCTTTTCAAAGAATTAACTATTAGTTTGGTTAATTTTTCAATTATTTTTCTGTTCTCTATTTCATTTATTTCTGCTCCATCCTTTATTATTTCCTGAACTTTGGGTTCAGTTGTTAATTTTCTAGTTTCGTAAGGCTTAGGGTTAGGTTGTTTACTTAGGATCTTTCTTGGTTTCTAACATAGGCATTTATTGCTATGAATTTCCATCTTAAAAGTACTTTTGCTGTATCCTGCAAGTTCTAGTATGTTGTGTTCCCATTTTAGGGGGCTCAAAAAGCTTTAATTTCCCTTTTAATTTTTTCTTTGATTATTTGGTTGTTTAGAAGAGTATCTAATTTCCACATGTTTATAGATTGTTAGTGATTTCTAATATGCTGCCATTGTGGTCAGAAAAGATACTTTATATGATATTAATCTTGAATTTGCTAGGACTTCTTTTGTGCCCTAACATATGGTCTGTCTCAGAAAATATTCCATGTGTATTTGAGAAAAATGTGTATTCCTTTGTTGGATAGGTTCTAGATAGCTTGTTTGGTAATCTGAATTAGGCTGGAGTGTGCTCTGAATTCCCTGGTCAGGTAAGGCCAATGGTTTTGGTCTATAGATAGAGAATCCATGAGCTATGCCCTCTGTTCAGGTACCACTGTATACAGACCTGTTGAATGGGCTATGCAGCTCCCTGTGCGTGCTTTGGTTAGGTTCCCTGGTCACGTGGGCCGAAGGCTACACTCAGCAATAAACAGGATTGTCAACTAGATTCCTTCCCCTGGCATAGCCAGAGAAGTTGCTCTAAGTCAGTCGCATTCTTTGTTGTCTTAACTCAAGCTGACCCATACCCCATGTTGCCTGACTGAACAAGGCTACTGGTTTATCTCTGTAAATTCTTGGCTCTGCTTGTCCTTCCCTTAGCTTGAGTGCCACTGGGTTATACGGTTTCCAGGAGTCGTCACTAGCCCCTTTGGTCTGGTAGGACTGAAAGTGGCTGGGGCTATGTAGCAACTCCTTTTCCTGGGGGAAGGGGAGGGTCTCTTCCAGATGACCCTCAGCTTCCCAAACAATTTCTTTGTTTGGGTGGGGCCAGAGCTACCCTCAGCCTTGGCCATGAAGTAATCCCCCAGGCTGTGCTTGAGAACACTTCATGCCTCCTGCTGGGTTTGCTCTGGGAGTGATCTTTTCTGTTCTGCCACCTCTTCCTCAAATGCTTCTAGGCTGCACAGCTTCAAGTAGTTATTGCCAACCCTTCTGTTCAGATGGGGCCTGAAGACACTCTCCATAGTAGGTGGGGCTGTGATTCAGCTCCTTGTCTGGATGTGGGTAAACTGGGGTATATGGCTGGCAAAACTCCTTGTTTGAGGTCGCAAATAAAGTTGACTTAGAGTCTGTTGGGTTCCCTGAACAGAATAGGCCCCCAGCTTGGTTCTGTAGATGAATAAAACCTCAGGCTGGGATTATTACTTAGACACTGGAGGTCTGAAGTTGGTCTGCCAAGATCATGCGCTGGTTGTTACATGCCACTCCTTCTCCATCATAGTCCCATTCCCACTGGTTGAAGCCCACAGATTTTCCTGCCCTTTCCATGATGTGAGATTGGAGTAGGTAGTGGCTCCTCAGAAGTGTCCCACAATGCTGAAGGGACCTGCCTGTCCCTCTTGGGTTTTCCTTTCTGACTGGAAGAACCAATCTGAGGGGAGACATCTCCATGTGGTACTCTGCTGGCCTGGGGAAAGGGTAACAGTGTCAATGTGTAGCTACTTCTCTCACCTTCTATTGCAATCCGTCTTGGTCTCTATGGTACAAGGGGTGCTTCAGCCTCAAACATGTTGTAGGATTCTCTCAGTGCTGTCTTATTCTGGAATAGTTGTTAGTTGTTCTTTTTGTGAGGTGGAAGCTAAGTCAGGAACAATCACGTCACTGTCTTGGTGGTATCAATCTCTGACATCATTAAAGACTATTTTTTTTTTTTAAGATTTTATTTATTTGACAGAAAAACACACCGAGAGAGGGAACACAGGCAGAGGGAATGTTAGTGGGAGAAGCAGGCTTCCTCCCGAGCAGAGAGCCCGATGCAGGGCTCGATCCCAGGACCCTGGGATCATGACCTGAGCCGAAGGCAGAAGCTTAACGACTGAGCCACCCAGGTGCCCCTAAAGACTATTCTTGATGTTTTTCTTTAACAATTATTTTTCTATCACAGAAATTCCACCTATTGAATTATTTCATTTTCTCAGTTAGTATTGGATACCCTAGTTAGGTTATTATATAAAAGTAAACCAGAGAAACTGTTCCCCAAAATATTTTCTTACACATTATATTGAAACTTGCATAAGATCCCAATACTCTGACTTGAAGATGGTACAAAATCTATTTCTCCTTTGGAGTACTTTGCTCCATTGGACCATCCCGTGGGTTTTCTGAAAATGCAAACCTGCTTCTGAGTGGTCATGCTTCTGGGTCAGCCTACTGTTTACATTGCTGCCCTTATTCCTTGTGATCCTTCACACCACACTGAATGTTGTCCCACTTGTTTATCTGACCTAGCTGATCCCTCCTGCTCTGATGTCACAGCTGCCTCATTTTTGGACCTAAAGAGCATCTATGAGGGATACAGCTTTAATGCTCTGCTCTAACTAGTTATCACTTTCTGAATTTCTTAGGCCAGTTATTTTTAGTCACACATATTCACTATCATCCAAAGCCTCACTTCTGTAGTGATCCTATGCTAGAGCTGGATCGTTTTCACACCTGTCCCTTTGAAAATCTAAACATGGAAACTCTTTCCAGCCCTAAGTCTCCTGGAATCCAGCATCCTTAATTACAACTCCTGAACTCAATATTTTTACTCCTTTTCTTAGAAATGTTATCATCTCAAAGGGCAGGGCGGCAGGGGGCACATGATAAAATCAATTCTTTCTCAATCTTGAATGAAGATAATTAAAATGGAATATTCTCAAGTTTACTGATCAGAAATTCTTATGTGGTTGATGATGGCACTTAAGAATGTGTATTCTAATAAGTTCTCTAGAAAAATGAGATGCATATTGTCTAAGGACCAAATTTTAGAAATAGTGCCTTGGAGACATAAGAAGAACATTATTTTCCCTGGAGATAAGGATTTAATTAAACTTAAAAAACATCAAAGCAATTTAACTTATTTCTGGGAGAGGTGGGTAAAGAGGAAAAGTTTATGCTTCACAGGTCAGATACTCAGAGGAAAAGGTAAGGGGACTCCAAGGTTTCATTTTTGCTAAAGCAGCATACAAAATAAAACACAGGTTACAGATTTAGGAGGGCACATCAGTGGCTAAATGCTGAGCAAGAAACCCTTTTTCACAAAGATAAATACACTGAATTTTTTTTTTTATGTGTGTCATTATGACAAAAAAGAATGTTGAGTAAAACAAAATGCCTGTGCATTAGGACTAGGACCCCTCTCTCATTTGTGACCTTAATAGTCAAGCCACAAGATATGTCTCCATGCTTCTATATCCTTTTCAGTTGCCTATCAAGACCATAATGCTTGCTTTGTGCTTCTGTGCCCTTTTTGGCTTGATCCAGATACCTCTTCTTCCCCACTCTCCGTTCTGCACTTCCGTATGGAACTTCAACAATCACTCTTGTATAGTATCTTGTTGGATGTTCTCTCTCCTTCCTTTACCTGATTTCTGTTTCTCTTTGAGGATACTAAGTCCATAAGAGTCTTGTCGAGTAAACTATTTATTCATTAAAACACTGCGTCCAGTTCAGGTCTAGAGTTGAACTTTTCAGTGAATTCTACTTCTAGTTGCCACTCTTAGGTCATCAGTACCTTCATCCTATTCTTAAAATTATTTTCCTTTAAGACCCACCATTTCCAGCATCTCATCTTATGTACTCCTCAATCTTTCCTATTCTAGATATTATTTTTTACCTTTTCTGAAATAGTGACTGCTGATGTTACTAATGTCTCCAAGAACCTCTAAATGTCCTGATTATCGTATATGTGCTCTTTGGTACTCACTTTGCTTGGCCTCTTTTCAGAATTGGAAACTGGTGATCATTTCCTTCTTCCTAAAATTCACTCTTCCAGGCCTATCAGCCATGGGGGTTTTCCTAAAGCATTATTCCAAGTGAGCCTCACTTGGGATTTGTATCCCAATTTCACAGATGAAATAAAAACTGCCAAGGTAACCATATTAAGCAACATGGGTTTGAACTGTCTTGGTTCACTTATACTGAGATTTTTTTTTTCTTTCAGTAAATGTATGTCTAGTACTATAAGTGTACCTTTCTCTTCCTTATGATTTCTTAATATTTACTTTCTTGTAAGAATATAGTATATAATACCTGTAATGTACAATTATGTGTTCATTGACCATTTATGTTATTGATAGGGCTTCTGGTCAATAGTAGGGTATTAGTAGTTAAGTTTTGGGAGAGTCTGATGATATACATAGATGATTGTGGGTGGTGGGGTTGGCACTCCCAATCCCTAGATTGTTCAAGGGTCAACTGTAGTTTAATTAAGGGGTCTATCAGAATTTTAAGCCTTTATCTATGTGTTTCTGCACACAAGATCTTAACTACTACTTTTAATGACCTCCATGTTTTTAAGGAGATCCTAATTCAGCAGTACACAGTGAAAAGCCTTAGTCTTCAAGGAGGTAAAACATGATTTTGGGAATTGGGAAATAACAGTTGGATGTTAAAAGAATAGGATTTCAGAAAGTAAAGCTCACTGACCTACTCCGTACTACTACCACTGATCTTCGAATGAGAGACTTCTTTCCCAACATTTTAGTCAGAGACCTGAAATAATTGCTTTTGGTGAAGGAGTAAACAAACAAAAAATAATTTTCTGATTGTGAAGCTGAACTTTTATTTCAGAGTCAATTCTCTTTAGCTAACAAGTGACTTGTTCTCTGTACAGCCAACAAGTGGCACTCAACCTTGTCTGTGTGTTTCCAGGTCTCTTCTTCACCTCGTCTTGTAGCCTCATCTGTGACTTTCTCACAGAAAACACATTCAACATTATTTTCTACTTTGTTACTTCTAGAAAATATGACTTTGGCTTTTGTATGTACACTGATTCAAAATTATTATATAATGAACAAGTTTATCTCCATAAAGGATTCCTAGTCACGTGGTCACCTTTAACCTGGGATGTAGAGGTCACAATACTTTATAAAATGAAATAACATCATATTTATAGTTTGTCTTTTTAATTTCCAACTGTTCGAATTCTGTTTCTTTCTCACCACAAGAAAAAAATAAGTAAATTAAAAACAAGATTTGGCCCTGTGCTGAGTAGAAACTTAACTGATAGTAACTTACCTAGTGCCCTTATGACTATAGCTCTCTAACACACCACCAGGGAATAGATTCGACTTTGTGATAATTTGCATTATTAAGTATTTAAAAAATAAAACCTCAACTAGAATTGGACTTTTAATGCAAACAACGTTCTATTATGTTGTCAGCTCCCTAAAGAGAGTTACCCTTTCTTAACTGGAAGTACCTTTTACACAACTGATTCAAAAAAGAATTCTGTATAATGATAGTAACAGTGTCATAAAGGAGAGGTTAATGCCCATATCTATGTAAAAATGTTTTGAGAAGTGAATGATTTGAAGAGAATGAAAAGTCTGAGTCTCTGGTGCTGGAAGGAACTATTTTTGAATGGATGAAGATTATTTCATTATTTCTTGTTCAGCCTAACTATGGTTTAGGAGCACTCCTATAGGAAGATAGGTGCATGGAGATATTTATCAGTCAGAGTCCATTCAAATTGGAGTTTTATTTTTTATATTTCTACTCTAGAAATTCAGTTAAGTGCAAGATCTAGTGATGGAGACAATAAGGAATGAGAGGAAATTTACATATTTTCACTTTTCTTATATTTTCTATTAACACACAGATAAAACATAATTTCATACAGGAAAAGGAAATAGACTTTCTCATGTTTCGAATTCTGTGTCAAAATCTTCATCTTAAAGTACACTTTGCCCCCTGAAGTTTGACACTAACTTGCAAATACTTACCGGCAACATATTTTTTAATCTTTGGTCTTGATTCCATTACTAGAATCTAGAATCTTTTGATCACCAGCAAACATATTCTTTCAGATAAAAATGAGTTGTAAGTAGGCCTTAAGTGAGTATTAATTTTCTTTTTCCTGATCTCTAAGATAATATAGAAGAAAAGTACAAATAAATCAAACATACGATTAAATTTGGTCATCTTTTTTTTTTTAATGTTTGCAATATTAAAAAGAAAACATGACATACTAAGGAAAAGAAAGATAAAAATTCAAATATTCTCCCAATAGTAAAAGGAGAATGGAAATGGATTCATAGAAAGGTGAATAAATTAGTAGTTTTATTAAAATAACTTGAAACCATTTAAGCTGAATTTTGCCTTTTACATAGGCTGTTCCCTATGAATGTCAAGGAATCCTCGTACACATACTGTAAGGTAAAGAGATAAAATTTTAGTATTATCACTTACACAGAAGTCAATAAAGCCCAGAGACTTGCTATGAGTTGCCCAAATTCACACAGATGGTGTGTGGCAAAAAAATCTATGTCTTCTGATTCCAAAACTAAGTGCTATTTTTATTAACCACAGCTGCCACCTCACCATCTAAATTTGGGAGGATAATTGGGAATAATTGGGATTATTATTAGTGTATCTTACATATATAGGGAACTCTCATTCTGTGTGTTTCCCTACCATTAAAATCAAATGGTAAAATGTGCTCATCCTTCCTAGGGATATTTTTGGATTAGGTAATTTTAAGCAAACAAGTAACTTGAAAAGTATGATAATAGGAATTTCTGGTTGACGTTTACTCTTGCTACAGGCAGCAGTTTGGCAGGTGCACAAAAGTCTTGATGAGACTGTCTTATTAAATTATAGGGCCAATTAGTGCACCTAGATATATTTTGGCTGGTTTTGTACCTATGGCAACTATAAATTGTAATTGGCTGTTGATTGTTATTACTTACTGTGTCTAGGACTGATAACCACACATTGTAATTTCATATAAACAGTAAAATAACTATAACCCAATAATCATGGTGATTGATTAAGCAGTAGCCTTTTAGAAGTACCATAGATATTTTACCCAAGAGATTATAATGACCTTGACTTCATTTAATAAGATATTTAAATAGTTCAAGAAAATGCATTCATTTTTATTATCCTCACTAAGACTAGGACAAGTAATCCATTTTCCATTCATGAGTTTTTGGAGATACAAAATCAGTTGTGAAATTTCAGTGAATTTTTATGATCATGGAGAAAAGAGGCATTAAAAGACAAGAAATCTGTTAACTCCCTGGAAACAGACAAATCTAAGTTTAGTATCAACAGTGACTGGGGGCATGGTACTGGTTCAGTCCTCCAGTTTAAGAGGTCCTGATCGTTTTTCAAAGCTATTTGAATCCTAACAAAAGAGAAAATCTATGCTGACACACTATTT
Source organism: Procyon lotor (assembly GCA_028646535.1). Classification (NCBI taxonomy): domain Eukaryota; kingdom Metazoa; phylum Chordata; class Mammalia; order Carnivora; family Procyonidae; genus Procyon; species Procyon lotor. The sequence continues at coordinate 163,755,232 of CM053604.1, read as the reverse complement.
AAATAGTAATGTTAGATGCCTGGTAGGTGAATTACCCTTTAAAAATCTGTTGTCAGCATTACTGTATGTGGCTTTCTGATCTCTGGTCAATGGCTGATAAGAACCAACTCTCATTGTTCAGGAGCCTTGTTTCTTTGTTTCTAATCTTTTTTGAGGATCCTGTGTACCTTGCATTGTTAAGGACTTGTATGCATGTTCTGTAGATCAGCAGCTCTCAACCTGGGTCGTATATCAGAACTACGGGACAGGCTTCTTAGTTGCATCAGTCTACTCCGAGCTTTTGTTTTAGATCAGGAATGGGGCCTGATGGTACACACTTCTACCAGGTTCCTAGAGGGATTTGCTGATTGTGGCTCAGAGCCCACCCGTGGTAACTACTGGTATTGAGTAATAGTTACCAGCAGGGTCTCTAGCACCAACCTGCCTAAATCCAAATTGAATTCTATCACTTAATAGCTGGTTTACTGGAGAGCCTGGGTGGCTCCATTGGTTAAGCATCTGCCTTCAGCTCAGGTCATGATCTCAGGGTCCTGGGATGGAGCAATGGGTGGGGCTCCTTGCTCAGCGGGGAGCCTGCTTCTCCCTATCCCTCTGCCCCTGCTCCTGTGCTCTCTGGCTCACTCTCTCTCTGAGATAAATAAAATCTTAAAAAAAAAACAAAAATCTAGCTGGTTTACCTTCTTTGAAGGTGAGTTTCTTTGAATCTTTTTGTGGTTTAGTTTCCCAATCTGCATAGTGGGACTAATACTAGTACCTAGCTCATAGAACTATCATAAGATAGTGGCAGAAATAGTGGGAGCAACTAATATGTTAGCTATTTTAATTATTCTCAGAGATCCATTTGACTCTCAGCTCAGGATAGCCAACAAAAAATGTTATCCTCTATTGTATTAGTAGATATACAATGCTTATGATGAGTCCACTGAATATGAGGGAGATGACATCTGGGTCTATGTACAGTTGACCCTTGAATGATGAAGGATTTTACAGGTGTTAACCCCTCAGTCAGCTGAAAATCCAAGTATAACTTTTGGCTCCTCAAAACTACTAACATCCTGTTGTTGACTTGAGTAATGTAAGCAGTAATGAACACCTATTTTGTATCTTAGATGTATGCTATGCTGCATTCCTAAAGCAAGCTAGAGAAAAGAAAATGTTATTAAGAAAGTCATAAGAAAAAAATACATTTAGAGTACTGTACTGTACTGAAAAAAAAATCCACATATAAGTGGAACCTTGCAGTTCAACCCCGTGCTGTTCCAAGGCAACTGTATTTAACTTTAGCAAAAATATTTTGAGCAAGACTTTGATGAACTGGAATGCATTCAGGAAACATGAAGGGCTTTAAAATTATGTCTTATGAGGGGTGGTTAGAGACATTCCTAGAGAGGGGAATCCATATTAGGGATACCCTATGTTAGAAAAACCGAATAACTATCATGCAAAACAGAGGTGCTTTATTATGTATATTCCAAATTTTGCTTTTACATAAAGAACATTTTGTCAACTACATTTTTATGACAAAGTAGATCACTCTGTGTTACTACGAATTCCTTGCTATCGATTGTGTTGAAAGAAGAAAGGAATGATTCTTTATTAATAAAAACTCCAGAAAAAAATGTGCTATCTCACACAGAAGGCTGGGTTAGGCAATCTTTCAGGGACCTCGTATATCTAAGACATGGATTCATTGGTCCTAGGAACTTGCTCTTACTGTTGATCCCATAGCTGATGTTTCCAAATGAAAGACTCTATTTGAAGTCTAGGTGATAATGATGGAGTTGGATATGCCCACAGTGTTTGTTGATTTTATTCAGTAAAATTTGTCTGCATGGCCCCGCAAGAAATGGAATCTTGATTATGTCAGTACTGCTACTTGCATACCAGTCTGGGACCATTGTACTGAGCTGTGACAAATTGGATTGTCCATAATTTTCAATGATGCCTGATTGTACTATTGTTGCGTGAACACGGACTGTACTATCTTAGTACCACCACCTGGCTCGCCACAAAGCAAAGCTGCTGTTACAGCAGAGACAACAAGAAGACCTGCTGGTGAATAGGCTTTTTGAAACAGTAAAGAGAGAAGCAAGGAGTAATGATTACGGAGGTGACTATCCTTGGGGAATATTCTCTCTCACCAGACACTGCTACTGAAAGTACATTTCCCCTCAGTGAATATTTGGTACAGTATTTATTCAGTTTATTCCATGCTTTTGCCAAATCATGCACTCGTGTTTTCTGTTGGCCTCCAGATGAATGATTATATGGTAGATGACAAAACTTTGGGTGACACACAGCGTGGATAGAGGGTAAGCAATAAACAGTGAAGGAAAATATTGAGAAGAATCTCAAGCAATACATTAGTGTGAGAGAAAAGGGCATGGAGTCAGGTAGATCTAGTTTAATGTCTGTTCTTTTACTTATTGCTTTTTGAATGATAGCAGATTCCAATAAGCCTCAGTTTTCTCTGCTCCTGTAATAGTAGTTAAGTATGTCCTGAGCTGATGGTGGTTTGTATATTCGAGGTGAAAATCTCCATGAGCTAGGGAATGAGGTGTCCCCTTTGACACGTAAACTTCTATGCCCCCCACATAAAAAACTTGATAAAAGATAAAAGCAGTAAGAGGCCGAATGGCGTCTAGATATACAAGGCTTGCTTGAAATGCGATTGAATGCATTGAGCATCGATGGAAAGAACACGCCTACCGAAAGACTGGGTAAGCAACGGAATCCCAGAAAGATTTATACCTACGTATTTATTATTTATGGAATTGGGAGTGAAGTGCAATCAACATCAACCACCATGTTGTCATTTTAAACCAATGTCTCTTGTGGACGTGGCTCTAAATATTAACAGTATTTTGTTTCAAGTCAACCTTCAGCAAACACCATTTGGTGAAAAGTATTTTTCCTGTGTCGGTCTAAATAGCTGGGACTGTTAGTTCCTGTTGTGGTTGCAATTGTCATTTTAAATGGAAACTTACAGATGTGGTTAATGAAAGGCAAGTTGAGAGACTAGTCTCCTTGCCCTGTGCTATTAAGATGCCCGAGCCTGTAAGGATGAGAGCTAAACCTTGCGTAAATTCGCCAGTGTGACACATTTACCCTATGAGGCCCTTGGGGAGAGAGCTTCCCAGCTTCTTTTGAAGGGAGGACTGGACACCAACTTTATTGCATCGAAATTCTGAAATTTCTCAATCTACCTGTGCTGTTTTGAGAATTAGAGGCAATGCTAATGAATCAAGTGCAACTTAATGGGCATTCTTTATTAAACTTAAATACCATTAAATATAGACTTCTGAATTTAAGTATTGTATTTAAGGAGGTTATTGAGTGGGATGCTACAATTAGGGCAGTTTCAGAAGGACTCTCAAAGTAAATTTGTTGAGTGGTGACGGTATTTATGGAATGGATAGCATGTGTCGGGGACTATTCCGAGTACTTTACATACATTAACTCAGTCCTTAAAGGCATCATCTGGAGTGAGTTGTCATAGTCCCCCTGGCAGGAAACTAAGTCACACTAAGGGTAAAATAATTCACACAGGTGTTTAGAGGGGGTGCAGTGCAAGCACTCCTGACTACCATGGTGCATTAGGGGATTTTCAGAGATTAATATTAGACTTTACAACATCTATCTCCCCACTCTTTCATGCTAACAGGACATCTGCATTATCGAGAATATAATATGCCCACCGAAAAGAGAACTCTGTCTTTAGTTGTGATCTTTCTCCCTGGATGTGACTGAATTCTAATCAATGATAACAAGGGTTAAGTTGGCATTCAAAAATGGCATGTTAAGTGGAGGATAGGTACTTGGTCAACTAATTGTATCTGCGCCCCTATGCATCCATGTCTTTGACTGCTCTTCATCCTTTCTTTTGGCTGCAGTGAAAGGGGAAGTGGGAGCTTCAGCAGACATTTTGGATCTCAAGGTGACCTCAAGGGTGAGAGCCATGCTAGTAAGATTATTTAGACAGAGCTCGGTCTAGCGCCCAAAAGCTTTTGGAATTGAGGAGAGTGAGAGGGAGAATGTTTTTCACCACGCTTCCATTAAAAAACAGAAACCATGGTAGCATTGATGATCTTTCTCCTCTTTACTTACTTATTTTTATCTTCTTCCATGGCTATTTTGTCTTAATAGAACGTGAATTTGGTGGCATTTCAGGATAGTTTTGTAAAGGTAGGATGACCCTCCTCTGAGGCATAAGAAATCACATAATGTCCCCAAACTGGAAATCTTGTGAACATAAAAGGAAGCTCTATTAATAAATTATGTTTGTACGATGGGTATGAGCCGAGGCTGCCTTTGGTAACCTGGGGTGTAAGGTCACTAAAATTGAAGATGGGAAGGGTGAAGAAAAAGAGGGAAAGATATTGTAATAACGATAAAGATGTAAAGAAACAGAGAATGACTGATTTTTTAATATGTTTAATTTCTATTCCATAGTGCCTCGCAGTTTCAGAGACCACAAGTACAATAAAGATTGGATGCTGATAATGGCGCTCACTATGGCTGTTATTATTATTACAATGATGAGCCCAATTATGATCTGTGAAGGCTATTCAGTACAAACACCAAGTTTCATAGGGAGCCGATGGAAAAACAAACCCTAAAAGAAATTTCAGAATTCTGCCAATCCTTTGCTGAAACAATGCATCAGGGGCAGATAGGAATAAGTGAATCTGCTAGTTACTTTCTTTTCCCAGAAAACCATATGGGGTCTAGGTAAGCTTTAAATAGATACGCAATTCTAGTTGATGATTAAACTGCTGATGATCAGGTTGCTGCTAGAATTTGGAGTTTCAGCTTTTTATGGCTAAAATGCGGGGTTTTCTCAGTGGTTCATAATACTATGTACTCAAGCAGCAAAAAGAACAAACAGGTAACTTCTTCCTGAAGTCTCCTAAATTAATGCTGAACAAAGACCACTGAAGCAGAAAATAAGAGCAGATCTGCATGAAGGATTCCTAGTTAGAGTACTGGAAAAGTCTGGTGATCCAGCAGTTTCTTGACGACGGGATTGTGAAGGAAAGTGATAGGCCCATTGGGAACGAGAGAAGAGACTAGACACTGGTGGTTGATAGTAGAACCAAGTAAAGAAAAAACGTAATCACTATTTCGAAAGAAAGAGAACTACAATCTGAAAAGTGAAAGAGGGAAAAAAAAATTAGAATAAAATATTTTTCCTCTGGTGGGCAGAAGCTCAAATAGAAGAAAGTCTGTACTTTTGAGTGTACCTTAGTTGGTGATTCAGAGTAAGAAAAAAAAAATAGACTTTATTTAAGCTTCTAAAAGAATTTCTCCATTGTGATCCTGAAACAAAGCCAAAAAGAAAGGAAGTTGTGTGTGCGTAACACCCAAAGAACAATAGGTACCCAGCAATAAAGAAAAGCAATGCAACTGGGAGGACTGTAGTGTCTTTGGGATGAACAACTTTCTAGAAACTCAGTTTCCAATGAGGAAAAAAAATCCACTCATTAAATTGTGTACGAGATGCCACAGTACACAGTATTCAGATGGTCTGTCATCCTTGAGGATTCACCATGGACAAGGTGAACTCTGCTTAAAATTTTGATTTTGCTCCCTGTCAAGACATGCATTTGAGCTTATTTTATTTAGCTTTATGTGAGATAGAAGTATTCTGCTTATAAATAACGTTAGTGACAGATAATTAAGCCCCAACCTGGGTATATGTTGCTTAGGGAAGTGAACGGAAGTTGAGTGTTTTGAGCAGTACTTGTTGAAAGGAGAAAGGAGGAAGTTGTTTCCTATCTTATACTTTTCTTTTATAAACTTTTACTTCTTAGCTTCTAAATTTTATACACACACACACACACATATTAAAAACAAGGATAGAATTTAATATCCAACATTTACTTTAAGATGTTTCACATTTTAAAAACCTCTTGGATGTTGAAACTAGAGAATTGATTGATTTTTTTCTCATAATTTTAATTTTGGTTACAACCAATAAATCTACACCCTACCAGTTCTTCCCAATAAATTCTTTTGGTTTTCTTACTTTTTGGATCGGTTTCTTTATTATTTTCTACATGCTATTTGATACATACAAATGAGAACAAGTTTTATATGTAATAGAACACAATTTAAGAATGAGCGATACAGCCGTTAGTCAACCTAAGAGCCAGAATGACTGCATTTCTCCATGTTTGTCATTTCCTAACTCCCTCAAAAGATGATCACCGTCTTGAATTTTGTGTTTAACTTGTACTGTTTACGAAAAACACAACTCTATTGCATATGTACATATTCCTATACAAAATATTAGTAGTTTTACTATTATAATAATTGAATCGTACTCTTTAATGTTGTAGATTTTGTCACTGTATGTTTCCTCTTGGAGAGTTGCCCATGTTGTGTGTAGTGTGGGACATTCCTTTTCCTTATAAAATCTCACCTCAGGCGTGGACCATAGATAAGGTATACATTTTTCAGTTGAATAATATTTTAGTTCTTGGTTGATTTTGTTTTTCATTATGAATAGTTCTGCTCTAAACATTATTGTGGGGCTCGTGTATTTCACACGTTAAAAATATTTCTTAAGGGCTAAACCTAGCATTGGAAATTTGTTATTCTAGTGTATGCGGATATCTGAGTTCGAGGATCATTCTGTACTGTTTTCCAATGTGGCTGTATCTACTTAGGCCTTTCCTAAGAGGATTTATATACCTTCAATACTTTTCAGATTTTTCTTTAAAGATTTTACTTATTTATTTGAAAGAGAGAGTGTGTGTGCACAGGAGCTGGAGGGAGGGGCAGAGGGAGAGAGAACAGCAGACTCCTTTGCTGAGCAGGGAACCTGACGTGGGGCTGATTCCAGGATCTTAGGATCATGACCTGAATCGAAGGCAGATGCTTAACTGAGCCACCCAGGTACCCCAATATTTTCAGATCTCTTAATTTTGGATACTTAATAGGTGTAAAATTATACCTCAGTGTTATTTTAATTTGTATTTTCTGATTATTGTTGAAAGTGAGCAAAAAATTATATAAAGTATATTTATATGTAATATAGATATAATTTTATTATACATAATTATACCTATTACATATAAAATTATATGCCTTTTTTATTCATAGCTTATGAATTTTACATTAAGTTGTTAGTTTTTAATATTTTTCTCATATGGCTTGGCATATTATACTTGCATAATGAGCAGGATGGTTCCTGAGCAGATTCAAAAGGGTCTTGACAGAACCACAAAGGCAATGGCTTGGGGCGTCTATGTTGGTTAGGGTATGAGCCAAGCTGAGCTCTACCCCTCCCCAGGCTCTGTCTGTGTGACTTCCCACCCACTGGTGGAGCAGGAGGAAGTGGGGGAGTGGGGTTGAAGGCTGTCAGCAGGATAGCATCCAATGCAGAGTCAGATTCATTATTGTAGGTTGCGAGGTGGAACACACTTCATGGGTCCCTGTGGTGCGCCGCCCGTGTCAGTGCTCATCATGGAGTACCGTTCCTTTCCTGCACTGGCGGATGCCGCCTCTGTTCTGTGTCACGGTTCCTAGAAGACAGGGTCTGTTTCTCGTAACTTAATTTTTTCCATTGGTCGGTGTGGCCATCTTTGTCCCATAGTATTCATTATTCTGTCAATAATAATGTTGCTAGTGGGTCGTGCAAGTTTCCTCTCATATTTTTCCCTCTTCATCTGTATCTCATTTACTACTTGTCTTTATTCTTCCGTATACATTTTAAATCCGCATGTCAAAAGTTGAATTAAAAAAAGTATTTTTTTTTTCTTTTAAAAGAAATTGCATGAATCTGTGAATCGGTTTTAGAGAAACTGATAAAATCACAGTGTTAAGATATCCTATCTATTAATAAAGCATTGTTTTCTGTCTATATACATTTACTTTAAGGTCTTTAAATCAGCTTTATTGCCATTTTTGCATAAAAATTGACTACATCAGTTCACAACGTATAGGTACATCAAATCATCATGTTGTAGACTTTTAATATATTACAGTTTTATTGTGAGTTGAACTTCAATAAAGTTGAAAAAAATGTTGAATTTCTTTAAAGTTATGGGTAAATGGAAGTTAACGAACCTAAAATGAAATAGATTTGACCTATAACTTTTAGAGAAATAGCAGTTTATTTTTCTATGAAGGTTATTATTTCATATTTATTGACAAAAAGTAGTGTATAATGTTCTTGTTATCTTTTAAATTTCTCATGTAGTTTTGTCTGCTTTTATGTCTAATATTTATTTGTGATGTCTCTTTTTCTCGATCTATTTTCTTAGACTTTAAAGATTTGTTTTCATGGTTCTTTTCCATTTTTTAACATTTTTCTGTTTCGGTGATGTATATTCTCAACTGACCTATGTCATTGTTCTTTGTTTTTTTTTTTCCTTCCTCCAACTTTTTAAAAGTTAGCTTATTTTATTTCCGTTCTTACACTTTCATCTAATACGGTAGGTCTTGTTTTTAAACCCCCACATTAAATGCATTAGATACTCACAGTATTTGATTTGCGAACATGTTAATATGTGATTTTCTCCTACTTCGATTATCTCATAATATTCTCCTGGTAGCATTGTCTTTCCCCTGGGGATATAGACTTTAGAAAGTTCCTTTAGTGAAGGTCCATTTACTGTCAACTACCTTTTTTTTTTTTTTTTCTTATTCTGAAAACAAGCTCATTTTATTATCATCATGAAAAATAATTTCTGGTAAGATTGTCATTTTTCTAAAAAAAAAAAAAAAAACACTGAAAAATCACTTTAAAGATAGTTTCACTTCCTTCTTGCTTTAATCTGTGGTGTTGAAAAGTTGGTGATTTTTAAATAATGGCTTTTTTTCCAAGCCTAAAAAGAAGAATTTGTGTTTGCTTCTGGTCAGATTCAGGGGTACCAAGGCTTGAAGCAAGTTAGTCCACGCTGAGCGTTATGCTCAGGATTGAGTCTCAACTTCTTCACCTTGTCACTGGCTCAGGACAACCATTGATCACAGGGCTGTGTTTCCTGTCCCCACCATGCTAGCTCTGGGTTCAGGGTGTCGTTTGTATATTTTGATGCATTCATTGATCTACTTGTTTTTGGTAACTTGGTTTTTTGTTTTGTTTTTTGTCTTTGTTTTTCCTTAGAGTATTTTTTCTTCCCTTCCAATATGACTGTAACAAGAAGTATTATCATTACTTTTTAATATAAGATCTAGTTGTTTAGTATTTTAGATTATCTCAGGGTATCTACATCTCCATATTGCCAGAAACAGATGTCCTCTCTTTGACACAAAGCTTTTGCCCTAAAAAGAACTAGTAATTGAACTAGTGTTGCCTTTTTTTTTTTTCCCCCTGAAATGTCATTCTTGGGTAATTGGGTATAATCTTCACTGAAGAAAAGCTGTAAGTGTGAATTGTCCCATTTAGCCTGCTATTTTTCAACCAAACAAAACGTCCCTGTAATACATGCCAATTAACATATTATCATTGCAGCTTACATTGTCCTTTAGTTCATAGTCAGCAAGTTATATCCTATAAGCTAAATCCTGCCACTGCCCTCTATTTTGGTGAATAAAATTTTATTATAATACACTCACAGCATTTATATATTATCTAGGGACTACAGTGGATTTGAGTAACTTCAACAGAAAACATATGTCCTCCACAGCCTGTAATACTTAAATGTGACCCTTGATAGAAAAATTCTTACCATCCTCTTCACTCTATAGGACTAAACACAAAATTGCATGTACTTAAAATTTGCTTCATTTAAGATATTTTCAGTTGCAAGCACCAGAACCTCACTTAGTGATATTCCCAGACTTAATGAATTGATTAGCAGTGCACCAATGTTATTAAAGACATGGGTTCTTCCGTTTCTCCTTTTTTTTTTCCCCTAAATTGTCCCTTCCCCAGTGCACTAGCTTTTGTGTTCTGCTTTACCTGTTCTTAGTAGTAAGATGGTGGCTAGATGACCACACAGACTCTACGGGAGATCATTTCCTAGGGTTAATCTTTTCAGTGAGGAAAAGTCCTCCTGAACCAATTTCCCTGCACACTTCCAATCAGGTCTAGAATAGCATTATTTGTTCATGCTTACACCAACCACTGGCCAGGAGAGTAAAGTTACTGTCATTAATGAAGAAGTAAGATTTCTGCTGCAATAATGGTGGGAAACAAACATCCCCAGTATTTCAGGGAATTTTGCTCTAAACTCTTCGTCATGCACAGGACCGCAGGTCAGATGGTATGGCTTTAACTTCAGAGGGCACGCAGGTCAGGCTAAGGTCCTTTGCACGCTGTCGTTTTGGAGCTACTGGCTGATGGGTGCATGCTTTTCTAATGGTGGGTAATGGAGCCTCAGGAAATGCAACCCAAACCAGGTAGGCACATTCAAGGCTCCTGATAATACCTGGCATACGTCATGCCTGCTCCCCTTCACTAGCAAGACAAGTCACACAGCTTAAGGTGAGTGTGGGGAGAGGAAATCACTTTCTCAAGGGGGAACAATGTAATGTCCTACAGTACAGGGTATGGTTGTCTACCGTTGAGACAGGGTCAAGAATTGAGAAGAAAAATCCAGTCTTCACCATTAGCTCAGATCAACGATATTTAACTTACAAATTGGGTGGAAGATCAAACTCCCAGAACTATTATTACTACTTCATATGAACACAAAACAAGGGTGTTATTATTAAAAATAATCAAAGAATAGGTGTTGGTTTATTCTTCCAGCCACAATATTCTATCCGCTATTGAACATTTCCAGTAAACTGAGAAAATACAATGGAGCGGCTTTAACTATATCACGGATGAATTGGCCTTAGAGTAGGAAAATAGATGTAAAATACTCAAAATCTTCTCAGTGCTAAGTAACACTTACTGGTAAGAAAGCTCACAGAGCTCTGAACTGGTTATGTTGTTCTTTCCTCAGTGAACAATGGGGGTCAGCCACCCTTTTATCTCCTGTTCTAGTCAGTGAGAAACATCAACTTAAATCTTTCCACTCACCATGATGTAGAGACTCCTCTGTCCTCTTATTATTGTAATTATTCTTATTTAAAATCTATGCCAATCTTTTTTCTTTCGCCTGATGTTTCAGATACCCTCTTTTCTCCCTGCTTTTGACAAACTTTAGCAGTGTTGCCAAAAAATCAATTTTTTGATATTAGTTACTTACTGGTAGTTGTTTTCCTGATTTGATCCTATGGCAAAAGAAATGATCTCTCATGTCACAGAACACGGAGAATACATCTATTAGCCTCCTTCCTTAGAAGTAAGTTGACTACATTCTTTAAATTGGTATCATAAATCTTAAGGTGTCGTTCATAATACGTCTTTTTAAAAACCCATCCTCTAATAATAGAGATAAGGAAGGGATTTTTTTCCCAACTGTATCCTGTTCATCAACCCATCGTTTGGGTATGCCTCTGTCCTCCTTACACATGGGCCACGAGCCATGAGCATGGGCTGGATGAGCAGTGATGTATGTACATGGTGAGCGGCAGGCCAATGAAGCATGAGCTTGTACTGGAGGCACCAGAGTGGGACACAATGAGGACGATTTTATGGAGCAGCGATAAGGCTCCAGGGAACAATGATAAGCTGGAAAATGGCCCTAAAGGACAGCACACAGAAAATTACCAGGGAAAGACAGATGGATGGGATGTCCAATAACCAAGAAGAAATCTGTAAGATTATTAGTGTGAGGAAATTGCTAGATAGAGTCCTTGAGGAAAAAAATAAATAATGAACGGTGTGCAAGAGCTAAAATAATAGCTAGAAATCACCCTGTCGAATGGCAGGTCAGTCCTGGAGAAGCTTGATTAGTAGAGCCCCGCTGCCACAGAGGGTCAAGCTAAAGCAAACTTCCAAATCTAAGTAATACCAATTTAGCCAAGAGGCTAGAATCACACATCGTGCTTCAGGGTCATGAGTGACACTTGAGAGGCTTGGGGAAGGGAATATTTGTTTTCTATTTTCATCAGGGCATTTTTACCCTGCTCTGTGCAGGTGAATTCATGGCTCAAATCATTTGCAGAGAAGTGTCAGACAATGGTGTACACTCGGAATAGGAATTTTTAAAGATACTTATCCTTTCTAAGTTATTTATACCTAGCCTCTGTTCAATTGTTGTCAATACAGTTCTTGAGTTGATCAAGTTTTCTTCTTTTTTTTTTTTTTTGAAAGATTTTTATTTCTTTATTTGACAGAGAGATCACAAGTAGGCAGAGAGAGAGAGAGAGGGAGAAGCAGGCTCCTTGCTAAGCAGAGAGCCCAATGCAGGGCTTGATCCCGGGACCCTGAGATCATGACCTGAGCTGAAGGCAGAGGCTTTAACCCACTGAGCCACCCAGGCACCCCTTGAGTTGATCAGGTTTTCTACTGAAACTTAAAAACATGTTATTTCCCTTGAGGACCTTTGGCAGTTAAAATATGTGTGTGGCCACACCACTGGCCACAATAGGCAGCTCAGAAATCAAGATAGAAAGACCCGAAACAACATAAGGGAAGCCAACAAACATAAGGCAGGTATCAGGGGGGAAAAGACACTAGGTCAGTGTTCTCACTGCTTGTCCATATCAGAACTATGTTTGGAGTATATCTGAGCTATTGATCTGGCTTAAGGCGTGTATTAATTTCTTAGGGTTGTAGAACAAGGTGCAATAAATGGGATAACTCAAACCATAGACACTGTCTCATGGTTCTGGCTGTAAGAGGTCAGAGATCAAAGTGTCAGTGGGGTTGTTTCCTTCTGGGGACTCTGATGGAGAACTTAGTCCATTCTCTGCTTCTGGTGTTTGCTGGGCACGAGGCACAGTCCTTGGCTTGTAGATATATCACTCCTGTGTGTGCCTTCACCTTCACATTATGTTCTCTGTGTGCATGTCTCTGTGTACAGATTTCCCCTTTTATAAGGACATCAATCGTACCAGAGTTGGGCCTAACCTAAAGACCTCATTTTAACTTGAAAACACGTAAACACAATGCTATTGCCAAATAAAGGCACATTCGGAGATATTGGGGGAGAGGAATTGAGCATATCTTTTTTGGGGGGTAGGTACACAGATCAACTCATACAGGTGCAATAGACCAAGGAGTGAGTCAAGCGATAAAATGTATTGCATGTCTTTTAGACATCATTTCCACTGACTATGTTTTAGTGGTGATAAAAATGAGGTAATGAAGAGAAAAAAAAAATGACCAAGAAGGATCTTTAGAATAGCACTAGATGGGTCTTAGCTAGAAATACATCTTTTTGATGTACAGTACAATACTTTTAAACCTTTGTTGTAAACGCTATTAACCATTACTTACCCTTTAGATTAGTACCTCTAAAGCACTTGGTTACATAGCTGCTTTGAGTCTATGAAGAAGACTAAAAAGCCATATGTATATGTGAATTTCTTGTACCCTCTTCTCCGAAGATGGTAATGAGCAGAAATGCACTCAGTTTTGCACAATTTCAAGAACCTCTTTGTACTCTATGTCTAAAATCCTTTCTCTAAGTGTTTCCTTTAGTCAGATGATCTTAAATATGTTTTGGTGCCATATAAGAGTTTCAAATGGTCTAAAATAGCAAGGACATCATGTTGCCTTTTGGCTATTAAAAAAATGCACGTTCACCCAGGGTGGAAATTCCCACTTCTAGATTTTTCACCTAACCCAGGGATGGCAGGGGAAGGAAAGAGGCTTTTTTTAGGAACATGATTTCTATCACTAATCACATCCTGCAACTTTACGAGTCAGGGAGGCAACACTTGTGTGGTTCTGCATTGATGCACTGTAGAAATACTAATATATATAGGTAACAAACTAAAGAGCCAAAAATAAGATTTTGTATGTTTCCTTGCACACAGTGGATTATGTTGTCCAAAGTCCATTGCTTTTTAAGTGAGACTCCCATTATCTAAGTGTTAAACTACATATAAACTAATGCTTCAAAGTAGGAAAGAACATTAGAGTCACTCAGATACACGGGTGTTGCATCTGGAGTTTTATTAAAATTTAACATTTTTGGCTGCCTTGCTCTGGCTTGGAGTCTTGGCGCCATCCTGATGTGATAGTTCTCATCTGCCTTGTTCCTCCACAGGAACTTTTCTGCGTTGGAAGCCTGGGGTATACGATGTAGGGCCTCCTGAAAGCTGCGTGCCCAGGCCAGGACTCCTTCCAAATCCTAGCGTGTCAGTGTGCTCTCGCAAACATCCCGCTTCACGGCTTACGTTATTATCATAGCCATAGTGATACTAACAAAGTGTTCAGAACAAGGTGTTCCCTTTCCAGGGTTTTGCCCTTTCCAAATAGCTTCTTCCAATTAATGCAAGAATTGAGAACCCCAGTCCCTGATGCCACCTGTGACCTCTCTTCCTTGGAATAAATTTCTCATGCAATCAAGAGTTCCTTGCAAGCTCCTGGACTCTTTTTGAATGGAAATTAGGCAAATGTATTTTGATTCTTCTTTAGATCTGCAGGTAGTGGTGAGTGTTGGACGTAAAACTCCCTGATAATATTTCATTCCTCCTTTCGTATCTTCTTACGACACAACCTCTGATAGTTTTAAATTCAGAATATTGACATAATTTTGCTGGTCAAATATAGGCTTTGAGCATGAAATTTGGATGTCTGCGCCTTAGGTAATGCTTTTAAACCTATCAGAGATGAAATTTAAATACAAGTATTGGCAAGATGGCAATGATCATTTGAACTCAGACAAGGAGGCTAATTTGGCAGCTAATTTGTTACAGAAAAAAATTGTTCTAAACACTCAAATTTAAACAAGTAGTTTAAATAAGTAATTCCCATCCTTAAGTGTACTTTTTAAAAATTAAAAAAAATTTTATTCTAAGATTTTATTTATTTATTTGACAGAGATCACAGGTAGGCAGAGAGGCAGGCAGAGAGAGAGGGAAGGAGGCTCCCTGCTGAGCAGAGAGCCCGATGCGGGGCTCGATCCCAGGACCCTGAGCTCATGACCTGAGCCGAAGGCAGAGGCTTTAACCCACTGAGCCACCCAGGCGCCCCCTTAAGTGCACTCTTGAAGGCCTTATAATTTGAACCACTCTGACTTTGCACTTTGAGCCTTCAGTCTAACCAGCTATCGTCCCTAGAGCAGCCACATACTCTGAATGCACTCTGCCCTTTGAAGGACCAGATATGCAGAGGGCCTGTGGCAAGAGCAGACACGCTAGTCCACAACCTCTGCAACAAGCAGCCTGGGAAATCAGATCCTCACCTGAAACCAGATCTGCACCTCAGCTGTAGCAATCGGCGCAGAGCCATCAGACTGTGGTCACGGATAGCCATCTTCTCTGTTTTTTTTGTCCTTGTTTTTAACACAAGTTCAGCTAGAGAAAGCTCAATAGGCTCTCCAAACCAACCATGTGGGATTTTTTACATGAAAGGTGTCACCCCTCCCATTTTTTTTAACCTTTTAATTTTCATAATCCCAGGTGTGGAGCAGAACGCTAGCAAGGTTTTTTGTCTCGTTTCTCATCTCTTCCAAGCTACAGCTTTTGTTGCCAAAATATAGATATATATATACAATCTGTGAGTATCTCTTAACTTTTTTTTTTTTTTAATATTTATATTCTCTAGGTTATAAAAGAGTTTGAGTTTTCCAAGAGTTCCTGAGTTTTCGTGTTTGTGCGGCTCTCATCCTCCCACAGCTTGGATGAACTTGGTTGCCGTTACACATCTCACTGATGTTTGAAATTGCCTGATCCTGGTTCTAGTTTCCTGGTTGTATCTGCTTATTGGTACCTTGTTGTTCCATCTTGAATTCC
>CM053604.1:163684473-163738982 GCA_028646535.1 Procyon lotor | reverse complement strand
TTTTTTCTTGTCTATTCCTGACTCCTTTGTCATAAATTAGTTGACTGTATATGCATGGGTTTATTTCTGGGCTCTTTATTCCATTATCTATTTTTATGGCAGTTCTTACTGTTTTAATTATTAAGGTATTGTAATATAGTTTGGAATCAAAGAGTATGATGCCTCAAGCTTTGATTTTCTTAAGATTGCTCTGGCAATTTGTGGTATTCTAGTTTCATATAAATTTTAGGATTGTCTGATTTCTATAAAAAAATGCTATTGAGATTTTGATAGATTTTGCAAAAAATCTGTAGATTGCTTAGGTAATATGGATATTTTAGTAATATTAATTCTTCCAATCTGTGAGCAAAGAACATCTTTCCATTTATTTGCACTTTTCATTTTCTTTCATTAGTGTCTTACTGTTTCCGGTATACACGTCTTTTACCTCCTTGGTTAAGTTTATTCCTAGTTATTTTATTCTTTTTGATGTCATTGTAAGTGAGATTTGTTTTGATTTCTTTTTGATAGTTCATTTTTAGTGTATATCAGTGAAACATATCTGTGTATTGATTTTGTATCCTGAAATGTTACTGAATTTATTTATGTTTTGGTGAAATATAAGATTTTCTTATTGTAAGACCATATTATTTGCAAACAGAAACCATTTTACCTTTTCCTTTGTGATTCAGATGCCTTTTATTTATTTTTCTTGGCTGATTCTTTGGCTAGGACTTCTAGGATTACACTGAAAATGTCTTGTTCCTGTTCTTAGAGAAAAAGCTTTCAGCTTTTCACCATTGAGCATAATGTTAGTTGGAGCTTGTCATATGTGGCCTTTATTATGTGGCAGTATCTTCTCTTTCTACCTACTTTGTTGAGAGGTTTTATTCTCAAAGAGTTTAAGAAGGTTTGGTATGAATTGTTGGAATGTTTGGTAGAATTCATTATTGAAGCTGTCTGGTCCTGTACTTTGGGAGGTTTCTGATTACTGTTTTAATTTTACAAGTAATTACTCTGTTCAGATTTTCTATTTCTTCATGATTTAGTCTTAAAAGGTTATATGTTGCTAGGAATTTATCCATTTTTATGTTGTCCAATTTACTAACATATAGTAGTCTCTTATGATCATTTGTATTTCTGTGATATCAGCTGTAATGTCTCCTCTTTAATTTCTGATTTTATTTGAGTCTTATTTTTTCTTGGTGAATCTAGCTAAAGTTTTTAAATTTTATCTTTTCAATAAGCCAGTTTTTAGTTTAATAAGTTATTTTAATATATAGGGGGGATATTGATGTATTTATGTTAATGTTGAATCCAGCTGCCATAAGAATTTCTAAATATTTATGCCCTTTTCCAGCCAAATATTTTGACTTTTCTATTAAAGTAATGAAATTATTTACAAACTGTGATAATTTAAGACTTTCTGTATAACTTTTATTATCGTAGTGACTTGAAAACCTTAAATAAAAGTGGTTAAAGTAGATAGCTAATATGAATAACAACTTGTTGAGTGAGTAGATTTTTTTAAAACTATCTTAAGGAAAATATATCTACTTAGAGCAACTTTTAAAAATCAAGAATCAAGCTGTTGAATAATAACGTCAGTATCTATGGATATTATCACACCATTTTCATTTTGTTGTTATTTAATGAAATATGTTAATAGATTTCCTAGTTTAGATCTATTCTTAGATGTATGGGTTATGCCTCATGTTGTTTCTTACTATTTTTTATTTAAATTTTTTTGTACATTATTAAGCATAACTGATCTATACTGTTCTAAATAGATGTATTTTGAGATTTGTTGTAAATTTTGTACTTGATTCAAAAAAATTTTAGGGCTGTCCTCATGTAGTGGTAACTGCTACTAGGCATGTCCTCCTGCCACCAACAAACAAATAAATAAATAAGATGTATGGACCAAATATATGAAACAATTATTTTCAGAAACTGAAAGTATAGAACTATGGACCCTGAAAAAATGAGTAACAAATTAGATATGCTGTAGGACCACCCCTGCTTATAGACTGGAACCATTTTTCTGATCATGGAATTCAGAGGGTAAATGTAACTAGAACATAGTGGTCTCAATTAATTGAGATGATCAGAGTTTGGGGAAATGGAGACCAACTGAAATTTGGGTGCAGATATTTGAAAGGAAATACACAAATAGCTTTGGAAATTTGCTTAGAATTTGGATACTAAGCTGTATATATTGGAGAGTGAGACAGTTTCTCTCACAGAACTTGTATCATAAAGGCACTCTCACTTTTTTGTTGATGGCTATATCTTAGTCCAATGGTTTTTGGTATTTTTCCTAGAGTGGAAGGTTTGTTTTTATTTTTGTTTTTCAAAAGAAACCATACTCAGATAAATATTGTCAAGATAAAGATCTAGTTGTTCTGGCCAAATAATTTGAAAGACAATCAGCACAACCTCCAGTCTAGAAAAACGAAGTACTAAATGGTATTGGCTTCTTACCCCTAAGGTAAGCACTACAGCACTGTATCTGAGACAAGTGATTCTTCAGGAAATAGACTGAGGCATACTGTCTTATTTAGGGAAATTGATCTAATATTGGGATTCCAGATGCCATACAGGCACATGGAAAGGAAATAGATTTTGTTAAGTGTCCTGTTGGGACATGTAAGGAAAGATGCAGGATGTTATGGAGACTCTCTGTAGGACCACAGCCCTGATGTCCCCAGTTGTGAGTGTTGGCTTTTGAGGGCTAACAATGGATCCCTCCTAAGAATTGTCCCTGCCTCTGTCATTTCCCTGAAGCCCCCAAGGTTATGGTGCCTACCTTGGCAGTGATACCGGGGCACAGCACCTTGGCCTCATTTGGAGACAACTCTGAAAGGTTGTCACAGCCAGTCAGGATGTCAGCTGAGGCCTCTTACAAATGTATTGCTGTTCAACTTCTGTCTGTTCTTGATTTCATCACCCATTTACAAAGGTTGTTCCTGAAAGGATTGCCTAACTATTCACTGTGTGGCTCGACTACTGTGTCAGATTCTCTTTTCTAGGAAAAGGACCCATTTGTGGGCAGCACCCCACAAATTGAGATAAGAGGTAGTTTTATATTACATTTTCAAGTAGTTGACCCCAATTAATATTGAACTAAATACCTTTAGGGAGCTTATTTAAGAAAAAAATGACTAGTACAAACAAAAAATACTAGATTGTAGTTATTGAAATAATTTGATTGAACCTGGAAAATACTCAGGTGAGTTAAGTAATGACTTTAAAATTGACCAACTGGAGCTATATACTAGGTGAAAAGCACAGTATACTTGTACATTTAGCACTAAATCCAGTGCTATGATTTTCTGCTTGGGCTACACGATGAGAAAGAAATCAACTTAGATATTTGAAGTAGGCACTTCACTATTAGCAAGGGGAAGGAGATCAATAACTCCCTCTTCAAAGACTTCCTTTTGGACGTGAACTGCCAAAGTCATGATTGAATTCATGCCTTAGTCTTGCAAAACACTATTTCTCACTATCCATACTTTCAAGTCTATAATTTGTAGGGCTAAATCACATCTTTAGAAGGGCTTATTCTGTAGTACTTCTTTTTCTTAAATGTTATCATCTTTGTACTTAAAAGAAATATATATTTTTTATTTTCTATTTGGGAAAAAAATTCTAAGTTCTCTTCCCAATCAGACTATTTTGTTTTTTTTTTTTTTTTTTTTTTTTTAAGATTTTATTTATTTATTTGACAGAGAGAAAGTGAGAGGATGAGAGGAGCGAAGGTCAGAGAGAGGAAGCAGACTCCCCGTGGAGCTGGGAGCCCGATGTGGGACTCGATCCCGGGACTCCAGGATCATGACCTGGGCCGAAGGCAGCTGCTTAACCAACTGAGCCACCCAGGCACCCCCAGACTGATTATTTTGAAATGCTCTAAATATTAAATAATACAAAAAATGCTAAAGGGAAGTAATGAAGAATGAAGGGATTGTGGAACACATGGAGATTACTCTGTAGTATTAATATAAACTTTATCAAATACCAAATAAGTGACTTGAAGGGGTGCTTGTACTCAGAAATACGTAGAATTAAAATAGGAAGTTAAATTAATTTGCAAATGTACATCTGAGACTCAATGATAACTGATACTCATAATGCCTGATTGGCAAGAAAATAGGTTTCAGGTGATTTAAAAAGAAAGCTAGAATTAGATTTAGGCTCTTCTATTTAACAGTAACACTGGGTGCAATTCACATAGCTTTCTGAGCAAGGGTATCTATGGTAACAAGGAAAGATAACACTAAACAGTATCTGACACTATAAACCGTAAAAATCATAATGTGGTACGATAGGGGGTTCAAGATTATAAAATTCTCCTGGAGTACTGAAAGATCTATTGAATTTTATTTCACAACATGAAATCAGGTAGTTAACAATATTTCAGTTCATAGACTAAGTTCATGTTATAGTAAACCTTTTTGAAAGAGAGAATTCTATTATCGAGAAGTCCCTATTCCTCACTCATGAAAGATCAAAGAGTAGTTGCTGTAGTTATTTTAAAGGTGACAGCTTGATTCTAAGTCAGGGTCAGTTTTGAAAATGGATGAAACCCAGGATGGTCTATATATGTGAAGGATGCTAGGCAGAAATCCATAACCCAGATTCTTTCTTGTGATGGGCATGAAAAGCAATTTCTCAGATTCATTTCTTTGGATCCTTCATTATATGTACCTCCTACCAGAGAGGCTATTGCCCTGAAACTTCGTCATACTGCTAGAGCTGGAGACTAGTTAGGAGCAGTCCTGTGGGAAGGGGACCCAGGAACAGATTAGAGAAAATGCAAGACAGGAGTGAGGAGTAGCCAGAGGATACTGAGGGAGTGAGGGAGCAACAAGACAAATATGATGTGGTTCGTAATGGGCTACTGGTAAACAATGTATCTTTGGGCCAAAAGATGTTTACTGTTTGGTCCCTTTGGGAAAAAGTCATGTATTTGTTCTAAAATGTCATTAATATTGGAACTACAGGCAATTCTCATGTTTTCATTTGTGCTTTGTTGAAATCTTAAAGTTAAAAAAAAGATACTATTTTTATTTTCATTTTTCTTAGAGAGCCTGCAGGCAGGGTAGGGAGGAGCAGGTGAGAGAGGGAGAGAATCTTAAGCAGGCTCTATACCCAGCACAGAGCCTGATGTGGGGCTCGATCTCATGACCCTGAGAGCACGACCTAAGCCAAATTCAAGAGTCAGATGTTTAACCGGCTGAGCCACAAGGGACCTCAAAAAGATACTATTTTTAAAACAAGAAATGAATAATAGAAGCAAAGTAGATACAGTACTCCATTATTGTTAATGTAGAGAAGGTGGATCTATTTCAAGAATGTTTATGTAGGGAATATAGGAAAACATAGAATTAGGGTCCATAATCTAGGGATGAATGAAATAATCCCTGGAGAACACCTTGGCATGCTGCTGGGAATACAAGCAGTATTACAAGTATTACTTGATTGTATACGGTCAAGTAACCACCACCACAATCATGATACAGGATCTTTTCATCACTGCCCAAATTTCTTGTGTAGTCATTCTTTTGCTCTAATCCCTTAATCCTTAAAACCACTGATCGACTTATCAAAGTATTGCCTTTTCTAGGATTCATCTGCTTGGAATCATGTCATTCTTTTGTGTCTACATGCTTTTACTTAGCATGATGTTTTTAGATTCCTCCATGATATTGCTAAATAGAACTTGGTGATACCACAATTGGCTTATGTATTTACCAGCTGAGAACATTTGGGTTGAGTTCTAGTTTTTGGCTATTATAAAGATAGCTGTATTGATATTCTGGTACCCGTTCTTGTGTGTGAATAGATTTGCTCAGTAAATATCTAGCAGTGGAATTGCTGGGTCAGGTAATAAGTATATGTTTCTTTTTATAAGCAACCACCAAAACATTTTCCAGAATGACTACCATTTTGCATTTTTACTCACAGATCCTCTGGTTTATTTGGCTTTTGTCAATCAGATTTTAAGCCACTGAGTATATGACGGTATCTTGGGATTTAAGTTGGCATTTCCCTAATTACATTAATCATTCTTTCACATGCTGATTAGCCTTTTGTACATTTTCTTTGCTATATTCTCTATTTAAATGATTTGTCCAGTTTAAAGTGAGGGTATTTGTCTTATTACTGAATTGTAAAAATTCTTTTTGTATTCTGTATACAAATGCTTTATCAGATCTTTATTTTGAAAATATTTTCTTGTAGTCTTGTATGTATTTTTAGTATTTTTAAAAACAATCTTTTGAATAGAAAATTCAAATTTTGATGTGTCACATTTAACAATTTTTCCTTTTTGAAGGTTTTAAAAAATCTTCTCTAAGAAATACTTTCTTAACCTGAGATCATAAAAATTTCCTTATCTTTTCTTCTAAAAAAGTGACACTTTCAGTTCTAAGTGTTAGGTGAATTCGTTACTTTT
Organism: Procyon lotor; assembly: GCA_028646535.1. NCBI lineage: Eukaryota > Metazoa > Chordata > Mammalia > Carnivora > Procyonidae > Procyon > Procyon lotor. Next base: position 163,732,543 of record CM053604.1, on the reverse strand, counting down.
TATAAATGGTGTGAGGCAATGAGTGAGGTTGACTTTTTAGGGCTTGCCGGTTGTTCCTTTCACTTAATTGTCAGTGTATTAGAGAGAAAAGGCTCTAGCAAAGAAATTAAAAGAATCTCAGGGGGGCACCTGGGTGGCTCAGTCAGTTAAGTGTCTGCCTTCGACTCAGATCATGATCCTAGGGTTCTGGGATCAAGTCTTGTGTCAGGCTCCCTTGCCCTATGGGGAATCTGCTTCTCCCTCTGCCCAACCTCCCACTCATGCTCTCTCTGTGTCTCTCTCACAAGCTTTCCCTCTTTCTCAAATAAAAAAAAAAAATCTTAAAAAAAAAAATCTCGGGGCGCCTGGGTGGCTCAGTGGGGTTAAAGCCTCTGCCTCTGGCCCACGTCATGATCTCAGGGTCCTGGGATCGAGCCCCGCATTGGGCTCCCTGCTCAGCAGGAAGCCTGCTTCCCCAAACCCCCCCCCCCCCCCGCCTGCCTCTCTGCCTACTTGTGCTCTCTCTCTGTCAAATAAATAAATAAAAATCTTTAAAAAAAAAAAAAATCTCTGCTTAACCATGAGGTAGAAAAGTCAAAATATGTTTCTATTTGCATTTTATTGTGTTCTCCTCATATTTTTTTATAATTTTATTTTAAAGATTTTATTTGACAGAGAGAGTGCACAAGTAGGCATGGAGGCAGGCAGAGACTCTAAGAAGCAGGCTCCCCGCTGAGCAGGGAGCCCAATGCAGGGCTCCATCCCAGGATCCTGCGATCGTGACCTGAGCCAAAGGCAGATGCTTAACTGCCTGAGTCAGCCAAGTGCCCAAATTTTTGTAATTTTTAAATAGACTTTATTTTTTAAAGCACATTGGGGCTTACAGCAAAATTGAGTGGAAAGCACAGAAGTTTCATGTATGCCCCATTCCCACAAATACACAGCATCCCTCACTGTGAAAATCCTACACCACATTTGCTACAGTTGATGAAATTACCTTGACACATCATCAATCCAAGTCCATGGTTTACATTAGGATTTTCTCTTAGAGTTTCACATTCCATGGATTTGGACAAATACACAATGACATGTGGTCACCATTATAGTAATGTATGTAAGTTTCATTGCCATAGAATTCCTGTCCTTTTTTAAAAGTTTTATTTTATTTTATATTTTATTTATTATTTTATTTTAATTTAATTTAATTTATTATTTTTTTAGAGTCTTTTTTTCTCCTTTACTTTTAAAGTATGTTTTGCAGGGTATGGATTTCTAATTTGTTGTCTTTTTTTTTTTCCCCCTTCTGTCAGCACTTCAAGAATTTCATTCTACTCTCTTCTTGCTTGTAAAGTTTTCAGGGAAAGTCTGATGTAATACTTTGCTTTTCATTGGTAAGGTATGTTTCCCCCTCTGGCTACTTTGAAGAGTATATATTGTTTGTTCGTTTGTTTGTTTTAATATTTGATTTCCCACAGACTGCATGTAATACATAGGGAGAGTCTTTTGGCATTTATCCTGCTTGTTTTTTTCTAGGGTTTCCTGAACCTGTGGCTAGCTGTTTGTCATTAATTTGGGGAAATTCATGGTTGTTATTGCTGAAGATATTGCTTCTGTTCCTTTTTTCTCCTTTTTGTAAAGATTCTGGTGTTACCGTCATGCACGTGATAGACCTTTTGTAGTTGTCCCACAGTTCTTAGGAATTCTGTTTTGTTTTGTTTTTTTGTATTTTGCCCCCAGTCTTTGTAATTTTGGAAGTTTTACTGAAATATCCTCTAGTTTAGAGATTTAGTCCTGTCCACTCTACTAATGAGCCTATCAAAAGCATTCTTCATTTTGGGGGACAGTGTTTTTGATCTCTAAAATTTATTTTTAATTTCTATCAGAATTTCCTCTCCCTACTTAGATTGTTTATTCTTGTAAGCTATCTGTTATATCCACTAGATCCCTTAGGATTTTAATTAATTAAAACAATCACAATTGTTTTAAACTTCCAGTATGATAATCCTGACACATCTGCCTTATCCGAGTCCGCTTCTGGTATTCTGTCTCTTAAAACTGTGTTTTTTTGGGCACCTGGGTGGCTCAGTGGGTTAAAGCCTCTGCCTTCAGCTCAGGTCATGATCTCAGGGTCCTGGGATCGAGCCCTGCTTTGGGCTTGGCTCTCTGCTCGGCAGGGAGCCTGCTCCTCTCTCTCTCTCTCTCTCTCTCTCTCTGCCTTCCTCTCTGCCTACCTGTGATCTCTTTCTCTCCCTGTCAAATAAATAAATAAAATTAAAAAAACAAAACAAAACTGCATTGTTGTTTTTTCCCTACTAATTTGCCTTGAGGACCAGACATAATGTCCTGGATAAAAGGAGCTTCTGTAACTAGGTCCTTGTGTACAATGTGTTAAGTTGTAGGGGGAGGGGAATGTTTGATAGTTCTTTGATTTAAATGAGCCTGTGCCTCTATGCTATGAACTTAACAAGTATTTCTGAGGTTTCCTTTGCACCCAGGTGGTGCAGGATGGTGAGATTGTTCTGGAGTTGGGTGTTTCTCTTCCCCCAGATCTGTTAGGATCTGGAAAAATTTCAATAGGTGAAGCTCTGGTAAAAAAAAAAAGTTTCTTCTAAAGGCAGGCCTGGTTAAGAAGAACATAATGATCTAGTATATTTCAAAATGGTTATACCCTTTTACCCTAGCCCTGCCAGAAGACCGAGGACATTTCTCTCCATTTTTCACTGTGATACCTGGGGTTGAGCTCTGGGAGACCAAAGTCCTCTAAAAGTGTGGGGATTCCCTGTGACCAGATTTGTGGAATTGAAAATGCTTAGACTCCTCTGTATGAAACTCTGGCCAATTGTCAGTTACGTTTTAGGTTTTCCTACTGATTCTTATTTCCATGGAGCTTTCTGTTTAGGTAAGTTTTGTTGCCTGAATTTGCCTGCCTGTCTCTTCACTTTGGGGTAGAGTGATTTGCCCTGTGACCTCACTTCTCTGAAGGATCTAAGAACAGGTGAAGATTTTTCAGTTTCTTCAACTTTTCACTAACTGTTGGACAGAGTGGTGACTTTTGAGTTCCTTACATGCCACATAAGAATCTGGAAGTTTCCTAATCTGTTAGTGTTTTCATAAAAGTAGCATGGCACATAATCAGTTGAAAATTTTAAGTGAACTTGTATAGAGTAATCGGCTGAGGTTTGTCAAACGTTGATCATCTCAGGTGGTATTAGCAGGATCCCTCTTGCTCCTGAACCCCAAACTCTCCCCCCAACAAACCTCAAACACCAGTAAAAAACAAAAACAAGACACACCTTGCTTTCTTTCCTAGCTTTGTGATACTCAACAGTAAACCTTGTAATTTGAACTGATGAGTAGGGGTATATGTTTTGTTCTTTTTTTTTTTTTTTTTTTTTAAGATTTTTATTTATTTGACAGAGAGAAACACAGCGAGAGAGGGAACACAAGCAGAGGGAATGGTAGCGGGAGAAGCAGGCTTCCCGTAGAGCGGGGAACCCGATGTGGGGCTCGATCCCAGGAACCTGGGATCATGACCTGAGCCTAACGCAGACGCTTAACGACTGAGCCACCCAGGCGCCCCAGGGGTATATGTTTTTGACAGGCAGCAGCATAGGTGGCCCTGAATATACAGATTTCAAGATAAGACAGATTTTCAGTGTTGGTGTTATTTGTAATAATGCAAATCTCTTAATTAGCCACATTATATAAAGGAAACTGTATATCTTTGAATTTCAATTTACTTAAGAGAAAGATCTTTTCAATATTGAATGAAATAATATTTAGAAAAATTCCTATTCAAGTACTCAATAAATAATTTCTTCAATTCTTATAAGACTCACTTTTGAGATCTTTATCTGAAGATGACTTGTTTAAAAATAGATAACCTAACTTTCTAGGAAGTTGTGACCAGAGTTAAACCAGGGAGCAACAGTAGAAGAGTAGCTAAAGGGTGAGATAACTCATAAATGTAAACAAAGTGATAATGGTAGACTTCAATGTGATAGATTAACCTGAAGTGTTAATTTCAAATTGGTTGGTCACAGTAGAAGAACCCAGGAAAATGTCAATAGCAATCAAAATTTTGAGTGAAATGGAAGCTGGAGTAGTTGAGCAAGTGCTCGCATCTTTTAAAGTCCATTAGCCAAATACACAGAAACCATCCTAGAATGTACACTGGTGGGTGGCAGAGTCCAGATCATTCTATTGTATCTTATTATAAAAGAAAACTTGTGTTAGCTTATACAGTAAGTGCAGAAAATTGACTGAGTCACCTTCTCAGTGGTAGAGTATATGTCTTTTAAAATTTTTGTCCATATTTTGATGACTTCAACTGATTTTCTTGGCAGATTTCTTATAATAAATTCTACATGAAATGAAATAGTCTCATAGGAGCTATTTGGATTTTTTTTAGAGGTGATGTAAACATTAAAACTGTGTTGTATCTCATTCCACCAGCTCTGGAAATGGTTTCTGTAGAAAGAACTATTATCTCTATAGAGTACTGTTTGCTATGGTATAAAAACAGCTTTGAAAAACAAAACAATACCCCAAGAAACAACAACAAAAAACAACTTTGAGGAGCTATTCCTTTCTTTGTTTTAGTAATGTAAGATATGACAAAATTTAAAAAGTAAATGCTACAGCTTTAAATTAAATCACAAAGAACTAAAGCTGTTTTCATATGTACAAATTTCAGAATCACTTTGTGTCTAGCTTTTACATGCTAACGTGAACTAGTCATTAATAAAACATAGGCATTCTTTATTATAGACAAAACAAATGTTCCATATATTACTCTAGAGAAAGACCATTTAGAAATAAACAAGCAATACCTAAGGAGATGTGTAATTTTGAAAAAATAGCCACCCAAGCTGAGTTATCTTTTGGGGAAAGGAAATGGGAGATAAACAACCATCCTGAAGGGAGTTGCTTTGAAAATAAATTAAACATTTTCCATGAGAGACACAGCTTAGAGAGAGATCAAGTGTTTGTGAACACCACCCAGCAGCCATTCACAACAAAAAGAATACCCAACTGACATTTAAATAAATGTTTTTTTTTGTAGTAGTCCATTTGTAAGTTTTTAAAACTACAGTCCATTAAAAGTCTCATTGGTCTTTTGTTACTAATTTAGAAGCATTCTTATATTTTCAACGTTCTTGAATTATTTCCTTCTGTTTTCCTAATATTGTCCATCTCATTTTAAATCAATATCTTGTACTTCACTTTTCTTAGGATCATTTCTTTCTCGAAGATTAAGGCAAATTTCTTTTCTTTAAGAGTTTGCCATTTCAGTTAAAGTCCTTAGAGTATTTCTTCTGATTTAACCTTGCCATGACCCTTTTTCTACATTAAAAAAATTAGAGCTGGGGCACCTGGATGTCTCAGTCGGTTAAGCAGCTGCCTTCAGCCCAGGTCATGATCCCAGAGTCTGGAATTGAGCCCCACATCTGGCTCCTTGCTCAGCAGGGAGTCTGCTTCTCCCCTGCCTTCTGTCCCCCCACCCCCATTTGTGCTTGTTCTCTCCCTCTCTCTCTGTGCGTCAAATAAATAAAATCTAAAAAAAAAAAAAAAAAAATGAAGCTGAAGATCACATTAAAACTTTATTTTGGATTTTTTCATCTCGTTTTGGAGCTTTTCATAAAAAATTCAAATAGATAATATATAGTTTGTAATTCACTGAAACACTGTAGTTGAGATAAACGTTTGGAGGCACTCTTGTCATCTCAACTTCAGACTCCCTTCAGTGATAATAGAAAGTCAAGCACACTAATGGAATCCCACAACATTCTTCAAAGAAACTTATTTTTCCTTTGGTCGTTACCAGTTCCCTGTGTCTTGACTTCAAGTTACCATGTCAGTTAGGTTTGCTCATTTCAATGCTTGTATTTGAAGAATTACCCAAATTATGGGTTTCGTTAATCAGATACCATCTATCTAAGTTAATTTCACTTGCAGTCTGTACTTAGCTCACCAGTGACCTACAGCTTTTTAACTTATGTCTCCAATATGGAAATCAGGGGTGTGACAGATAAATTTCTGCCAGGAATTGTGGCTTAGGACCCCAGGTCTTAGCCAGTTTTATGGTCCTGCTCCTTGACCTTTCTTCGTGCCAAGAGAACTGTAAGAATATCACTCAGACAAATGCAAGAATTTGAGGAAACCATTGGATTATAATAGAAATAATCCTAAGAATTTCTCTCTGAGATACCAATATTACTGGAGTTCAGGAATGTTGATGAGATATCTTTCTTTGTCCCAAATAATAATATGGTTAATGCTCACTGGTGCTTAATCCTTTCTGAACTCTATTCTGTGTGCTTTTGAACACTTCATTTGATAATCGCAACCACATGCTGAGGTATCTATTAATTCCACTTTTACAGATGAAGAAACTGAGTCAAAAGAAGTTAAATAATTTGCTCAAGATCACACAGCTTGATATACCATGATTTCAACCTGGGCCCACAGACTACAAAGACCTGGTTCTAATCACTCTTCAATCCTAGCTCATCACATCATAAACAATCAGTGTCAGGTCAGGTTGATAGATGGCAATGTTGAAGCATCTCTGATGTTAAGACTGGCAAGTCTTCTTTAGGGCCATTTTGGTAGCATTTTCTGATGGAACAACTGATATTCTAAAAGTATGTAAGTACTAAAAAGAAAAACTATCAAGTCATGGAAAGACATGGAGGGAATAGGCGTACTAAGTGAAAGAAACCATTTCAAAAAGGCTAGGTCCTGTATGATTCCAATTATATGATGAAAAGGCGAAATTATGGAGATAGTGAAAAGATCAATTGTTGCCAGGGGTTGGGAAGGAGATAAACAGGCAGAGTACTGAGGATTTTGAGGGTAGCAAAAAATCCTCTCTGTGATACCATAATGATGAGTACATGTCATATTTGTTCAAACCTATAGAACATGCACCAAGAGTGAAGTGCAATGTAAATTGTGGACTTGGAGTGATAATAATGTCAATTTTGGCTCATGAGTTAGAACGCATGCGCCATGTTGGTGTGGGATTTTCATAGTGGGGGAAGCTGTGCATGTGTGAGGGTAGGGAACATATAAGTCTCTTCTGCTTAATTTTCAACTTCTTTTGGAACATAGTTCAAAAATTTTTAAGTCCTAGAACTCTTCATACCACAAAGTTTCTACTGGTGAGAGTGAAAACTCATGTAAGTTGCTATTGTGCCTTTGTACTTGCATTTGATGGCATGAGTTTAATCAATGCAAGACTTCAGTCTTTGCAAAACTGTACACGTGCAAATGAAATCTCCAGGAAATCCCTTTATAATTGCCCATGTCTCTCACTTTTTTTTCACTTTTTTTCCTAAACAGAAAAAAATCTGTCATCTGAGAGCCAGATGGCAAAGTCCTTTATTTATGACATAAGCATTCTTAAATATATTACTAATACAGTATCAAACAAAATCATGAGTTTTTGTTATTAAATAGTAATATTTGGCATTATAATAATGTATTAGGGTTTGGGCAGGAAACCAACTTCACCCAAAAAAGTACCACTAAAGAGAATGGAATGACTTTTTCCGGTGGTTTGAGATAAAGGAATGCCCAGGTTCTCAATACAGGCACCCAGAGATTAGCATTGCTGGGAAGACCTTACCATCCCTCAGGGACAAAGAGGTGAAATGGTGTTACTAGAAGTCAGTGACAGAGCTAAGGAGGCCCAGATTCCTAGCTGAGCTGGTGGAGGCAGTCTCCCTGCCTCTGGAGAAAGGTGCTGTACTCAGAGAGACATGACTCTGAAGCTGGAATTTGTGACCCAGTATGTGGTCTATTCTGGAGAAAGTTCCATGTGCACTTGAGAAGAAGGAGTATTCTGTTGTATTAGGGTGGAATGTTCTGTATATATCTATGAGGTCCATCTGGTCCAATGTGTCATTCAAAGCTCTTGTTTCTTTATGGATTTTCTGTTTACATGATCTGTTACTGAGAGCGGCGTGTTAAGATCTCCTACTATTAATGTATTCATATCAATATAACTCTTTATTTTGATTAATAGTTGGCTTATGTAGTTGGCTGCTCCTATATTGGGGGTATAAATGTTTACACTTGTTAGATCTTCTTGGAGGATAGACTGTTTAAGAATGATGTAGTGTCCTTCTGTATCTCTGACTGTAGTCTTTAGCTGAAAATCTAATTTATCTGATAGGAGAATTGCTACCCCAGCTTTCTTTTGAGGCCCATTGGCATGAAAGATGGTTCTCCATCCTTTCACTTTCAGTCTGGATGTGTCTTTAGGTTCCAAATGTGTCTCTTGTAGCCAGCATATGGACGGGTCCTGCCGTTTTATCCATTCTGCAACCCTGTGCCATTTTATGGGAGCATTTAGGACATTCATGTTGAGAGTGATTATTGACAGATAAGTGTTTATTGACACCATGTTGCCTGTGTAGTCCTTGTTTCTATAGATTGTAAATTTCTGTTCTCTCTGAACCTCTATTTTTGTACTATTATTAAAGATTACCTGTGCAATAATTATAGGAACTCTCTTCTAATGAGAGAGCTTTTATATCTAAGATTCAGGTAGATCTTAGGTGACATCTGCTCACACTTTTCCTGAAAAAATTAGAATTTCCTCCTTTCCAAATGCTGTATGTTTTCTCAGAAATCTAACATTTTTCTACTCTCTGTGCACAAAGAGATATAACTGTCAAGAATATCTGTTTCACTCTCTCATTTTAAAATACTAAAATGTTATTTCTGAGAGCACTAATCTATTTTAAATTTTATTTTTCAATTTCATATCATTAGCCCTGCCTCTGTAGAGCGTTGTTGGTCACACTTATGGAAGCAAGATCAGGATTCTGTGAGATGAGAATTTACAACTCGAATCTCAGATCTTCATTCTAGATTTGGATGTGTGCTAATTTCTGGCTGGCACTCAAGACATCCTGATTTAAGCAGGATGCAATGCAATTCTGACAGGCTGGATACTGCGGCGGGGAGGGTGGCGGGGGAGGCAGGGGCGGAGGACCAGCCAAGAGGATTCTTGGCTTTGTGCAAGCTAGAGATCAAATATGAGGTTTTATTTATTTGAGATAGAGAGTAAGAAAGAGTAGGAGCGGGGGGAGGGGGTTAAACATTAGGGATCGTGATAGGGAGAAGGAGAAGCAGGCTCCTACAGATTCGGGGCTGGACCCTGAGCCCAAGGCAGATGCTTAACTGAGCCACTCAGGCACCCCAAAAGTAGAGTTTATGGAATAGTATGAAAGGAGTATAGCAGACAAGTGTCTGGGAGACTCAAAGTAGAGGAAGATGAGTCTTGTATTTGCTTGGGGTTAGGAATTTATACTGGAGAGGGATCCTGGTTACATGTTCCTTCAAGAATCCAGTATAGGATCCAGTCAAAGGCAGGTGACTAATAGGTGTTATTTTATAAATCACTGAAAGTAGAGGGTATTGATGTCAGTGTCTGCTGAGTTTTGTTCAAAGCTAATGTCCTGAAATGTATTCAGGATTCGGCTCTTGCTAGTTAGTGTTTGGTGTTTGGGGGCCTAGAACAGAACTCAAAGAATGATTAATTTTCTTGCTTCTCCCTTAGAGTGGGAACATAGCTTCTTTGTTTTTTTTTTACTCAGATGCAAAGTATAGAACATGAGTAAATGGGGCTTAGCAGAAGAACAGTAGAAATGGAAACTTTCAAAAATGGAGCCCCTTCAACTTCCCAATCTTGATCCCATTTGACCACAAACTACCTAGAAAGCTGGAGGCCAAGGATTAAGCAAATACTGAAAATGTGTATTACTTTTTGCAGAAATGGTTTAATTTTTGATAATGTCAGAAAAAATGAAAAATCATACCATGATTGAATTTTGAAAGCAGTCACAGTTGTGCACAATTGTGTGTTTATTCTAGGAATAAAAATAAATAGAAGTTATTTTTTAAAAAACATGACCATGCTTATATTCTCTTCCTTACAGAAAAAGTTACATCTTTTCTATTACAAGGTACGTATATATAAGCCAGAAACTTGGCAAGTTCAATATCTATGAGATTTTTTTCTCATCAGTAAAATGAAGGAGTTGATAGTATCTGATCTTTATGTTCCCACTGAGATCTAAAATTCTAAGATCCTCTCAAATTCTGTATTTATTTCTTTTGAAGAGCCAGATACCAGTCTGTAATAAAAATAATCATTTAAGGAACATTGTGTTTGATAACATTATTCACAATTAGAAACATCAACCATAATGCGGAAAGACAAAGTCACAATTTTAAAATTATAATAAAACATATATGTGTGTGTGTGTGTGTGTGTGTGTGTGTATTTAGTACTCACAGGGTATAAGGGTGAATGTGTAATTAAGATTTTAACACTTCATAACTCCTATTTTTTTTCTTAGCACTTACAATCAGTTTTTAAAAGTGTAAATGTACTTTGTGGTATTTGTCATTTAATATTTTAACTCTTTTCTAGTGATGTTGCAAAATGCTTATGAATTTCATTTAGTTTACAGATAATGTCCCTTGTGAAAATCATTAACTTCATCTACCATAGTATGCATTAAAACATGGTGGCTTATGTACTGTTACTAAAGGTGTGAGATTAACCACCCTCAGCCTAATATTTCATGTGGTTGTACAAAATACACATAATTCTTACCTTCTTCTGACTTTCCTCATCTTCATTTATTAAAAAAATATACTTTATATTTTTCAGTTCTTATTAAGAAAGAATCATTATTTTCTTGAAGTTATTGAGTTCTTGAAAGTCCTTAGGCTTATCCAGAGCTCTTCATGAGTTTTCTCCTTTAAATACTCCTTTGAATACATGTACCTTTGGGGCGCCTGGGTGACTCAGTTAACTGTCTGCCTTCAGCTCAAGTCATGATCCCTAGGTCCTGGGATCCAGCCCTGCATTAGGCTCCTTGCTCAGTGGGAAGCCTGCTTCTCCCTCTCCTACTCTCCCTGCTTGTGTTTCGACTCTTACTATCTCTCTCTCTGTCAAGTGAATAAATAAAATCTTAAAAATACATGTATCCTTAATTGCCTCTTGGAAAACTATAAATAAGGGCATACGTAAGAAAATGGATTTAAATTTCATAGACTGTCCTTTCCCAAAAATCTGATGATATGGACAAAAGTTAGTAAAAGCTAGTCAACAAATGAAAAATAAAATTGCATAAAAAAATAAGGAAAGGGATATAACTTAATGAAATCATATTCAAAACTTTAAGCAAAGGAACAAAACAAGATTCATGTAATTGGATCTTGCAGGAAAAACAAAAAAGAATCAGTTCCTGAAAGTGACTTCTTCTCTTCGACATCATTCTTGTAAAATGACAAAATTTCAATAAATTCCCATTAACATGTCCAAATGTATAGATGAGCAAACTGAGTACACATGTGTTTCCCCACTCTCAGGAAGAATGGAAACCATGGACAGCTAGAAAAGTATGCAACATGGTAAAGTGAACAGGGTGATTTTCTCTAACCAAACAGACTGTAGACCAACATATTGAAGTGAGGAAATTATGTGAAGCCCAGTGGTCTCCTTCTGTGTGAAAATGATACACCACTAAATTAATGGAAATTAACTCTTCCAAAGGGCATTTAATAAATGTCATGATGTTCTAACAAAGACTGCATAGCCTGAAGTTAAGCTATTGAACTTCAGGGTAAAGATAGAATTCTTTAGACAATCACACCAAAAAATACCACTTAAATGTGGGAAAAATTAGTCTGATCTCCATCTTCTCCACAGTAATAGTCAAAGTCAGAAAACAATGAACACTGTCTTCCAAGTATTGAGGGAAATAAAATATAACCCAAAAATATTATCCACAGTCACAATATTTTTTTTCAGTACAAGCATGAAAGAATTCTGGGAATATGGCAACATGAACTCTACCTTAAAAAAAAAAGGAAGAGGAAAAACTTCTTGACAAGGACATCTAGACAAGTAGAGGTGAATCAAAATAATGAACTCAGGACTTGAAGCTATCATTATTACCGATTAGCATTGAATCCTTTATATATAGAAATGACAATAATCATTGTACGACTGATTATGACTAGGTACCTGGCAGTTAGCTAAGACCTTTCTTCGAGTCATCCCATCAAAACCTGTAATGTAGATAGTATTCCTACCCATTTCGTAAGTGAGGAAAATGAAAGTGTAAAATAATCAAAGTAACGACTTTAAAGGCACAGAAAGATGCACAGGAATGTTGAATCTGTTCTCTAAGATTAACTGCCTTACGGGGCACCTGGGTGGCTGTGGGTTGAGTACCGACTCTTGATTTCAGCTCAGGTCATGATCTCAGGTCCTGGGATTGAGACCCCTCATCGGGCTCCCCACTCAGTGGGATCTGCTTGAGATTCTCTCTCCTTCTGCACCTCCTCCCATTCCCTCTCCTTCTTTGTCAAATAAAGAAATATTTTTTTAAAAAGACTAAACTGCTTTGTGGTTACCCCTTTACCATTGGCATTCAGGTTTCAGAAGAGATAAATGTTACCCAAAACCTGGGAGGAGGGTTATCAGGGAAGCTATTTTGACTTTTTTTTTTTTTTTAACTCAATGGTTTATTCAGATGAAGTAGTTCATAACCATCATTGGCATATTTTGCCGTTTGATAAGCATTTTTCTTTGACCTGTTTAGATCAGGTAGTGTGAAGCAATTACTGGTGTCTTTACTGTGATAGCTTTCAACTTAGCATCGTTCTTTTTGTCATATTGTCATAGCTGTTCCATGTTTCCTGTTGTTTTGCCATCCGTTAGATCAGTACTGTATTTATCATGTTTATTTAATTTTCTCCACCGTTAGCTTATTACTGAAGCACTGTCCTGCTTTTCTTTTAGTGGCTAGCCTCTGGATTACATGTGTTTTAGCCATTATTGTTACATGATTAGAGCATAACATAACTCAGTACTTTTATGTTCTTCCAGTCATGGCTAGGACCCTAGAGTGCTTTAACCAAATTGATCTCCTTCTGTTTTCAAGACTGAATCCTCACAGACATAGCTATAACATGTACAGAAAGGGCACCAATCATAAGGATACAGCTTGAAAAAATCTAATAAAACACATCCATATAAAGTGCACTCAGATGATCAAGAAACAGAACAGTAGTAGTATCAAAAAAATTCATCTTGCACCCACACCAATCCTTACCACCTCCTGGAGATATAAGGCTTTGTTCACTTTTAAACATTCATAATTGAATTACATTTTACGTACAGTTTTTGGTCCCACCATTCCTGATGAATCATCCATATGCTTGTGTTTTCTTTTGTAGTACTTGTCATTTTCATCCTGCTATAGTCATATTGCATCGTGCAAATATACCGCGGTGTTCCATTTACTCTTGCTGTGTTGTGCACCACTGTAGTGACCTAGTGACTAAAAACAACAGCCATGTATGTGATAAATTGCATGTATATAATATATATGTGATTTGTGTGTACATATATATTTTTATCAGACAAAACCCACAGCTGTAAATATTTCCCTGCCTTCCTCTCTCTCTAAGGCAGGTGTAGAGGAATGCTTTCAGGAGTCTTAGAAGCCCTGTTGTCTAATGAAGACTTGAAAAACATTCCCTTAGGGTATTTTTAAGTCTTTTTTTTTTTTTTTTTTTTGGTTTGATTTTATGAATCATTCCTTTAAATATTTCTGAAGGCTTAACAAAGGTGGTTTTGGTCCTATCTGAGATTCAATCTTTGATAATTGGAGAATATTTTTGCCATGGGAGAGGCTGGAAATGAGAAACAATTTTATTTAACAACCCAGTATGTCTTGGCTTTTTAAAGTTTAAACGCTTCTTTATGCTGTGTCTCTCTTCTCACATTTTATCACGAAGAGTGAGGAGGTGCCAGATGGCACTTCAAATATTCTACCTGCAAATCTCCTTTACCTAGGTCACCCATTCAGTGGGCACTTTCCCTGTCTCCCACAGTATGACAGGTGACAGTATGGCCAGCAATTCTGCCTCTGAATGACATGTAGCCTCTTTGCTTCAACTTCCAGTAACACGTTCTTTCTTCAGATCTTTACAAGCTGCCTCCTTGAGGCTTTTTTATGATTTCACTAAAACACTGCAATTTTTACTAAAACAATTTCACTAAAACTATTTTTTTTTCAGAAAGCATTCAGACTTTTTACCTGCTTTCTGGTTCTAACACCAGCATGTCATTCTGTCCCAGTTATTATAGCTACATAAGAAATACCTCAAAATGTAGTGGCTGAAATTAATGACAGTCATTTATTTTGGTCACCGGCCTGTAATTAGGCACAATGATGATGCGTCTGCTCACCTTGGCTCCAGCTGGTGTCAGCTAGGGCAGATTGATTCAGGGCTGGGGGGTTAATTTTAAAGATGGCTTACTTGTGTTGTTGGCATGTTCGTAGCTCATTCACAGTGCAGTTTCTCTCCAGGTTGGTTCTCTTTGGGTTGCTTGGGCTCCCTTATGGCAAGGGGCCTGGGTTCTAAGTGAGGAACCCAAGACAGTCAGGTAGGAATCTTCTGACATTTCATGACTTACCTTCAAAAGTCACATAGTGTCACTTTAATAATAATCACCAGTCTATCCAGAGTCAAGGTGGGGTGGGGCGTAATAGACATCCTGCCTTCAAAAAATAAAATTGTCAAAATCTTATTTCTGGAGCATGTTGGATGGGAGACTGCTGTCGTCTGTCACAAAGCCTTTAGCCATTTTACTGTTAAAGGACATGCCTCCATTTTCTCATTTGGGGCTAAATAGTGCTACACTTTGAGATAAATGTTTACATGTATGTAATCACTTAGAAGAGTAACTGCTGGATGTTAGACGAGGATTATGATTAGCTCTAGAGTGTACTGCCAAACTGTTTTCAAAACCAGATATGCCATTCCCATCAACCAGGTATTAACCTTCTTTGCAAATAGGTGTGATTGTGCAGGTTAATAATGGCTGGTAATTCTTGACTCACTTTCCTGTTGAGAGGTTGAATTTAATTCCCTTCTTCCTGATGTGGGGCTGGCCTTGAAGAATTCATTGGCCGGTAGACTGTAAGAGAAGTGAAGTTCTGAAATTCCGAAGGACAGTTAGTAATAGGAAGCATCTCAGCTTCTCTGGGGGCCTCTTGAATCTGGAGCTCTGAGCCACCACATAGGTTGTCCACCTGCTCTCAGACCACCATGCACCAGGCTCTGGTTTGACAGCACCCATGAAGTCCAACCTTCCCACAAACCTTCCATGCCTGCACATGAGTGAAATTGTCTTGAACATTCCTCACTGGCCCGGCCACTAGACTTCCTTTTGTGCCAAATAGAACACAGACATTCCCAAGTAAGGCTGATAGAATTCTTGAAACATAAGGCAGGAGACAGAAGTCATGAGATGGAAAATTGAGATGCTTCAGTCCACTTAGTTGTAAGGTAGTTCATTATGCTGCGACAGATAACTGGAAGAGTATTGCTTGTCTTTTGCTTTGTTTTTCTTTAGCTATTACAGTGCACATGCGGCAGTACTGTATTGGACTTTTAGTTTGCATTTCACTGATGACTGATAGTGCTGAGCAACTTTCTGTATGTTTTGATAATCCTCTTTAGTGAGCTGCTTGTTCACTTTTTTCTTTTTGCCAATTTATGTTGAGTTTCTGTCTTATTCTTTGTAGGTTATGACTCGTCTATGGTACATTGAACTATATAGAGTTGGGGATTTTAAATTTCTCCTTTAATTCCCTTTAATGTTGCTTTATTCATCTTAAAAACTTGGATTGTTGGCTTCATATGGATGGAAGATTATGGAGTTAGAATTTAGGGCTTAGGATTTCCATGTATATATGGGTTCTTGTATTAATTATCTTTTGCCACAGTCTTCCAGCATAATGAATTACTCTATCCCTAATGGTTCCAAACAACAAGGATATATTTCTAATGAGTGTGTGGACTGGGCACAATTTTTGGTCATAGCTGTGGACATTGATGCCTCTACATTCAGGTGTGGGTCACCTAGGCAGCACTGCCGATCTTGGCTCTGCTACCTCAAAAGTTGAAAACTCTATTCCCCTCCATGTGTTTTTCATGTTTACAATTCTGTTCCTTCATCTGGCTAGGTTTCTTTGGAATAATCTAATGACAGCTACAGAGAAATAAGAGCAAGTGCAAGCACACAACATTCTTTTAAGCCCTTGCTTATAAGAAATCTGATACCTTATTAGGCAAAACACACATATCAGTCTGGGTCCAGTCAGGAGACAAAAATGACACAGTTATTTATACAGAACTTTAACATAACTGATTATAAAGCTATATTAGACAGACTTAGAAAGATACAAAGATAACAAACAGATACACTAGAGAATTGAGAGTCATCAAGAAAGAACAAGATTGGAAATAAGGGATCCTCTTCTAAGGCTAGGGATTGAACCTCATTAGAGAAGCTGTGGTTTCAACCCACTTGATGGCAAAGATGTACACTAGATTGCGTCTGCTGGAGCTAGTCAACTTCCCTGGCAATCAAGTAATAACCTTCAAATGTGCAGTTGAAGTGCACACAATCCATGTAGAGGGCCATGAGGAATAACCACCCAGAGCAGAGGAGAATTGACTGGCAGACAGGTACCTCTTGTGTGTCATGGTATCACCCTCTGTATGATGCACATGGTTTCCATATCAGGAGGGCCACTGAAAATAATCCTCCAGAGCGCAAGTTAGCTTATGCTGGTGGGAGTTTGCACAGCACGGTCCTGTGGGTGTGAGGAAGGAGTGTACCATATCTACATTAGGAGAACTTTGGAAAACAACTCCCCATCATAAAGACAAGCTATAGCCAGTGGGGAGGCACATACGGGTGTTTCACCTTTTTACGTATGTCCCTTCCATCTCTCCATCCAAATTTCTTCTTCTCGTAAGGACACCAGTAAGGTTAAATTAGGGTCCATCCTAATAGTCTCAACTTAAATTTTAACTTATTCAGATCTTTAAAGGCTCTATATTCAAATACAGCAACATTCCTAAGTCTTAGAGTTAGGGTTCCAACATACAAATTTTGTGGAAACCTATTTTAGCCCTATATAACTGAATACTTAAGTCCAGTGTTAATTGATTCATTTACGATTTTAGGTAGCATTCATTAATTCAGTAATGAAAATACTTGTTCATAGCAATGGAATCAGGAAAAAAACCCATAAGTTTAAAAATTGAAGTGTTTTTTTGAACCCATAGGCAAAGATTCTGAATTTCCCCATTTTTTTTTCTAAGTTGGTTGAGAGTTAAAATGTAGCATTCAGTATCTCCTTATAAATACTTAGTGGTTGAAGAGTGTTTTGAAAACCTTCAAGTAGTAATTTCCACTTATTTCTGTGGTCATATTTATCTGAGATGTTTCAAACATTATGCATACTTTTACCAAAAAATAAATAAGTGAAATTTTATACCTACACAGAAAATGTGTACAATTTCAGTGAGCCCACCTCCATTTCTAGATTATCCCTAGATAAAAATAAAACCTGAACAAGAACGAAAATGTGAACCAAATAACTAAATAACTCACTTCTCTGTAGCATACTTCTCCCCAATTAAATAAACTACAAGTTTATAATAATTTAACAGATGCCTGTATTGCAATTTAATTTTTTTTTCCTGCTGGGAACAATCTTGGTTTATTTTCTTTTTATAGTTACAGAAACAATTATGAAAGTAGTTAAGTGAGCATTAAGTATATATTTTATTACCTTAAAATTTTTCAACTGTTATTAAAAGTAAATATTAATATATACTAAAATGAAATGGCAAAGTTCCCAGTTGTGCATGGAAGAAGTTTGGAGGTTAGACCAACTTTGTCCTAAAAACATGCAAAGATCTGAACAGACTGAAAATCAACAACTCTTCTTAGATCGATAAGAGAGGATACAAGGCAAACCATTGCCTCCAAGATAGGGGAGACAAGAAAAGAAGGGAGTCATAGTTTACTGGAGGATACTCATAGGCTGAAACCACTACAGAAATTAGTGCTGGAGCGGGAAACCCTAAATCATAACTGATAAAATACTGGAGGCTCACTGTGGACAAGTTGAAGAGTTAAAAACCTCAGGGAGATTCAGTTATGGTAGGAGGACTGGGGGAGGGGCAAAAGATTATGAGATTTACTTCCAGGAGCTCAACCAGATTCCACAGTAACTATCTTATAAAACTCTCAGGCTTCTGGGGAATCCCCTTCAGGCGAAGGGGAAAAGGAACCATTTTTTAAAGATTTCGGAACACTGTATTCTTACCAAGACCTGTTATCAGAGGAAACTAGTTAAACCAAGTTTAAACTGCTGGTATATTATGAAGCTTAATTGACTGGAATGGAAATGTCCAACTCCAGGCCACTGTAGCCAGCTTGTCCCACCTGAGAAAGGAGAAAACAAAACCAACAGAAAAACGAATAGATTTGTCAAGTTCATATTCCAGAGACACAGGCTCACTAGAAGATTGAGACCTAATCACAGGACAATAGTACTCTTTCCCTCCCTCACATCTCACAACCACCTTACTGATGGGTCACCTTCTGCAATGTCTTTTAGCCAGTGCATACTCTGTACTTATCACAAGAAAGTTACAAGGCATACCAAAAGGCAAAACACATAATTTGAAGAAACAGAGAAAGCATCAGACCCAGACACGGCATGGAAAATGGAACTACCATATGGGCAGTTTAAAGCAACTATGACTGATGTGCTAAGGGCTCCAGTGGATAAAGTAGATTGCATGCAACTGAGGAGCAAGATAAGCAAACATGAAAATTCTAAGAACCAAAAAGAAATACCAGATATAAAAACATCATAACAGAATGAAGAATGCTTTTGATGGACTGTCAAGTATGCTCTATACAACAAAGGAAAGACTCTCTGAGCTAGAGGATCTGTCAGAATCTCTAAGCCAGAAAACCAAGAAAATGGTAACCTTAAAAGAAGAAACTATCAAGGAATGTGGGGCAATTAAAAAAGATGTAACACAAATATAATGAGAATATCACAAGGAAAAGACAGAAAAAGAAATATTTGAAACAATAATGACTGATAATTTCTCCAAATTAATGTTGAATACCAAAACGCAGATACAGGATGCTCAGAAAAAAATAGGAAGATAAATGTCTAAAAAAAATTGTACCTAGGCATATCCTTCTCAAATACAAACAATCAGAGGTTAGGAAAAATTCTTTATAAAGTCAGACTATGGAATAACAAAGATAAGTGTTATGTCTGACTTCTCAGAAATCATGCAAGCAAGAGGAGAAATGGAATGAAATAATTAGAATGTTGGGGGCAAATAACCCACAAACCTAGAATTCTGTACCCTGTGAATTATCTGTCAAAAGTAAAGAGGAAATAAAGACTATCTGAGACAAAAATGGGAATCTGTTTGCCATGCAAGAAATGTTTAAAAAGTTCTTTAGAGAATAGGAAAATGATACAAGTCGGACCTTGTATTCCCACACAAAGACAGGAAGATCCTTGAAGAAGGAATGAATTTAAAAACATTTACATTTCTTGGGGCGCCTGGGTGGCTCAGTCGTTAAGTATCTGCCTTTGGCTCAGGTCATGATCCCAGGGTCCTGGGATCGAGCCTCGCATCTGGCTCCCTGCTCAGTGGGAAGCCTGCTTCTCACTCTCCCACTCCCCCTACTTGTATTCCCTCTCTCACTGTGTCTCTGTCAAATAAATAAATAAAATAAAAAATAAAAACATTTATGTTTCTTATTCTTAATTTACCTAACACAAAGTAATTTGTTCAAAATAATAGCAACAATATATTTGAATTTGCTTATGTATACATATGCTTATGTATAAGTGAAATAAATGATAGCAATAATATAAGGGATGAATAGAAAGATGGATACTACTGCGAAGCAGCACAGTATTACTTGAAAGAGAACCTGAATTAGCTGTAAAAGTATATTGAGAAATCTAGGACAACCACTAAAAAAAGAAAAAAAGTACATTTGATATACTAAGAAGGAGAGAAAATGGAATCATACAAAATGTTCAGTTAAAAATATATAAGACAGAAAAAAACGTGGAAGACAAAAAGGAATAAAATAACACAGTAAATAGGAAATGATAACAAATATAGATAATACTAATTCAACTAGATCAATAATTTGTTTCTCAGTGTCCTAAATATACCAATTAAAATTGTCAGAGTAGGTCAGAAAATATGACCCAGCTATATGTAGTCCATAAGAAACCTATTTTAAATATAAAGACACATATGATTAAAATTAAATGAATGGAGAAAAATATACCATGATAACACTAGTGAAAAGAAGGCAAGAATTCCAATATTAATTTAAGACAGAACAGACTTCAAAGTAGGGAAAGTTACTAGGGAACAAGAGAACATATTACATACTAATAAGGGAGTAAATTTTCTAGGAAGACTAACAATTACTAATGTGTATGTCTCAAACACCTGAATATAAAATGCATTAAGCAAAATTGATAAAGTGCAAGGAGAAGCAGATGAATCCACTATGAAACGTGAAAACTTCCATACACTTCCTTCAGAGATGGGAAGATCCAGAAGGCAAAAACCAGTGAGAACATAATTGAATTCAACACTATCAATCAACTAGATATAAATGACATTATATTCTATTTCATCCAACATGACAGTACACATTTTTCTCCTGCTCACATAGAACTTTCAACTGTTATTAAAGGACAGACCACATTCTGGGCTATAAAGTAGACTCTAATAAATATATAATATTTATATATTTATATAATATATTTATATAATAAATATATATATAATAAATATAAATATAAAAAATAAAAATCATAGAAAGTCTGCATTCTGATCTTAATAGAGTTAAACTAGCAATCAATAATAGAAAAATAACTAGAAAATCCAGGTATGTAAAGATTAAACAACACACTTCTAAATTATGCATGGGTCACAGAAGAAATGACAAGAGAAATTAAAAAAAAAAAAATTGAACTAAATGAAAATAGAATTTACCCAAATTCATAGGGTGCAGTGAGCACAGTGCTTAGAGGGAAACTTACAGCATTGAGTAAATATATTAAAAAAGAATATCTAAACAATAACCTTAGCTTCCATTTTAGGAAACTAGACATAGAAAAGCAAATTAAAGTAAGCAAAAGAAAAATAATTGGAGCAGAAATCAATAAAACAAGAATAGAAAATCAACAGAAAAAAATCAGTGAAACCAAAAACTGGTTCTTAGCAAAGATCAATAAAATTGATAAGCCAGGGGCGCCTGGGTGGCTCAGTCGTTAAGTGTCTGCCTTCGGCTCAGGTCATGATCCCAGGGTCCTGGGATTGAGCCCTGCATCGGGCTCCTTGCTCGGCAGGAAGCCTGCTTCTCCCGCTACCATTCCCTCTGCTTGTGTTCCCTCTCTCGCTGTGTTTCTTGCTGTCAAATAAAATATTTTTAAAAAATTGATAAGCCAATAGCTGGGTAATCAATAACAGAGGATAATTACAAATTCTTAATATCAGAAACGGATATCATTGTCTATATAGTTAATCTGAAGGAGTTGCCAAAAAACTCCTAGAACTAATGAGTGGTTTATAATAAGGTTGCAGTTAGAAGCAAAGGTTAATAAACAAAAGTCAAAAGCTTTCCTATGTACCAAAGTGAACAAATGTAATTTGAAATTAAAATAATACAATTTACATTAGGACCCCACAAATTGAAATACTTAAGTATAAATTTAATAAAAAATGTTCAAGGTCTAGATGAGGAAAATTCTAAAACTCTTATGAATGAAATCAAAGGACTAAATAAATGGAGCGGTATTCTATGTTAATGGATGGGAAGACAATATTTTCAAGATGTGCCATCTCAATCCAAATGGAAGAAAGAAATTTCATGAATATTTGCAAACTGATTCTAAAGTGTATATAGGTCAAGAAGAAAGAGATCATCCCACACAATATTGAAGGAAAAGAACAAAGTTGGAAGACTTATGCTATCCAACTTCATGACCTACTGGAAAGCTACAATAATCAAAACAGTATAATGTTCAAGAAAAATTAGGCAAGTAGACCAGTGAAACAAAATAGAGAGCCCAGAAATTGATGTCCTATATTGTCAACTCATCTTTAACAAAGGAGAAGAGGCAATACGATAGAACAAAGGTAGTTTTTTCAATAAATGGTGCTCTAACAAAAGGACACCTACATGCAAAAGAATTAATCTAGATTCAGAGCTTATACTCTTCACAAAGAATAGCTCAAATGGATCACAGATCTATGTGAAATGTATAGCTATGAAACTCTTGAAAGAGAACATGGGAGAAATCCTAGATACCTTGGGTATGGTGATGATTTTTTAGATATAATATCAAAGACATGATCCATGCAACTTGAAATAATCATGAGATACCACTACACACTTAGTAGCATGGCAAAAATCCCTAAAACTGATGATACAAAGTGTGAGTGAGGATGTGGAGCAACAGGAACTCTCATACATCACTGATGAGAATGCAAGGATAACATAGCCACTTAAGACAAATTGGTGGTTTATTTAAAAATTAAATGTACTCTTGCCATGCAATCCAACAATCATATTTCTTGGTATTTACCCAAAGGAATTGTAGATTTATATTCACATAAAAAGCCACACATGGATGTTTATGACAGCATTACTTATAACTGCAAAGACATAGAGTGACCAAGATACTCTTCACGAGGTGGATGGATGAAGAAACTGTAGTACATCCAGAGAATGGAATATTATTCAGCACTGAAAAGCAGTGAACTATCAAGCCATGGAAAGACATGAAGGAAACTGAAATGCATATACTAAATGAAATAAGCTGATCTGAAAAGGCTACATACTATATATTTCCAAGTATACAATATTCTGGAAAAGGCACAACTGGCAGAAAGATCAGTGGTTTCCAGGGAGTAAGGAGTAGGGAAGCAAGGAGAAATGAAAAAATAGAAGATAGAGGATTTTTAGGATGATGAAATACTTTCTGTGATATTAGTGACAGATACATATTATTATATATTTGTCCAGTCCCTAAGAATACTCAACACTGAGTACATCCTGATGTAAGCTATTTACGTTAGTGATGATGATGTGTCACTGCAGGTTCACCCTTGGTAGCAAACATACCATTCCGGTGGGTGATGTTGATAGTGGGGAAGGCTATGTGTGTGTGGGGGAATGGGACATATGGGACATCATTGGTTTTTCATCTCAATTTTGTTGTAAACCTAGAATGTGGCATAATGAGAAAGTTCCCTTTCACAGCATTTTAAAAACTGCAATCTATTTTGGAGACATAAAACTTATAGAAGACTAACACTGTTGCACTTTTTTAAATGATGGAATAAACCGAAAACCAAAACAAAAATGCATTAGAGACTACGTCAGTACCATGGGATTATAATATTCAATCACGTGTCTTTTAACCTATGCAAGTGCAATTCTTATAATGCTGTTTGGTTTCACTATTCAACAAAGGTGATGGGTAGCTTAAAATAAAATATAACGAGGTAGATGGGTTAGATAGGTCAAATATTAAATACCTCCTATTTTATATATGAGCAGAAATTTAAATCATGTTTCTTTTTGTTAGATGGCGGCAGACTTCTATAGCATACCTATGACCTTTTCACCTAACAATCTCTTATCAGTATCCATCATTTAATAGAATACTTTACCTGAACCTTCAGTTTATTACCCTGTGCCTTTATTATATAACTATAATTAATATATATAATATATATATTAATAACTATACCAAGTTATTAGTACCTTGAAATAGTTCATTGAAAATCTGATTTCTTAGGACACCTGGGTGGCAGTTAAGTACTCAACACTTGGTTCAGGCTCAAGTCATGATCTTGGGGTTGTGAGGTCCCATTCCCTAGAGGAACTCCACACTCAGCAGAGTCTGCTTAAGTTTCTCTCTCCTTCTGCCCCTCTCCCATGCTTCTGCATGTGCACTCTCTCTCAAATAAATAAATCTTTTTAAAAAAGGAAAATCTGATTTCTTAAATCTCGTACAATTAGAGAGCATAATAGAACTCTCTTTATGGGTCAAGGAACGAAACCTTGATCTAGGTAGGATTATTTAAGAAATAAGAATGGTAAATTCATCAATTCTCATCCAATAAATGTTCCACCAAATTTCTGCCCTGATTCTAGCATTAGGCCCAACAGAAAGAAATCAAAACATGTAAAGCGACAAATGACAAGATAAAACAAACCCAAGTCCATCTAAAGGGGTTTGCTTATTTTGATTGATTCAGATGATATTTATGCATTTTTCCCCACATGAAAAAAGTCCAAAGTTCTTGAGACTACCAAAGCCCTCACTCTCTTCTCTGGTATGACTCATTTTCATTAATCTCTTCCATTTCACCATCCACCTAACGTTTTGTTCTACAATGAAGTTGCTTTTAGGTTTCTGAAAGTTTAATTTTCATTCTCTCTCTCCTTCCCTCCCTCTCCCTCCCTCCTTTATTTTTTCTAATATTATTGTTCTCTTACGCAAATAGTAAAGGCAGAATCACTGTATTTCGTGTTCTGGCTTCCTTTCCTCCAGAATCTCCATAGATTGCATTCTGAGTGAAAGGAGACCATGTCTCTTTGGTTTGTCATTTTATCTCCAAAGTTTGGAATAGGAGCTGAGCCTGGTAGACATCCAATACGTATTTATTGGATAGTTTATATAACATAACCAATGCCTGATATTTCCCGTTTAGAGCTCTAATGCAACTAAATACACTTCCCTGATTAATTGAAAGACCTTTATGTTTAAAACTGTTTTCAACAGTTCTGCTAGAGAGAGGACAATATTACTTGTGTTAAAGCATCTATTTTCACGAATGTCTTCCAAGATTCTCTCTCAGAAAAACTCTTATTGAGTACTAGATGCTATTATCGATTATTAGTATTTTAGGAGTAATAGACTTTATGTTTCAGAGTAACAGAAAATATGCTACATAGAGCAGTCTCTCCATTATGAAGGTATTTAATAGAATGGATAGGGAAATTCATTTCTCATGTGTGAGAGCCTTTAAATGTTCATTCACATAATGGTCTCACGCTAAAGGTTAAGATCTGGTTGCTAAACCGACTGACAGCAGTATTATCATGGGGGAAAAAAAAGGAATTTTATAGCAGCATAAGGTCAGATTCTAGTTAAAATAACTTCATTCATAATGCTCCATTGAGGGCAGAATGAGTTTTATGATGACATCTTAATACTCTGCCAAACACTGGTATTTGAACATAGATCTTCAGATATTGGCTGATAAGAATTCTTTACAATTAGAATTATACCTCGAGATTTTTTTGAGACAAATATCTAAATATAAATATCTTCAGAGTGGTTCTTTAGTAATCTAAGGTGTTTTTATACCTGAAGTCCTCCAACTAACTTTATTTTCTGAATAACAATATGGTCTATACTGTAATACTTTAAAAATATTTAAAGTTATATTCTGTTCAGCAATTGTAATGAGTATGTTTAAACTTTTGCTCCATGAGTTAGGTTTAGTATTTTGCTCAATGATTTTACTTTCTATCGTGAAATGAAGGTAATCTGGGTAGATGGAGGCATACATGTTCCTAAATCATTATGTTTTTATTAACAAACCACAGTTAGTGTGTACACAGTTGAACTGCCTTTTCTAAAAACAGTATAACGTGTATTCTTTAATTCAGCCTATCAAAACTTGTCTTGCCATGTAAATAATGCCACACTGAAAGGCATGCAATAGAAAAACGGGAGATGTATGGTTGCAGTACAAGGCAGGATATATTTAGTGTGAAATGAACCCAGCAGATGGCATCTTTAGGAAACTCCCCTCAGGACAGGAGCACAGAGAGGAGTATATGTCAGAGAGGTAGTCCTAAAACAGATTTTAAAGGTGAAGGTTAAAAAAACATTTAAAATTTTGATTTACATAAGCTGTTAAATATTCACTAGGGGCATTTTATCCTTTAATCATAAATCTGTGCCAAGTAGAGTTCATAAAACTGCTATGGCACGTTCCTACTTGTCACCACAATGCACGCTCAGAAGCCTCACGATAGAGCAGATTGTTATAAAAATTTTATATTTCCTCATAGGAACGATGTTACAGTTTGACGTTATATGGTAGGCCAAGCATCAGATAAATCATGGACATGACTGAAAAATGTCATAAAGCAAGACATACAACTGTAAATTTGTGTAATAATCTTAAATGCTAAAACTATGCTCCATGTCCTTTGCAATGGGCACAAATGTACCATACACTGTTAATTCACAGGCCCCAATGAATCATAAAAATCGAATATATAAAATACAATTCCATTGCATTACGAATTTAAACTATCCACGAGATTTAGTTAATTTTCCACTACTGCTTCTTACTTAGAAGACAGGAGGCACTCAGCCTCCCCACCCCCGCAGCCCATTCCGTGAGGCTGAAACAGTCACCGCGCAGACTGTGATCTGTGGTAGTCCAATTCATCTCGCTTATGGATTATTCACTGAATGAAGATACTGAGACGTGTTTGAGACCAAAATGTGGCCACTGTGAGAGGGCTCTGTAGAAACCCTCTTCCTAAACGGAAGAGGATATGTGTGTGCTCCGACTGAGGCATATTGTTCTTGATATTTGCTTGTTTCCCTTTTGAAAGGTAGTAGCACAGGGGAATGAAAGGAATTTCTTTGGATGACAAAATAGGCAAAAATATCTCCATATCTCCTACTTTCTGGGATGCTCATGGAGGTGCCATTGCCAGATGCTAGACAGGAAGAGGCAAGGTGAGGAACTGTTGATCTAAAACACATAAGAAAAAAGGGGCATCTCAGTAATGGTTGAGGACCATTAAGAACTGTCAAAATCAGAAAGTAACCTTGAGTAGAGACTATGAGGTACATACAGAATTCAGTATAGAACTAAGACTAATCAAGGTGCTAAGTGAATAGGGACCTACAGGTTTAAAAGAGCTCAGGGAGCATGTGAAAGCTCTAGCTCTTTCTCCACAGAGGGAATGCCTCCTGATATAGCTTTTTGGTCTTGCCTCAGCAGCCATTGGTGTCTTTCTGCCTAATGGCGCCATCCTATGCAGGAGTGAACTGCATTGGGTTGTAGCGAGGTTACACTGGAAGTATTCAGACACCGAATGATTGTTGTTGAAAGAATTGCAGAGACAAATAATAAAAAACAACCGAGAATTGATTTGCTGTTGTGGTCTCATGCAAAAGAATAAGAGCTATTTTTCTACTGAAGATAGATTGAGCCCCCTACTCTTTGAAGGTGATGGATTTTGCTTGACCAGGAATAACCTCACTTATAAAACTGAGGCAATCCAAGAAATTTGATAAGGATGATTTGCCTTAAGGGATGAAGTTTGATGGGTGAGGTGAGGGCAGAGTACCCAAATCCCACACTAAGAGGAGATTTGGGGGAAGGGTCAAAGGAGACAAAAGTGTTAAGTATGCTGTTAGTTGAGAGGAACCTGGACCCGACTCCAGTGATATACTTCAGAAGTGGCTGAAATCAGGAGTATTTGATTTATTATTTTTTCATTGCTACATAAATTTGTATTTGCAGGTAATTTGATTCTCTCTAGTTCACTCTCAAAGATCCTCAGATTTTTTACTTATTGTTGAGTGGGGTGATACCTTGGAGGCTTGTTAGATAGTGAGGTTTTTAATTTTTTAAAAGAATTTATTTATTTATTTGTCAGAAAGAGAACACAAGCCAGGGGGGAGTTACAGGCAGAGGGAGAAGCAGGCTCCCCACTGAGCAAGGAACATGATACGGGACTTGATCCCAGGACCCTGGGATCATGACGTATGCTGAAGGCAGACACTTAACAGATGCATCTTAAAAGATGCTCATTCCGAGGAAAGTTGCATTTTTGAAAGAAAATTTAAAATAGTTTCTTATGTCTAAAAATGTCTTATTAATTTGATTTAAATATTTATGTGTAAGATAATGCTAAATTCATTAAACAGAAAAGTAAAATAAGTATACCAAAATACTTTAGGGCCAATAGATAAGAGCAGGAACTCAATGTTGGATTCCCAGATCTCTATGATTACTGTGTGCGTGATGCTCAATATATTTATTCCTGGCTTCAAGTATATTTCAAAGAACCCCTGAGTTTCTTTTAAATTTTGGTCAATATTGCTCTTATGTGTTATCAGCTGTTTCTATCACTAGTACATTCAAATTGAGTGAGTATATTCTTCAATATTTTTATGATATCAGCTATCTTTAACCTCTTATATCGTTATTTTATTTAACCAGAGCAATATGACTAATAAGCATGCTCAGAGTTCACCAATCCTCCAAATTAGTCACACACATGTCCATGCCCACGTGCATGCATGCACGTGCATGAGCGTGCACACACGTGCGCACACACACACACACACACACAGAAGCTAAAAGACAGTTTTAGGAACTCTTATCTTTTCCCAAACACCAGTTTGAGTTTATTACAAACCATCAAGGAACAGGTATGTATGTGCTTTCTTTGCCCTTAAATCTCACATCTGGTGGGACCGTTTGGTCTAGTGTCACTGTTTTTAATCTCGGAGCTGACAGTGTCTGTCATCCTTTCCCCTCTCTCCTTCTGTTTTCTTCTCTAGAGCATTTGATGCTGTAACCACTTCTTTGAAAGTCAGTAGTCCTCTCTCACAACTTCTTTGCTCTGTCTGCTTCCCATGCTTGCCTTCTCACTCTGAGTGACAGCCTCACGTGGGTATCCCCAAATATTTGGCATTGGTTTCTCTTTTTCAACCCGGTCACTGTTAGTGGTCTTGTGTGTACAAAATTGGTTTTTGTTTACGTGGAGAGATGGGTCCCAAAATGTGCATCCTTGGATTGACTTCTGCAAGACTCCTATTCCTAAATGCCTGCTGGGAATTTCTACACAGTTATCTTCACAACTGCTGTCTGTCAGAGATGTAGCAGGAAGAAAGCGACTGTATCAGTCCAAATCCTACCTGTTTTCTCAAAGTCAGCTGAGATATCAGCACCACTGTGAAATCCCTCTAATTTAAATAAACTCTCATTCAGTTGGGCTGCATTGTACCAATTTCTAGAGCATCACTAAATTTATTCTTAAACTTGCTTAGTAAATGTGTTTATAGTACTCTAATACCATTTTAAAATTTATTGAAGGGGAAAAAATTCAGAAACAGTCAAGTCATTAAATATTCAGTTAGAAGCCATTTTAGTAATATGTGTATGCATATATATATTACAGTTAGAATAATATAAATGGCCCGGAATGGTTTTCATTAGAATCTGTGAAAATGCTAATAGTGTTATATATAATGACCTTAAGAGCTACCGATATAAGATTGGCTTTGTTTTGGAAATAGATACACCGTATCTAGAGGATTTTATTTCCTGCAGATATTTGGTCAATATATTTACAACTAAAGCCTATAATTCTAAATATTAAAGTGTAAGCTAGGCATTTTCCTTTAATATAAAAAGGAGACCAGCTCTATGTGAGATGCATATACTTCACAGAAATTCTCCGCTATTAGTGTTGCTACAAAATTTACATTTTAATAGCACACCAGAATCAGGGTATGCACAAAAATGGTCTCCATAAAAAATAGGTAACAACTTTATGTGGCAAAATATGGGGCTGTCTCTCTATGTTCGTTTATATCTTAATGTTCTCGTACGATTTTACTGTGGGGGAAGAAAGCACATATCATGCTGACTGCTAATTGAAATCTTTGTTCATGTTTTCTTTATCTGGTTTCCCATTCCAACTCAATCCACTAATTCATTATTTCACTATGGTAGAGTGTCATATTACGTATCACTATCAATAACCCATATGGCCTCTTCACTCGTATAAGTTCAAACTAATGATGTCCTCTCTCCATATGCTTTACTTCCGATTGTGGTAATAATGATTTTGCTGTAACATCCATATTGCCAACTACCAGATGATGTATTTATGTAGTTATTACAACAACTATGACTGGACAAATGGCATCTCCTTAAATGTGACATACTTGGGTACGACATAACTCCCAAGAATTTGAAGAGACCCTCGGCTGGGCAATATTTTCCAGACTCTGACTCTGTTTCCTCATTTGTTAAATGATAATAGCGCCTATCTCCTAGAGATTTTGCAAGCACATGCAAAAGCATCCCATCCTAACATTTAGCATAAATTCATTCTTTAATAAATCTTACTTTTCTCTTTTTCCTACTAGTATGTAAGAAATTGATAAAGACTCACTTTCTCCAGGAATCTTCCAGGGGTTCTAACACCCAGATCAGTACAATTTTTTCTACAAAGTGCCATTTGGTACATATTTTAGGCTTTGTGGGCTGTATAGGTATAATCTTGGCTGTGGCTACTTCACCATTGTTATCATAAAAGTTTCCTTGGGCCAGACAATATGCAAATGAATGAGCATGCCTGTGTTCTAATAAAACTTTATTTACTAAAAATTAAGAAATAACTGGGATTAATTTGGCCCATAATCCATAGCTCAGCCTGTTATATCATCTTATTTCTTCATGAATACCTGAAAGAGTTTTATTAGTCTATTTTAGTTCTGTTTTAGGCTCTGATCTAGAGTTACACAACAAGGCATATCTCACTTAATTTGCTCTTAGAACTCAGTCTGTACTTAAAGCTAGACTAGGAAAAAACTTAACCATGAAACAAGTCAGAGAAAAACAAGTGTCCTATGATTTCACTCACGTGTGGAGTTTAAGAAACAAAACAGAAGAACATAGGGGAAGGGGGGGAAGAGGGAGGCAAACCGTAAGAGACCCTTAACTATAGAGAACAAACTAAGGGTTGACGAAGGGAGGTGGCTGGAGGAATAGGCTTAATAGGTGTTGGGTAGTAAAGAAGGCACTTGGGATGAGCACTGGGTATTATACTTAAGTGAATGGATGTGTAAGTGATGAACCACTAAATTCTACTCCCGAAACCAATATTACATTTTACATTAACAGAATTTAAACAAAAACTTGAAACCGCTTACCTTCTGAAGGCTTCTCCTTCTTGACAATATGTATCTCCAGCTGTTTTTTTCTTCTTCCTTTTCTGATGATTTTTCTTCCTGTTAAGGATAAAATATATTTGATTTCTATTTGCCTTAGCTAGATGTTATTCCTTTTGAAATTTTTTCTCATTTTTGTGAACAATTTTTATAAATCTGTTTTACGTAAGCAGCTCCGAACTTTATTTTCTAAGTTTATCCTTTCTTTTTAATTCATTGACAAGACAATATTCTTCACGTAATGGGGTGCACATTACCATTGCACAGATCTTGAGGCTTTTCAAGAGCACGATGCTCTCGCGGTCTGTATCCTTATGAATTCTTGCTCAGGCAAAATTACCAACCATATTAGTGGTCAGAGCTGTTATTCCATAAGGTACTATTAACTCCGGTTTGAGGCTTGAAGCAATCTTTGAAAGAAGGCTTTGAGACAATGGAGGCAGTCTACCATACGTCACAGAACAGAAGTTAATTTAACTTTCATAATTAAAAAAAAAAATTATCACTGTCCTGAAGTTTCCTAGTCCTAGGCAGGGACATATACAAAACTCCATCACTGCGCAAATAGGTTATTTTGCCCTTTTTAATGTCTTTTTCTCAAGGGGTGTTTGTTACATCTTATTCTTCGTTCAGATAAGTTTCTTCATTTTAGTCCCATCATGGGGATACGGGATCTAACACCAAAAACAAGGAAACTGAAGTCAAACCAATAATTTTCAATGCAGCTGAAACTACTCTATGCTAAGCAGCATAGTATCAAATGAAATTTGTTTTAAAAAATGAAGAACAGACGTAGTAAAAGAGTTGAATGTACCCCCTACAGCGGACTGCTGATCACATTGACCCAAGCAAAGGGCATGACAGAGATCTCACTCTTAAAACTTTGTTTTTAAAGAGTAAAAACAAGGAATATAAAAGCTAAAAATTGCTGGAAATGAAAGTAAGACGTTCTTCTATTAGAATGTTTTACTCTTAAAGTGGAAGGAATCCAAGGATTTACAAAGACAGAAAACAAATCTGTAGTGATTATTTTGGTACGATATCTGTCTCTCACCAATGCAGGATGTAGCCTGTAAGGCACTGCATGGCAACCTTGGTCTGGGCTCATTTGCATGCTGCACCACACTGTTTATTTTTGTTTTCTGCAAATGGTTATTAATCGAGATTGTGTCACATAATCTCAGTTAAATGTGTCCTTACTTGGTCCCATGATTGTACTCCTTTGCAGCAAAAACTTTGTTCCCAGGCTTGTGGCACATTTGTAAAAGGCACAAAAGAGTACAAAAATATGTTTGACTCATTCCCAGGTAAAGAAAGAACAAGCAAAATACACTAACAGGCTTTGGGAAAAAAAATATCTAAAAAGAAATTAAGTCCTCTACAATTATTATTATTTAAAAGATTTTATTTACTTATTTGACAGCGCTCACATTTAGGCAGAGAGGCAGGCAGAGGGAGGGGGGAAGCAGGCTGCCTGCTGAGCAGAGAGCCCGATGGGATGCAGGATGCGGGGCTGAGTCCCAGGACCTTTGAAATCATGACCTTAACTTCTATGTTTATCTCGAATCTTTTTTTCTGAACTGTATAGTAATGTTTCCAGAGGAAAAAAATTTTTAATAAAGATTCAGCTCTGAGAGTCTGTAAATCTCAGGCAAATATAAAGAATTTAAGCAATTTCTGGTAGGAGTTCTCAAAAAATTCACCCTTTTCAAGAACTTCTGAGTTTTCCCAGGTTTGAGCAGGAATTGGTTGTCATCGTTTCTAGAATTATTGGAGCATAATCTGAAACAGACATTTTACAACAGAAAATTGCTGGCATTTTTTCCCACAAAGATTCGTGTCGTTTTTGTAATTGTTAGAGCATGAGACCAATATCGATCCAAATAAAATAGTGCATTTCATTTTGAGGGACTAGACTCCTGTTTCCAGTGAGCAAAAAGTCACCCACTTTGCTTACCACTGAAAGATGATCATATCTCCATCCCAGAGAGTCTTTCATGGAACAAATACTTGTTTACTGACTCGTGTGTCAAGCATTACTTAAGCAACTGAGTTGTATTCAGTTAAAAAAAAAAAAAAACACCAGAAACAATTTATTGAAACACCTACACACTAAACAAGACAAGGGTTAAATGTCCGTTTGTATAATATGTTCTCCCACTGTCAAACTAATAGATTCTTTGCTAAAGAACAAGGAGAGTTTCCTTTGCAGCTTAGTCTGCCTTGTACATAACTCAGTTTTTCAGCAGTGCAGACTTCATTGATAGAGATATAAATCAATATTGTTACATAATCCATTCTCTTTGATTAAATGAAACACATGCCC
Organism: Procyon lotor; assembly: GCA_028646535.1. Taxonomy (NCBI): domain Eukaryota; kingdom Metazoa; phylum Chordata; class Mammalia; order Carnivora; family Procyonidae; genus Procyon; species Procyon lotor. The sequence continues at coordinate 163,699,246 of CM053604.1, read as the reverse complement.
ATTGTCCTTGTTCTTATGAATTTCCTGGTTAAATTTTGAATTTCTTTTGTTAACGCATATATGATTGTTTTCCTCTGGTTTTCTATATATTGTAACAAGAAAATAAACTTTTTAACTTTCAGGAAAAATACCCCTCTCTGTATATCTTGTATAAATATATTTAAGGACTCCACTTAACAGCAATATGTTATGCTTAATGGCCTAGCCCTGCTATTGAATTTATATGTAATTTTACTGATTGGGATTGCTTTAGGTCAGAAGTTCTTCCTTTCTGAAAACGCATTAAAGGATTTCGAACTGATGAGTTCCAAAATTGGTTTTATATACTGGCAGAATTTTGCCAACAAAGTAAACGGAGTAGAGGGCTGAAACAACCCCGGCTCCATTTAGCTCAGACGACACTCCTGCAAAATGAGCTTCGATTCAGTTAGTTACGAGGAAGAATTAGTTTTCTGGCCTTTGGCTCAAGATGAAGGACCCCTATAATTAGACTTCAGAGTTCTGCATGTGATTAAATCTGCAGTCCTTTGATTCTTCTCATCAAAATACATTATACACGTTTTCAACCTCTCTCTATTCGCCTTCTAGCTTTTGTGCTTTTCCCTTTATGTAATCTCAAAACAGTTTAATAGGACATGTATTTTGAGTCCTATAAATATAAAATACCTTGGGGAATTTTTTTTTTTTTATAAATGAGATAAGAATTAGTATGATGGCTTCTCTTCTTACTTTTTTTTAATAAGGCTGTTAGGATACTTTCAAAAACTTCTGAGGTCTGGAAAGTAGGGATAGAAGAGGAAAACCTTAGAAGAGGAAAACCTTCCTCATGTTCTAAGAGGAAGTTCTTTTGATAACAAAGATAAAGAAGGCAAACAGTCCTGCTGAAATTAGAAAGGGACAAAGCCAGGAATATGTTTTTCTCTTATGTATAGCCCTTGGCATGTTGTAATTGCTTAGGAGATGTTCATTTAGTTATAATTATAGTTGGGATATCATAATTACAGATAATTACATAATGATTATATAATTTAATATGATAACGAATATGCCTTGAACTGGTGAAAAGTAATCACCGATATTAAGATTTTCCTGGGGAGGTCTCCATTTCTAAACTACCTTTTTTATTTTTCTGTAATACTAATTCTGCAAAAATATGTGCTTAATGAAAGCACAGGTAAATGAGGTAAAAATAAAGCTGTGCATTTTATTCATATACTTAGCGATGCTTTTTTATCATGGTAAAATATACATATAAAACTTACTATTTATCGGTGCTTTAAGTGAATAGCATTTATTGGTGCTTTAAGTGAAAATATACATATATTATATAATAGTTATTATATATAATAGTTATATTATAATAGTTATATTATAATAGTTATTATATATAATATATAATATTAACTATATATAATATATATAATTAATATGTATTATATATTATAATATAACTATTATATAACTATTACTCATCTCCTTCTCTAGAATTTTCTCACTTTTCCAAACTAAACTCCATATATACCTAAACTCCATACCTATAAATGTAGGTAAACTAAACTCCATATCTATAAATATAATTCCCATCTTGCCCCACAGCCCCTGCAACCATCATTCTGTCTGTCTCTATGAAATTGACTATTCTAGATACCCGATAGAAGTGGAGTCCTATAGTATTTGTTCTTTGACGGGTTTATTTTGCTTAGTAGAATGTCTTGAGGGATCCTTTTTGTTGTAGCATGTATCAGAATTGGTTTCCTTTTTCAGGCTGAATAGTATTCCATTGTATGCATGTGCCACATGTTGCTTCTCCATTCACGCATTGATGAATTTCATTTGCTTCCACCTTTTGTCCGTTGTGAAGAATGCTTCTGTGAATGTTGACATACAAATATCTGTTTGAGTCCCAGTGTGTTGGGGAGTATCTACCCCAAAATGGAATTGCTGGATAATACGGTATTTCTTTTTTCAAGTTTTCAAGGAAGGGCTGCATTGTTTGTTGTAGTGGCTGCCCCAATTTCCATTTCCACCAGCAGTGCTCAGAAGGGTTCCATTCCCCATCTCCCTGCTGACACTTGTTAATTTCTTTATTTCTTGTCCCTTTGTTTTAATAACAGCAATCCTAATGACTGTGAAGTGATAGCTCAGTGTGGATTGGGTTAGCATTTTGCTAATTATTAGTTGATTTTATCCAACTGTTTGGCATACACTTGTTCATAGTACTGTCTTATAATTTTCTTAAAGTCATTAGTACTAACCCCTTTTTCATTTCTGATTTGGTTGAGATTTTTTTTCTCCCACTACTTTCGTGTTTTGCTTTGTTTTTGGTTTGTCCATCTGACTAGAAGTTTGTCAATCTTGCTGAGTCCTTTGAAGAATCAAGTCTTGATTTTATTGAGTTTCTCCCTTGATATTCTTTGTTTTGTTATCTTTGCTCTAATCTTTATTTCTTTCCTTTTGTTACTATTGGGTTTAGTTTTTCTTCATTCTCGAATTCTTTAAGGTGTAAAACTAGGTGGCTGAGTTGCAATCTTTTTTTTAATGTAAGAATTTACAGTTATAAATTTTTCTTAACAATGCTTTTGCTGAATCGCATAAATTTTGCTGTTAATTTTCATTTTTCACAAGGAATATTTACTCATTTTGCTGTGATTCCTTCTTTGACCTACCTATTAAGAGTATGTTGTTTAATACCCATATATTTATGGATTTTTAAGATTTTTTCCTGCTATTTCCTTTTTTTTACTGAAGTATAATTGACATATAATATCCTGTAAATTTCAGGTATACTTCATAGTGATTTGATGTTTTTATACATAATGAAATGGTCTGCATAGTAAGTCTAGTTACCGTCTGTTGCCATAAAACTTATTACCATATTATTGACTATATTCCCTATGCTGTGCATTACATTTCTGTGACTTATTTTATAACCAGAAGTTTGTACCTCTTAATCCACTTCAACTATTTCACTTGTCCTCCAGTCCCTTCCATCTCTGTTAACCAACAGTTTATTTTCTGTATCTCTGAGTCCGTTCTGTTTTGTTTGATTTGATTTGGTTTTTAGATTCCACATATAAGTAAAACCATACGTCTTTCTTTGACTTGTTTCATTTAGCATAATAGCCTCTAGATCAATCCATATTGTCACAAATGGCAAGATTTTATCCTTATCTATGAAGGAAAAATGTTAATTCCTGTGTGTGTGTGTGTGTGGGGGGGGGGTGTACATTCCTTCATCTTCTTTATCTACTCATGTATCAATGGACACTTTAGGCAGCTACCCCTCCCTTGGCTATTGTAAATAATGCTGCAGTGAACATAGGAGTGCATGGTTATCTTTGGAATTGATGTTTTCATTTTCTTTGGCTAACTTCCCAGAAATGAGAATGCTGAATCATATGGTAGTTCTAATGTTAATTTCTCGAAGAAACGCTATACTGTTTTTCAGAGTGGCTGCACCAATATGCATTCCCATTGACAATGTACAAGGGTTCCCTATTCTCCACTTCATCACTATCACTGTTATTTTTTGTTTTGTTTTTTTCATAATAGCCCTTTTGATCCTGTGTAAGATAATATCTCATTGTGGTTTTGATTTGCATTTGCCTAGTAGCTAATGAGGCTGAGCATCTTTTCATATGTCTGCTGGTCATCTGTATGCTGTCTTTGGCAAAATGGATATTCAGATCCTTTGCTCATTTTTAATCAGATCATTTATTTCTTTAGATGTTGAGTTATACAAGTTTTCTTTTTTATATAGAAGAGGTATTAACTTCTTAGATATATCATTTGCAAATGCCTTTCCTATTTAATAGGTTGCCTTTTTTTTTCATTAAACATTTATTGAGTGCTTTCTGTGTAGCCTTTTTGTTTTTTTGATGGCTTCCTTTGATGTACAGAAGCTTTTAGTTTACTATAATTCCATTTATTTGTTATAGCTTTTGTTGCCCTTGCCTGAGGAGACCAGTCCAAAAAAGTATTGCTAAGACTGATATGAAACAGCTAACTGCCTATGTTTTCTTCTGGGAGTGTTATGGTTTTGAGTTTTACATTCAAATCTTTAATCCAGTTCTAACTTTCTTTTGTATATAGTGTAAGATGGTGGTCCAAATCCATTTTTTGCATGTAGCTGTTCACCAGAACAATTTATTGAAGAGATTTTGTTTTCCCTATTGTTTTGTTTCCCATATTTTTGCCAAAAGAGGCCTCCTTTTATATTAAACATACAGAGTGTGGAATGATTTCTGGGCTTTCCACTCTATTCTATTCTGTTGATCTATGTGTTTGTTTTCCTAGAAGTCCCATACTGTTTTGATTGTTACAGCTTTGTAATATAGTTTGTAATCTGGGAGCATGATATTTCCAGCTTTGTTCTTTTTTTTTTTTTTTTTAAGATTGCCTTGGCTACTTGGGGTCTTTTGTGGTTGGTTCCATGAAAATTTTAGAATTATTTGCTCTAACTCTGAAAAATGCCATTGGTATTTTGGTGGGAATCATATTGAATCTGTAGATTGCTTTGGGAGGTATGGACATTTTAACAGTGTTCTTCCATTCCATGAGTATGGTACATCTTTCAATTTTTTTGGTGTCTTCCTTAGTTTCTTTTGTCAATACCTTATACTTTTTGAAGTACAGGTCTTTTACCTATTTGGTTAAATTTATTATTAGATATTTTGTTCTTGTGGTGCACTCATAAATAGGATTGTTTTTTAATTTCTATTTCTCATAGCTTGTTTTTTTTGTATAAAAATGCAACCAATTTGTCATTTTGTATCCTATGACTTTACAAATTTATTTTTTTGGTGGAGTATTTAGGGTTTTTTCTATATAGTAGTGTGTCAACTGCAAATAATGGAAATTTTACTTCTCCCTTTCCAATTTGGATGACTCTTATTTCTTTTTTCTTGCTTAATTGCTGTGGCAAGGACTTCCAATACCATGTTTAATAAAGATGGTAAGAATGGGCATCCTTGTCTTGTTCCTGATCTTAGAGGAAAGGCTCTGAGCTTTTCATTATTGAGTATGATGTTAGCTCTGGGTTTGTCATATATGGCACATGTTAATTCCCTTCTAATTTCCTTTTGAATACATTATACATTCTATAGATTTTGTCTGTGGTCCCCGTGGGGATTGTATATTACATCATGAAGTTACAGCAATCTCTTCTATACTGATGCCAAGTTAATTTTAGTCAAATATAAAACTTTAGAACTCTGTATGCCCTCCTTTGTCATTAATGCCACAATATATATCATGTAACCATTAATACAGATTTTTATTTTTATGCTATTGCTTTTTAAATTCTATAAGACATTCAAAAAGGGGTATATTAAATTTGAAATCTCTAGCATTTTTTGGCAGACAGGTCTAGAAATAATGAATTATGTCAGCTTTTGCTTATTTTTGAGTGTTGATTTCTTTTGTTTAAAAAAACAGTTTGCTATATGTAGAATTCTTGGTTGGAAGCTTTTTCTTTGTTCTCTTACAGTATTTTTTATTATCTCATTGCCTTCTGGTATGTGTCATTTCTGCTGAGAAATATGATAATTATATCCAGTATCCCTTGTATGCAAAGTGTATCCTACAAAATTTCCATTAGTTATGGTTCTCATGAGAAAGAGAGAGAGAGAGAGAGAGAGAGAGAGAGAGAGAGAGAGAAAGGAGAGAGATTGACAGGGAGAGAGAGATTTTAATTTGAAGGAATTACCAAATCTAAAGGCTACTGGCAGGCTGGACAGTTAAAGAAGAGTAGATACTACACTTCAAGGCTAAAGGCAGTTCTGTTGGCAGAGTTCTCTCTTCTTTGAGGGATGTTATAGTCTTTTTCTCTTAAGGCCTCCAAATGATTGGATGAGCTGTGTTGACGTTATGGGGTAATGTGCTGTATTAAAAGTGTGCTGATTTAAGTGTCAGTCTCATTTAAAAATGACCTTTACAGCAAAATCTAGATTAATGTTTGACCAAATATCTGGGTACTATGTCTTAGCCAACTTGATACATAAAATTGACCATCAGAAGTCCACCCCTTGTCAACTTGGTATAATATACATTAAAAAAAACCACACACTTAATTTCCAAATAAAGAGAAAGACAAATCATAATTAAACCTAACATGTAACAAAAATGCACTAACTCCTTCCCAAGAAGAGGAAACAAAGTCCTTAGGTAAAGTTCACTATTCTCCTGGATATCATTTAACTTAAATAGTATGATTTAAAGTTAACAATACTTGAATATTATGATGTACAGTCAATACATCTTATGTTGTACAAGGGGCTAAGAAAGGAATAAAGTTGCAGGAACAGGGAGCAAACATTTCACTAGTGGGTAACTATAGGTAATGGTGGTGTCACTGCCATTTTTACCCCTCAATTCCTTGACCTGTGAGTTGTGGCTGTGGGAGTGTATCCAGTGTACAGTGTGGGAGTGTACATAGGTGATAAGTGTATCACCCTTAGCATCTGAGTGATCTTAGGAAGTTCTGGGGATGGAGATAATCAAAGGCATCAGTCCCTAATACCAACATCCTAATCTAGACAAGAAAACCATTACTTTAGATTCTCAATATCGATACTCTAATTTAAATCTTTACTGCAGCAAGAATTATTCATTAAAGTATCTGATTTTTTGTTCATTTGTTTTAGTCTTATCATCTCTTAAACATTCATCTCCTGTGCTGCTGTTCTACATATCATCCCAGTTAGATAATCTGTCTGTTGTACATGATATCGTGGATTGTCTCAAAACTTTTAATTGTATACAAAAATACAGCCTCCATCTAAAATAATACAAAATAGGGCACTATACAAGTGTGAGTGAGAAACCATTACTCAAAATTTAAGGACAAAGGAACATGTTGTCTCAAGGTGTCCAAGCAAAGGTTGAAATGTCAAGCTATAAGAAGCACAAAGATAAAGTTGGACTTTAACAATTCTTTGCCTTGACCTTTTCTTTCCCAAATCTCTGTTTCTTGCTGAAGTGCTGACTTTATTTCTTAGCAATGATATCTTCTTTTACTTGGGTTTAGTGTTGTAACCGAAAAGGCTCTTACTTTCTGTCTTTGGGCAAAGAGACGACAAAGAAAAGTTTTCTTTCAGTTCTGGTTCATGGAATCCTAAAAAGTCTCAGTAGTACTGACTCAAGTCCTGGGCTGAGGGTGTATCATGAAAGATCTGGTTCTTACAGGAACTTCCTACATGAAAGAGGATCAGAGGAACAGTTCTCAAAGAAACTGGGGAGGTATTTTCTGAAGGAGAAGATACCAAATGATAGTTAAAATAGAAAGGCAGTCTTTCAAAAATTTTCTTTACTTTCCCTAAATAAAACCTTCTGATATATCCAGATTTTATCAGAGGTACCAAAGGCTTTTCAACTTTTGCTAATGTTGATTTCCTCAGTTTGAATGGCTCTTCCATGTCTCCACTCATCCCAGAACTTTATATAAAATGTGCTTCAAATTCTACTCCTACAAAATCTTTTCAATTCAACTGAAATTTCAGGAATTTGAAATGATTGTGACAAATTATTTCCATAATTTTAAAGGTGGCATATACTAATTTATGTTGCTATTTGTTTTTTCTAATATTGGCTTCTATAATCATGTGGAAATGTAACCTCATCAGTTATAATAGTCAAAGTTTTAAATTTCCTGTAACAGTAGTATATATCGAATTTCAGAGCACTCTTAGCAGTCAGAAAAACTGCATTTAAATTGTGGAGACTCTTGAGTGTTAAATTTAGAGTTCTCATATATAAGTCTTAAAAGTTTGTATCATTTTCAAAATCATTTTAATAGGGTAGTTTAAGGTTCACAGCTGTACCGAACAGAAGGTTCCCACATACCCTCTGCCCAACACATGAACAGCTTCACCCATTATCAACACCCCCACCAGAGTGGTATATATTTTATAACTGAGGAATCTACTGCATTAAATTCTAAATTAAAAGTTGGATATTGAGTAAAAATGGTGTTTTGGAAGATGAAAGTGGAAGTAATTTTTGTTGACAACTGAAGATGGAAGATGTAACAGAAGTCAAAAAGCTATATTATTTTCCTATTTCCTATTACCTATATTATTTTCCTATTATTTCCTATTTTCCTATTATGAGCTGATTCAGTGGAATTCTTCTGAGTTAAAAAAAAATAAGTTTACTTAACTGCAGATTTCCAGGCATGATATATACTTAACATAGGCATTTAATTTTCTTTTTTTTTTTTTTTAAAGATTTTATTTACTTATTTTACACAGATAGAGATCACAACTAGGCAGAGAGGCAGGCAGAGAGAGAAGAGGAAACAGGCTCCCTGCCGAGCAGAGAGCCCGATGCGGGGCTCGATCCCAGGACCCTGAGATCATGACCTGAGCCGAAGGCAGAGGCTTTAACCCACTGAGTCACCCAGGCACCCCAGGCATTTAATTTTCATTGAAAAAATTAAAAATGCACTCATTCACCTTTTTATAAGATCTTTTGGTTCACTATAGTTGCTTTGTATAGTGGCAGTTAAATTCTGTTGCGTAAATCCTATGAATATTTTTGGTGTCTTGGTTTTTTCATAGTGAAGCAAAAATTCACATAAATACTCGTGAAGCAAACTGTGTACAGTATCTTCTATATTTTTATTATTTTTATAGTCTTGTATTTTTTTTAAAGTGTTTCCTACTTACAAAAAATTGCAAAAATAGAGAGTTTTCATGTACCATATATAACCATATTGCATTGTTAAAATCTGGAAGCTGACATTGGTATAATAATGATTACTCAGATATAGGTCTTACTTGAGCTTAACCCATTTTTATGTGCACTTTTCTTTTAATATATGGTTCTCTGAAATTTCCCCATATGTGTAGATTTGTGTAACCATCACTACAATCAGGATGAAAAGCCATTCCATAAACATAAAGAATCTTCCTCCTGTAAACGGTGGCACTTACTTTATGTTACATCATAGCATTTATCATATTTCTCCTGCACTTCGAGTTTTAGTTTCTTTACAGTTGAATCAGAAATTCAAGTAAAGAGTTAAGAACCAATCTGCCTGTTGTATTTCTGTATTTTCATAACAGAAAGATTTTACAGTGGTCTGTCTTATTTACCTCTACAAGAACTTTCAAAAGCATTCATAGTTTTCATAGGAACACACATTTTTTTGATTAAGAAATATTTTGGTAAATCACATAATTTCAAAAACAGTTTCCCTCTGTTCAAAAACAGAGTTGCCTAGAGAAAGCACAACCCAGGTTGGATAAGCATGCAACCAACTGGTGGGAGCAGAAGACCCAGTTCTATTCCAGAGAATAGGTTGCTGGCTCACTCATTGGCCATCATGTTTCACAATGAGTATCTGTGCAGCATACTCCTTGAAGGTCAAGATTAATTCATATGATTGTTCACAACAGAATTACAGAAGTAGACCCAAAACAACAAGAAAATTGCAGACTCTAAAGTCAAAACTAGAAAACGCAAAATAGACGGGGTCATGAAAGTGTGAAAGAACACTGCAACTAGAGAACTCATGTTCTGTATAAAGACAGTACCTGCTACAGAGTTCCAGGCATTACTTACTACTTAAAAATGAAGGGTTAGAGGGCAAGTCTTCTAGTAAATTATGGAACTAACAAATGCACTGTTTTTTTTAACTGGGAATCTTCTGGTTTTCTTTCTGGTGACACTTTGTTGTTAGATTTTAGTATTGATATGGTTCCTGGGAAAAGATAATTATGTTCATGCTTGAGAAAAGGATCAAAATACATTTAAACTCCAAGCAGGTTCTTGGATGAAGTCCTGAAATATTGTGTATTGAGGTGTATTGAGGTGGCTGGCATCTCCCCCACCATTCTGTTCAGGACTGTTTGCTGTATATCAAGGAGAGATTGCCTTTGGGAATATGTGTTTTAATCTGTCTACCGTGAAGCTCAGTTCAAGATTATTCTTACCAAAACTGTTCCTTGCTTTGATCCTAAAGAATACTAACTTTTCAGCTTTGTATAGCTTTGCACCTAGATGAAGTTGTATTTGGAAATTTAAGAGGTCATGTGGTAAGACTCTGCTATTACAGAAAATTATGATGGTAACTGTGGGTTTGCCTTGCCTATGAATATGAGTTTTGGAGGGCAAACATAGATGTGGCTTTAAATCACATCTTCTAACAAAAACCTTAGAATGTAATTTTGGAAGTAGTTGGTGTTTTGAGAGAACTTAACCAAACTAGAATGCCAAATCGTGGTGATTTACAAATGACATCTCAACTAGACCTTAAAACAAAACTTGCCAATTGTTTGAAAATGTCGAGAATGAGAACGCATGAGAAATGGAACTAACTTATTCTATTGGAACCCAGTTGTATGCACATGAAAAATTAGCTGTAGTGCAAATGTTTTCACAAGAAAATAGTTTTAAAGAAACCCTACTATTTTGGAAATAACAAATTAGTTCATACTATAAACGATAATTTTTTTCTGGAAAAGACCCACCAGGAGTTATTTTTGGTAGGGATTTTACTCATTTGGCAAAACTACTAGTTATTGAAATGATGCTACCAATTTCTGTGGTAGCAAACATCTTTATCTACCAAAAAAATGAAAACCAACCAACTGAAGAAAGGAAATAATGTTAATGATAAACTTCTGAACATTCTACCAGTTAAAAAAGATTGAACTAATTAAAAATCCTGAATGGACCAAATAAGAGATGTATCTGGCTATCTTTGGCAAACAGACACATATACTTTAAAGGAGAAAGAGACAAATCTTTGTGATGGATTGACTTCTGAGTTGTAAGAGAGGAAGAAAGGGGTCCAGATTGGAGAGAGACGAGAGTAGTCTGGAGAGGATATCGATTTGGGGAAAATATAATAAATCTTACTCAGACAGATTGACTTGAAAGTAAGAAAAAACATCTGAGTAAAAATAAAAAAAATAGAGTGCAAGTTATAAAGAGTGAGATTTTGCTTGAATTCAAGGACAAAGGACGTTTTAAGTGATAAAAATTTTATTTTTAATTTTATCAGGCTACTTTGCTATTAGGTACAAATAGCAAACTGCATTTTACAGGTATAAGATAACTTTAAAGGAACGAAACATATCACGACCTTTAAACATTAAAGACTATGTGTTCTCTTTTCCTAAATATTACAGTACCTAATAATATTACTTATCTTTGGCTTAATAATAGCAATTATAAATTAACATGTACTGAACACTAGTTAGTTGACACTACTTTTTCATATTTTATTCATGAGACTAACCCTTCCAAGATATAAAAAAAACGTGAAGTTAAAGAGTAAGTCTGGATTCAACTTCAGACACTTGGAAGGTAGTAACAAATTTACTTAGATATAGCTAATTCAAAATCCTCACAAGAGGTTAAGATGTACTTATTTTTGCTTCATGTTTCTGAGAACAATAATTTGACTATATAAATAATAATAGGGCCATAAAAATAAGATATTTATTGGGTCTGTTCAAAATAAGCTATTTATGAAAAAATAACCTATCATTTTAAAACCTTCTATCAATAGGGGAAATTGACGTTGTACACGTTGACTCACATATTTGTATGTTTTATCTTGTCTGTAAAATTTTGGCAAAAGGCATTGCAGAAACATAAGAGTATTACCGAATGCTATTACGTTGGAAAGAGATTGAAATGAATTTTCATGTAACATAGCTGCATTATGAAAAGTTTAAAGAACATACAATGTAAAAGCAAAACAAGGTCTTCTGACATTAGTAGTAAACATTTTCCTCAGAGTGTCTCAACATGGGAGAATAGAGACACTTAAAAAAATTTTAAGAAAGAAGTATTTTGTAATATTTTTGCTTTTTCAGGTTGGATTTGATAATGCAGAATCATATCCTAAGAAACAGGGTAAGCTTTTACACTTAGAAATATCTCCATCACACTTCTGATAATTTCCTTAAAGCATAATACTTGTACTTTTTACCACAAACTTGTATAGTAATTACAATTATCATAGATTACAATAATAAAAAATATGCAATCATTTATATTCATTTTTTGTGCCTCATTTAGAATGAAAATCTATTTTATGTATACCAGTAAACCATACCTTTATTATAAAGGCAGATGAATTTCCCCAAGACTAATGCTATTTTTAAAAATTATATAGAAATTAGTGACAAATACTGTGTTGACACTGGTAGCAAGTAGCCAGAAAGACCAACATTAAGGAAAAACAATGTTTCTAGAGATTTGGAGGTGACTTTGAGAGATTTAGAACTGAGTAGCCCATATATATATTTTCCTTCAATATTACATGTATAGAGTTTACTATCTCTGGATATGACTTCAAGTGATTTGAGTCTTATTTTACACTAACTGCAAAAAGGTCAGAACAGCTCTGACTGAGTTTGATAAATAAGTGAAATGAACAACATGCATTCAGTGCTCCTGCGGGCCATAGATGTACTTAAATAGGGCAGTGGAGAGAAAGAAGACCAATAATCAGATAAGCAGAGAGCTCTAATTAAAGATGTAAAGCAAGGTGGACACAGGTCATAGTAGAGGGCTGGAAGAGAGACCTAGTGTCTACAGAAACAAACCCAGGGTCAAGAAACAGAAAAGCAGGTGAGGTAAATGATGTCCCACTCACCGTCGCTAATTAACAAGTCATCCCAGAATGAAATGGGAACATAACCATTGTGCTGAACTCTCTCAGATTGTGTGGGTCTGGAATTCAGCTAGGGTACAGAGAAGGTGATTAGTTTCTAGTACACATTTGGGTCCAAGTAAGTGGAAACTTTGGTTTGATAACGAGGTAAACCCCAGACACACCAGGACAGGTTGAATAGTAGAGGAGCATGGGAGACAAGATTTTGCTGTCACCATTGCTGACAATTTATAACGTCATGTATAAAAGAAAAGATACCTCATTCAGAGACTAGGGCAAAGGAATTGTACTAGATTATCGGACTTGGTGGAATACTGTTGTGCTGGTTGATAGTGATATATGTTAATAGGCTTTCATAGACATTGATCACTCTCAAAAGGTAGCACACCAAACCTTACATATGTTTGGTCAGTGGAGGTTAATGCAGTCTCAATTATGGTTTCATAAATTCAAAAAAATGATGACGTAAAATAAGCTTTATTCTAACACTGGACTGATGAACTTGTTTCATTGAGATGTAATACCATGAAATTCAACCACTAAAAATAAAGTTGACTCTCAGACAATGGGGGTGTTAGAGGTGCCAATCTCTCTCACAGTCTGAAATCCATATATCACTTTTAAGTCTATAAAAATTTGACTACTTATAGCCTACTGTTGACCAGAAGCCTTACTGATAACATAAACAATTGATTAACACATATTTTGTATGTTACATGTATTATTTATTGTATTCTTAAAGTAAGCTAGAGGAAATGTCCTTAAGAACATAAGGAAGAGAAAATACATTTGCATTACTATACTGTATATAAAAAAACAAAACAAAACACATAATTCACCCACACAGTTCAAACCAATGCTGCTCAAGGGTCAGCATGAATAAAATTCAGATGTTTTAAATATATTTACACACTTCTGCAAACATTACCAGTCTCTAATTCCAGAATATTTTTTTATCATCTCTAAAGGTAAACTCATACTCATTAGCATTCCCCACCCATTTACCCTCCCTCTCATCTCTGGAAACCAGTAATCCACTTTGTCTTTACAGATGTGTCTATTTGGGAAATTTACATGAACTCCTAATATGTGGCTACCGTGTCTGACTTCTTTCACTTACATGTTTTCACTGTACACTCATGTTGTAGCCTACATCAGTACATTGTTCATTTTTATGACTGAATGTTATCCCATTGTATAGATAGACATAATTGTGTTTCTCCATAGATCCGTTGATGGGCATTTGGAATTTTTCAACTTTTTTGGCCATTATGAATGATACTGCAATGAATATTTGTGCACAAGTTGTTGTATGAACCTATGTTCTTAATTGTTTTAATACCTAGAAGTGTAATTGCTTTGGTGACTATGTTCTAACTTTTTGAATAAGTGCCAAATTATTTTTCAAAGGGGGTGCTCCATTTCACACTTCCAGTAGGACTGTATGAGTGTTTGAGTTTCTCCACGTTCTCACTGAAATTTGTTGTTCCTCTTTTTGAAGATAGTGATCCTAGTGAGTATGGCATATCATTGTAGTTTTTATTTGAATTTCTGTAACTTGGCAATAATATTGCGTATCTTCTCATATGCTCATTGGCTATTAGGCTATCTTCTTTGGAAAAACATCTTTTATTCTATTTGCCCCCTTTTAAAATTGGGTTATTTATCTTTTGTTGTTGAATTGTTAAGTATATTCTGCATCCTATTCCCTTATCAGATACATGATTTACCAATATTTTATTGTATCTTGTTTTTTATTTCACTTCCTTGAAGTGAAGAAGCCCAGAAATTTTTAATTTTTTTTAAATTAATTTTTATTAACATATAATGTATTATTTGCCCCGGGGTACATGTCTGTGAATCATCAGGCTTACACATTTCATAGCACTTAACAGCACATACCCTCCCCAATGTCCACAACCCAGCCACCCTATCCCTACCCTCTCCCTCACCTCCCAGCCACCCTCAGTTCGTTTCGTGAGTCTAGGAATCTCTTATGGTTTGTCTCCCTCCCCATCCCTTCCTGTTTCATTTCTCTCCCCCAACCCCCAAACTCCCTCCTTGCCTCTCAAATTCTTCATATCAGAGAGATCATGTGATAATTGTCTTTCTCTGACTGACTTATTTCGCTTACCATAATAC
>CM053604.1:163645736-163683973 GCA_028646535.1 Procyon lotor | reverse complement strand
CCCCCCCCGCCGCATGACAAAATATCTGGTCTATAAGAAATACTCACCTTTTGTTTACCTCAACAAATTCCAGGCTAAGTTCACTGCCATAGAATTTTAGCAATACATCTTTTTCAAAACCTTTTAACTTCCTGAGTGGGAATAAAGACAAGAGTCAGTCTGACTTACCTTCTAATCTCCATGCGGCACAAATCACTTTGAGAGTAGTTCTTTGAGTCCCTTATCTCCTAGGCTTCTGGAGGAGGTAGCACTTCCTGAGCTGTGCAAATGTGGGGAATGAGTAGACTCAGCACACTAGGGACTCTCTCCAAGGGAAAATTTCTCAGTCTTCATTCTAAGTGACTGATTTTCCTAGGTGCTTTGAGAATCTACACCTTCATAGGCTCAGCACTTACTTGGTTAACTTACATGTCGGTTGTGGACTGACTGAAAACTTCTAAGTCACCAATTGTGATTATCAGGAGAATTTAAATCATAATTTGCTCAGGTCCCAAACCTTGATAATATTTGGAAAAATGATAAATAAGACCATGTGAATACCATTTTACTCAGGAGTCTTACTGGTAATTTAAAAAATTTGCCCATGTAATTTCCAGAAACTTATTTACATCTTAGATTATGTTTTTGTCCAAATAATTAGGATGTGATACTTCAAATAAAATAATGGGAAGGACGAAAACCCATGTTTTTGAACTTACGCTACAGATAAAACAAAGGAAGGAATGTTTTGTAGTCTCCAATATACACACGTAAATATGTATATGGAGTGCTTTCCTTGGTTGAATGATTTTTAATTGTGCCACTTTGAATTTTGGGGTAGAATGTGCAGTAACCGGTGATGAGACAAAGAGATCCAAGGAAGCTATTTTGGACAGAATTATTTTGGCAATGCAAAGCTAGCTAGCAATATCGCTCAGAAAATACCCAGTTTGTTCTGTTCATATTTATCCTGCTGATCTGGAAGATAAAACTGATACTTCACTGCAGGGTCTGCACTAGCTGGAATGAGACATTGTATTTGCAGGACCTATGATCTTCTCTGCAGAGAAAAGTAATTCATAAAGACAGAAGAGGGCATCATGAGAAACATTCTCCTCAGATCCTGTAAGAATAGTGTGAGGGTCACTGAAGGTGGTAAGCAAGACTGAGGAACTGCAACTATTGGGTGAAAAGAAAAATCTATTCTGTCTAGTTTACTCTTTAGAATATGAAATGGAGAAAATATGCCTGGAATTTTAGTGTGTCTTGAGGGACAGATAGTTACGTTTGTTTGTTTATTTCTAAAATAGGCATTTTAACTTCTCCTAACAGGGCAGGTATTTATTTTTTAATTTAAATTTATTTTAATTCTGCAGCCTATTTTGCATAAAGGGCTCAGGACCAAGGCTTGGACTTCGACTGTTGTAAGCTTGTGTTTTAGTTGTGTCTGTTTCTTAATTCTATATAATATAATGCTCATTACTGTGATAGAAAATATTTTAGATTGACCTGTGTGTTCACGAACTTATTGTTTACCTTTCCCTCTTGCATCTCGGTTTACATTAGATACCATTTTTCTTTCTGAAGGTATGTCTTTATAGGCTCCTTCAATAAAATTGAGAGTGTGTGGTGGTAAGAAATCAGTTTAGCTTGCCTGAAAGTGCATTTATTTCTCCTTTAGTCTTGAATAATTGCTTTGTTGGACAAAAGCTGCTTGATACTAATTTGCACAAATCGGGGATTTAATCTGGAGACAATTTCTTAGAGAACTTGCCTCTTGCTTCACCTGAGGATGGTGAAGTCCTATCAACCTAATAGCAGCGGGACCTTCAGGATCCGATTCTACCAAGGACATGAGAATGTCAGGTTAAGTGACTTCTTCCACTTTACGAAAAGAATTACTATAGTTTTCCCAGAGAGTATGTTCAAATTTTATTTCATCTGGTTTTGAGGTGTATTTAGGAGTATTTGTAGTATCCCATGAAAGATTTCTAAGCTATAAAATATTTTAAAAATGAAAATGTTAAGTTACTCAAAATAAACCTGATAATTTTGATAAAAATTTTAAAGACTGTCAAAATGTTTTATTTTTTTTTTCCCCTGCCTTTGTACAAGGGTTAAGTGGTGGATTTGTTCAGTGGTAGAATGAAATGTATTCAAATTTTCTGCTTAAAGCTTAATGGACTAATGAACAAAAATGTATAACAGATATTTGTCTCCAGATTTTTGTCTGATAATGTCTGGAACAACTGAGCAGATATAATAATTCATAACTGTCTGATTTTCATTGGGAAGCAAGAGTGAAATTGAGACCTAATACAGAAAGCACAGGTTTATTATTTGGCAGTAGTATCTATCAGCTTACCAATTAAAATTTAACTTTCAAATCACAAATTTTATTATCTCTATTTTCTAATTTTAATCACTCCCCCCAGATTATTTTTATGTAAACAAATTCTCACAAGTAAAGTAGTAACATAACGCACCTCTCCTATTTTTTTTGTCCTAAAATAAAATTAGTTTATAGTTAAGATACGTGTGACCACTACACTGGATCTCATGGATGGGTTTTCCAGGGCTGATCTTTCAGATCTTGTTCTATCATGGGTATTGGCCTTACTGGAAAGAATGTGTAATATCAGTGTAATATCTTCTGTAAATAATTCTTGCTTAGATTACATGAAATTGTGAGTCATCAAGCTAAAGGAGATGAGATGGTTCTTCTGGCAAGATTTCTAGTGACTCAAGTCCTTTTGTAAAGAGAAACTCACATTTGTCTAAAAATGATATTATGTATAAAATCATTAACATTTAATTTATTTTTTAGTTTTTTTAAGGATTTTATTAATTTTTTGATAGAGAGATCACAAGTAGGCAGAGAGGCAGGCAGAGAGAGAGGGGGAAGCAGGCTCCCCGCTGAGCAGAAAGCCCAATGTGGGGCTCGATCCCATGACCCTGAGATCATGACCTGAGCCGAAGGCAGAGGCTTAACCCACTGAGCCACCTAGGCGCCCTACTAACATTTAATTTAAAATTAATATTTGTGAGTATATTAAAAATCTGTTTCAGAAATTAAATTTTATAAAAATATATAGATATTGAGATATATATATCCTTTATTTCTCTTTTTGGTACTGGTATTTCTCTTTTTTGGTGATTATGGCTGGAAAATAAGAGGTCATAGAAGATCCAGCATCATTTTACATCTTTGGAAGAGAAGTCATTTTTATCTCTCACAGTGAAATCTATGAAAATGCATTTCTATAGTGTTTCTAAAAAAACAATGTTAAAATATATCACACATAAAAATTGAAGTAAAATACAATATCTTTTAAATGTTAAAATATTACTTTGTTTATATATATACATATGTATGAGAGGTGAATATTAAATATCAAGCTTAAAAGTTACTTAAAAAGACTGAGCGATGTATATTTGCAACTTCACCAACATAGAGAATTTCAGTTTATAATCGTATCACTGCTTCATAGGAATAAATTGACATGATACAGGTTATTTTTTTAAATCATGGCCCATAGTTAAGAAAAATGTTTCAAAGTCACTTGAGGAAGTAGTTGTCATCCTTAATCTGGCTTTTTGTATTAATTGTCTCATTTTCAAGTCTAGCTCTTTGACATCCATCAACTGCATTTTAATAATATTTTTAGGCAATTAATGATCATAATAGTAATTAATGAGAATAATTTAAAGTACTATGAATTGGGTGAAATTTGTTTTTCTACGTATTTCACACACTGATAATTTTGAATGTTAAGACTTTTTTTCCTTGCCTTATCTATAGTACCTACAGGTGTGGCCAACATACTCAGTAAGAATACTCTGTTTATTTACTGTATGAATAGTTACCCTTGTCATCATTTGGCTCAAAACCATGATTCTTATTTTTTTTCACCTTCTTAATTCTTTGTTCTTATAATATGCCTCTCTTAACATTTTAGTTACATTTAGCTTCATGGTTCATTTTAAAAATGGATTTTTAAATCCAGACATTTTAAAAATACAAAGCACCGGGGCACCTGGGTGGCTCAGTGGGTTAAAGCCTCTGCCTTCAGCTCAGGTCATGATCTCGGGGTCCTGGGATCAAGCCCCACATCGGGCTCTCTGCTCAGCAGGGAGCCTGCTTCCCCTTCTCTCTGCCTGCTTCTCTGCCTACTTGTGATCTCTTTCTGTGTCAAATAAATAAATAAAATCTTAAAAAAAAATACAAAGCACTCTTTAAAAATGTGACTAAAACCCCTTAATGAATTAAGTCTTTAAGATACATGTACAGTTGAACCTTGAACAATGGCAAGATTAGGGGTGCTAACCCTTGACACAATTGAAAAATACACATAAAATTTTTGACTCCCCAGAAACTTAACTACTAATACCTACTGCTGACTGGAAGCCTTAATGATAACATAAACCATTGATAAACACACATTTCATACATTATATATATTATATTTATTCTTACAGTAAAGGAAGCTAGACAAAAAGTATTAAGGAAATCATAGGGAAAAAAAAATATATTCACATATATCAGGTACTGATTTACTGACTACAATCCACTTATAATTGGACCCATGCAGCTCAAACCTGTGTTGTTCCAGAGTGAACTGTAGGTAGATCTATTTGTATCTATATCTGTATTTTATTTTTAAAGATTTTATTTGACAGAGAGAAACACAGCGAGAGAGGGAACACAAGCAGAGGGAATGGTAGCGGGAGAAGCAGGCTTCCTGCTGAGCAGGGAGCCCCATGCGGGGCTCGAACCCAGGACCCTGAGATCATGACCTGAGCCAAAGGCAGATGCTTAATGACTGAGCCACCCAGGCACCCTCTATATCTGTATTTCAATGCATATGTTGAAAATATCAACAGAGGAGGACTTAAAAACAACTCAGTGAAAGTTGAAAAGCAGGTCCTCATAACCCAAAGACTGAATACCAGGATTTAACTTTTTATCTTGTTACATTGTTTCTCTCCTCTCCTTCCCCTCTAGAGAACAGAAAGCTAGCTTGTTTGATCAGACAGTTCTTACGCTATCACTGCATTTTCTCAGGGACATTTACAACAGTCATAAAGAGAAAATGTAAGAACCAAGAAAACATGGCTTGAGCCACTACTAGCTGGTCTTTTTCGTGGGAAGTTGAAGAAATTATCTGATCTATGATATAGGATATGTTGCCAGCCAGGAAGGTGACAGCAAAGTTCCTTCTAAAGGATAGCCTCTGTCTTTCTCCTCTTTCATGTTCTTATTTTTTTGTCTTGTCATTGTTAATGATTGCAAGAAGTTTTGGGTCTACATGTTTTACCAAATCTTTTAAGTTACTTAGTAACCTTCATGAGTAATGCAGTTTAAGCTAGTTAACATCATGACTCCGAAAATAGCATCTATGAAGTTGAACTAAGATAAGTTGTCATGTTGAATAAATACGCAAATGTGACCTTTGAGATATAATACACACACACACACACACACACACACACACACACACACAAGCACTGGGATAAATGCATTCTTGTATTTTAAAATGAAGCAGAAGTCTTTTTTTTTTTTTTTTTAAGATTTTATTTATTTATTTGACAGAGACACAGCAAGAGAAGGAACACAAGCAAGGGGGGTGGGAGAGGGAGAAGCAGGCTTCCTGCCGAGCAGGGAGCCCGATCCTAGGACCCTGGGATCATGACCTGAGCCAAAGGCAGACACTTAACGACTGAGCCACCCAGGCGCCCCAAAGCAGAAGCCTTGAATACAAATAGAAATATACACCCAGATACAGAGTCTGGAGAGAAAACACTGAGGTTATTAGGATGATGTAGTGTCCTCACTGGGGCACCAGAAGCAGGGTGGGCAACAAGTGTGTATTTTCTGTAGTCTGGAGAATGCTCCCAATTCTCTGGGGTGATTTTATCTAAATACCAGATGAATATGCAACATGAGATAGAGCTAATTAACATCATTAATGTTATTATTTAACAAGTTCTGTACTCTCCCTATACCCTAGACATCGTGGTAAATGCTTTCAAATATTACATTGACTTAATCCTCACTACAAATCTGTGGGTTTGGTATGACATGTGAGGAGAACGAAGTGGCAACAGGTCCAATAGCTTATGATTTAGTGGGATCTGCATTCATATAAAAGGAGATGACTATTTTTAAACAAGGGGAAATGTGTAGCTAAATAAAAGGGAATTTTGAGCTAAAAAGACAAGATAAAAGCCACCAGGACTCAAGATAGATTAAAAAAAATATCTTAACTAAGTATTCTGAATATTTCTTCCTAAGTCTATTAGAGTGTTCCAGGGCATGAGTGATCAAATATATATAAATATATTTAACTTTAATTACTTATGTACTTATTTATATAAAAATATATATGTAGGTATGTTAGGCTTCTATATACATGAATATATATGTTCTCTATATAAATATGAATGTACATTCATACGTAGGAATATATGAATAGGCTTCTAAACATATCCAGCTTCACTGTTTCACCGACACTCGACATACTTATTAATGGTTTAGAAAAACACATCCTGCCATGTTTTATTACAAAATAGCAAAGACTTAAATTGCATCTCCAAAACTGACATGCCACTACATTATTAACGGAGGCACGGAGGCCATTTAAACTATATGGTTTGTGCATTTACAGTAGAGGGCATATCGAATGTAAAACCTTCAGATTTTAATATATTTAATTTGGCACAGTTGGTACTGTTCTCCATGAACTGTTAATCATTTCAACCAGTACAGCAAAATGTCAGTGTCTTCATTTGCAGAGTATAATAGGCTTATATCCTGAAACAATAAAGTTATAATAGCTTGTCGTTGCTTGGTGGAACTATACACATGCAGCATGATCAAGTGGTTGCCTGCCCTACTTTTTCCTCAAGGTTCTCTGCCCATGCCCGTCCGTCCTTGTCAGGAGTATTAGCCACATTTATAAAGTTAGTGGTTATACAATCAACGGTATAGTGTAGATTAATTTTCCTTTGCTGTGTAATTCACTTTAATTTTCCATTAGTGACATGATTAGCAACTAAAAACATTTATATTTGTAATGTAAAGGGAACCTTGGGCTGGTTTTTAATATTCCTTTGATTTTTTTAAAGGTTTTTATTTATTTGAGAGAGAGAGCATGAGCACAAGTGGGGGGAGGGGCAGATGGAAGAGGAAAAGCAGACTCCCCATTAAGTAGGGATCTGCGGGGCTCGATCCCAGGATCCTGAAATTGTGACCTGATCCAAAGGCAGATGCTTAACCAATTGAGCCACCCAGGTGCCCCAATACTATTTTGATTTTTAACAGTATTTTGATTTTTTTTTTTTTTGAGACCAATTGAAGATTAGAAAATGATTCATTCTTGGAGTATGAAAGCAGAAATGTGGACAGGTCTCATTTAAGAGTTTACCTCTATTTATTAATGGCAATATTCAACTTCATTCCTCAGTGAAAAGGGATATATTCATTCTGTTTTACTACTTCGTTTCCTGAATGGTTTCATTTTATTATACAGAAGTCATATTATTAATAAAAAGAAAAAAACAAAACATAGCATTGGTAGGCCATGTGATAAAGGATTTCATTTCCCAAAATTCTACCATGATATTGTCAATTCTACAAAGTCCCATATTCTGTTTAGAACTCTTCTTGCTCTTAATAAATGAGTTATAATTATCCACATAAGAAACAGTTGCTCTAAAACCACTTTCCAGGTGTGGGTAAGTTAGTGTTGCATGTTCTCATTGAATTACTGCAGTGAATCTGCTGCTTCATTGCATTGTATTTCTAGTACTTTCATTTATCTACAAGATTGAAAAAGACAAAATGTAATTTTTGTTGCCATTTGTTATCCTCAAATAAATATTTGCAGACTGAATAAGGAAAGATTGTAAGGTAAGCATTACTGAGCCCATTTAGGAAGGTCTTCATAAAATTAGCCCAATTAGTAGTTGAACCTATGTTACAGAAAATAGAATTTCTATTATCTATATTTCTAAATTAAGAGTGAGCTTAGAATGTGCTCGTCTATAAAGAACTTCTCAAACTCAACACCCAAAATATAAATAATCCAGTCAATAAATAGGCAGAAGACATGAACAGACACTTCTCTGAAGAAGTCCTACAGATAGGTAACAGACACATGACAAAAATGTTCAACATCACTAGCCATCGGGGAAATACAAATCAAAACCACAATGAGATATACCACCTTATATCAGTGAGAATGACAAACATTAACTAGGCAGGAAACAAGTGTTGGCATAGAGAAAGTGCAAGAAAGGCTCTTACACTGCACCATACAAGTTGGTGCAGCCACTTTGGAAAACAGTGTGGAGGTTCCTCAAAAAGTTAAAAATAGAGCTACCCTATGATCTAGCAATTGCACTACTAGGTATTTACCCCGAAGATACAGATGGAGTGAAAAGAAAGGGCACATGCACCCTAATGTCCATAGCAACAATGTCCACAAAAGCCTAACTGTGGAAGGAGCCAAGATGCCCTTCAACAGATGAATGAAGAAGATGTGGTTCATATATATGTTGTAATATTCCTCAGCCATCAGAAAGGATGAACACCCGCCATTTGCACTGACATGTATGGAACTGGAGGGGATTATGCTGAGTGAAATAGTCAAGCAGAGAAAGATAATTATCATACAGTGTAACTCATATGTGGAACATAAGGAATCGCATGGAGGACCACAGGGGAAGGGAGGGACAGCTGAATGGGAAGAAGTCAGAAAGGACACAAACCATGAAAGACTCTGGGAAACAAACTGAGGATTACAGACGGGAGGGGTCTGGGGGTGGGATCACAGAAGGACCTGGAATGGGGAGTTGGGGTATTAAGGAGGACACGTGGTGATGAGCACTGGGTGTTATACACAACTAGTGAATCACTGAACACTACATCACTAGTGATCACTGAACACTACATCAAAAACTAATGATGTGCTATATGTTGGCTAACTGAACATAAAAAAATTGGTATTTGCATAATAATAACAATAATAAAAAAGGATGTATTCTTCCTTATATAGGCCCAACTCATCACTTATAATTTAAAGCTTTTTGAGCCAAAGGCATCAGTACCACAAAGCCTTGAACTTCTGTAATGTTTTCTAGTTGCTATCTGAAATACTGGCATATCCATTATTCTTTAGAGAATTTGTTCAAATTTTATTTCAGTTTCGGTGATTGTTTAGGTTTTTCCTTTATCACTTGCGAATGAGTACAACACTGAGGGTCACATAGATTTCAGACACACACAGGCAATCCATGCACCATACCCTTATTCTGTCTACTAATCCTGAAACTTACTGACCAGTTTAGTTCTCCATCTACCTCTGGGAACCCCGAGCATAATAGCTTAATCCATTAGATCAGGCTATTAACTACAGATAATTAAATGTTGTTTTAGTACTTGCTATAATAAAGTGATTTGGGCTTACCAATTTAAATCACCCTAGCCTTATTAAAATAGTAGTAAAATTCCATTTATTTGTAATGCAACTTTAGGGATTTTTGAGAAAAAAATATAATTTACTTAGCGTACCCTATAAAGGAGATTCTGATTTTTTCCTGAGTAGCCTAAAATCAGTACAGAGTGCCCTATATATTATATTAATTTTTAAATACTACTTGATTTACTTTGTTTCATTTTAAATAAAAAATGATAGATTTCAACTATTTTGTGGTGGAGAATGTAGCATTTAAATTTGCCAGCTTATTATTCTATTGTGATTTTGTTTTACTAAATTGAAATATTTCCCTTGATATTGGTACTAGACATCCACAAAAGGTAGATTTTATGCCTCTGTGATTCCATTTATACACACAGACACACACACGCATACACACACATGCTCACACATGCACATCTGTGTGTGTAGTGTGCATGTATTTCTTTGATGGTTTTGAAAACTAAGGTTTCTAAGAGTCATTTTGGGTATGACAACTCCATAAAATAGAGTGAACTAGAACAAAGATGGTAGACAATGTGAGCTTGTGTCAAGGAGTTTTTGTTTGTTGGTTTTGTTTTTTTTAAGATTTATTTATTTGAGAGAGAAAGAGAGCATGTGGCAGGAGAGGCAGAGGGAGAGAGCAGAAAGAATCTCCACCAGACTACCCATCAGGTATGGAGCCCAACGTGGGGGCTCAATCTCATGATCTTGAAATCATGACCCAAGCTGAAATCAAGAGTCGGACACTTAACCAACTGAGCCCGCACTCCTTGACTCCTTGTGTCAAGGAGTTTTGACTCTGTTTGAGGTTTAAGTTTCTCACTTGTTACAGAAATAATGTTAGTTTAAAATATTACTTTTTCTTATTTCCTATAGGGTGGTTTTAAGAGTTAAGTTTAGGATATGTGACTTTGATAATTTATGTCACATAGTAGGTGCTCAATAAATGGTAGCTTTCATATATACTACCAATAATGTTGTTTGGTAAAGATTTTATAGTCAAGTTATTCCTCTACTATTTATTAGCTATTTATTCTTTTCAAGTCAATTAACTGCTCTCCAGTTTAGCTGGGTCTCCAGTTTCTCTTCTATAAAATTGAGATACAACTTGTCTCACATTTATTAGGACTATGTGTGTGTGTGTGTGTGTGTGTGTGTGTGTATAGTATAAAACACAAAACTATAAAAAATATTGCTCCCACTCTCTTGTTTCACAGAGGATGCAATTTTTACTCATTGAAAGTTAAGTAATCAGGAGTGTTTTTTAGAGAAATAGGCAAATATCATGAAAGTTGTCAGAAGTATTACAGATGTTATTAATTTATGCTAGGGAGAAATAATAAATTTCTGAGCTGAAGGGGCTGCAGGATTTAGCCCAACAGGTAACAAAAGGAACTGTGGGAATATGAAAAGAATAGGATTCTGGGGGTGCTGGGTCAGGATGGGCAGAGTATCAAGTCTCTTATTGCTATGGAAGCTCTGACCTGTTTACAAGAGTTCCCACCACCATGCATCTAGGATGACTCTTAGACTATGGATGGACAGCCAATAGTGTGTGGAGAGCAGTGCCACTGTTATGGTAGTAGGTTAAATAAGGGATCCATTGTGTGGGCTGTAATGGGCGGTGTGGTTTGGTGCCCAGTCTTCCCTGAAGGTTGGAGGCACTAACCCCCAGCTGTTAGAAGTGTTGGTGGCTGATAACTCTCAATTAAGTCCCTCCCTTGCATGCTTTGAAAGGCAGAGTAGCCTCATTCGGGCATGTGCTACCTCTTTGGAAGTTCTTCTATCCAAGGTCTGTCAGAATGTGGATGGTATAAAGTTTCCTGACCTCATCCTCAAGATAAGTCAATTCTTCAGGGACATCCAAAGTTGGAGCTCCCTGCAGAGTTGGCAGAGACCTTTCTTGGGACCGCATTGCAGTTCAACACCTCCTCTGCCAAGCATGCTTCTTTTATTCCCCAACAGGCTATTTGTTTTAATCTTCTTGTTTTATTATCATAAAATTACATAAAATTTTCCATTTTAGCCATTTTTTTTTACACATACATTTCAGTAGCATTAAATACATTCACATTATTACAGAAACATCACCACAATTCATCTCAAAAAGTTTTCCGTCATCCCAAAACAAACCTGGGGACTTATTAAACAGTGCACATTCATTTCCTTCCATCCCTAGTCCCTCATAGGCATCAGTCTACTCTGTCTGTCGAAACTTAGCTGTGTGAGCAATCCTCATATTTGTACAGTTATGCAGTATTTTTCTTTTTATGTGAGGCTTATTTCACTTTGCATAATGGTTTCAGGATTAGCCTGTGGTACAGTATGAGCAAGATTTTCATTTTTTAAGGCTAAATAATATTCCATTTTGTGTTTAAGGAATATTTTATTTTATACTTTATTTTATTTAAACATATATATATATATATATGGATATTTGTGTTGCTTCTGCTTTTTGGTCTTTGTGAATAACAATGGTATTTGTCCCTGCTTTGAATTTCTTTGGGTATATCTCTAAAAGCGGCATTATCTGATCATATCATAATTCTATGTTTGATTTTTTGAGGAACTGCCATATTGTTTCCCACAGTGGCTACAATTTTTACATCCTTACCAGTAGGACATAATGGGTTCTAATTTCTCCACATTCTCTACCAACACATTTTGTTCAATTGATAATAACCATTATAATAGATATATTGTTGTCGATTGCTTTGAATTTTCCTGATGACTAGTAATGTTGAGTATCTTTTCATGTCTTTATTTGCCATCAGCATATCTTCACTGAGAAATTTCTATTTAAATCTCTGATCCCTTTAAAATTGAGTTTTATTGTTCTTGAGTGATAGCAATTGTTTGTATATTCTGGGTATATATTTCTTATCAGATAAATGACTTGCAAATATTTCCCCTATTCTGTGGTTCCCTTTTCACTGTCTTGACAGTGTCCTTTGATGCAGAAAAGTTTTAAATTTTGATGTACTTCAATCTGTCTGTTTTCTTTATTGCCTGTGCTTTTGCTGTTATATCCAATAAATCATTGCCAAAATCAGTGTCACAAAACTTTTCCCCTGTGTTTTCTTCTAAGAGTTTTAATGGTTATAGTGTTTTCATTTAGGTCTTTGATCCATTCTGAGTTAATGTTTGTATACAGTAAAAGGTGAAGGTCTAGCTTCACTCTTTTGCATGTAGATATCCATTTTTTTTCTCCACACCATTTATTGAAAAAGACTATCCTTCACCCAATTAATTTGTCTTGACACCCTCATTGAAAATCATTTGGTTATCCATTCAAGAGTTTATTTTTGGGCTCTTTATTCTATTTCATTGATCTATATGTCTGTCTCTATGTCAGACCATACTCTCTTGATTACTGTAGCTTTATAGCAAGTTTTGAAGTCAGGAGATGTGAGTCCTCTTTTTCCTCTTCGTCGAATTTGGGCTATTGATGGTCCCTTAAGATTCCATATGAATTCCCAACAGATTTTTATCCTGAGGCAACAAACTAATGAACTTTATGCATGCCAATTTCCATCTTTTAATATCCATATTTAATGACCAGCTAACATTTTTCAAAACTAAGAACTAAAATTTTGCCTGGGACAAAAAATAGAAACATCCTCTCTTATTTGGAGCCTCCAATTTTAAGGGGTCATAACCATCCAAGTGTCTTCTTATGACCTCCTTTTTATTTCTTGAACTTTTCTATAACATTAATAACCATTCACTCAATGTCTCACAATTTTAACCCAAATAAGTTTTGCATCTTTCTTCTTCCTCTCCACCATTATGTTGAGTACTAATGCTCATATAATTTATTGTCCAAAGTGTTTTCTGATTCTTGCATTTCTTTGCAATTACCTTAGTTTCTACTCTGATAGTTCTGCATCTTGACTCTTGTTAGAGATTCTTTGATATCTGTAGAACGACTTTTCTCTGATTTCTTTCCTGCTTCTCTTTCCTAGATACCTTACACATTCATGTTTTATGGTAGGAAAGATAACTTGAAGTCTTAAGCACCATGTTATAAAATACTAACTGTGCAAACTTAGATTACTATAGTATGTTAATGTCTTTAGCCTCATTTCCTTTAATGAGGCAATGAAAAGAAAAGGAACTTTTTCCTTCCTTGAGGAAAGGAAAGAACTCTTTCCTTCTTTCCACATACTAGAAAGAAATAACAATTATCATTAAAGTAATATTATCATTATAAAATTATGAGGCTCTCTCACTGAGTTACTACACAATAATTTAGTTTCTGGCATGTTACACATGCTCATTTTTTTATTTTAATCATGGTTTTACAGGTTTTATTTGTTTCATTTTATATTCAGCATTAGTTTCCAATGATTTTTTTAACAAATTTAAATTAATTAAAAGAAATCTCATTTAATCCTTCAAATGTATTACAGATGTACTTTGCAACCTAACTTTCCCTGTGATCAAAGTATCATTTTTATTTGTCATTTTAGTGGGGCTGGATTATAAAACAGTCATAAGCTTTTATTATTTTAATTATGCTTTTAGGACCTACTGTTAACCTACTGTGTCTTTTTTTTTTTCTTTTTCTGTCTCCTTCCCATTATTCATATTAAAAAACAAAAGAAAACAAAACAAAAAACCAAAAAACTATTGCTCACACTTTTTTTTTTTTTTTAAAGATTTTATTTATTTGACAGAGAGAAACACAGCGAGAGAGGGAACACAAGCGGAGGGAGTGGTAGCGGGAGAAGCAGGCTATCTGCTGAGCAGGGAGCCCGATGCGGGGCTGGATCCCAGGACCCTGGGATCATGACCTGAGCTGAAGGCAGACGCTTAACGACTGAGCCACCCAGGTGCCCCTCACACTTTTTTTTTTTAAAGGTTTTATTTACTTATTTGACAGAACAGAGAGCAAGCACACAAGCAGAGGAAGCTGTAGGCAGAGAGAGAGGAAGAAGCAGGCTCCCCACTGAGCAAGGAGCCTGATGTGGGGCTTGATCCCAGAACTCTGGGATCATGACCTGAGCCGAAGCCAGAGGTCCAACCGATTGAGACACCCAGACGCCCTATTGTGCAACTTCTTCATTATCATCTCCCACAGTCTAGTTTCTGTATCCACCAACATGGAAAGATGATGTGATTTAGTCAGAAGAACCATGGGCCTTGAATTGTACAGGTCTTGGTTGCACAACAAAATCTCAAACATCTGCTTCTCCAGTCGTAACAGTTGCTACTATTTCTGCAAACATCAGCTGGGGCACAGTCAGGCTGGACTGCTTATCGATCTAGGTTCTGTCCCAGATTTTTGATTCCATGCCTTATCAATACATTGGCTGGAAATGCTCCTTCTCCTGTCCTTTAAAGTTCATGTCATAAGTTGCCACTACCACGAAATGCTTCCTTACTGTCTCAACTATGTAAAGCCAAGCTTCTTTAAACCCTACATAATAATATTTTCTTTCTTTTTGTCATTCATCTTGTTCATCACATACTGCATCTTTTTATATCCTTATTTTATAACATTCTAAGGTAGTAGATTGAAAATCCCTATAGATGACTGATTTGATTTCATCTCTTTATGAGACCCCCAAATTTGACAGTTCTGTAGTGGGAGCTCAATGAATGTTTATTGAATTTTATTAATTAAATAATATATTCTATGACTTTCTTTTATGCATCTTCATATTTTGTCTGAACGATTTAGGGAGAAGAGTATAGAAACTGTGACCTTGACTGATACATATGAAAGGTGATTGAAATCTTTTTAATGCTCTTAGATTTCTAAATAGTCTGGTAGCAAGACTTTGAAGGAACTCGAGAACCTAAGCAGAGAAATGAGTATAATTACTATGAAAGCTCTGTGGTATCATCATGCCTGTTGGCTTTACAGCAAGTAAGTAGGAATTAGTCGTCTTTTCCAGGTTCAGAGGACTATTTAAAATTTTAGATTTTAATGTGCTATGAGCTTCATACCTTCTAAGGTCTTTTGCAGTGCAATTTTGCAAATATTAATTATTCTGAACTTATTCTTGTAATTTGTATTTTTCCATCTGCTATATCCTTTTGATTTATTGCTTTGATCTTATTTTTGGTTCAGCAATCAATTTTGGTTGAGGTCCTGATCATTTCAGTTAATTTAGTGAACTACAAGATATAAAATTATTGTAAGTAAAATCTCCTCACATTTTCACAGTGGTAGGGGTCAGTGAGAGTTCTTACATGAAATATTTAAGAAACATCTGACTATAACCCAACCAGCATGTGGGGAAATTACATTATTTCTTAGACTATTTTAACATCAAAGGTAGCTCTGAAGTGAAGGATAGTCATTAAAAGCCGAATTACTGAAAATATATCTGGTTAGTACACTTAAACACATTTCCGAGGACTAAAATAATTTAAAATCTAAAGTGTGATCCAGAATCACATATGTCGATTACTATGTTGTATGTAGTAGTAAAAATGCATGCAGCTAGAGGCTTTAATTACATGAGCTTTCTCTGACTTAGAAATGCATGGCTTTTACTTTATGAAAAAGTCACCTTTTCAGAAATCCAAGGGAAAACATTTGTAAAAGGCATAGTGCCTTTTCCAATTACCCATTATTGAAAGTCAGAACAACACTCGAGAGTTATAAAAGTGAACTGAAAATAGGATTTTGCATAAAATTTGATTATTGTTTGTTGACACTGATTATGTCTGGGAAAGAGTAAATTTTTGAGTAGGACATTTTCCCTCAAATCCCCATGTCATTAAAACAAGTGTGTTCCATACATTTTTTTTTTGCACCACCGTAATAAGCCTATAATAAATAATAAAGAGCTCAATAATCAGTTTTTTCATTAATTTCATTTCAATAAATTTTTATTTCAATAAATTGTGGACCTGTCTTTGACAAATAGATGCTAATTATTTTTTCATATAAAGTGCAAAATAAAAATACTGTATGCATCTATACACACATATACACACATGGATATGGCACACTTTTTCTTTATACATTTCACATTTGTCACAAGATGGTTTCATTATAAATTACTACTTGTTGTTGGCTTATATAAAGCTACAAGAGTTGCCTCTAAATATGTGACTAATAGATGCAGCCTTATAGGGATTTATAGGAATATCACTAAAATATGGGCCAAGAGAAATCATTAAAGCC
This sequence comes from Procyon lotor, assembly GCA_028646535.1. NCBI lineage: Eukaryota > Metazoa > Chordata > Mammalia > Carnivora > Procyonidae > Procyon > Procyon lotor. The sequence continues at coordinate 163,667,368 of CM053604.1, read as the reverse complement.
ACTATTTCTAAAATCTATATATATTATAAGCCACTATATCTATATTGGGATGAAAGCTACTATATCTATATTGGGACAAAAGTGAGTCCCAATAATACAAATAACTCTCATTCCTTAGGGGACAGATGATATTTAGAAACAGTTATTTTGTCCTGAGGTCTCAAGTTAGTTAGGTCTCATATATATACACGGAACATGAATTTCCCAAAATGTGTATTTTCTATAAAATCCATGTTATCTGGAAAAGATCTAATTCCCTTGATTTCTGTTTGCTGGAATTGCTTGCTTTTTTTTTTTTTTTTTTTTACTTCCAGAATTCCTTGTGCACAATATAGCTCTTCATACTTCCCAAGGATACAAGTAGCTCAGTGACTCAACCCATGCTCATGGGGGCAAGAGTAATTCACTGATATGCTGGTTTGCTCTTTTCTAAAGGATTTTTTTAATCTGTAAAAATAAGCTTGCATTTACTTTTGGTTAGAATCAAAGCTTATTGGAGTACATCTCTTTAAGGGGCAGGAGAAAATCAAATATATCTCTCATTAAATAAAAAGTCATTGTGAGGTTTGGAATTCTTCCCAGTACCTATAAAACATGTCTTAGCTAATCTAACATGAGGGTGTGGGAGACCAAAAATGACTAGATTTTCTCTTTATGATTTTATTTATTTACATAAAGCACATGAGAGAGCGTGGGGTGGGGAAGGGGGAGAGAGGGAGGAGCAGAGTCCTTGCTGAGCAGGGAAACCTGTGTGGGGCTCGATTCCAGGACGCTGAGATCACGACCTGAGCCAAGGCAGACACTTAACTGACTGAGCCACCCAGGCGCCCCATGACTGAATTTTTTTTTTTTTTGACTGAATTTTCTAAAAGGATTTTCAAAGAATAATTAGGGAAAGTGCCATTGAAAGATCTACCAAGTAGAATGGATATTGAGATTGTATAAGTGATTAGGACTTTATCCGCCTCCAAATTCAGTCTTTGACTAACATTTTTTTCTTAGTTTCAAGTCTTTAGGACTTAATTTTTCTTAAAAAGTCAGAACATGTAGGAACTTTTAATTGAATATTTACCTTGCTTCGACTTAATTAGGACTTTACCCACTTAAAAGTCTGAGCTTCGCTATCCTTTGGATTGCAAGGATATTTGCAGATTGGAGATTTGGAATTCAAGGTTCCGGGCAGGGCGTGTGACCTGCCTTAGGTGGCCTGGTGATTTCAGCCTTGTCTTCTCCCCCTGCTGCTACCCCTCCCCCACAGAATGTACTTAATTTCTCATGCACACTGTCTTAGGTAAGCAATACTGCTGTTGTACAGAGAATTTTTAAGCAAGAGTTGGAAGAGCCAAGTTGAGCAGTTTTCCCCATGTTTAGCCACCTTGCTGTAGAAATCGCTGCTATTGGAAACTATGAAGTTAAAAGCCACAACCTTTGAGGTGTAGCCTTCTCAGTCAAGTGATCAGGCCGAGGAGGGCTCTGAGCAAGGTATTCCACAGAAGTGCATTTGAGAAAGGAAAACCGGTCCAGGGCTCTCTGGCCACCATGCCTGCTGTAGCCCTAGAATGTTTTTATCATCCACATATATGTCATGGTTGTATTTCTGGAAGGCACCACATTCAAGCTTTGTAGCACCCTCAATAATGCTGAAGACACGGATAGTGAAATCTTTCCAAATTAAGAAAAATAATGATAATAGTGAGTTACAGAATTTACCTTAAGACTTTGGGCTTGTAGTCTTAGAAGATTTATATAAGTGAATAATCCCTCTATATTTGAATCACACCACCTAATAGCTAAAGTGTATCTGGGAACACATCTTTGTCTAAGCCTATTTAGTTGAAGCTAAATCAATTGAGAAATGCCCCAAGAATATTTAGCATGTTATTAGCCCAGCTAGACTTATCTTCAGATCCAAGCTGATTCCTTCTGCTATAACAGGTTGTATCATTTAAAAATAAAAGCAAGTGTAAAAGGGGATCATATCAAGGAAAATCCTTAACATGTCGATAATAAAAAAAATGACTGTCACTCTCTTAGTTAATATATATTTCAACTAAAATCACAATCATATTGTCTGGTTAATGTACAGTGTCTGGGCAGAGAAGGCCTGGAGCTCCATCCTTCGTTTCATAACCTGGTGCCCACGGTGTGAAGCTGATTGGGGATGGGGACAGACAACCTGTCTGTGTATCTGTCTTTCATTATTGGCTATTTGATCCAAACCCAGGCACTGAAACCTCTTTGAGACCAGTTGGCTCACATTTACAAAATGAGGCAATGTCACTTCCTTACCTACCTTTCAAAACTGTAGTTAAATAAGATTTTTGGGTAAATACCCAAACCATATAAACATACGGTTTTGAAAGGAAGAAACAAGAGAATATCCATTATTTAGTATAATTGATCATTGGCACTCTCTCCTCAGCAGAAATATGGACCTGGATGTTACCCTACCTTCCACTATGTATAAGGGCCTCAGATTCTTGTTCCCTGATGGAAATACCTAAAGCAATTGGATATACGATCCAGGGGAACAATTTTTTGATACCCACTTTTAGGCAAGTGATGTACCACTGTTCAAGCATTTTAGAGCCAAAGCATAAACTAACCAAATCATTGAGAGTCCCCAGAACAAATTTATCACTGCTTTGCCGTCAACTTTCCATATTAGGATGGGAGATAACCCTCGAAATTTGAACTTCTACCAAAGCATTTTAAGTTTCAACCTATCTCCTCATAAAGGTATGTTTTTTAAACCTGGTTCAGGGCCTGTGGCAAACATTTTTATCATTAACTGATTTCAGTAGAAGAATGAGTTATGAATAAATGAATGAATGAATAAAACTTTCCTGCATTTTAATGACCCCTACTGAAAATATTAGGCCTTGATCACCAGTTCTAGAAAGAAACATGCATCTGAAGGAGTATTTTTCTCCTTTCACTTCCAAGCCTCCATTGATGTTGTAATGTTAGTCTTTCCGATTTATGTAACACATTTTTGTGTTACGTCGTGATGATACTTGTTTTGTGATTGATCTCTCTTTCTCCACGTTGTGATTTTCTCACATAGTAATTTGTAGTTCATACATGCCCCATCCCCGTGACACACACACACAGTTTTATAGTTTTATTTATTCTTTAGGAATATCCAGGTGTAGCTGTTTTCCTTACAAGTGTTTCATCCCTGTTTTTTAAAATCGTGCAGGCATTCATGTGATTGATGTCACTGGTGACAAACCAGCACATTGTGGCCACGTGCATGGATTTGGGTCAACTGAATCAAGGGACATGATTCAGTTATAAGTGCATTCAAGCACACACTCAGCCCTGAGAGTGCTCTTGATAGAAGCCACAGGGCCATACTGCACAGCTCCATGGATGACATTCTAAATCATTATTTTTAGAGGTATAAATGCATACAATTATTGTGGCATTATATCCTATTTCCAAGGCTATAAGGAGAGCCTTCAGATAAGAAAATGTGATTTCAAATCCCTTAAGCATCCATAAATATTTATCTTTGTGTGCTTTGACTCCAAAATAATAAAATCTGGCATATGTATATACATATTAATACTTTCTAATATTCTAATCCTCTCTGAAAAACTCTGTAAATTTTAACTATGACAACAAGAACACTGATATTGACACAGCATTGCATGAGAATCCTGTGTCTTTAAATGGAAGGAATAGGTTCAGTTATAGGTCAGTGCATCTTGTATATTAACATTTAGTATAAATGAATGTAGCTAAAAGATGAGAAACCTGTAACATTAAAACAGAACTATTTTCAGTCTGTAAATTGTTTAATTATAAAAATAATTACAAATTGGAATTATTTGGGAATACTGACTGTTAGCTACCATTCTTTTTTTGCTCTTATCACTTGTCACTAATTGACATTTTTTAAAAATGATTTTCTCATTATCTATCTCCTTTTAGAAAACAGAGCCATGAGATTTAGGGCATTTTCCATACTGCCTTGTGCTCTATCTGTAATGTTCAGAAAAATGCCTGGCATATGGGGCAAAAGTAAATATTAAGCCACGAAAAAAATAGGATGGACTCCACAGATATTTTTCCTAGACTTTTCCAAAACTATATATGATATATATGTTTTGCTTTTTGAGGCTATAATGAAATTTCTATTTTATATGTTATTTGTTATTTTTAGGTTTTACATATATATGTTTGTATTTCTATATAACCTTGAAGCACTATATCTGTCTTACTACATTTTGAAGAAACAATACAATTTAAAAAGGCCTTAGGAAGGTATGTAATACGTTCTATTCCCCGAAGAAGTAAACACAGGAGATGAAATGGGCTATACAAATAGTAAAGGAAACCCAACAGAGAATGCAACATTTTTATTCCTGGGAAATAGAGAAGAAATACTATCTAGTTAGTTACATGGTGGTTTTTCTCATATAGGTTTCTTAGAAGAAAGAATAAAAGGTAATGTGTCTGTGTGGAGGGCAACACCATATTTTACAAAAGCAGTTGAAAAGATACTAATGTAGAAAGTGAATAGATTGAATTATTAGCCCATCACAAGACTCTGAACTCGTAGTGACATCTCCTTGGACTATGATTTTAAGTGTATGATGGCTTTATTCCTACAGTTTAAAAGCATATATTTTGAATATTCAAAAGAGGCAAAGAACTCTTAAAGCCCAATAACAGGGAATGAATAAGTGAATAAATGAATGATCCCAAGGTCTGAAGGGCAGATGATGGGAGCCAGGAATCTATCCCAGTGTTGGATTGGGTATGAGCTTACAGATAAGCAAGGGAAGGAAGCTGAAATAAGCCATGTGGCAATGAGATTGATTGGAGACATAAGTAAAACTAGTGTAGCCTAGGATAGATGGTTATGTATAAAAATATTTGTGGATACACAGGTTGGTAGAGATACATAGATTTCTTTGTCCGGTGAGTCGACAGAGCCTGAGAGAAAAGACACACCAGTGGCCATACATACAACTAGCACTCCGGTGTTTCCAGTTCTCCAATAAAATGAATTATGACACCTAGAACAACAGCTAATATAGGGCTGGGATAGTAAGTATACAAGATGTGATTAAAGCATTGTAGTTGCCAATGGTAGGGAAGTGCTAAATATGTGTGCGTGCATGCGCACACGCGCGCGCGCACACACACACACACACACACACACACACACACACACACACACTGATTAGGTTATGTTACAAAGAGATAGGAGCCAACTGTTTCCTAATGGCCAATGCTAGACAAATTTAAGGAATAAATATAAATATGTAAATATAAATATATAAATATAAATACATTATTAAATTATACCCCAAAATATAAAACAGACATCCATGAGCCCATATGATTATAAGGAATTGATTGAATCAATTAATAAATTGTGGAGCAGGAAAAATCTCCCATGTGGGAGAATTCTAATTCATGTATATAATCCACCCTCTGGAAAGAGAAGCAAAATCCCCTACTCCTTAAGTGTGGGCTACACATAGCAATTTCCTTCTAAAGAGAACATAGCAGCAACCAGATTAAAAAAAAAAAAACCAAAACCAAAAAAACACAGCTTTACAGTGAAGAAATATGACAAACACTTCCTCAGCCAGATGATAAAGGTCAGTATTAACAGTCATAAATCAGGTTGCTAGTTTGTACTCTTGGTATGACGAGATGGAGATGACATTTTATTTTTCTTATCTTCCTCCTCTAAGTGTACAACCCCAATCCGATCATGACAAAAACAAATTTCAATAGAGGGGCAGCGTATAAAATACTTGACCATTACTCCTCAAAGCTATCAAGGTCATAAGAAAAACAGGAAAAAAACTGAAAAACTGTCATAACAAAGAGGCGATAAATGGACAGCTGTCGCTTAAATTTAATGTGATATCCTGGATGGACTCCTTTAATAGAAAAAAGGACATTAAGTAAAAAACCACTGAGATCTGAGTAGTGCGGACTTTAGTTAAAATGTATCACCCTTGGCTCACTTATTGTAGCAAATGTATGGGTAACGTAAGACATGAGCTCTAGGAGAAACAGTGTATGGAATATGTGAACTCTAGTATGTTCTCAGGTTTTCTATCAGCATAGAACTGGTCTAAAAATAGTTTACTTAAAGGGGCGCCTGGGTGGCTCAGTCCTTGAGCGTCTGCCTTTGGCTCAGGTCATGATCTCGGGGTCCTGGGATCGAGCCCTGCATCGGGCTCTCTGCTCAGTGGGGAGCCTGCTTCTCCCGCTACCACTCCCTCTGCTTGTGTTCCCTCTCTCGCTGTGTTTCTCTCTGTCAAATAAATAAAATCTTAAAAAAAAAAAAAATAGTTTACTTATAAAAGGTAGTTAAGAGATAAAGATCATGCTGAGATAATAAGAATGCTATTTTTGAGTCTGAATCGCTTTCTAAAGTTGTGTGTAGTATTAACTTAAACATTTGTGACACATAATCATTTACCCATGAGATCTATCTCTGAGTGGATCATAAACTTTGGTAATTCTGTCTTGAAAGTTGTAGAATCTAACACAGATGTTTTCTTTTAGCCCTGTGCCCCCCGTCCCCAACGTCCACAGTAAGCATAGTGTCGTTTTGATGAAGAGCAAAACTGCCTTGAGTGACTGCCCGCCCAACCTTGAGGATGTGTGGGGACGCTATTGCTGTCCGGGAATTAGAAGCAATAGTGAGGTAGAACCTGCAATTAATACAGTGCTGGGCTTGTTATAAAGTAGCAACTCAGGAAATGTTACTTTCATTTTTATTGGTTAGGGCAATATCCAATACCACCTTTTATACGATGATGACTAAATATAAAAGCTTCGTTTGAATACATGTTTATTGAGGGCTTACTGTCTGCCAAATCCAGTGAAGATGAGTTTTTCACAATAAACATTCTACTGTGGTGCTAGATTTTACTTGTGTAATCAAGGAGAATGAAGTGAATGCTATGGTCTAATGGTTATGGTGGGCGTGACAGAAAAATGTCTAAATACAACTGAGAAAAGAAGGGAGGCTTGCTGGGAAGGTGGTAGATCTCGTGAAGTGTGATGGGTCGTAGGACCTGAGGAGTAGAGAAAGGGATGGGGCACTTGAAATGGAAACAGTAGCGTGAGTAAAAGATCAGAGCCATGACAGTGAATACTATAATGGGACAGTACCGCCTATGTCTGAGATGGTGGGGGGATAGAGTTTATGAAGAGATACAGTGAAAAGTAAAGTTACAAACTGAGACAAACTCTCTCTGCCTTTGAATTCTCAGCTCCATATGCAAAGTGAATCTAGTTCTGCTTGAAACCCAGTTCGTTCCATATGCAAAGTGAATCCATTCAAAATGGTTCCTTCTAGGTTGGGCTTTAGGAAAGTATCTCTGACTTTCTTTGACTCAAAACTCTATATAACTGTATTAAATAAGAATAATGATACTCATCTGATTAAAATTTCACGAGCATAATATAAAATAAACATAAAATCCATGATGCTTTACAAAATGTATGTTGTCTCTCCACAGAATGAAGTAATATCTGATACTTTAATACAGAAGCCGTAAAAATAGAAAAACTCTTTTTGAGTGGTCAGAACTTTCTAGTATTGTAAAAGTTAATTATAACTCGTGTGAATTATATTTGATAATTACCAGGTCAAGTGCAGGATTAATACGGATTTTAAAATAGTGAGAGTAAAAATTAAGGCACATAATTTAGTTCAAATGTGGTATCCTGATAACCTGCAAAAATTGCTCATAATAAATGGTTCCTCAATATTGAGAAAACTAAAAAGGATTGGTTGATAATTTAGTAATTTTTGTGATTTACATTAAAGTTTCTGCCACATGGGAACACTGTTCTTGGTAACTGGGTAGACAGTGTGACTAGAAAAATTCAAAGTGTCTCAGGGAATCAGTCTACTCTCTTAACATGAGCCAACTCTGCTCTGTGAGGTTGTGGTTGTTAAGCCTAACAATGTATCAAATGGGCAAAACATGCTCATGGGTTTCATGAGATTCCCAGGCTTGATGTAATAATGCCATGCTCACTCTTCCTTTTCTTTCATTTTTGTTGTTTATTTTTACTCCTGGCTTTCTTTGGGGTCCAAAGCCTAGTGTACTGGCCTAATCTTAGTTTTTTTTTTTTTTTTTTAACTTGAATCTAAGGAATATTTTACTAAAAAATTATTTGATGACCTATTTGATGACCTAAAACTATAGCAGGATATGTTCTGGAATTGGATTTAGGGGACAAAATTTATGATTTTTAAGAAAATATTTCTATCCTAGTTATATTCTGTTACTCTTCATGTTCATAAAATCACATTTGTGAAGCACTTATTCTTCAAGTTAAATCAAGGGAAATGATATCTACCTAGTTTCTATGTTAGTTTTCATAACATAAATTGGAATGACCCTGACTTTGACTCTTCTCAAAAAATTTTTAAAGGAGTAAAATAATCCACACTTAAAAAAAAAAAAAAAACAAGTTCAAGTCCTATGCTTGGCAAGAAGTTGTTGATCAACATAAATGAGTAAGAAAGTATAAACCAACTTATTTAATGTGTCCAAGAAAAAAATGTATTCTGCCTTTGTGCTATTTTCAAGGTGATCCCGGTTAATTAAAAAACAACCATAACAACAAAAACACAAAGACTATAGGCTTTGCCTGATCCTTCAAAATTGTAAAAAAAAATGTGATTAAATATCCAAACAGATTTTCAGTGTTTTGTTACTATGGCTATCTCGGATACTGGTATTACTGCAATATGTGAAACAAAAGAAACTTTCAAGTGCACTTACAGATGGCCAGGGTAATTTATAAGGTATGGGGATGTATTATTCTACATATGTAACACCTACACTACCCAGCAGTAAGACATTTATTTATTCAAGCAAACACAGAAAAATAAAGACTTCCCCAGTTTTTCTTCCCCCAGGGAGAGAAGGAAAAGACTTGGCAAATTAAAAAATACTACTGCTAAATTTACTTTGGTTCATTCTTAGTTTTGTAAATAGCGTATGGTGGTTTTTTGGAGATTGTACATTAATGTTGCTTTTAGGATCTCAACTAACATTTTCTGGTTGTGAGTTTTTACATCTATAAATGCTTGGTTGTGTAGAGTTCTACACAATATATTGTGTAGAATATATTTTTATTTTTTTTGAGTTGTCTATATTCATATATAAAAGATGTGTATGTCTGTATATGTATAGGGAAATAACCAGTATCCAATTTTTCTTAGATACTAACCACAAGTAAGACAATATTTGCTATGCTTTATATATTTTTAATGTTAAATTTCTAAAGTATATATCATGTAATAGGCAATATATACTATACCATATGTAAAATAGAATATGTACTATGCATCTATGGATAGTATAGTATATTACACAAAATAAGGTCTGATACAGAATGTTACATATTCTACATGCTGTATTACATATATAAGTACTGCTTGGCTGTAATAAACCAAAATAACATAAACAAAATGGAAAGGTCATTTTATTCAGATAAAATTAACACTATTGGGTTTAGATAGATTTTATGCTATGACAGAGATTTCATTTAAGATATATGGAGAAAAAGTTGAAACAAAATAAGGCATGCATGCATATTTTATTGTTTTGTAACTAGTCTATCACAAACTCTGAATTTGTTGAGTGCAAAGAGGAAATGGATCAGTTATTTCCAACTATTGTCTTTTAACAAGCTGTTTAGGATCTCCCAACACTGCCTTTTTTTTAGAAATCTCAAGTATAGCCCATAGGTGCCAGTCACTTTTAATTATGAAAAAATGTCATGCTTTGGTAATTAAGGCAATGGAAGTATTAAAATTAAGTTAAAAAATCAGTATCTAATTTGAAATGTCAATATCATACCAGATTACTACCATGTTTTCCTCTTCTCCCATCAGGAGCTTGCAGTGGGGAATAGGGTTGCGGTCACTTTACTCTTCTGTGACCTCTGTGTCACCGTGGAGAGTTTCCAGGATGAACGTAGGGTGAATCAGGATTGAGGACAAGAGATCGAGTGCTCTCTAATTGGAGCTATTACAGTTCTTTTCTCACTTCTTTGAAGCAGACATTCACATTCTTCACCTCTCCTAGGGTTCACTTCTTGCTCATTCATTGAACTCTTCCAATGCCCTTGCAAATGCTGCTTTTAAAGAACATACTTACTGCATTTTTCTTGCTCCACGAGGTTGCCCTCTCGGCTGGTTATTTTGAAGACTGTTCCGGCTGTCTTCCATAGTGCCCACTCACCCACGCATATGCCCAAAGAAGGACATTTGCCTGTCCCACTGCAGCCCTCTGCCTCTTCTGGCTACTTTCTTACCTCGGGAAGTTCACACTAAAGAAGCAATCATCAGTTTCTAAGACTGTATATTTCTGTTCATGTCCTGAGAAGAAAGGCTCAACTCTCACAAAAGCTCTCAAAGCATCCTTACTTGTATTAGTTTGCACCTAACACTTGATGCAACTTGGCTCACGAGCAACCAGGGAGAAGGGTCACAGTCTCTCCTTGTAGAGATACCCTGTCTCTGAGTATATCCCTTGGAAATCCCCTCTGTATCCTCCATCCTGAATTCTCCTTGGTGGCTGTAAAACCTCATTACTATATGCCACACCTATCTAATTTGTTTTATGTTACCCTGCACAAACTCAAGGTTTCTAGCCTTTTTAAAAATACAGGCTCATTGTGAGAATGACCGTGTACATCCTAGAACTGTTTTGCTAACTTGAAGGAAGGATTGGAAATTGCATTATTTATTTTTAGGTATTGAGTTGTGGGTCTTTATTTTGGATACTAGCCCTTTATCAGAGATGTCATTTGCAAATATCTTCTCCCATTCAACAGGTTGTCTTTCAGTTTTCCTGACTGTTTCCTTTGATGTGCAGAAGCTTTTTATTTGGATGTAATCCCCATCCCAGTAGTTCAGTTTGGCTTTTGTTTCCTTGCCTCAGAAGATCTATCTAGAAAAATGTTGGATGACAGAGACATTATTGCCTGTGCTCTCTTTTAGGATTTTTATGATTTCAGATTTCATATTTAGGTCTTCAATCCATTTTGAATTTATTTTTGTATATGATGTAAGAAAGTGGTCATTTTTTTCTTGTATCTGTCCATTTTTCCCAACATTATTTGAGGAAAAGACTTTTTCCCATTGTGTATGATTGGCTTTTATGTAAAGTTTTAATTGACTGTATAGTTATGGGTTTATTTCTGGGCTCTCTATTCCGTTCTATTAACCTATAGGTCTATTTTAGTGCCATAGCCATACTGTTTTGATTACTATACCTTTGTAGTGTATCTTGAAATCTGGCGTTGTGATACTTCCAGGTTTGTTTTCCTTTTTCAAGATCGCTTTGGGTATTTTAGGTCTTTGTGGTTCCATACAAATTTAAAGATCATTTGTTATAGTTCTATGAAAAGTATTTTGATAAATATTGCATTAAAATCTTAGACTGCTTTGAGGAGGATGGACTTTTTAGCAATATTTGTTCTTTCATTCCATGAATATGGATTAACTTTCCATTTGTGTTATCTTCAATTTATTTCATCAGGGTTTTATAGTTTTTGGAGTATAAATCTTTCACCTCTTTGGTTAAGGTTATTCCTACGTATTTTATTATTTTTTATTGTTGCAACTGCAAATGTGACTATTGTCTTAATTTCTCTTTCTCTTACTTCATTATTAGTGTATAGAAATGCAACAACGGGTGTCTGGGTGGCTCAGTCAATTAAGGTTCCAACTCTTGGTTTTTGGCTCTTGTTATGATCTCAGGGTCGTGGGATCGAGCCCCATGTTGGGCTCTGTGCCCAGCACAGAGTTTACTTGTCCCTCTCCCTCTGTTCCTCTTCCTGATCAAGCTCTACCTCTCTCCATTTCCAAAGTGAATAAATAAAATCTTAAAAAAAAAAAAAAGAAATGCAACAGAATTCTGTATATTGATTTTATATTCCTTGAACTTACTGAATTCATTAATCACTTCTAGTAGTTTTTTGGTGGATTAGTTATGGTTTTCTAAATAGAGTATCATGTCATCTGCAAATAGTGAAAGTTTACCTTCTTCCTTACCAATTTGGATGCCTTTTATTTCTTTTTTTTTTTTTTTTCTTGTTCTCGTTCTTTACTGTTAGGGAAAAGCTCTCAGTTTTTCCCCCATTGAGGATGATGTTTACAGTGGGTTTTCTTTTTTCCCTTTTTTTTTTTTTTTAAGATTTTATTTATTTGACAGAGAGAGACACAGCAAAAGAGGGAACACAAGCAGTGGGAGTGAGAGGGAGATTTAGGCTTCCTGATACGGCTGAACAGGGAGCCCAAAGCGAGGCTCTATCCCAGGACCCTGGGATCATGACCTGAGCGCTGAACAGGGAGCCCAAAGCAAGGCTCTATCCCAGGACCCTGGGATCCTGACCTGAGCGGAAGGCAGCAGCTTCACCACTGAGCCACCCAAGTGCCCCCTGCTGTGGGTTTTCACACAAAGCCTTTATTATGTTGAGGTACCTTCTTTCCAAACCTACTTTGTTTGTAAATGGATGTTGTACTTTGTCAAGTGCTTTTTCTGCATCTATTAAAAGGATCCTATCGTTTTTATCACTTTTCTTGTTGATGTGATAAAACATCTTGTTTTGTGAATATTGAACGACTCTTGCGTCTCAGAATGAATCCCATTTGATTGTGGCGAATGTTTTTTAAATACATTGTTGGATTTGGCTTGCTATAGTTTCCTTGAGGATTTTTGCATTTAGGTTCATCAGAGGTATTGGCCTGTAAATTCTTTTTCTACAGTGTCTTTATATGGTTTTGATATCAGGGTAATGCTGGGCTCCTAGAAAGAATTTGGAATGTCCTTCCACTTCTTTTTTTGGAGTAGTTTGAGCAGAATAGGTATTAACTTTTCTTAAATGTTTGGTAGAAGTCATCTATTAAGCCATCTGGTCCTGAACTTTATTTTTTAGAGTTTTTTGATTACTGATTCAGTTTTATTGCTGGTAATCAGTCTATTCAAATTTATCTCTTCTGATTCAGTTTTGGTAGTTTATATGTTTATATGTAGTTTATATGTAGGAAATTATCCATTTCTTCTAGGTTGTTCAGTTTGTTAGCATATAATTTTCACTCATATTCTCTTAACAATCCATACCACAGAAATAAAAAGTATTGTATTTTTCCTATTTCATTTTTTATTTTGTTTGAGTTCTGTCTCTCTCTCTCTCTCTCTCTTGATCAACTTTTTTGATCTTTTTTACAAAGAACCAGCTTCTGGTTTTATCAATCTGTTCTATTATTTTTTTAGTTTCTATTTTGTTTATTTCTGATCTAATCTTTTTTATTTCCTTCCCTCTACTGGTTTTGAAGGTTTTTTGTTTTTGTTTTTGTTTTTTTTTCTTTTTCTAGGTATAAGGGTAGATCTTTTTTGTCTCCGTGTAGTTTTTTATTTCCTCTTTGGTTTCTTGGTCGACCTATTCATTATTTAGTAGTATTAACCTACATGTATTTGGGTTCTTTCTAGATTTTTTCTTGTGGTTGATTTCTAGTTTCATAGCATTGTGTTTGGAAAAGATGCACGACTTGAATTTTTAAAAATTTGTTGAGACTTGTTTGGTGGCCTAACATGTGATCTCTTCTGAAGAATGTTCCATGTGCACTGGAAAACAATGTGTACTCTGCTCTTAGGATAGAGTGTTTGGAATATATCTGTAAGATCCATATAGTCCCATGTGTCATTCAAAGCCACTGTTTCCTTACTGGTTTTCTTTGGATGATTGATCCATTGATGTCAGTGGGGTATTAAATTCACCTACTATTATTATGTTACTACTGATTACTTCCTTTGTATTTGTTACTATATGTATGTGGGTGCTCCCATGTTGGGTGCAAAAATATATAAATTTGTTCTATCTTCTTGCAGGATTGTTCCCTTTATGATTATATAGCGTCCTTCTTTGTCTCTTGTTACAGGCTTCAGTAACTATTTTGTTCCATATAAGTATTGCTATCTCAGCTTTCTTTTGACATTTATTTTGCATGATAAATGTTTTTCCATCTCTTCACTTTCAATCTGCATGTGTCTTTCAATTTAAAATGAGTCTCAGGAGGCATTGTATGGATGGGTCTTTTTTCTCATTTTGTCTGTGTTTTGATTGGGGCATTCAGTCCATTTACATTCAAAGTAATTAGTAATAGGTATGTATTTATTGCTATTTTGTAATTGTCTTATGGTTTTTGTATTTCCTCTCTGTGCCTTATCTTGCTCTCTTCTCTCAGAGTTTGTTGGCTCTCTTCAGTGATATGCTTGGGTACTTTTCTCTTCATTTTTGTGTATCTGTTACTAGTTTTTGGTTTGTGGTTACCATTAGGTTTATATATAACATCTTACGCATATAGCAATTTATAGTGACTTAATGGTCACTTAACGTTTGAATTTTCTAATCACTAAAGTTTTGTTCCTTTCTCCCCCACATTTTAGGTATATGGTGTCATACTTTACATCCTTTTATTTTGTGAACACTTTGATTTGTGTAGATTGACTTAATTTTACTATTTTTGTGATTCCTACTTTTCTTATTCCTGCTTATTGTCTTTCCTTTCCCCTCAAAGAGTCCCTTTTAATATTTCTTATAAGCCTGGTTTAATGGTGCCTAATTCCTTTGACTTTTGTTTGTCTGGGAAATTCTGTTTCTCCTTCTATTCAAAATGATAGCCTTGATGGTTAGAATGTTCTTGGTTTCCTTTTAGGACTTTGAATATATTATGCCACTCTCTTCCAGCTTGTAAAGTTTCTGTTGAAAAATCAGCTGATTACCTTATGGAATTTCTCTTGCATATAACTGTTTTGCTTTTCTCTTGCAGCTTTTAAAATTCTCTCTTTAGTACTACTTTTTGCCCTTTTAATAACTATATGTCTTGGTGTGGACCTCCCTGGTTTGATTTTTTGGGGTCATTCTGTGCTTCCTGGATTTGGATTTCTGTTTCTTCCCCAGATTTGGGAAGTTTTCAACTTTAAATAAATTTTCTGCTCACTTTTCCCTCTCTTGTCTTTCTGGGACCCCTATAATATGAATGCTAATACACTTGATGTTGGCAATGAGTTGCTTTAGTCTGTTTTCATTTTTTATTTCAATTACTGAGTTCTTCATTTCTGATTGGTTCTTTATGTTTTCTGTCTCTTAAGGGTCTTACTGAGGCCCTCCAGTCTTTTCTCAAGTCCAGTGATTGTTTTTATGATCATTATTTTCAATTTTCTACCAGGCTTCTTACTTATCTCTATTTCATTTAGCTCCCTTGCTGTGGTTTTTATCCTATTCTTTCATTTGGAACATACTCCTCTGTCTACTTATTTTGTCTCTGTGTCTGTTTTTATGTGTTAGGAAAGTCCGCTATGTTTCCTGCTCCTGAAAGGAATGGCCTTATGAAAAAGAGGTCCCATATTGCTATGTCCTGTTTATCAGAAGTTGGCACTACAGGGGTGTCTCCTGGGTGTGTTATAACCACCCTACTGTTGTGGCAAAGCTGCATTTGCCTTCAGTCCAGTCATCTGCAATGGCTCTCTTTGTTATGGACAGGATTTGGTTCCTATGTTGTTAGTGGGCCAGTCTGGGGCCATCTTGGGCTTGAGTTGTCAGACTAAGCATTTACCAGGGCTGTGGTTGCAGGGAACTCTAGGATGTTTTCCCTGTGTTGTACCCTGGGGGGCTTGCAATCAGATCAGATATGTGCCCTCAGTCCACTGCTGGGGCAGCAGTGAGGCTGGTGTGTGTGGTTTTCTTTCCCTGTCCCTGGGACAGCAGTCCCTTTACAGTGGAGCTGACCCCGGTTGGGGCTGCTTGGACACTGCTCGTTACTCTGGTTTGATGGGCTCTTGCAGAGGGCATGCTGAAGGGGGTGGGCACACAGGAGGACACAGGTGTGGGGTACATGGTGATTGCAAGTTTTGTACTGGAGTCTTGTGGCAGGGGACCTATAGCTACTTTGGAAAACTGCTGTAGGTGTGTTGGGCAGGGGGCAGATCCACATTCAGGATACACTGTTTGCAAGCTACATGGAGAGTGTTCTAGCTGACCTAGATCCCATAGATGTCTGGGTATCTAAGCTGGGGATGGGCAAGGGAAATGACACCCCCACTCCTTTGTTCTTGAAGAAGTTTCCCACAGATTCCTGCCTCTCTAGCACATGCTCTGAGATTAGTAAATATATCTTCCCACATCCCCTAGGTATTTTTCCAACTGCTGCTTCTGTGCTTTATCTCTGTGGGGTTATTGTATTATCTCTTTAAAGGTGGGGACTTGGTGTCCTATTCTATCCAGCTCTTCTAGAGCTGAGCCAGATAATCTTTCAACTTCCAGGTGTTAAGCCCTGATGATTTTAAGAACTCAGTGAAGTTAAGTCCCTCTGGCTTTTAAATCCAATGTTACAGGAATTCATCTTCCTAGTGCGGGTTTCCTATGCTTGTGGCGTTTGGTATGGGGTCTGCTCCTTTTCCCTCTTCACTCACCATGTCCCTTCCTCCTCCAGGGAAAGTCCCATGGGTCCATTTGGCTCCTGACCATGTCTCCATCCTTCCTGTTGTTTTCATTGTGACTCCTTCTCTATTATTAGCTGTGGAGAGTGTGTTCTCCCAGTTCTTGGGACATTTTCTGAGTTACTTATACTGCTGTGGGTATAATCCTTGGTGTATCCATGGGATAAGGTGAGACTAGGAGCCTTCTATTCTGCTATCTTCCCCCTAAGTTTTTAAAACAATATTAAAAGGTATTTTATTCCACCATTTTTTCATTTCATTTATCAACTATTGCATAGAGGTTTATTAATGCTTCCCACAAAGATTGTGAATTATTTTCTTCTTATAATTCACTTGATTTTTTTACTGTAAGTAATTTAAGCTATGTTACTGAGGACATATAAGTTTGGAATTTAAAATACTTATAGTTACTTCATTATTATGAAATGTCCATCTTCATATCTAGTATAGATTCTTACCTTAAAATCTACTATTAATGGATTTGTTTTTGTTCAGGCTTTACATGATATGTCTTTCTCTAAACTTTCCTTTCTGGGGCGCCTGGGTTGCTCAGTGGGTTAAAGCCTCTGCCTTTGGCTCAGGTCATGATTTCAGAGTCCTGGGATCCAGCCTGGCATCTGGCTGACTGCTCAGCAGGGAGCCTGCTTCCCCCTCTCCCTCTGCCTACTTGTGATCTCTCTCTCTGTCAAACAAATAAATAAAATCTTAAAACAGAAAAACTTTCAACCATCCTGTATCTTTATTTTGCAACATATCTCTTGAGAATAGCATAAGCAGGTTTTAAATCAAATCTAATTGCATGATGTTAGTGTCTAACTTGGAGAATTTAATCCATATTCACTGTAAGAACTGTTGTTCAGTTTTTAAACACACTTATTTAAAAATCCTATTTTGTCTTCTTTCCAATTAGTATTTTAATTGCTTTATATGTGCATTTAATATAGCATTCTTTTATTAATTTATTGTAAAGATTGCATCATATTTCCTGGACTGTTTCAATTTAATGCAGCTACTTAATAATTCTAGAACATGAGAATACAATATCTACCTTCAGATGCTTCACCTTTTGCATGATTATTGTCATGATTTTCTTGTCTAAAGATATGTTAAACCCCACAAGACGCATATAGACTTAACCTCCTTTCTGGTATTCATCATTCTCTCCTGCATTTCCTTTTTCTATCTGCAAGTTTTTGGTTTTGCTTTATGTAGTTTTAAAATTTCTACTTTAGGGGCGCCTGGGTGGCTCAGTGGGTTAAAGCCTCTGCCTTCGGGTCAGGTCATGATCTCAGGGTCCTGGGATCGAGCCCCACATCGGGCTCTCTGCTCAGCAGGGATCCTGCTTCCCCCTCTCTCTCTGCCTGTCTCTCTGCCTACTTGTGATCTCTCTGTCAAATAAATAAATATCTTTAAAAAAATAAATAAAAATAAAAAATAAAATGTCTACTTTAAATTCAGTTTTGAAGGTGAGCGACTACCTCAGTTCCTTTTTAACTCTATTTTCTCCTTAAATAGTTCCTAATTAAAAATAGACAGAAAAGAAAACATTACTATGTAACCAACATCTAGTAAAAGTAATTTCCAAAATGAATGCTCTAACTGCACGTTAGTTTTGCCTATTTTTGTGCTGTTTGTAACTGGAAGTATGCAGTATTTTACTTGTTTGTATGTGGCTTTCTCCACAAAAGATTACACATATGAAATGTATAATATTTTGGCCTGTACTTCAGTTAAATGACTTTTGGTTAGGTATCACTTCAATTATCCATCATTGAAAGTATTTTATGACATTATCTTCTAGCTTTACCTTCTCATTTGCGAAGTTGGCAGTTGGTCTTACTGTTGTTTCTTTGAAGGCAAACATGGTAGTTTGCTAGGGTTGCCATACAGAAAATCACAGACCGAGCGACTTAACAGAAATTTATTTCCTCACACTTGGAAATCCAAGGTCAAGGTCAGCAAGGTTGGTTTGTCCTGAGGCCGCTCTTGGTGGCTTGAAGAGGTAGCCTTTTTGCTGTACCCTCATGTGTCTGTCTTCTGTGATCATGCATTCCTGGGATCTTGTGTGCATGTCCACATTTCCTCCTCTTATAAGAACATCATGAGCCAGATTGGATTGGGCCCTATCCTAATGGCATCATTCTTTAAAGGACCCAACTCCAAATATAGTCACACTCTGAAGTAGTAGGGGTTAGAACTTCGACATAAAAATTTTGGAGGCATACAATTCATCCTGTGAGAGTATCCCTATCAGTATTTAATGTTTTTAAGGTGTTTCCTTTGTTTTGGTTTTCAGTGGGGTGTTTAAGGGTTGCTTTCTCCATTTTACCCTTCTGGATTGGTATCTTCCATTAACTTGGGAACGTTTTCATGTATTATGTCGCCAAATTTTGATTTTTTTTCCCCCATGTGTTACTTCCTCCTCCTGTTAATTTAAATTCCATATATATATTAGAATTTTTGTGTGTGTTCCATTTATCTTGTAAGCTCGTACCCACATTTGTACTCTTGTTTTTCTCTGTGCTGGAGATTTATTTCCTGATGTATTGTCCATTTGCTAACCTGTGTCTTGCTCTGTCCAATCCCCTGCTAAACCCACCCTTTATGTATTTATTTTCAGCTATGATACACATACATTCTGGCAAATCACTTATGTTCCTATAAATTAGAACTTTATAGGGCATTTTCCATCCTTTCACTAAATTATTTCATGCATCTTTTGTTTGCTGTGACAAATTCATTGTAATTGTTGTCTGCTTTCTCTCCTGTCTGGGTCATCTGTTGGTTCACTTTGATTGTCTGAAATTTGTTTTGTTTATTAATCACGTACTCTTACTTCTTTCATGTGTTTTCATTGTACGCTGAACTCTGTGGAAAAGAACTTTGGAAGCTTCGGATCATGTTACCTTTCACAGGAGAGGGTTTATACTTTTATTGTCACATAGAGTCTGGGGTGTTTCACCATAATTCAGGGAGAGGCTGATGTGAGTCAAGTCTGGTCATCAGTATTTGTAAGTCTAAATTTACCTGTGGTTTACTCCTGTTATCAGAATGTGTCCTTCAGAAACTTTCTGTAGAATGCTTGCTTGGACTTTGCATCCTTAACTCTGAAAGGCTGTTGGCAATTTATTTCTGCCCTTCAGAGTATTTCATATTTTCTTTTTAGCCTACTTTCTTGATTAAAATGTCACGTATCTTCAAGGGGAACACTGTCTTTAAGGACTCTCATGTTTTCAATTTAGAAACTGCCGCAGTCTCTGCTGCTCCTCTGTCCTTTAGTAGTGGCCCTCTGCTAGGAACCAAGACTGTTATCTTGGCCTCTAATTATACCCTGTTTGCAAACTATTCATGAAAAAGCAGATGAAATTCGTCATTGCAAATTCAGCCGCCTTTTCAGGTTTTCAGTTTCCTAAGATCTCTTATTCCAGCAGGTATCTGTCTACCTTACATCACAGCACATAGAGGATTTTCACTTTGCTTTTAAGAAAATTTTCTCTCTAATCCTGCATCATCTATAACATCCTCAACACTCAGCAAAATGCTTTTGGGGAAAGCAGTCTTAAATTTGAGGCGTGTCAAGGCCCATATTTTGTTCAAATAGCCCTATACACTTGCTAAAAGCCTTTCTCATTCTCCCCACTCCAATCCCACATGCACAGAGGTTCCCTACCTACTGTAGGCATGCATACTGGATGTGTAAATGAAATTAGGAAATAAAAAAAAAGTTGCTGTAAATCCTTAGTTCATACCTGAACAGTTTGCCCCCTCTATAAATGGAGTCCATCCACTCTTCTTGGTTTGAAAACTCACTGAGAGCTTTAAAAATATGATTTGGGGGATGCCTGGCTGACTTAGTAGAACATCCAACTCTTGATCTTGGAGTCATGAGTTCAAGCCCCATGTTGGGTGTAGGGCTTACTTTATTTATTTATTTTTTAAGATTTTATTTATTTATTTGACAGAAATCACAAGTAGGCAGAGAGGCAGGCGGAGAGAGAGGGAGAAGCAGGCTCCCTGCTGAGCAGAGAGCCCGATGCAGGGCTTGATCCCAGGACCCTGAGATCATGACCTGAGCTGAAGGCAGAGGCTTTAACCCACTGAGCCACCCAGGCGCCCCACATTAAACTCTCTTTAATAGACTCTTCGATTAAAAGGCAATGACTGTCATAATAGATAAAGAAGACATGTTCTAGTACAAAAAACACAGGTTGAAAACAAATGACTGGAAAACACATACTATGCAAACAGTAAGGGTAAGAAAGGTAGCATGCCTTTTATTAATCTATTAGTACCATGGGGCACCTGGGTGGCTCAGTCATTAAGTATCTGCCTTTGTCTCAGGTCATGATTCCAGGATCCTGGGATTGAGCCCCAGATAAGGCCACCTGCAAGGCAGGAAGCCTGCTTCTCCCTCTCTCACTTCCCCTGCTTGTGTTCCCTCCCCTGCTTGTGTTCCCTCTCTCGCTGTGTCTCTCTCTATCAAATAAATAAATAAAATCATAAAAGAATAATCTAGTACCAAATAAAAAAGGTATAGATTTTAAAAATCCTTGCCATTGTGTAAGTGGGACATTTCCTTTTTTTAAAAATTTTTTTTAAAGATTTTATTTATTTGACAGACACAGTGAGAAAGGGTATACAAGTAAGGGGAGAGGGAGAGGGAGAAGCAGACTTCCCGCTGAGCAGAAAGCCCATGCGGGGCTCAATCCCAGGACCCTGGGATCATGATCTGAGCCTAAGGCAGACACTTAACCCAGGCATCCCTAAGTGGGACATTTCCTAAAGATAGTTAATTCACCTTGAAGTCATAACAATTATAAATTTGTATGTACCAAATAACAGAGTTTCAAAATACATATAGAAACATTGACATAATTGAAGGACAAATTACAGGGGCCCACAATGATGAAGCATTTTAACATCCCTATTTCATCAATTGATAAAATAATTAGATTTAAAAAAATGACTAAAAAATGGAAGAACTGAGCAACACTGTTCATCACTTTGACCTATGTGATACTTACAGACACTGTTCAATCTGAA
This sequence comes from Procyon lotor, assembly GCA_028646535.1. Lineage (NCBI taxonomy): Eukaryota > Metazoa > Chordata > Mammalia > Carnivora > Procyonidae > Procyon > Procyon lotor. Next base: position 163,645,811 of record CM053604.1, on the reverse strand, counting down.
CACATTCTTTTCAAGTACTTATGATATATTCACCAGGATAGACCATATGCTGGGACATAAATTATTAATAAAAAA